>JAQQTP010000068.1:17205000-18405000 GCA_029884605.1 Ormosia emarginata | reverse complement strand
ATTCAAGTCCTCAAATCGGAACCATACCCCAGCCCTTTCCTTTTTTCACACCACAATCTAATTCTCAGCCCAAGGAGAAATTAGAAGTTCTCAGAGAAAGGTTGTGAGCCATAGAAGGAGGAAGCAATTATGGCATTATGGATGCTTCAGAACTTTGTCTTGTCTTAAATGTTGTAATCCCTCCAAAGTTCAAGGTGTTAGAGTTTAATGAGTACAAAGGGACCACTTGTCCTAAAAGCCACTTGACTATGTACTGTCGCAAGATGGCTTCATGTGCCAATGATGACAAATTGCTGATTCACTTCTTCCAGGATAGTTTAACTATGGCAGCTTTAAATTGGTACACACACCTTGACAAAGCTCACATACATCGCTGGAGGGATTTAGTCGATGCATTTGTAAAATAGTATAAATACAACATTGACATGACACCAGATAGAATGCAACTATAAAGCATATCTAAGAAAGAAGTTGAGACTTTCAAAGAATATACTCATAGGTGGAGGCAAATAACTGCGCAAGTAGAACCCCCTTTGTTAGAGAAAGAGATGTTGCCATGTTCACTGATACATTTCACGCGTCATTCTATGATTGTATAATTGGGAGTGTGTCATCAAATTTTTTAGATATTGTAATAAGCGGTGAAAGGGTTGAAAACGGAATGAAAAATGGGAAGATTGTTGATGGCTCAACTGGGCCAATTGGGTTAAAAAAGCCTCAAACTAGAAAGAGAAAAGAAGGGGAGACACATGCTGTGACATATAATCATAAGGGAGTTAGTCAAGAAAAGTCCAGTCAAACCTTTGCAGGCCCTCAACAATTCCTTTAAGCACCTTACATGCCTTACCCCTATGTTGTTAATGTGTCACAAGCACCATATCGTCAATCTTATGAACCAATAATGCTTTATTATCCAATATCATATACACAAACACCCTCTACACCACCAACTCAAGCAAGCCAACCCTAGGCCTACAAGCCAAAAAAGAGTCCAAAATAACCAAGCGAAAAAGCCTATCCAATTTGATCCGATTCCCATGACCTATATTGAGCTACTCCCTCACCTTATCAATAATCCCATGGTATCTCCTTGCCCGATGAAACCTTTGGAACATCCATACCCAAAATCATATGATTCCAATGCACGGTGTGAATATCATGCATGGGTTGTAGGGCATTCTATGAAAAATTGCTTTGCTTTGAAACATAAGGTGCAGACTCTCATAAATTCCAAATGGTTGGACTTCAAAGAAAATATGCCAAATATGAATAAAAAACCCTTGCCTAACCATGAAAACTCTGGGGTCAATGCAATTAAAGGAGCATTGGTACATTAGTTCAAAAGCAATGATGCTGATGTCAGAACCCCAATGAAGACTGTCTTTGAAACTCTTGCTAAAATAGGGATAGTGCAGACACAAAAGAATGCACAAGTTGGGGAATGCCCTTTTTATGGAGATATTATTGAACATTCCATTGAAGACTGTGATGAGTTGAAATAGATCCTCCAGAATTTGATGGACATGCAACTAGTGCAAATAGGCTACAAATATAATGGTAATGATGACATAAATATGGTCAAGAAATATGCACTTCCTCAAGTTCAAATAGTTGTGCCAAAACCATTAGTGGTCTATTACTCCAAAAGTACACTCCCCTGGCTCCTTGTGGTCCAATGCCCATTACAATTCAAGTGCCAAGTTCCTTCCCTTATAAAGACACCAAAGTAGTGCCATGGAGTTATGGTGTGCAAGTCCTCAAGAGTCATCCAAGTATTACATCTTCCCTTAGAACTTCCTCTACAATTATAAATATATCTGGGATTGGAAGAATGACTCGAAGTGGTCGATGCTATACTCCTAAGGAGTTATAGAAAAGTCAAACAGAGAAAGAAAAAAGTAAAGTATGGGAGACTTCTACTGAAAAAGTCATAGCAAGACATGATGAGCATAAAACAGAGGTGTCTGATGAGAAGGCCTATAAGTTTTTAAAGTTCATCAAACAAAACGAGTATCGGGCGGTGGATTAGCTAAATTGAACTCCAGCCAGGATATCTTTATTGACCTTATTGTTAAATTCTAAGCCACACGAAAAAATGTCGATGAAAGTATTGAATCAAGCTTATATTTCTTATGATATCACAGTTGACAAGCTTAATTACATTATTAGCAACATCATTGCAAACAATTTCATTACTTTCACTGATGACGAGATACCTATTGAAGGAATTGGACATAACAAAGCACTCCACATTTCGGTGAAATGCCAGGAACACATTATGGCCAGGGTGTTGGTGGACAATGGGTCCTCATTAAATGTAATGCCCAAATCAACACTTTCCAAGCTACCTTTTGATTGGTCTTATATAAAGCTGAGTACGATGATAGTAAAGGCTTTTGATGGAACAAGAAGAGAAATGATAGGCGAAATTGAAATCCCAGTCCAAATTGGGCCCACTACTTTCAATATACTTTTTCAAATAATGGATATAATACCAACTTATGGTTGCCTGCTGGGACTACCTTGGATTCATTCTTCTGGAGCAGTACCCTCCACACTGTATTTGAAGGTGAAATTCATTGTGGATAACAAACTGATAATCATTTTGGGAAAGGAGGACATGCTGATAAGTAAACCTTCATCGACCCCTTACATTGAAGCTGCAGAAGAAGCTCTTGAGATAGCATTTCAAACATTTAAAATTGCCATTACTACATACCCGAAAAAGGGAGCTAGAATGCCAAAGCCGCAACCATCTAAGACATCAATAATCGTGGCTAAAGTCATGCTTGAGAGAGGTTATCAATATGGAAGTAGACTAGGAAAGAGTCAACATGGTGTTGTGAAACGCCTACAACTTTGTGAAAACAAAGATAGGTTTGGACTAGGATATAAACCCACCAATGCTGATATAAGAAGGCTTGTGAATGAGAAGTAAAAAAGAAGGTTGGCTCAATTAGAAAATCGAGAGTGTGAATGCTTATGTCATGGAACTCATCAAGATTTTGATGATAATAAACTCAAGATGATGGCCAAGTATAAATGGATGCAAGACCGGACACAAAGCTGACAAGTTTCTAGGTTTAGGATCTTAACGTAAGAAGCTCTCTTGGCATCTTAAGTATTTTCTTAAAAAGAGCTTTTTCAAAAATCAAATGCTTCTTTTAATCTTGGATTATGAAAATCAAGCTTATTTCTTTAAATAATCCAAGCTTTCTTAATCTTAATATGTTTCATGATCAAATGGGCTTAAAAATGGATTCAAGCATATTTGTAATCTAAATTTTAAGTCTAGTAATCAGTTTATAGCTTCTTTGGAGGCTTGTAATCGATTACAATGACTTGGTAATCGATTACATCCATGCGGGAATCAGTTTTTCAAGAGTCAGTAGCTATCGATTACATGAGGTCTGTAATCGATTACACTGCTTCCAGAGGCTTCGTAAACGATTACGTAAGGCTTATAATCGATTACATCGCTGACAGAGACCATGTAATCAATTACATTAAGGTTGTAATCAATTACAAACAGCCCAGAAAGCCCATAATGTGTTTTAAGAACAATGTAATCGATTACATTGCTACTGTAATCAATTACAACAGGGCTGTAAGTGCGCAAACATGTTCTCTATAGCATTTATTGCTTTCATTAAAAGCCCTAACGACTCTTTTTCCTTAAAAGGCTATATATGGACCTTCCTAGGTCATCTTTTATGTATAACACATATTGAGAAACATCTTAACATTGCTTTTAATCCGAGTTTCATCCTTCTCATCTTCTTGCTCTATTTTTTTGAATATTTGAGATATCTTGAGAAAGCTTCCTAGTTCCTCAATTTGCAATACACACTCTTTGAGAGAGTTTCCTCTTTGTTTCATTCTTGATTGATTGTAACGAGGGTGAGGTATCCCTCAGGAGTTTTGTAAGGGAGAGGTATCCCTATTATCGAGGCTCAAGCACAAGGGTGAGGTGTCCCAAGGTATGAAGAGTGCTCAGGTTTGTAACGGTAGCAAGCACCTATTGAAGCTTGCATTCATAATGAAAAAATCTCGGGTAGTTTCTCAAGGACTGGACATAGGTCACAAGTGGTTGATAGCTGAATCAAGATAAATTCCAGTGTTTGCTCTTTTGAACCCTTACTCCTTATATTTGTTTTTCAAATTTATAATATTGGTTAAATATATCTTTATTGGCTTGCTAAATTTACTAGAATCCTTCTATCTTCTTGGTTCGTTCATTTCTCTTAATAAATAGCTTCAACAAAATTTGTTCTTAACATATTTGTGAAAAGTTTTCAAAGAATTTTTAACTACTCAATTCACTCCCCTCTTGAGTAAAGAAGCCACTTGGGTAACAAGTCGTATCAGAGCTAGACTTTTGTGTAAAGAGCTTAGCAGCTTCAAGACAAAATAACTTATTCAAATGGTTTTTCTTCAGAAGAATCTTCAATAAACAGACCACCCTTCTTCAATGGGGATGTGTATGCTTATTGGAAAGAACACATAAAAATTTTCATTGAAACTATTGATCTTGACGTATGGGATGTTATTGAAAACGGTCCTTCTATTCCCACACGTGTTGTTAATGGTGTAAAAGTTAAAACACCTAGAAATGAATGGAATGACGATGACAAGAAAAATGCTTAGTATAATTTAAGAGCCAAGAACATCATTACCACAACTTTGAGGTATGATGAATTTTTCAGAATATCAAACTATAAAACTACTCAGGAAATGTGGGACACTTTACAAGTTACCCATGAGGGTACTAGTGAAGTAAAAAGTTCAAGAATAAACACTCTCACCCGTGAATATGAACTGTTTAGAATAAACCCAGGGGAGAGCTCAATTTCTTCCTTGGGCTTCAAATCAAGCAAACAAGAAATGAAACTTTCATTTGCCAATCTAAGTATTGCATAGAGCTTCTCAAGCGTTTTGGAATGGACAACTCTAAACATATGGACACACCAATGAGTACATCATGCTACTTGGACAAGGATGAGGCAGGTAATCCCGTAAAAATCACTAAATACAGATGTATGATCGGATCTCTTCTTTATGTCACTGCTAGTAGACCATATATTATGTTTAGTGTATGCATGTGAGTAAGATACCAAGTCAATCCTAAAGAATCACACCTAAGTGTAGTTAAACGTATTATGAAATATCTTGGTGTCACTTCACAAGTGGGCTTACGGTACCCCAAAGGTACTACTTGTAGTCTTATTGGTTATTCCGACTTCGATTTTGCTGGATGCAAATTGGATAGGAAATGCACTAGTGGGACATGTCACTTGCTTGGAAGCTCCTTAGTTTCTTTGCACAGCAAGAAACAAAATAGTGTGACATTATCTATCGCTGAGGCTGAATTTGTTGCAGCTGGAAGTTGTTGTGCCCAAATCTTATGGATGAAGCAACAACTTCTAGACTTTGGACTTCAGCTTGATCACACCCCTAAAAGATGTGACAATACTAGTGCAATCAATTTGACTAAAAACCCTATTATGCACTCTTGATCTAAGCACATTGAGATAAGACATCATTTCATAAGGGATTATGTTTAAAAAGGTGATTGTGTGTTAGAATTTGTTGAAACAACTAATCAACTTGCTGACATTTTTACTAAACCATTGCCAAAAGACACATTCTTTCATTTAAGAAGAGAACTTGGAATTCTTGATCAATCTTGTATTTAATCTTGCTTCATAAGTCTGTTTTTGCTGCATAATTCACATATCTTTTCTGCATAATCTTGTATTAATTAAAAAAAATTAACCGTTACTGACTTGAGCGTCGGAGGCTCCCATAAATTTGTTTTGCAGGTACCCCATCATGACTACCATAAATTTGTTTTGCAGGTACCCCATCATGACTAAGTCCTCCCACTACTCAAAATTCCCTCTGCTCATTACCTTAGCCAAAGTCCTTGGAGTTTTGAGAAAATCATTAGCTTGGTGGAGTTTCGGTTTTGGGAAGAATAAGTCTTGGACAAGATTCTGGTTTTTTTTAAGTTGTTTGGAATCAGATTAAAAAAGTTTTGAAGTAACTTGAAGCTTACGGGATCCATCTTCTACTGTTTGGTGTGAAAAATACAAGTTCAGTAGGCTTATAATCGATTATAGACCCCTTGTAATCGATTACACGGGCTCTGCCATGCAAAATATGCAAAGTCAGAAGGCACATAATCGATTAAATACCTTGTGTAATCGATTACAAAGGTTCAGTCAAGCTCAAAATGAAAAGTCAGATTGGTCGTAACCAATTACATTCACTTAGTAATCGATTACGTAAGTTACCCAGAAATATAATTGATTACATTCCAAATTGTAATCGATTACCGAGAAACCCAGAAATGTAATCGATTACAACCCCCTTGTAATTGTAATCGATTACAAGGTGGTTTAAAAAGAGCCCTGGACGCGCAAACGACCATTTTTTCACCTATCTTTTCATTTTATCTCTCACAAACACGACTCATCTTTCTCCAAATCCTTCACATCTCTCCTATTTCCTCATTAAGTCTCTCCTTTTCACCTCCCACTCACTTGAAAAACCATTCTCCACTAAACTTCTACATCAAATCGCACCAAACACACTAAAAATCTCCACCTTGATTTCTCACTCATACGTGTTCTTCACACCCAAAACCCCAACTCCCAAAATCCTCCAAATCCTCACATTCCTCTGCCTTCTTCCATTCCCAAACACTTACAAATCATCTTTCTCTCACTTTTAATTCCTCCATTTCTCTTTTTTTAACCTAATGGCTAAATCCTCTTGCAAAACCAAGAAGCCCAGAACATGGGCAGTTGGTGCTTCATCTTCCCAGGCTCCACCTCTCACTATTTTTAGTTTGGACCTCTCTGCTCACTACAAGACCTCCAAACAGACTGAAGTTTTTCGCCAATAGTATCGTCTTCAGAAAATTATACAGCCCAAGTATCTCACTGTTGAGTTCTGTTCTAGTGAGCCTATGTTTCCGTTTGATTGAGAGACTAGACTTGATTACATTTCTGAGTATTAAGTGATATATATACCCTGATTTAGTTCACGTATTTTATGCAAATTTAAAATTTGAGAATGCCTGCCTAATGTCTGAGGTAAAGAAGAAACCTATAGTTATCAACTCTAGTCTCTGGTATCAATTAATTGGGTTGAGCTCTGATGGTGCAAACTTTACTGGGTCAAATTAGTGGGGTGATGACTATGATTACAAATCTGCTTTCAACACTATATTGAGAATAGGCTTCCACCCTGGCCCACGGGTTATGGCGACTGGCCTTACAATGGAAAATAGAGTACTTCACTACCTTCTAGGCAGGGGTTTAATTGCCAGAGGGGGCAATTATTCTTAAGTTCTGAAGGATGATGTCCTAGCTCTATGGGCGATGAACACAGACCGCTCTATTAACTAGGCTTATTATGTCATTCAACACATGCTACATGCGAAGAATGATCCCCATTCTCTACCCTACGCTATGTTTATCACTGTGATCCTTGAGCACTTCCATATCCCCTTATCTGGAGAGGCAAATGATGAGACCTTTGACGGACATGAATGCATTAATACGCACACTCTAACTAAGCTTCAGCTGAAGAAGATTGATGAATGCTAGTATTACTTTCATCACATGGTGGATGGTCACATACCCAGAGGTGATGATGAGGATCTTGAGGACGACGTACCTCCAGCTGCTCCAGTTCCACCATCCATGGAACTTCTGCTTCATGAGCTCCATAGTCTCCGCACTCATGTTGATGATCAGTTCTATGAGTTACGCACCTCTATCCACCGCCTTGAGGAACGAGTAACTCATACTGATGAGGAGGTTACCATTATTCGAGCTTTGCTAGAGAGTGACCAGGTCCTTAGCCTAGGCATGCTTATCCCTCCTCTACTGCATCTCCTGCTCTGATATCAGCTGCTGACCCTTTCAGTGCTACAGCCAGTGTCCTTGATGATAATGAGACCTTCTCGGGTCCGAGGATGATCTTGCCACTAGTGATGATGACGTCAATCTTACTGATGTGGCTGCTGATAGTGACAGCGAGGCGACTGAGTGATGCTGGGAGTCTTAGTCATGATCTTTACCTTATTGTTATCTGACTCTATAGCATTTTTTAATTATTTTGTATATAACTCTGTTTATTCTGGTGCTTCTGCTATTTATATCCTCTGATATACTTATCTACTGCTCTGCAGATTATATACTTAGCTACCTAGACTATTGAGAATATTTGTTAGTTGCTTTTCTGAGTATACTGGTTGATCTATTGCCTATTTTATTGTCTGTTGTTTGTTACTCTGTTTGGTGATCCTAGACATGCCATTATGCTACAGAAACTCTACCGAAATTTTTCTGAATGCTTACCTCTTTTATCCCTTTTATCCTAGCTTTTTGATAATGTCAAAAGGGGGAGTGATTGCATGAGTCAGGGGGAGAGCAAGAATATGCATGAACTCAAGGGGAGAGCGATGTTTTAATAGATATCTAATATATTATATTTGCACGTATTGTTCCTCTTTCTGTGTGTTGGTTTGTCATCATCAAAAAGGGAGAGAATGTGAATGCTTACGTCATGGAACTCATCAAGATTTTAATGATAACAAACTCAAGACGATGACCAAGTACAAATGGATGCAAGACTGGATGTAAAGTTGACAAGTCTCTAGGTTTAGGATCTTAATGTAAGAAGCTCTCTTGGTATCTCAAGTATTTTCTTAAAAAGAGCTTTTTCAAAAATCAAATGCTTCTTTTAATCTTGGATTATGAAAATCAAGCTTATTTCTTTTAAAAAAACCAAGCTTTCTTAATCTCAATATGTTTCTTGGTCAAATGGGCTTAAAAATGGATTCAAACATGTTTGTGATCTTAATCTTAAGTCTAGTAATTAGTTTATAGCTTCTTTGGAGGCTTGTAATCGATTACATCCATGTGGGAATCAGTTTTTCAAGAGTCAGTAGCTATGTAATCGATTACATGAGGTTTGTAATTGATTACACTACTTCCAGAGGCTTCGTAATCGATTACGTAAGGCTTGTAATTGATTACTTCGCTGACAAAGACCATGTAATCAATTACATTAAGATTATAATCGATTACAAACAGCCCAGAAAGCTCATAATGCATTTTAAGAACAATGTAATCGATTACATTATTACTGTAATCGATTACAACAGGGCTGTAAGTGCGCAAACATGTTCTCTATAGCATTTATTGCTTTCATTAAAAGCCCTAACGACTCTTTTCCTTAAAAGGCTATATATGGACCTTCCTAGGTCATCTTTTATATACAATACATATTGAGAAACATCTTAACATTTCTTTTAATCTGAGTTTCATCATTCTCATCTTCTTGCTCTATTTTTCTGAATATTTGAGATATCTTGAGAGAGCTTCCTAGTTCTTCAATTTGTAATGCACACTCTTTGAGAGAGTTTCCTCTTTGTTTCATTCCTGATTGATTGAATGAGGGTGAGGTATCCCTTAGGAGTTTTGTAAGGGTAAGGTATCCCTGTTATCGAGACTAAAGCACAAGGATGAGGTATCTCAAGGTAAGGTATCCTGATTGATAAACCTTGTGTTTGGTTTTCTTAACCCTACTCTTTTACCTTTGTGCTTTGATTATATTTGCTTGCTTGAATACTATCTTATTTGATTCTTTTATGAGTGAAAGTGTTTAATCTTTATTAGTCATTCATCTCTATCAATCAATAGCTTCAACGAAAATCATTAATCAAGTGTTTTACGAAAGATTTGCGAACTTATTTTATAAACTCAATTTACTCCCCTCTTGAGTATTGAGGCCACTTGGCAATAAGTGGTATCAAAGCTAGACTCTTGTATAAAGAGCTTAGCAGCTTCAAGAGAAAAAATAATTTCAAATTATTTTTCTAACAAAGGTTCCTCTATAAATAAACCTCCTTTTTTCAATGGGGATGATTATGCCTATTGAAAAGAAATTATGAAAATTTTTACTGAAACTATTGATTTAGATGTGTGAGACGCCGTTGAAAATGATGTTTTTGTTCCCACACGTACCATTAATGGTGTAAGAACTAATACACCAAGAAGTGAATGGACCAATGAGGACAAAAAGAAGGTTCAATACAATTTGTGAGCCAAGAACATCATCACCAGATCCTTGGGGTATGATGCATTCTTTAGGGTGTCAAATTATAAGACCACTAAAGAAATGTGGGATACTCTACAAGTTACCCATGAGGGTACTAGTAAAGTAAAACGATCAAGAATAAATACTCTCACTCTTGAATATGAATTGTTTAGAATAAATCAAGGAGAAAGCGTTCAAGAAATACAAAAGAGATTCACACACATTGTAAATCATCTTATTTCATTGGAAAAGACTTTTCCTAATGAAAGTCTTATTAACAAAGTTTTGAGATGTTTGAATCGGAATTGACAACCCAAAGAAACGGCTATTGCGGAGTCAAGGGATTTATCAACAATGTCTCTAGTCACTCTCTTTGGAAAGCTCCAAGAACATGAGTTGAAACTTAATAAGCTCAATCAAAGTGAAAATCATGACAAAAAGAAAAAAGAGATTGCTCTTAAAGCTGTTTCGTCCACAATTGAAGATGATAATGAAGATGATGAAGATGGAGTAGGAAACCTTGAGGTGAATGAAGAAAATCTTAGTCTTCTTATGAGAAAGTTTGGAAGATTTCTTAAGAAGAAAGGAATTCAAGGAAGGCCACTTTTTCCTTCTAAGAAGACCTATCATAAAGGAGAATGAACCTCATTAATTCCAACATGTTATGAATGCGGTGAACCGGGACATATGAAGATGGAATGTCTCATATATCTTAAAAAGACAGAGAAGTTTAAGAAGAGACCTTCTAAAGAAAGGAAAGGAAGATGTGCTTATATAGCATGGGAGGACAATGATTTGGATTCCATCGATAGCTCAGAAAATGAGGAAGTTCATCTATGTCTCATAGCTCAAGGAGAAGAAGGAGAAGAGAGTGACACCGATGTGTGCTTAAAGACCAAAAGTTCAAGTTGGTATCTTGAGAGTGGATGCTCCAAGCACATGACTAATGTTGGATCTAAGTTCTTCTTTCTTGCACCAAAGAAGCCTGTCATGTCACGTATGGGGACAATAAAGGAGGAAGGATCCTTGGTGTTAGAAAAGTTAGTAAGGATTCCTCAACTTCAATTGATAATGTCTTATATATGGAAGGACTCAAACATAACTTGCTAAGTATTAGTTAATTATATGATAAAGGTAATAAAGTTATATTTGATTCTAATTGTTGCATAATTGAGGGTAAGGATAACAAGCAAGTTAAGATTGTTAGTCATAGAATTGATTATATATATATGATTAACCTTGATGATATTATCCCTCAAAATGCAAGATGTCTTATGAGTAAAGAGAGTGATTCATGGCTATGGCATAAGAGAATTACTCACATTCATGTAGATCACCTAAACAAACTTGTTTCTAAATATTTTGTGATTAGTCTTCCAAAGCTCAAATTTTAGAAAAATAAACTTTGTGATGCATGTCAAAAGGGTAAACAAGTAAAGGTTTCTTTCAAAGCTAAAAATATTGTTTCCTCTACTAGATCTTTACAACTTTTGCACATGAATCTTTTTACACCATCAAGAACTATGAGCTTTGGGGATAACTACTATGCTTTTGTGATTATGGATGATTACTCTAGATTTACATGGACACTTTTCCTTGTTCATAAGAAAGATGCCTTTCATGCATTTAGAAAACTTGCAAAGGTTATTCAAAAGAAAAGAATTGTAGCATTGCATCTATAAGAAGTAATCATGGTGGAGAATTTGAAAATCATGAATTTGAAATGTTTTATAATGAAAATGGAATTGAGCTTAATTTTTTTGCTCCTAGAACTCCACAACAAAATGGAGCGGTTGAAAGGAAAAATCGATCTTTAGAAGAGTTAGCAAGAACTATGCTCAATGAGACAATCCTTCTTAAATATACAAATGAAGGAAATCAAACATTTCTCACTTTCATGTTTTTAGTTACAAATGATTTGTTTTAAATAATGAAAAAGATAACCTAGGCAAGTTTGATGCTAAATCCGATGAGGGAATATTTCTTAGTTGTTCACTTAGTAGTAAATTCTTTCGAATTCATAACAAGAGAACTTTGACTATTGAAGAATCAATACATATTGCTTTTAATGAAACTAACCCAAATGAGTCGAGAAATGAGTTTGTTGATGATGTTGTAGAAATTTTGGCAAGAACACACTTAGAGAATTAAGAGAAAGAGTCCAAGAAGTAAGAAGAAAGACCCTTTGATCCCTTAAGGCAAGAGGATTCAGAAATTATGGACCTACCTAAGGAATTGAGGACATCAAGATATCATCCTCTTGACAAAGTGAAAGGTGATGTTTCAAAAGGGGTAATTACTCGAAACTCTCTTAGAAATGCATGCAACCATATGACCTTTGTCTCTCAAGTTGAACCTAAAGACATAAATGAGGTCATTAATGATGAACATTGGATCTTGGCCATGCAAGATGAACAAAACCAATTTGAGAGAAATCAAGTTTGGGAATTAGTTCCAAAGCCTAATGATCATCCTATAATTGGAACCAAATAGGTCTTTAGGAACAATGTTGATGAAACAGACTTAATAACAAGGAACAAAGCTAAGCTTATTGCTAAAGGTTATAATCAAGAAGAAGGAATAGATTATGAGGAAACAAATGCTCTCGTAGTTAGATTAGAAGTCATTAGAATGCTACTTACATATGCATACATCATGGATTTCAAGCTTTACCAAATGGATGTTAAAAGTGCATTTTTAATGGTTTCATACAAGAAGAAGTATATGTGGAACAACTTCCCGATTTTGAAAACTTTGAACTGCCCAACCATGTTTTTAAATTGAAAAAGGCCATGTATGGCTTAAAACAAGCTCCTAGAGCTTAGTATGAAAGATTGAGCAAGTTCCTTTTGGAAAAAGAATTCTTTAGAGTAAAGGTTGACGCCACTCCTTTTATTAAGCATAAAAAACATGATATACTTGTTCAAATATATGTTGATGATATCATATTTGGTGTCACTAATGAGTCTCTTTGCAATGATTTTGCTAATATTATGCAAAGTGAGTTTGAAATGTCTATGATGGGTGAGCTCAACTTCTTCCTTGGTCTCCAAATCAAGCAAACAAGAGATGAGACTTTCATAAGTCAATCCAAGTATTGCAATGAGTTGCTCAAAAAAATTGAAATGGACAATGACAAGCATATGGCTACACCAATGAGCATTTCTTATTGTTTAGACAAGGACGAAAGAGGTAAATCTGTAGAAATTACAAAATATAGGTATGATTGGCTTACTCTTTTATCTTACTACAAGTAGGCCAAATATCATGTTTAGTGTATGCATGTGTGCTAGATTTCAAGTAAATCCTAAAGAATCTCACATTTGTGTTGTAAAAAGAATTATAAAATATCTAGTAGGCACTTCATAAATGGGTTTGTGGTACCCTAAGGGTGCCTCATGTAGCCTAATTGGTTATTTTAATTCGGATTTTGCTTGATGTAGAATGGATATGAAGAGCACTAGTGAGACATGCCACTTGCTTGGAAGCTCACTAGTTTCTTGGTATAGCGAGAAATAAAATAGTGTGGCATTGTCTACAACTGAAGCTGAATATGTTGTAGTTGGAAGTTGTTGTGCTCAAGTCCTTTGGATGAAGCAACAACTTCTAGACTATGGTCTTAAGCTTGATCATATCCCTATAAGGTGTGATAACACTAGTGCAATCAATTTGTCTAAAAATCTCATTTTGCACTCAAGAACAAAGCACATAGAAATAAGACACCATTTCATAAGGGATCATATTTAAAAAGGTGATTGCATGCTTGAGTTTGTTGAAACCACTAAACAATTAGCTAAAATCTTTACTAAGCCTTTGAACAAAGAAGCATTCTTCTATATAAGATCTGAACTTGGTATATTGGATCAATCATGCATCTAAACTCATGTTGCATAATTTTACTGAATAATTCATTAATTTGATGCATTAGATGTATTTTTCTGCATAATGCATGATTTTGCTGCATAATCTGTATTCTGCTATATAATCTGTCATAACTTGTTATTTTCCTGCATAAAGTCACATATTTGCTGCATAAGTTTTTGCCGCATAAACCCATAATTTGCTGCATAATGTGTTGTTTTGCTGCATAATTATCTTGTTATTAATCACTTTTTGAATCCAATACTAACTTGAGCATCAAAGATTTCCCCTAAGTTGTTTTGTAGGTACTTCATCATGACTAAGTCCTCCAAATAGTTCAATTTTTTAGTTGAACGAATGTTCTTCTACTCAAGAGGTTTGATTTTTTATATGGATGGTGTTTTTGCAAGAACATGTTTTTTGGGTCATGAACTGGTCTGGTTATAAGCTAACATGATGATTGGAGTTGGTTTGACATGCTTTGGAAATGGTTTAGAAGTTTTGGTGCAAGTTTCCTATAATTTGAAGTGCAAAATTTAAATTCAGCAGGCTTGTAATTGATTACAAGAGCCTTGTAATCGATTACAAAAGGCTCTGCCAAGCATTACAAGCAAAGTCAGAATGCTTGTAATCGATTACACATACCATATAATCAATTACAACTATTCCAGAAAGCTTGTAATCGATTATAATCATATTGTAATCGATTACAAGAAACCCAGAATGCTTGTAATCGATTACAAAGGGTGTGTGTAATCTCACAAAACCCCTCACCCCTAACCTTCAATTTCTCTCTCATTTCTTGGCCAAATCACCTCATTCCATCGCCATTCTACTCGATTTCTCTTCTCCACCAAACCCCCAAACCAATTTCAACCTAAAGCACCCCAAATTCCCTCCCTCATCTCCCCTCACACACGTTCTCTCTCTTTAAGCCCTAACCTACGAGCACCTCCACCTTCTCACTTATTCTATCTTCCTCCACCACCCAAACACCATGCAACCTACTTCCCTTCACCATCCTCACAACCTTTTCCCCTTATTTCCTCTAAATGCCAGAATCCTTCAAGCGTACCAAATGACCAAGAATAAGGGTCTCCATGGGAACTTATTCCAGTGTTCCTCCACTGGCGATTCGAGGGTTGGACCTTACTCAACACTTCCACGTCACAAAGAAAGCTGAATACTTCTGCAAAATTTTCAATTGCGTAAAATCATTTCACCAAGGTATTTTCCTAAGGACTTTTGCTATAGTGAATCTTTAGAGAGTTTTAGCATCCTTGAAAGACTGGATTTTCTTGAATTTCTGAGTATTAAAAAGGACATATATCCTGATTTGGTTAAGGTATTTATGCAAACTTAAAGTATGAGGATGCATGCTTAGTCTTTGAGGTGAAAAAGAAACAGATACAGGTCATTAGAGAATTGTGGTATAGGTTGACTAAACTGACATATGATGGTGCAAATTTCTATGGAAAAGATAATGTTTGGGGAGATAGGCTGCTCTAACCTCTTTGTTAAGGACTAGTTATGTTATTCCAAGGAATAAGAGGGTACTGCCCACTAGTTTGACTATGAAAAACGGGGTATTACATTACCTTGTGACTAGGGGATTGGTCCCTAGGGGAGGGAACTATTCCCAAGTGTTAGGAGATGATGTGGTAGCATTATGGGCCATGAACTCTGATAAGCCGATAAATTGGGCTCACTATGTTATTCAGCATATGTTGGAGGCCAAAAAGAAACATCATCCCATGCCTTATGCTATGCTTGTTACAGCAATTCTGGAGCATTTTCATATCCCTCTAGTTGGGGAAGCCAAGGATACTAGCTCTAAGGGACCTCAATCTATTGGATTGCACACTCTCCAAAAGCTTCAGTGAGGAAGATCGACGACAGATAGTACTATCTTCTTCATGACAGCGATGGTAACGTTCCTCATGAGGCTGATGATGATAATGAAATAGGACAACAGCCTGCTACAACTCCAGCTACCTTGGACCTCCTACTTTAAGAGATGCGCACCTTGGTAACCACAATGGAAGTCAGGATGGATCGCATTGAACAGAAGGTGGATTATCTTGAGTTGAGGATGGATTACTTTGATCAGGAGTTAGCCTCTATCTAATCTTTTCTGGAAGGACTCGGATATGTACCGAGGAGAGATGTTGGTGCTTCCACCACCTCTACAGCCCCTCTTACTCCCCTCCCTTTGTTAGTCCTTCTGGTGCCCATGCTGATGAGGAGGAGGAGATCCTTGGTTTTGATGACAACCTTGCCATGGATGACGATGATGTGGATCTTGCTAATGTGACAACGGATGCTGACAGTGACAGCACGATGACTCAATGACCTTGGGACTTAGTCATGATGCTATGTTTTTCATTGTATATTCTGTCTAACCCCATAGCACTTTACTATTGTCTCATATTTTTTGCTGTATATGACTTTAAATATTTTTGGATTATACATTTTGGAAATTTTATTGATGAATATATCTCTCTGCTATTGCTCTGATCTGGCTAGTTATACTATGATTGTTGATCTGTTTGAACTGACTATACTCTAATTGTGAACTGAATGGGCTAAAATGGTTATAACCTTTTATTCCTTGTTGTTGTGTTGATTTTTTTTTTTAAGTAATCATGAAATCTTATTGAAATACTGCCGAAATTTTGACTGAATACTTATGTCCTTTTCATAATGCCAACGAGGGAGAGATTAGTGAAATTAATCTAAAAGATATATGTTGCATGAGTACGGGGGAGTTTTGAGCTTTTACATGAAAATCACTTATCATATCTCATGCATACATTACGGGGGAGAGTTACAATTTAATCTCTGATGAATAAATGCAAATGTTTCTCTCCTTTTCAATGTTTATTTTGTCATCATAAAAAAGGGAGAGAATGTGAATGCTTATGTCTTGAATGCTTATGTATTGATGATAACAAAGTCAAGATGAAAACCAAGATCAAAAGAAAAGACAAAGATCAAAAAAAGAAAGCCAAGATCAAAAGAGGTATATTAGATATAGGTTACTGGTCTTAGAATATCAATGTGAAATGCTCTCAAGGTATCTCAATTATCTCTAAATGGTTTTTCAAGATAAATCAACTTGAGATTCAAAGTTCATATTTTAAAGAAATGTTCATTTCAATCTTACATTTTGTAAAACATATGTAAATCTTATCAAATCCAAGTTTCTCTAAGTTAAGAATGGCCTGTATACTTAATTGGGCTTGGAAAATATGTTCAAAGGCCAATGTAATTGATTGCACAAGTGTTGTAATCGATTACATTAAGTATGTAATCGATTACAAGCATAATTAGCTCCATTTATGTCCAATTACACCGAGCTGTAATCAATTACAAGTTTGTAGAGAAACTGTATCGATTCACTACAAGGTAGGATAAATTACATCCTATAAGACATCTAGAACACGTCAAAATATGTAATCTGAAATCGATTAAAGCTAAGACCAAAATAATCGATAGAAAAATCAACTAAATCTGACATTGCCCAACGACTATTTTATTTACATTTAATGTTACCCATTAATGCACCTTGTGGCTCTATTGATAAAAAAAAAACTTTATATATACTTGAGTTTGGCATCATTAATGGC
This sequence comes from Ormosia emarginata, assembly GCA_029884605.1. Taxonomy (NCBI): domain Eukaryota; kingdom Viridiplantae; phylum Streptophyta; class Magnoliopsida; order Fabales; family Fabaceae; genus Ormosia; species Ormosia emarginata. The sequence continues at coordinate 18,387,394 of JAQQTP010000068.1, read as the reverse complement.
TAACCATCAACTTGAAATTTACTTCTATCATTCTAATCCGAGAATCAATCTCTAAAACCCTTATTGCTCTATTTTTGCATAATCACTTGAGATATTCTTGAAGAGCATTGTTAGGATTTCAATTTGTATCAATTACTCTTGTGAGAGTTTCATTCTATCAACCTTGATTATTCTGTAAAAGATGGTGATGATCCTTCCAAATTGTAAAGGTGAGGCATCCCCAAAAGTAGAGGCCAAGCTACAAAGGGTGAAGAGCTATCCACCATGTTGAGTGCTTTTTGCCAATTTGAAAGGTTGTCAATTAGGACCTTTTCTTTGAAGATATAGTAAAAAATCTCAAGTGGTTGCTTGAGAACTGGATGTAGGTTACAAGTAGATTAGTGATTGAACCAAGATAAATCTTGTGTTTGATTTTCTTAACCTTACTTTTTTATCTTTGTGCTTTGATTATATTTACATGCTTGAATACTATCTTGTTTGGTTCTTTTGTGAATGAAAGTGTTCAATCTTCGTTAATTATTCATCTTTATCAATTAATAGCTTTAATAAAAATCATTAATCAAGTGTTTTATAAAAAAATTGTAAAACATTAATCAAGTGTTTTACGAAAATCAGTAATCGAAAATACGGCTGCAGAATTCAAAGTAAAAAAGAGAGAAAAGGTGTGCGACTCATCTATATGGAGAGATTACTGAAATCTTGCGTTAAGAGAAACAGTGGAAAAAATACAGAGATTCACATTCAGAGACGTTTTATACTGGGAGAAAAATAGACGGTCTCCAATATTCTTTCTTTGAAACTGGAGAAAGGTGGGCCATCGGAGAACAGAAAAAGTATTGCCCATAAAACTATTAAATTTCCAGGTAGCAACAGCACACACATCATAAAGTTTCCATTTTTTTGTGTAATATATATATTTATTTATTTATCTCCACTTTGACTTTTTTCTTCATTGTTATGATTTGGATTAAACCTCAATATTGGCAACTGTGAGGTACATACCACGTATAGTCATTCTTCCTCTTCATTCCACATATTTATTTTTTTTGTATTTGATATATCATTTTACTTTGTTTTATCTTGTATTTGACGATAGATATGCAATCGTTTGTTTAAATAAGTTGCTACCCGATGTCTTTTAATTGTGGAATAAGAAGCCGATGATAGAAAAGTTGGGAAAAGATCGAGGTGTCTATCATTTAAATTCTTTTCAATAATTTTGAAGCTTATTGCTATTACATCTTACTAAGTGAGTTAGCTTAATCTAATTTTTTTTAATAAATAATTTTTTTTACATCCAATTTTAAACATAACATCAAACAAAAATTAAATAAAATTTTGAAATACAGCTAATGACAAAAAAGTTGAGAGAGGATCATGATGTCATCATTTAAGCCTCTTATAAAGATCAATAATCTTGATTCAATTATCTCTTTGAACTTGGACATCTAATTTTCCCATTTGCTAATTGACTTGATCTAATTTCTTAAGAAATTTTTAAATAAAACAAAATAAAAATAAATGTGAACAAATTTATACGTCCTTAACTTTTTTTTCGTAGTGAGTTAAAGTTTTACTTTTTATGAAAACCTTGTTTTTAGAAATCACTATAAGAATCTCATTATACTCAAAAATATTTTCTTATTGAATGAGATTTTATTTGGTCATTTACTTTTCAAAAAATATTTTCTTGACTTAAACTTATTTTCTTGAATTAAAATCTTATTTTCTAAAAAAAATATTTTATTTGGCCATTTTATTTTGAAAATTATTTTTGTTAAAAAAATAATATTTTGATTCACCACTTTCATACCACATGTCATGATTTAAATTTGTTTAAACAAAAATGGTTATTTAATCACATATTTCCTGAAAAGTCATTTATCACTCTTGATAATATGCTTGACAAAGTGGGATATGCTAAAAATAAAATAAAAATAAAAATATTTTTACAAATAAATAATAAAAGACTAATTTAATTAATTTTAAAGGATAACAATAAATTAAATAGGTAGTGTTTTGACTTAATAACGTATAGATGAACCTAATATATTCCCTCTTGATGTCAATTCCCAAACCTAAACTCTAAAACACATATCATCTTTTAAGTACTCTCTATCAACCTTTTTGGATTTTTAATGGATAAATTAATCATTAGAATTAATTTTTTTTTCTTGCATTTATTTGTAAGAATTTGTTATTCTACGTTGTATTGTGCTGAGAGAAATATTGTGATAATTTTATTATTTAATTATTTAATTATTTTATTTTATAGATTAATATAAGCAAATAATAGAATAAATACAAAAATTCAGTTGAGCAAGTTGGGCTATGGCTCGGTATTGAAAGCCCAAAAACTAATCTCGGTGCAAGAGGTGGTGTGGCTGTTGAGATAATATAAGCAAATTAAAATATAAATAGAGAAGAAGCAGCAATTGAAAGGGGGTTGTGCCACACGGGAGAATTTGGTAGATTAGAAATAAGGGCACGCGGCTCAAGGAAACAGCAGTAAAGAAACGGAGAAACAAAAGATAAGAAAGGACTTTATGCAACAACTTTTGAGTTATATATAATGAAAGATTTAGTGAGATAATTTTGTTGAGTTTTAATTTTATTATGTTTTGTTAAATTTTTTGTACTATGAGCATGATAAAATCTTAACTATTTTAGTATTATTATATTGAATTCTTTTTATCCAATTTTAAGATTTAATTTTTATTAATTTTATTTTCTTATCGAGATTATATAAATAAATTTTTAAGATAAGTTCAGTTATATTTTTTTCATACTTTATAATTTATTTGTGTTATCCGAGTGTATTAGTAATTATTGGATATCAATTATGATTTCTTATTAAGGATATATTTAATAATTTGATAATTTACTATTAATTAAGAAAATTTTATCATACACTTGATTATTATTTTTAATGCTTTATTGATATATTTTTCGTAAGCACATATTTGTTGCTAGATGTTCATGAGTTAAATTATTTGGGTATAATAATTTGACATAGTTAATGTTAAAATTAATCTTGGTGATTCTAAACCTTAATCATCTTATATATAGTAGAAACCAAATTTGTTTTACTTTGCTTTACTTAATTTTGCATTCAAAATAATCTTTATTTATTATTAATCATTTAATATATTTTTTCTCTGTTTCTTTGTTTCTTTAGCTATTCTTTTAATTTGGTCTCTATGTGGAATCAACATCTCAAAGTTGTGCTACAATTGCCACGTTATTCTTTGGGCGTAATCATGATACAATATGGGTAATTGTAGATAGATTAACAAAGTCAGCTCATTTTCTACCCATTAAGATTAATTATCCATTAAATAAGTTAGCCCAATTATATATTAAGGAGATTGTGAGATTTCATGATGTACCAACTACCATATTTTTTTTTATAGAGATCCAAGATTTACCTCTAGGTTTTGAGAATCTTTACAAATAATTTTTGGGACAAAATTATCCTTTAGTACCGCCTACCATCCCCAAACTGATGGTCAAATTGAGAGAATAATCTAAACCTTAGAAGACATGATTTCAAGGGAAGTTGGGATATCTACTTGTCATTAATAGAATTTGTCTATAATAATAGTCATCATTTCAGTATTGGTATGACACCATATGAAGCACTCTAGAGAAGGAAATGTTGATCCCATTTATGTTGGTTTAAGATTAGAGAAAGGAATTTATTAGGACCTGATTTGGTACAACAGACTTCAAAACAAATAAAACTAATCAAGAATAGAATGTTAGCAGCTCAAAGCATATAAAAAAGTTATGCAGATTAAAGGAGAAAACTATTAGAATTCCAAGAAGGCGAACACGTGTTCCTTTGAGTCACCCTAACAACTAGAATTAACAAGTCTTTGAAAACAAAGAAATTGAGTCCTAGATATATTGAACCATTCCAAATCCTCAAAAGAGTCGGTATAGTTTCCTACCAAATTACTTTACCTTCTAACCTGTCAAACATTCACAATGTATTTCGTGTGTCTCAACTCCGAAAGTATTGTCTTGATTCTTCACGTATCATTGAAGTGAAATCTATATAATTAAAAGATAATTTGACATATGAGGTACGACCTGTACAAATAATATACAATATTTACAAACAACTAAGAAATAAGAATATTCCTATGGTTAAAGTTTTGTGGTAAGGAAACGATGTAGAAGAAGCTATGTGGGAAGCATAATAATATTTTAGACGAAAGCATCCAAAACTTTTTTAGCAGGTATTAATAGAAATTTTGATGACAAGATTTTTATAAAAGAGGAAGAATGCAATATCCCAAAAAATAAATACATAATATAATTAAAAATGATATAATAATTGAAAGCAATATATTTTATTCATTTTGTAATCCTCTCTCTTGGCTTCTTAAGGTTTAATTAGACTTAATTAAGTTAGTTTTGTCACATTTTATGATATTGAGTTTAATTGGATCATTGAAGAAATTATTACTTGAATTGACTTTAGTTTGCTTGATTGCATCTTTCAGTAAACTGACTATAATTTGAATTACAAATATTCTAATGATATGATTTTGGTCTTGTTGGAAAGCTAAGACAATTCTTTACAACTTTCGTGAAGACCTCAAGAGCCAAATCATACGTTTTGATAACTTAAACTAGAGTTGAAGCAAGATCTAGAGTTCTGAACTTGACAGGTTGATTTATGTGAACTCATCAGACCATATCTTGAGCTATAGGAGAGCTTTTGGACTGAAACCAGTTCCATGTGAAAGTTAAGACCAAAATCTACAACTTTTATAAAAGTCAGATCGAATTTCTTGGTAGTCGTATTGGGCTTGGAAGTTAAAACATATGAGCTGTAGTTGGGCATGAACAGTGTGCAGTGATTGGGTCATATCTCGGGCTATAGGTGATTCTAGAAGCTGCAATTTTACTAGAAGACAGTTAAGACTCGTATCTACAACTTTCATGAAGATCATTTTGCTCAATTCTGACGGCTTCAATGAGATAAGCACCGAATCATTTGGTGCTAGTAGGGAGACAAGGATCAAAATAATTTTCCACTCATTTATCATCATAAAACAACTCCTTTAGCATTTACTTATCATCATCAAACCACTCCATTGTCATTTTGTACTACTTAAGCTTTATAAAAGGGAGCATTGGCTGATCATTTTGATAATCTCGGCTTAGAGATCAAGATTATGTTATTGTGTTATTTGTTTATCTTGTTGTAGCTTTCTTTGTTCTAAATTGAAGATATGTTCACCTTTTTCTTCTTATCTCTTTCTTTTTTCTTGTTCATGAGTAACTAATTTTCATTTTGCTTGGGTTAAAGGGTGAAGCTTTTGGTAATAAATTAAGGTTTGATTAATTTTTTTCTTGTGCTTAAATAATGTATTATCAAGTAGTCATTATATGTGTTGTATTTTGTTTGCAATCAATTTAGAAACCCTCCTTGTAAAGTGAAGTTCTTGATTCATTGTAGATAAGAGGTTGACACAATGAATTCTTGAGCCCATTTATAAGTGATGTGTTAGTGGATAATTAAAGAAATCATAATATAATTACATATATAATCTTAAATAAACTTTGAATGTTGTATTTTTTATTAGAACATTCATTATGTGTGGATTTCAATTGAGTTATAAAAAGAAATAATATTATCTTTAATTTATTATCAAGAGTGGATCTCTTAGCCCAAGTAATTTTTTTTTCATTTGTGAACAACTTTTGTTATATTTATTTTTGTAACAAATCTTTTCATTACCTCAAAGAATTTTTCTTCATCAATTCTTTGTGGATCGACCTCGGACTCCCGAGAATTTATTACTTGAAACAACTTACTCTTGGGTTTGTAACTTTTAATTCGTATCAAGTTTTTTGCGCCATTGTCGGGAACTCGATTTGAAGTTTAAATTTATTGAGGTTCTCTTTCTGTAAGTAAACTTCAGCATCAAGTATATTCTTTCTCTACTCTTTTAACTTTTTAACTCACTAACTTACTTATTAACTTACTAACTAACATTTTTATTTATATCATTTATTTATACTTACTAACTTTTTTTATTTATGCTTTTTGACTTATTTATTTACGCTTTCTGACTTACTAACTTACTAATTTCTTTATTTATGTCATTTATTTTTACTTTCTAACTTATTTACTTATGTCATTTATTTTTACTTCGACTTACTAACTTGTAGATTATTTTTTTTTATTTTAAGTTATTTATTTAAACTTAATATTTAATGGCTGGTTTATTTATTTTTTTTATTTTAAGTCACTTATTTATACTTAATTGGTATCGTGATTTAAATTATGATCGCTAGTTAAAATTAATCTTGGTACTTTATATATTAATTTGTTTGAATCATAATCACACAAAATTAACACAATGTCTGAAAACGAAGGTATAAACAATGGTTATTCAAAGCCTTGGTTATTGTTTGTTATTCAATGGTTATTAGTTTTCAATGAATGACTAATAGTGAAGAAATTTGCGAATGGTTATTTGTTTATACTAAATGGCTAACAACGTTAATGAGTAGTCATTTATTCTCAGTTAGTAGCTAACAGAAAAAATTTGAGAATGACTATTATTTGTTAGCGAGTGATTATTTATTCCTACTCAGTAACTTTTTTTTGTGTTATGATCAGGTAATATTTGAATCAGCTTATATATACTTTGACTAATCTATTTTTCTAATCTGGCCAAAGGCAAGTCCTTCATGCCATGACTAAAGAATTGACAAGGTTATTCATTGTGATATATTCCAAAAAATTGACATAATTAAAATTCAAGTAGTTATAATTTTTATCACAAGTATTTTTATTCGTTAAATAAAATATAATGATCCCTCACTCTAAATAAAATTTGTGTATTTCTTCTTAATAATTTAATAATTTAGGTTCATTAAAATTAAGCATTTTTTGTTCAATGTCCTTTATGTTAATTTTCCTGTGCTATTGATTAACTTTTAACTATGTGCACTAAAGCAGTCATTTACATTAAATTTTTTGTGATAATTTTTTATTATAATTTTTATATTCTTATATTAAATAATATATATCTCTTTTATATTTTATATAATTTTATTTATTATACATATTTTTTTTTATTTTTTTTACTTAATTATATCTCTTAAAAAATATAAATAATAATACACTTTAAAAAAAAATTATAAGAGCATCATTTTTCTTTTCATAATTAACGTCTAACTGTCTGCACTTATTATATGTATTATCGTTTCTCGTGTTTATCTCTTTCATAACTCTTCCCGCCAATCCATCCACGCCACGCCATTTTTCCTTTTGTGTATTCCACGCTCTCTCTTATTGGCTCATATCCCGAAACTAAATTAACTTTCGCCAATTCAACAACCTTAAAAACAGTCCGAGACACACGAACTTTGCGTATCTCGTTGTCCTTGTCTTGAGTGCACCCTTTTTCTTCACATCCTATTTTGCTTTTCACTTCGTTGTTATCAAAATCTGAAACCTGCGAATCCGAACAGTGTCATAGAAAACCACACAGAGATGTCGGTTTCTAACGATTCAGAGACAAAGATAGATGTCCAGACTCAGCCGGAGCCGACTGCGCCGAGTGTGGACCACCACGCGCCGGAAACTGGTGGCGGCGCCCCCGGGATACTACGGCGGTGGGAGAGGGAAGATTTGCTGAAGAGAGGGTCGTTGGGGCTTAGAGGAATTGCTCTGCTTTTCTCTTTGATTTCCTTCATCCTCGTGGCCAGCAACAAGCATGGGGATTGGAGAGAATTCGATAAGTATGAAGAATACAGGTAGGAATCAGAAAACTCCTTTGTCAATTTCATCGTAAATGTGATGTGGGTTTGTGATAATTTTGGATAAAGATTAAAGGGTTTTTATCAAAATTTGATTTTTGTTCATTGGGGTGATTTGAACTTGAATTGGAATTGGATCATAGGTATTTGCTGGCCATAGCTATTATCTCCAGTTTGTACACTGGGGGCCAAGTGTTTCGTCAAGTTCAGGAACTTTCCACTGTAAAGAACCTGCTTCAGCCAAGAACTGCAGCGTTGATCGACTTCTTTGGAGATCAGGTTTGGCATTAATTATTTCTTCTCCGATCACATTGATTTTTATGGTGCTGTGTTTCTAAACCCAACTCTGGTTCTCTGGTTAGTGAGGGAATCAGGAATCAATTTCAGTCTTGAAATTGAATCGCATTATGAAATGAACTGCATTTTCCCAACAAGATTGATTTATTTTTTTTAATTAATTGACTAATTTGTTTTTCTGTTGTTGATAAGCTGCGTTGTAATATTGCATTAATTTTGTTGTCCCTAATAGCTGTGGAAGACTGAAGTTTAACCAATGTGGTTGAGTTACAAGTAATGTTTAAAAAGCTGGAAAGAAAACTTGAGACCTCCCTTTGAAATAACCCCTACGGAAGGAACAAAAGTGCTAACTTATTTCTTCAAGTAATCAATGATAGGAAAAGTGCTATTCTAAGGAAATAGAGCTTTCAACTTAGTTCTAAATGCTTCTATAACATAATCATGAGGGGAAAAAATTGCTTATTAGCTTTAATTTAGTGTTACAAAAGTTAGTGGGTCCTACAGATGGTCTATTAGTTGGTGCAAGGCTTCATTTACGAAGTTGTTTATTCTAGCCATGTTATTGGCTTCTAAGCTGTCTTTGGATAGATTATCAAATGTTAGCAATTGAGTTGAGCTTGATTAGCAAAGTTTTTGGTTGCAGATTGTGGCATATCTCTTGATATCATCAGCATCTTCAGCGGTTCCAATAACAAATAGAATGAGGGAAGGGGCAGACAATATATTTACGGACTCTTCTGCTGCAGCCATTAGCATGTCCTTTTTTGCCTTTTTGTGTCTGGCACTGTCAGCCCTCATATCAGGATACAAACTATCAGCTCAAACTTATATCTGAACTTCCACTAAGATTTCCCCCTATCATTGTTTCATACTTCTATTTTTTTCTCTACAAAATACATTTATCTGTAAATTTTAGTGAGGAAGTGAGTTTAAGCATCCCCCATCCCTTTAAGTGTGTGCATATGTTACAGTGAGATATGAGATTGTACTGATCTTTCATATACAAATACAACTAGTTATATTTGAAAGTTGAAACTATGTTGATGGTGTTGAAACTTTCTTTAATGACGAATTTGGCAGAAAATAATACAGTGGTGAATACATATTTCTGGAGTGATTGAAAGAAGCAAACATTAGAACTATATTTTTTTTTTAATAATATAATTTGATTACTATAATATTTCTTTTTTTGTTTGTTTTCCTTTAATGACGAATTTGGCAAAAAACAATACGGCAAAAATACAAGGTACACCCAATTTCCATCACATTCTACCCTCATTGCGCAACTACTGACTTGAGCGTCGAAGTGCTTTTTTTAGGTATCCACCTCCTCCCTCCACCACTGAAGGAGTTGCACCGCAGAAGAATCAATCACCTATCACCTCTTTAGGTAAATCTCATAACTCAGTTCTGAACAAAGGCATAAACATACGATTGGTAAAAACAATTTGGCTTGTAAGGTATTAGGGTCAGGCTAAAGGTGAAAATGGAGAGAAAACTAAGAGAAGAAAAAGAAAGAAATCTCATAAACAATGAAATTGTGATTGAATTCATTCATTCTGTTGTGATGCACTAATGAGTACATTTATACTATGATTTTACAATGCTAACTCCACAATTGATTTGCTAACTGCTATAACTAACTCGTAATAAACTTTCTAACTATTTTTAATTATTATAACTAACATCCTATCCTTTATCTCTTACATCCTCTTGCAAACTCAACAGTTGAGAATTCTCAACTTTGAGTTTGGCTATGAATGTAGTGAATTGAGTGCTAGAGATAACTTTTGTCAAAATATCAGCCACTTGCTCATGGGAAAGAATATGACTGATGAAGAGTTGCTTCTGAATGACCCTTTCTTGAACAAAATAAAGATCCAATTCGAAATGTTTTGTCCTACAATGGAGAATAGGATTTGCTGCCATAAGAACAACACTAAGATTGTCACAAAACACTTTTGGGGGCTAAGAAAGAGAAATATGTAATTCACTTAGAAGAGATTGTATCCAAATGAGCTCAACAACCAAGGATTCAAGCTCCTATACTCACCTTCAGTGCTTGATCAAGAGACTACATGCTGCTTTTTGGAGGACTAGAAGATGAGATTTGTAGCCAGAAAAACACAATAGCCCGAGGTTTACTTCTTATTATCAGGATCTGAACCCCAGTCAGAATCACTAAAACCAGTGAGGTCCAAATGAGGGGATTTCTGCAAATTAAGACCAAAGGTGGAAGTGGCACTCAAATATCTTAAAATTTGCTTTACTGCCTTCCAATGAGAGTCTAATGGATGCGACATAAACTGGCAAACACGGTTCATACAGTAACTTAATTTTGGTCTGGTATTTGTGATGTATTGTAGGTTGCTAGCAATGGACCTGTACAGACTTGGATCTGAAAAAAGGATTGCTACCAGTAGCTGAGAGTTTCAAATTGACAGTCATAGGTGTTGGGTAAGGCTTGCAATTAGACATTTGAGCCTTCTGTAGCAGATCATGAATATACTTGGATTGTGAGAGAAGCAAACCACCATCTATTGTAGGTGTCACTTCAATCCCAAGAAAGTAATGTAGAGAGCCTAGATCCTTGAGAGAAAAAGTAGAGTTGAGTGTCTTGATGAGGGCAAAGATCTCAGAAGATGAACTCCCTATGATAATTATATCATCAATATACACAAGGACAAAGAGAGTTGAATTGAGAGTAAACTTAGTAAAGAGAGAAACATCACTTTTAGTTGCAGTGAAACCAAGAGAATTGAGAGCACTAGAAAGCTTTTGGAACCATGCCCTTGGAGCCTGTTTGAGTCCATAAAAGGCCTTATCCAGCTTGCAAACCAAAGTTCTGTCACTAGAAACAAATCACTGAGGCTGAGTCATGTAAACCTCCTCTTGTAACTCACCATTCAAAAATGCATTATTGACATCCATTTGATGGATTGGCCAATTTATGCTCAAAGCCAGTGTAAGAACCAACCGTATAGATACTGGTTTAACCACAAACCTAAAGGTGTCACTGTAGTCAAATCCAAGCATCTGATTGAACCCTTTTGCAACAAGACGTGCTTTGTACTTCTGAACTGTGCCATCAACATTATACTTCACACGAAAAACCCACTTACTGTCTATGGCAACTCTATCAGGAGGTAGTGACACAAGATGTCAGGTTTTGTTTCTCATTAAAGCTTCATATTCATTTGTCATAGCTTGTTTCCACTTGGAATCTGAAAGAGCTTGACTGACACTGGTATGTTCAACAGAAATCTGATATGCTTTTGGTTTATGAATGCTAGCCTTGGCCCTGGTAATCATAGGGTGATGATTGGACTCATGAGTAGTAGTAGATGAATTTAATACAGCACCAGCAGAATCAAGTGACAGTTGAATGGACTGATCAGTTAATGGTTGCTTAGGAAGATTGTTAGCAACAGAAACAAATTTAGTGGCAACAGTAAATTTAGATTGTCTAGGCACAGATAGGGCACTATGTGGAAGCAATGAAATGATAGGAACTTGTGAAGGAAATTGGTCTGAAGTAGAAGAAAGAAAGGACTGAGGCTGAAACAAAGTAAGATGATCTTTGAAAAAAAAAACTGACTCATCAAAGACCACATAAGGAGTTATGAATACTTTCCCAGTGGGGGAAAGACATTTGTAACCTTTGTGTGCACTGTTGTATCCAAGAAAAACATAAAGGTGAGACTTGAAATCAAACTTCACTTTATTGTAGGGCCTGAGAAAAGGAAAATAGGAATAACCAAATATTTTGAAGGATTTATATGTAGGGGGATATGTGAAACAAAATTTCTTCAGGACATTTTTGACCAAGCACAGGAGTTGGAATAGATTTTATGAGTTGAGTTGCAGTAAGGAAAGCTTCCCTCCAATACTGAAGAGGAAGTGCATATGCAACTGATAGAGTAAGACCTACTTCTATTATGTGTATGTGCGTCCTCTTAGCATTGCCATTCTGTTGATGAACATAGGGACAAGACAAGCGATGTATAATGCCATTAGAATTTAAGTAAAGAGAAAAAGTCAAATACTCCCTGGCATTATCAGTTTGAAGGGCCTTTAGTTTTATACCAAGTTGTAACTCTGCCATTTGTTTAAAATGAATAAACATAGAAAAAGCTCGGGACTTGGTATGCAACAAGTAAATCAAAGTGTATTTAGAATAAGCATTAATAAAATGTACATAGTAACGAGCACCATTTACTGCATTTGTAGGGGCTGGACCCCAAATGTCATAATATACTACCTCTAAAGGCCTACTGTACATAGTATCAGAAATAGGAAAAGGAAATTGATGCAATTTTCCCATACAACAATCAGAACAGACAGAACTATTAACAGTTGAATCTATAGAAATGTTACAAAGTTGTAAAACTTTGAAGACAGCTAAAGAAGATGGGTGACCTAGCCTTGAATGCCATAATTGAAAAGTTGAGTCTGATTTAGTTGAGGCAATGTTGGACTGAATTTGTGTAGTAGATGGAACAAGATGAAAATTTTCAAATGCATATAACCCATTCTTAATGGTTCCTTGGAGAAGGATCTCCTTAGTAACCTGACATTTAACAAAACAGGTATTAGCATGAAACTCAAAGAAAACTTTATTATCTTTTGCAAATTGAGACATTGAGAGTAAATTTTTAGTAATAGAGGGAACATGCAACTAATTGTTTAGACAAAAGGACGTAGAGACAGGATTGGAAGAAAAGAATTTTGAGCGCTCTATGTGAGAAATAGACAGACCTGATCCATTACCAACTACAACTTGTTCTAAGCCTCTATAATCCACCTTTGTTGACAAATTAGAAGATTTTGGTGTCAAATGGTGACTGACTCTAGAATCTGGATACTAGTTTGGGTCATAGAGTGTGGCTGGTGTGGCTAATTCTCCACTTATAGTTAGGTGTGCAATAGGAGTAAAATTCTGGTTTTGACTTTGAGGGCAAATGAAATTCTGATTCTGAGTCTGCGGAGGACAATTGAAGGTCTGATCAAATCTATGCCAACACTGAGAAGCCAGATGACCACTTTTTCCACATAACTGACAAGAGTTCTTGTTATTAAACCTTCCTCCAGTTCTTCACACTCTTCCTCTATTGAAAAACTATGATTGTCCTTTGAAACCCGAATTGAATCTGCCACTATGAAACTCAACCTTGAGATCTTTGACCACTTCCACTGAAAAATTGCTTTCTTGGCTGCTGACTTGACTGACCAAATTAAGATGCATTAGCTTGAATTGAACCAATTTTAGATCTCCTAAACCTTTCAATTCTTTCCTCTTGGACCATCAAAAGTGCCTCAAGTTGTCCAACACTAAAAAAAACTGATCTTGAAACAATAGCTATCACAAATGACTCATATTCTTCTGTTAAGCCATCTAAAATAGCTTCCACATGTTCAGATTCATCTATGGGTGACCCAATCGACGCCAAAGTATCAACAGTTTTCTTGATTTCAAGAAGATATGAAGAAATTGAAGCCTTTTTTGTTGTATTTTGTAGCTTAGGTTTAAGTTGCCTTACCTTTGCTCTACTTTGGGAAGCAAAGAACTCTTCTAACTTCTTCCAAACTTGATAGGAATATTCACACCCAACCATTCTTATAGTGAAGGGCTTGCTCTTCAAAGAGAGCAACCAGGACAATAACAACTGATCTTGTTATTCCCAATTCAGGAAATCGTCACTTAAATTGCCACTGAGTTCATCTTCTGCAGTCTCATACTTCTTGGGAATTGATGAACCAGTGATGAACTTATGAAGCTTATGACCCTTAATTGTAGCCAAAGTTTGTTGCTTCCAAGGTAAAATTTTTTCTTTATCAAGTTTGATTGATACAGGATTGGAGAAAGTGTGCAACGTGAATTGAGTTGCAGAAGATAGTGTGGAAGAAGACGAATTAGAAATGATCTCCATGAAAACTGTGCTATGAGGCTGAAGCTGAAAATGGAGAGAAAACTAAGAGAAGAAAAAGAGAGAAATCTCATAAATAATGAAATTGTGGTTGAATTCATTCATTATGTAGTGATGCACTAATGAGTACATTTATACTATGATTTTACAATGCTAACTCCACAATTGATTTGCTAACTATTATAACTAACTCATAACAAATTTTCTAACTGTTTTTAACTATCACAACTAACATCTTATCATTTATCCCTTACATGACTCAATATAGACAGAAATTTAAAGCATAGATAAAACTAATTTTTTGAAAAAAGTAGATAACTGAGAGTAAAGAGAAGCTTCTAACGTTTAAGATGATTGCCTATTTAAAAATAAGCTTAGTAATGGGCATGGAAGGCTGTCTTTTCCCAAGAAGGCTCAAGATTCTATACTCCAACATTGGAGAACCTGAAAATTTTAAACCCACTAACCAAATTTGCGCAAAGTGGTAATGGGAATGGAAGAAAAAAAAAACACAGGATATGCAGGGAACCGAAGTCCCATTTAACATGTCCCAGTGCTAGCAACCCAATCAACCCATCACCGCTCTATTTCGCCACACTCTTCCTCTGCTTCACAACACTTGCCTCCTTCCCATCAAACCCAAGCTACACAGAGAACTGTGACCTATCTCTATCCCCCCCCATCATCACAACCTTCGCCACTCACTCTCCTCCCATCCCCAACCCCACTAACCTTCGAACCACCCCTCATCCACTGCACGAAACACCAGTCCTCCTTTAGCACCAGCAACGGTGACAACCCCTTCCTCGCTCTTTGACCCCAGAGACGCCCATGCCCAAATAAAGGATGCCTTTGTGGGAAAACTGTTATACTCGATGTTTGTTTTCGTTGATGATGCAGTCGCTGGGTTCTCGAAGAAGGTGACGATGGTGTTGTCGACGGGGAAGCCTACCTTGGTGAGGGAGCGAATAGCGAATTGTAGACAGATTGAGAAGTCTTGTCTCCAAAAATACGAAAAAGTTGGGTTTAGACTTTAGAGCAAGCCAAACCAAAAAATAAGCCAAGCCTTTCTTATAGAAGTGACAAAACGGACCAATTTGTCTCATCCCGACCCGTCTGGTATCGTCTCAATCCGTCAAAATACGGGACAAGTTGAGTTAATCTATTTTTATAAATGAGTTAGAAAAATTAATTCATCTCATTTTAGGGCAAGTTGGTTAGTTGATCCATATAAATAATAAAATGAAAAAATTTAGACGAGTTTAAAAAACAAAAATATATATATAAAAAAATAAAAAATATTATAAAAAGAGAGACA
Organism: Ormosia emarginata; assembly: GCA_029884605.1. Classification (NCBI taxonomy): domain Eukaryota; kingdom Viridiplantae; phylum Streptophyta; class Magnoliopsida; order Fabales; family Fabaceae; genus Ormosia; species Ormosia emarginata. Next base: position 18,372,064 of record JAQQTP010000068.1, on the reverse strand, counting down.
AAAATAATGAATCACAGTCTTTACTCATAGAAAAAATAGATGCAGATTTAGAATGAAAAAAAAACTAAAACGAATAAAGAAAAGATAGTTTAAAAAAAGAAAATAGAAATGTTTTTAAAAAAAAATAACAATCTATTATGCTTAACTCGCAAGTTAAGCGAGACGAATTATACAAGTTATAAAATAAAAATGAATTTAAATATTAAACCCAATCCATTTAAAAATAGTAAATTGACGGTTTAATCAAACGAATTAAACTTGTTTTACCGGTTCTACTTTCTTTGAGTGTGTTTTCGCCTTTTCGGCTACATGGAGGTGACTTGAAGTATTTTGGCTTTTGTCTTTTTTATTTATATTTTAATATGTTCTCATTATTTTATTGGGTCTGTCTAAAAACGAGGTGTTGAGTTTGTGCCGTAAGAACTGCTCCCAAACCTAAAAAGTACATATATTCACTCTGCCACATGCAACTAAAAATTTCAATATAATAAATTATTTTAGATAAAATAGGTATTTTTTATTTATTTTTATTTTTTAATTTGACTCTTTATTTTTATTTTTTTTAATTTTATCTTATAAATGTGATCTTTTTTGTTATGATCTTGTCATTTTTTTATCTTAAATGATAATATGTCATTCACCAATTATGTCATATCATTATCGTATCATATTTATATCATTATTATATTATCTTTATTAATGACACATATCATTTTCATTAGAGTTTGTAATGAAATCATAATAAAAGATCTCATTGATAAATAATTTATAAGTTAATGAATAAAATTTTAAAAAATAAAAAACAAGAAACCAAAATGAAAAAAATAATGATAAAGAATTAAAATACTTATTTTATCTTTATTTTATGAATAAATGGTCGACAATTGCAGAATTTGTAATCATAAATATATTTTATCAAGCTATCCAGGTACTAAGATCCCCTAGTATGATGAGCATATTAAAAAATAATTTATAAAGGGAATTTTAATCTTTTACATTTAATGGGCAGGCGTAAAACGTTTGAATTGTGAAAATTTAAGTTAAAGGAGTGTACAGTAAGTAATAATGAGTAAAGAAAAAACAAAAGAGATACAACTTGTTTTCAATGTTCTCCTTTACAATATTTCAGAAAGTAACATTCTTCTTGACAATAAAATAAAGAAGAAAAATCCTATGAGAATAATAACAGAAAAAAAGAGAGCAAATAGAAAATAATGTGTGTGTAAAATGATTAAAATTGCATGTAAATTTATGTAGAATAATGTCAAGTCAGTCTAAAACATTCTAACAAAAAAAAATGGCTCGCTGGTATTATTCATTTGTGTAATACAATATTAATGTGGCTTTGTAAAAATTCATAGATTATAGATATGTCCAACGAGTTATATATACAATATTTTAATTAAAAGGATATCATATTAGAGGTGATCAATAATTTCTTTAAAGATAAGATTCAATTAAAATTTGCCACCTAATATACGCTAACCATGTGGAACCAGTGGAATTTCTGTCTAAAAATTATTTAATAAGCCTATCCAGTTGCAATTGGACCACCTCTGATGTATACCCCAAAAATGAATTAATCTCTTTGTACTTTATTTGATTGGTGACCCTTTCAATAACTATAAACTGACATGATGAGAAAAATCCAGAACATAACCCTTTAATCTACTCTTCTTATAGACAACTATGAACCTTTTAAGTCAAATGTGAAAACTTGAAGATGAAGATTGATGTTTCAAAGCAAATAAAGCAATGAAGGTGGGCTTAATTAGTAAGATCAATGCTATCATAAAAAGGTAATTTTATAATGAAATAACCTTTTATTTTTCTAAACTTTTTTTAAAAAAATAAAAAAGAATACAGTTTGGCCACTCACAGTTAGTGAAAACACTAGTGATGCAAAGACTAAAGCTATTCCCTTTTTATATTCATCATTAAATTGTTACATAATTAAATTCAAATGGAGTAGTTTATATAATTGTACATAATTATTTTATATAAATTTTTTTTAAAAAAATTGAACAACTCTAATGTTCTGCACACTTTTTTAAGTAATTATTTTTTAAATTATTCGCTTCACGTCCTTTTATGTTTACTAGTTAAACATATTACTCATGCAATTTAACTTTTGAAAAATGATATCAAAATTTAGTAGATACATGCTAATGATACTATACAACCATAGAAAGATAATGAGTTTGTCTATATAAAGAGATTTAATTACTAATTATAAAATTCAAACAGGCCAAATGGGATTCTCATAGTGACATAAACAAGTCACGTCAGGTATCTAATAATTAATGAAGTGTAAAGATACGTATTTGAGAAATATTTTTAAGTAATTTTAATGGTATTTTGATGAATTTAATATTTAAAGTGATTTATTAAATACTTATTAAATGTTTAATTTATATTAAATATTAAAAATAATTAATAATTAATTAAATATTTGACAATTAATTTTAAATATTAAACCTTAAAAAATAAGTAAAATTCTCCATATGTTTCTAAAAAGAAATAAATAATTGAATGTCCTCGTCATTGAAGTCCTCTTTTTCCACAAATCCATCTACACCATAATCAGTTACCTCTAACAAATGAATGGGAACCAAATGAGAGAAATTTCCAGCACCCATGCATACATTAATGTTCTCTTACTTTAACTGCCTTAACAGATCATGTCAAATGGTCTTATTCTTGTTCCAATAAGATAAAATGGTCAGTTCTACTCATCCATATGTAAATTAGGTATAATCAAAGTTTTTAAAATTCAATCAGTCATTAAAGCGGTAAATGCATTGATTTACTATTTACTAGTTTAATCGTGATTAAACTAGTGATAATATATATAAAATAATAAATTAATAAATTAATATTTTATATTATGTTGTACAGTATTTTAAAGTTTGACATTATATAACAAATAAAATATTTAAACATACAATATATATAAAAAATTAAAAAAATCATACTTACAAGTTTCATATAGAATAATAAATGAAACATCTAAGTATATAACTTATATAAAAGTCAAGAGAAAGACAAACATTCTCATAACTTGAATTTTATATATAGGCCTTTGTAGCTTAAAATTGGGCCTTTATTTGGATAAAAAAAAATTAAAACGAGTTTAAAATTTTTAAAATAAAAACTAGATCAAACCAATTTTGATCGGTTCATATTAATTTTGATCAATTTTTTGAAATTTCAATTTTTTGAGTTGATTAGACCACACTCGTGGTCGGTTCACCAATTTTCTTATTGAATCAGCTAGTCTCGTTCGATTTTTTAACCATTCGATATAACACATCAAAATGAACCCTTTAATATAAACTTAACTCCGCTTATACCTCATCTATAAATTAATTAAGAGAAGTCCTATTGAATTTTTTTTTTTGTTAGTATTACAACTCCACACTTAGCTATTTAAATTTAAGTAATTTTATTCAATTAAATTAAGATAGAATTTGTAATAAAAAAAGGGATAAAATTACTTATACAATTGTGTGTCCTTGTAATTGAAGTATTATATAAAGAAAACGTTTCATGTCCAACTCAAATATGATAGATGTATGTCTACTATATATTTATAAGATAAATATTAAATTAAATTGTATATTATTATAATATTTTTATGAAATATAAAATAAATTTTTAAATATATTAAAAAAATTAAAATATAAAAATTAAATGAACAACGAGACTACTTTATAAGTACCATTAGTCATCCGAAAAAAAATTTAAGTGTACTTGCTGATTAAGTAAGGACTATAACATTAATACAGTATCAATGCCTGCCACTAGAGAATTATTCTCTTGTTGGAAAGTTTCTGCCGTCAATCTTCATTTCGCTTTGATTAATAGGCCTTTGAAAGGTTGGCCCCTACTTGAACTCAATCCTCAAGCCCAACCTAAGTCTACATATATTCTGAGAGAAAATCACAATGCTCTCAAAGATGCTATGTTGTTGGCCACTTGGCCCCCTCAAGGTGTAAATTGCACGTTAGACAAAATTTAAGGAATAAACTATATTTTAACCTTTAGGAAATTATCCATTATTTTTATAAAGATGTTAATATCTTTATTAATTAATGATTAATATTTTGTTATGAATTCTATTTAATTAAAATAAATAAAAAATTAAAAAATAACTTATAATCATATCTTAAAAAAATAATATTGTCAACCTTCTTTTTTTTTTTTTAAAGGTTCTTGCTTATTCTGTGTAACAGATTTGGTGCCGTATAGGGCTTGAGTTTGACTAATGGACCAAGTGAAATGCACACTTAGATTTTGTTTGGATTGGTAGTAAAAGATAGAATGTGATAGAATGAAATGAAATTGTATATTGTTCCATTTTTTGGATTTTAGAAATAAGGATGGAATGCAATGGTATTGGATGAAACCCATTTCATCCTATTATATTCCATATCCTAGGGCTGCACATAGGTCTAACCCAACCTGATGACCCGACCAACCTGACCCAATCCAATATAAAATATCCACATCAGTTCGGGTCATCGGATCAGTTCGGGGAGAACTCGATCAACTCATCCACTTATTGGTTCGGGTGACGGGTTCAGTAAACTAACTCGATGACCCGATCAGATGAGTCAATAACCTGAAAAAACGACATCATTTTGTGTAAATGTTTATATACCTTTGTTTCGTTTTTGGTTCTGCCCATGCCCATGAAGCCTCACACTCACACAACACAGCTGCTCACTCTATGCAAAATCTCCAAATTGAAACCCTCGCCTAACCCTAAGCGGCAGTGCCACCGCCACCTCTACTGCTGCTCAATTTATGGTTCTCAGCCTTCTCTCACTCTTTGCTCCTCCTCACCTCTCGGCACAGCCACCACTGGCGTCTCGTTTCGTGCTTGCTCACACCGTTTTCACGTATTTTCACTTGTTTCGTTAGGTCACCATTTTCACTAGTTGCTCCTCCTCTCTTGTTGGCCTAGCCACCACCGACGACGAGTTCTTGACCAGACCACCTGTCCTTTCATTTCATCCCAGGCCCAGTCACCATCTTTGCTAGTGACGCAAGATCTGTGGGATCTGAACAGATCTGAGCAGATCTCTGACGAGTATATTTGAATAGATCTACTGGTGTAGTGGTGTATGGAGGTAAACATATCTGAACAGCACCTCCCACCAGCTTGTCCTCTGCATTGGTGGCATCACGTGGATGAAGGGGAGCGATGGAAGACGACAACTCTGACGTGACATGGTGGCTCACGGATCTTGCAGTGGAAGACAGCGACAAAGGGGAGCTAGTCCGTGCGAATCTAGGTCAAAGAACGACAGCTCCGACGCGGCATAGTGGCTCGCGATCTAGAGGTTCTGGGCAGAGGTGGTCCTTGGGTATGACTGAGATGGCTGATCTCCAGCAGAGGATGACAGCTGAGGGCGATGGTTCTAGTTCGGGTGTGGCGGTGGCTTAGGTTGGGAGGGGTGGTGGTTCTTGAGGCATTTCTTCACATGGCATTTCTTCCTAACCCGATGACCCAACCCGTCTATAGGTCAAGTTGGTTCAGTTCGGGTTACTTAGAAAAATTTCAAGAAATCGATCCAACCCAACTTGACTTCAACTAATTGGTTTGGATTTTTATTTCCCCTAAACCTAACCCAACTCTACTCGTGTGCAGTGTAACATCCCGGGACTGCCTGCAGGATTGACGAGTGTCTCCACAAACCAACACAGGTCTTTTCAGCGTATTTTGTCCTCACTCACACGCATCCTAGGAAACTTCCCAGGTCCCATAATTGCTCCAGGTCAAGCACGCTTAACAATGGAGTTCTTATGTTTTAGGCTCCCGAAAAGAAGTTGGCTTGTTGATATGGTTACGCCTAATCAATTCCTTTAAGCCATCCTCAACTATGCGCCATCCCATACCCGCACGCCTCCGAATCCCTCTCATTCCGATGCGTATTCGGTTCATTCACGGGACCCTTCGCCTAGAAGCATGCCAGAGCCGCCCATTGTACATGCTTCACCCGCACCGCGTCCACTCCCGCCCTCATCCGCCCGGACACCACATGCCCACCGCTTCCGCCCGGGTTCGTCCCCGAACCACACCGTCACCGGGAGAGGTCCCGTCTCGATACCATTTGTAACATCCCGGATCGCCACAGGATTGACGAGTGTCTCCACAAACCAACACAGTCTTTTCGGCGTATTTTGTCCTCACTCACACGCATCCTGGAAACTTCCCAAGAGGTCACCCATCCCATAATTTCCAAAGAAACAATGGAGTTCTTATGTTTTAGGCTCCCGAAAAGAAGTTGCAACTTGTTGATATGGTTACGCCTAATCAATTCCTTTAAGCCATCCTCAACTATGCAGCCCCATACCCGCACGCCTCTCGAATCCCTCTCATTCCGATTATTCGGTATTCATGGGACCCTTCGCCTAAAGCATGCCAAGCCGCCCATTGTACATGCTTCAATTCGCACCGGCGTCCACTCCCCGCCCTCATCTGCCCCGGGACACCACATGCAGCCCTACCATATCCCACCTTTTCTTCTCCTACAAATTGGGATGTATGGGATGGAATGCAATTTTTACTTTATTAATTCTTATCATTCCATTGCCATTCCAAACAATGGAATGAAAACTTACCTTCATTCCATCATAAATTATCCAAACAATGGTATGGAACCTTTGTTCCATTCTATCTCATTCCATATCATTCCATCACATTCTATTCCATTCAACTCAACATTAAATATCCAAACAAAACCTTAAGGAAATTCTAAGATACTTTAGTGATGGAATTGATTCAGTTGAGATGCCAGTATAGCACTGTACAAGTATTCTTGAAAAGCAGGGAAATATGAAATGCTCAAAGAGCTAAAACCAAAATTAAAAAAGAAAATGAGATGAAAAATGATTGAGAATACAATATTACAAAAAGACTGATGCAATAGAAGACAATTAACTTCTTTCTTACTTTCTTATCCTTTTTTTAATATAAAAATTTAGGTTGAGTGTAGGCTCTTCCCATTTCAAGGTTAAAGGAAACCACCAACTTCAACGAAGATTTATAATAAGATTACAGATCATCGACAAACAAAAAATCTCAAAATTTGAACCCAAATCATATTGTTATGAGCAGAAGATATTCTAGGTGAGCCAACTGCATTTACTTACTTTCTTACTTATTGAAAGCTTCTTTCCACCCTTATATTCCACTCAACAATGTTAATGAGTGGTCATTTATTCTCAGTTAGTGGCTAACAATGAAGAAATTTGATAATGATTATTATTTATTAGTGAATGGTTATTTGTTCTTATTGGGTAACTGTTGTTATTTTCTTTTGGGTACTATGGTCAAGTAATGTTTCGGTTCATTTGTGCATACTTTGACTAATCCATTTTTTCGGTCTAGTCAAAGACAGACCATTCATGTTAGGATTAAGGAATTGGTAAAGATACTCCTTGTGGTATGTTCCAAAAAATTGGCATATCTAGAATTCGAGTAGCTATAATTTTTATCAAGGGTATTTTTATCCATTAAATAAAATATAATGATCTCTCTCTAAATAAAATTTGTGTATTCTTTCTTAATAATTTAAAATTTATGTTCATTAAAATTAAACATTCTTTCCTAAATGTCCTTTATGTTAATTTTTCGGTGATATTTTTCATTAGGAAAATTATCATCCTACCGCAAATAGTACCACACCATTTTTAACATCAGGTACTGTTCATGAGCCCCACCTCGTGAACAGTGCCAAAATCATTTTTCTATCTTTTTTTTAAGTATATGTTCATTAACTAACTTCTCTACGTCATTAACTACTTTTTTGTTCTTCGTTAACTAACTTTTTTCACGAGCATAGAAACTATGTGGTAAAATCTTGTGTCATTAACTAACTTTTGTAAGTCATTAACCATGTTTTTGTTATTCATTAACCAACTTTGTTTCTATGCTCGTAAAAAAAGTTAGTTAATGAAAAATAAAAAAGTGATTAATTACGTAGAGAAGTTGGTTAATGAACATATACTAAAAAAAGATAAACATGATTTATTGACATCGCTTCTGGTGAGTCCCATGAACAATGAATCTTACATGTGAAATGGATGTGGACACTGTTAGATGTAAGAATATAATTATTATTTTCATTAACTTTTAACTATGTGCACTAAAGTTGTCATTTACATTAATTTTCTCGTGATAGTTTTTCATTATTAACTTGAGAAATGTTAATCATACATTTTTTTAGAGATATATGTATTGTGTATATTTTTTTTAAGAGTGTGTAATTTAATGAGATAATTTAATAAAAATAATATGTATGATAAATAATATTAAAATAAGTATAAAAGTGATGTGAAAAAAAAATGAATAAAAAAGAATTATATTAACTTTTAACTGTGTGTACTAATTATGTGTATTATCGTTTCTCGTGTTTCTCTTTAACATACTCTTCCCGCCAATCCATCCACGCCAAGCTATTTTACCTTTTGTGTATTCCACACTTCTATAACGATTCGCCAATTCAGCCACCTTGAAACCAGTCTGAGACACACAAACTTTGCGTATCTCATTGTCTTTGTTCTTTGTCTTTAGTGTACCCTTCTTCTTCTTCACATCCCATTTTGCTTTTCAATTCATTGTTATCAAAATCTGAAACCTCGAATCCGAACAGTGTCATAGAAAACCACACAGAGATGTCGGAGCCGACTGCGCTGAGTGTGGGCCACCCCGAGCGGGGAACTGGTGGCAGCGACCCCGGGGTACAACGGCGGCAGAAGAGGGAAGATTTGCTGAAGAGATGGTCGCTGGGGCTGAGAGGAATTGCTCTACTTTTCTCTTTGATTTCCTTCGTCCTCGTGGCCAGCAACAAGCATGGGGATTGGAGAGAATTCGATAAGTATGAAGAATACAGGTAGGAATCAGAAAACTCCTTTGTCAATTTCATCGTAAATGTGATGTGGGTTTGTGATAATTTTGAATAAAGATTAATGGGTTTTTGTCAAAATTTGATTTTTGTTCATTGGGGTGATTTGAACTTGAATTGGAATTGGATCATAGGTATTTGCTGGCCACAGCTATTATCTCTAGTTTGTACACTGGAGGCCAAGTGATTCGTCAAGTTCAGGAACTTTCCACTGTAAAGAACCTGCTTCAGCCAAGAACTGCAGCGTTGATTGACTTCTTTGGAGATCAGGTTTGGCATTAATTATTTCTTCTCCGATCACATTGATTTCTATGGTGCTGTGTTTCTAAACCCAACTCTGGTTCTCTGGTTAGTGAGGGAATCAGGAATCAAATTCAGTCTTGAAATTGAATCGAATTATGAAATGAACTGCATTTTCCTACAAGGAAATAGAGCTTTCAACTCAGATCTAAATGCTTCTATAACATAATCATGAGGGGAAAAAATTGCTTATTAGCTTTAATTTAGTGTTACAAAAGTTTGTGGGTCCTACAGATGGTCTATTAGTTGGTGCAAGGCTTCATTTACCAAGTTGTTTATTCTAGCCATATTATTGGCTTCTAAGCTGTCTTTGGATAGATTATCAAATGTTAGCAAATTGAGTTGAGCTTGATTAGCTAAGTTTTTGGTTGCAGATCGTGGCATATCTCTTGATATCATCAGCATCTTCAGCGGTTCCAATAACAAAGAGAATGAGGGATAGGGCAATCAATATATTTACGGACTCTTCAGCTGAAGCCATTGTCATGTCGTTTTTAGCCTTTTTGTGTCTAGCACTGTCAGCCCTCATATCAGGATACAAACTATCAGCTAAAACGTATATCTGAACTTCCAATAAAATTTCCCCCTATCATTGTTTCATACTTCTATTTTTTTTCTCTACAAAATACATTTATCTGTAAATATGAGTGAGGAAGTGAGTTTAAGCATCCCCCATCCCTTTAAGTCTGTGCATATGTTACAGTGAGATATGAGATTGTACTGATCTTTCATATACAAATACAACTAGTTATATTTGAAAGTTGAAACTGTGTTGATGGTGTTGAAACTTTCCTTATTGACGAATTTGGCAGAAAATAATACAGTGGTGAATGCATATTTCTAGAGTGATTGAAAGAAGCAAACATTAGAACTAGATTCTTTTTTTTTTTTTAATAATATAGTTTGATTACTATAATATTTCTTTTTTTGTTTATTTTCCTTTGATGACGAATTTGGCAGAAAATAATACAGTGGTGAATGCATATTTCTAGAGTGATTGAAAGAAGCAAACATTAGAACTAGATTCTTTTTTTTTTTTTAATAATATAATTTGATTGCTATAATATTTCTTTTTTTGTTTATTTTCCTTTAATGACGAATTTGGCAGAAAACAATACGGCGGTGAATGCATAATTCTAGAGGGATTGAAAGAAGCAAACGTTAGAGTTAGATTCTTTTTTTTTTTTCATAATATAATTTGACTGTTATAATATCTCGAAATATAATAATAAAAAAAGCTTGAGTTTGTTCAAATCATAGTGGTTTCAGTCTTGGACCTATTTGAGTCTGAAAATTTTCTTAGCAGCATGAACATTTTCCTAATTAAATCAGAAGCCGCCGACCATTTTTCATCTTTTTCATAATTTGAATATGTAAAGGACTATGAATGAAAAATTACAGTAACACAACCAGAAGTAACCATAACCGGTACAGAGCAGAGGTTCATACAGCATAGTAGAAATTGCTAACACAAGCACACATCATCTTACGAAGTAACTGACTGTAGCAAGACCCAGCCAAATAAACTTTTTTCTTTCGTGCTAAACAAATACAACAAAAGAATGATAGAATTCATCGGTCAACTCGTTTTCTGTATCTCCTGTGATTAATTTAGAAATAGAAATATGTAGACAAATGTTAATAATTTATATATATTTTTGAATTAATGTATACAAGAGGATTAACTTTTATTTATAAAATAAGACTGTTGCATAGAAAAGAAAAATAATAAAATATAATTATGTAGTTATCAATTTAATTCTGTACTAAATCAATTACAATCATATTTAAAATCAATCGTGATTAATCGTAATTTCAATTATAATTAATAACGCTAATATTTTTCGTCAAACTTAAGTAGGTATAAAAGAAACCAACTTGAGTTTGGAAATCAAAGTGCATAATCAACCAAGATGATGATTGAGTTTGATGTATAGAGTTTGAAAAATAAAATAAAAATATTTACAAGTTGACATAAAAATAAACTAAAAATAATCTAAAAACACAACGTCGAGATCTTGGATAAACCAACAGGCTCAAACTGTATTTGGAATGGAACCATCTGTATATGAGAAAATCTACAATAGGAACGGAGTCTGAAACTGAGTCCTGCTGTCAGAACGAAGTCTGAAATTTATGATGGAGTCTTACATCAGAACGAAGATCGGAATCTAAGACAAATTCTAAAACTGAGTCTTGCCATTAGAACGAAGTCTTAAATCTAGGAAGGAGTCTAAAACGGAGTTCTGCCATCAGAACGAAGTCTAGAATTTATGACGAAATCTAAAATAGAGTCTAGAATTTGGAATCTAGGAGTCTGGAGTTTGAAATATGGAGTCTGAAGTCTGAACGGAATGGACAACGAAAAAAAGTATTGGTTTAATGGCGATTAGTAATGATTCTAACATGTTCTACAAACTCTACATAGCGAGAATGAAAAACTCTCTTCAAAGTGAATACCATGACTTTGATATTATTTTAGAAATAGAGAAATAAGGACAGGTCATGGAAGATGATACATCTCTGATACTAAGTTAGAAACAGAAATAGGGAGATAAATATTAGTAATTTGTGTATATTTTTTAATTAATGTATACAAGAGAATTAACCTCTATTTATAGAAGAATATTGTTGTACATAAAAAGAAAATAATAAAATATAATTATATAGTAAATCAATCTAATTATGTACTAAATCAATTACAACCATACCTAAAATCAATCGTGATCAATCGTAATCTCAATTATAATTAATCACACTAAACATGATATCTTACCTGTTGAAGCGTGAGACTCATTTGATAAAAAATAATAGATAAAAGAGCACAATCAAGAACACCGAGATTTAACGTGGTTCGGCAATTTGCCTACGTCCACGGTCAGAGAGCAGTGAGAAAATTTTCATTATGTGATCAAAGAATTTACAAAAGCCACTTAGAGTATCACTCATAACCCAGAACCCAATTACACCCAAATTCACTCTCTAAACTCTCTCTCAGAACCTCTCTATTTTATAAGAACTTTCCTTATTATGATACAAAGGAAATAAAGACTAGAGAAGTAGAGAATTTTTTTTTTAGGTGTGTCTTGCAAATGAGAAGGGAAGGGTATTTATAGGAGAAGGAGGACCAAGCATGTGGTCATTGGAGATGCCAAGTGGCATAATTTTAGCCATAAGTGTGGCTAAATTTGAGCCATACAATTTTCTCAAATTATGACCACACATTTCAAATCTCCACCTTGGCTAAAATTATGCATAGTATTTTTCTTCTAAACTGCTCCCCTTTATATCCCTTAGAGTTTCTGAACTCTAATCAAGTCCAGGCAATACCTGAACTTGTTTCTAAGAACTGGCTTGGTGATTATGTCTGCTGGATTATCTGCTATTGAGATCTTCTTAACTTTTATAACACCTTGTGCTATTACATCTCGAATGAAGTGCAATCTGACGTCAATGTGTTTCGTACGCTCATGATACATCTGATTCTTGGTCAGATGTATGGCACTTTGGCTATCACAATAAACTACTGTATTTGACACTTGCAATCCTAAGTCACCGACCAAACCTTGAAGCCAAATAGCTTCTTTCACTGCTTCTGTAACTGCGATTTACTCTGCCTCGGTGGTTGACAAAGCAACAATTGACTGCAATGTTGCTTTCCAGCTAACAGTACATCCATAGAGAGTAAAAACATAACCCGTCAAGGATCTTCTTTTGTCTAGATCTCCAGCATAATCTGAATCCACATATCCGATAACACTTCTTGTGGTGTCATTCTGTTTTTTGTAAACTAAGCCAACATCAGTAGTACCTTTCAAGTAACGTAAAATCCATTTCACTGCTTGCCAATGGATTTTTCCAGGATTTCTCATGTATCTGCTCACCACACTCACAGCTTGTGAAATATCAGGCCTAGTGCATATCATAGCATACATGATACTACCAACTGCACTAGCATAGGAAACATGAGACATATGCTCCACCTCCTCCTCAGTTTTTGGTGACAATGCCGCCGAAAGTTTGAAATGAGTTACCAATGGAGTACTGACAGGTTTTGAGTTCTGCATTCCAAAGCGCTCTAGTACCTTCTCAATGTAATTCTTTTGTGATAGAAAGAGCATCCCTGCTTTTCTATCCCTGTGAATCTCCATTCTTAGAATTTTCTTTGCAGCCCCTAAATCCTTCATTTCAAACTCTGAGCTCAATTGAGCTTTCAAGTTCTTTATTTCAGACATGTTCTTACAGGCGATCAACATGTCATCAACGTACAAGAGCAGATAGATGAATGACTCATCTGCAAGCTTCTTGTAGTAGACACAACTATCATACGCACTTCTACAGTAGCCATTTCCAAGCATAAAGGTGTCAAACCGCTTGTACCATTGTCTAGAAGACTGTTTTAGGCCATATAAAGATTTCTTGAATAAGCAAACATGGTCTTCCTTCCCTTGGACTTCAAATCCCTCAGGATGCTTCATATAGATTTGTTCCTCCAGCTCGCCATGCAAGAATACTGTCTTGACATCTAACTGCTCAAGTTCTAGATCAAATTGAGCTACGATGGCAAGTAGGATACGAATTGAGCTATGTTTTACCACGGGAGAGAAGACTTCATTGAAATCAATACCTTCTCTTTGTGTAAAACCTTTAACCACCAGTCGCGCTTTGAATCTTGCTTCTTCAACTCCAGGGATTCCTTCTTTTTTCTTAAAGACCCATTTGCATCTAACAATCTTTTGAGTCTTCGGCCTTTCAACAAGACCCAAGTATGATTCTTATGAAGAGATTTAATTTCTTCTGTCATTGCAGCACTCCACTGGGAAGCTTCTTTGCTACTGATAGCTTCTTGGTATGACTCAGGCTCACAATTGTTGATATTATCAGCAACATTTAGAGCATATGCTACTAAGTCAACATAGCCATACCTCGAAGGAGGTTTTATCTCTCTTCTTTGCCTATCTCTAGCTAACTGATAGTGCCGCAATTATTGTGTGTCTGAATCTTCAAGTGGGGTTTGTTCTTCTTCTTGAACTTGATCCAACGAGGTTTCTTTGGAAGACTCCACCTCAAGCTCCACCTTCTTCGAGATAATAGGATCTTTGTTTTCATTTGATGACTCTTTATGAGGCTTTAACATTTCAGCTTCATTAAAAGTAACATCCCTGCTAATAATGCATTTTTTTTTCTCTAGCAACCATAGCTTATATCCTTTCACACCGTCAGGATATCCAAGAAAAATGCATTTCAATGCTCTTGCATCAAGTTTTCCTTCTTTGATATGAGCATATGCAGGACAACCAAATATCCTTAAATTTTCATAATTGGTAGGAGTACCTGACCACATCTCTTCTGGAGTTTTGAAACTAATGACTGTTGATGGACATCTGTTGATCAAGTAACAGGCTGTATTAACAGCTTCGGCCTAAAATGCTTTTGGTAACCCAGCATTTGACAGCATACATCTGGTTCTTTTAAGTAAAGTTCTGTTCATTCATTCTGCAAGTCCATTTTGTTGTGGAGTGTGCCTCACAGTATGGTGTCTGGCAATACCATGATCCTTGCAAAACTTTTCAAATTCACTGTTACAGAACTCTAAACCGTTGTCAGTTCTCAGTCGCTTGATATGCCTTCCCGTCTGCTTTTCAATCAAGGTTTTCCACTGTTTGAACTTGACAAATACTTCATTTTTATGTTTCAAAATGAATATCCAAACCTTCCTTGAATAATCATCAATGAAGGTTAACATATATCTGCCACCACCGTGAGAAGGTACTTGGGAAGGACCCCACAAGTCAGAATGTATATAATCCAACGTGCCTTTTGTTCGATGAACTGTAGTGTTGAATTTTATCCGACACTGTTTTCCGAATACACAGTGTTCACAGAAATCTAACTTCCCAACTTGTTGACCACAGAGTAATCCTTGCTTGCTCAACTCTGCTAGACCTCTCTCACTGACATGCCCCATTCGCAAATGCCATAACTTGGTGACATCAGAATCAGCTGTTGAGGAGACAGCGGCAGTACCTGTAATTGTGCTTCCTTGTAGCACGTAGAGACTATTCTTTTTCTTTCCCTTCATCACAATTAGAGCGCCTTTAGAGATTCTTATAGCTTCACCTTCACCTTTGTAGCTATAACCTTTTGAATCTAGCATTCCCAAGGAAATCAAATTTTTCTTCAATTCTGGAATATGCCTTACATCCGTTAATGTTCTCATGATTCCGTCAAACATCTTGATTCTAACTGTGCCAATGCCGACGACCTTACAGAGAGCATTATTTCCCAGAAGGACCTTGCCTCCATCTAAAGTTTGGTAAGAACCAAACCAATCCTTATTGGGACACATATGATATGAGCATCCAGAATCAAGAATCCACTCATCTTTTGAGTCATGATCTGAGACTATGAGAGCATCTGTATTGTCGTAGCCATCTGCTACAGCCGCACTTCCAGATTCAGAGATCTTCTCCTTTCCTTTGCGCTCTAGACAATTTTTTCTTATATGCCCTTCTTTGTGACAGTGGAAGCATTTAAATTTTCTAGGTTTCGCTTTGGATTTTGACCTAGATCTGCCTCTGCCACTATTTTGATCTCGTTTCTCTGTTCTTCATCTAACAAAGAGACCTTTACTCGAGCCTTCAGATTTTGAATCTGATACTCTTTTCTTCAATTCTTTCGAGTGCAATGCAGCCTTGACTTCCTCCAAGGTAAGATCTTCTCGACCATACATCATGGTGTCGATAAAGAGCTCGTAAGAACTTGGAAGAGAACATAATAGAAGAATTGCTTGATCTTCGTCATCGATTTTAACATCGATATTCTTTAGATCAAGAATAACTCTGTTAAATTCGTCCAGGTGCTCTTTTATAGGCTTTCCTTCCTGCATTTGAAGAGTATATATTCTTTTCTTCAAATATAGTCTATTGGTGAGCGACTTCGTCATGTACAGGCTTTCCAACTTCAACCATAATGAAGTAGTTGTATTTTCTTCTGACACTTCTCATAGAACTTCATCTCCCAAGCACAACAAAATTGCACTATGTGCTTTTTCCAAGATCTCATTTTTTTCGATGTCGGTTAGACTTTGTGGCAGCTTGTCTCTACCTTCCAAGGCTTTGGCCAAGCCTTGATGAACCAACAAGGCTTTCATTTTAAGTCTCCAGAGACTGAAATCATTTTCTCCATTGAATTTCTCCAAATCAAATTTAGCACTTGCCATGATGACCGTACACGTGAATAGTGATGTACAGGTGAACAGTATCGTATATTGGAACAATGTCGTAGTCCGTGAACAGTACACTAGGTAAGTTCCCAGGAAAGAGATGTGGTGTCTGTAACACACTTAAATACCAAGTCTTTCCTTAGCCATAATTTTCCTAGACATGCACTTTCACACTATCACACTTTATTTTCAGCAATAAGAATAATTCTTTTCTGATATGGAAGATCAGACTATGCTCCAACCACAGAGCATACTAAGAATTTTCTTATGAATCCAACACTTCAGTAACCAAGAGCTCTGAGAGTTATGATACTAGTTTGTTGAAGCGTGAGACTCATTTGATAAAAAATAATAGAGAAAAGAGCACAATCAAGAACACCGAGATTTAACGTGATTCGGCAATTTGCCTACGTCCACAGCCAGAGAGCAGTGAGAAAATTTTTACTATGTGATCAAAGAATTTACAAAAGCTACTTAGAGTATCACTCATAACCCAAAACCTAATTACACCTAGATTCACTCTCTAAACTCTCTCTCAGAACCTCTCTATTTTATAAGAACTTTCCTTATTGGGATACAAAGGAAATAAAGACTAGAGAAGTAGAGAATTTTTTTTTGATGTGTCTTGCAAATGAGAAGGAAAGGGCATTTATAGGAGAAGGAGGACCAAGCATGTGGTCTTTGGAGATGCCAAGTGGCATAATTTTAGCCATAAGTGTGGCTAAATTTGAGCCGTACAATTTTCTCAAATTATGACCACACATTTCATTACCCAAGATCCCATTTTCGTCACTTATTTCATTGGTTGTTTGTTTCTGCTCTTATTGCTTTTTACGTTACTACTTTGATAGCCGCTTATTTCTGGCCCAAGTCAAGATCTATGGAGGAGGGGTGTTAAGAGTTTCACATCGCCCACCTCAATATTTCGAGTGCAGTTTATATATCTGTTAAGTTACTCCACTTAATGTCAATTGATTTTAAGTTGAAATCTCACAAATAAAATTAAAAGTTAAAAGAAGTCCTAATTTTGTCAAGCTTTAGATTGCTGTAGTTCTAGTCTCTAATCTTACAGAGCTAAATAAGTAGATGTCCATGATTTTTTTTATTCTATTCTGATATGAATAACTAAATTCCTATATGCTATACAAAAACATATTGATGATAATATGTAACTTTTTAGTTCCAAAATTAAAAGTTCTTTGACAGAAATGACTGAAGGAATGAGTCATCCTTCTTCTCATCAGTGGCCGAGTATGCAGCATCTGAGTATTGTTCATGATTGGTATATGAACCCATTGATCTGCCAAAAGCCGAATATCCAAAGCTTCCAGGGCTCAGCAACATGTCCAGCGTAAAAGTTTCTTGACTTCCAGAAGTTGGTAGCTTTGTATCATAAAGTGAATTTGTGAAACTTGCTGAGCTAGAATAATTTGTTTCCGCTGAGGGCCTAATGGGGTTGGGGGCAGTAACATTGCTGATGTTGGCGTTCAGAGAAGTTCTGTTCATGCTATAGCTTGAACTTCCTCGTCCTACAGGTACATCATGGTTGTGTATCCCTTCATAAGTTGTGATTACAGCTTTCATATCATGTGCAGCTCGCTCAAGATGTTTTCTCACTGAACAACCTGGGGTTACACATTTGTAGTAGCTCCTGCAGATAGGAAATTTTGAACATGTTAGTGACATATGGGGTTGGTAACAACAGGAATTGTAACACTAAGAACCATATAACTCAAGGGTCTTTGTTTCCATCAGTTAGATACCTTGGGTTTGGGTTTCCTTTAACTACTTTCTGTCCATATTTCCTCCACCTATAGCCATCATCAAGTATATCAATTTCGCTTGTAGTTCGAACTACAACTCTAGGTTCCCTAACAGTTCTACTTCCGGAGGTGAAATAGCCATCATTTTCATTCTCTGCCTTCCTGCAATAATAAGAAAAATAGTTATATTGAAGCCAAGTTCATGATACAGTTTCATTTTAAGAATGCAAATCACGTCATGAGAAATTCTTATGTAGGCACTGCTTACCACATCATCTTTTAGGAACTTCATTCAGTATTTGACATGTATGAAAGCATTATTCAGAGATTGGCGAATTTTTAATTTGGACTCCACAACCTTACACATGTTTAATATTGGATGGAGTGCCTAACCAAAAATTACTCATCAGGTCATTGGATTGAAGTGTAAATTACTTTAAATTGCTGATCTTACCATCTTTTGGCCTCTGGTCCAAGGTCATCATCATCTCCTCCAGAATAACTTGTTTGTGATGTTTGCTCAAAGTTTTCCTCTGCCACAGATTGATCAGAAATCCCTGAGTTGGTGCAGGATGAAGAAGGTTGATGAATTGATTGAGAACTTGATCTTCTAGTAGACTGAGGCTTGGGATGGTTATGAGTTCCATTGTATACTATTTCAGTAATATGTCCTCCATCCAAAGACCTATCAACCTTCTTCTTCATTGAGCAATTCGGATGCGTGCACTTGTAATAACTGCGTGAATTTTCGCTTCCTTTCGCTTGTTTCTCTCCGTATTTCCTCCAGTTGTATCCATCTTCAGATCTCTCTTGTTCTCTAATAGACTGAGAAGCAATAGTGTAGTTAAAATTACCAGACCCAGGAGCTGAATTACTAGGTATTTCAGGTTTGGTTGGGGCCATTTCTGAGGATAAGCTGTGAGTGGATGGAAATTCAGATTTCGTTGCTGTCCTCCCAGATGAAAAATCGGTTTGCTTTGCAGGTTCATTGAATTTCCATGTGCCTTGTTTCTTTAGTGGCTGCTGCTGTTCAAGTAGAACAAGTAATTAAAAAACAAATCTAAATAAATGCCGAGAATAACATATTCTAAAGCAGAGGAATTCTTGCATGTATGTATCTTACATACACTCACATGAGATGAGTTCTATTATGGAGTAACATGTATCTCATGTGAGTATATGTAAGATACATACATATATATATATACACAAGAATTTTTCTCGAAAGCTAATCATAAGAAGGAAGTTTACGGTTTGTCAAAGACTCAAACATAGAAACAGACGGAGAAATTCTAAATGCTCTTAGCATATATGTTGTTGTCATTTGATGCTAAGCATATCAAGTTTGTGAGCCATTGCTGTTTTAAAAATATTTTAATTAAGCATACCATAATGGCCCACATAAATGGCACAAAGTAAAAGTTATATCTTTTTTTTCCGAAAGCACTAAGAATTTTTTAAAACGTTGGCATACTTTTAAGTTTGATTTTGTCAACTTTGAATATGCTAGTCAAGTTTTGAATTAGTTAAAACAATTCGAACAAGATTATACCAACGAAAAGAAAGGAGAAAGAAAGAAAAAGTTAATTAAAAAAAAAAAAGAAAAAGAAAAAACAAGAAAAGAACTAGAAGAAGACAATTCAAACAGAGGCATTAATAGCAAGTTTATAATAAACTGACCCCACAGAAGGAACTTGTCTAAGTATGTCAAGAACAGCAGATAGAACAAGAAACGGTCTCGTCACCGAGTGTCCTTATTGATGATCAAATAAATAACCGAGAAAAACAGACACAACCAAAATTATGCTTGTTTAAGTCAAATGGTCATTAAAGAAAGATGTAACTTACCGCTTGAAACATGCTTGAGGAAGATTGGAACAGAGACACATCATTAGTTTGGGTTTGGAAAGAGAGGTCAAAGTAGTTTTTCTCTTCCTCCTTGTTACGTTTTTGGTCCTCACTTGAACTGTTTCTCCAGTTGAAGCTCTGGCCAGAAGAAGGCTCAGTTGTATGACATGAAGGAATCTAAACCAATATATAAAACAAGAAAACCCCACACTTAGTGATGACCCAAAACATGACCCTGGACTTGAAAAAGACCTAAAAAACAAAAAAAAAATAAAAATAAAAATAAAAATCAAGTGAGCTTGTAACTTACATTTGGAGAAGAAAGAAACAAAGGTGAATTCAACAACTCAGTTGGGCTAAAACCAGGTGGAAAAGCAGAATAAGAAGGGGAAATTGATGAGGGAGAGAGATGTAGTGAAGGAGGTGGAAGTGACTTGAAGTTAGGAACTTCAAGTCCAACATGATCATCAGGTTTAAGTTGAGAAGTTCCCCAGTTATCATCCATGGTCATGTTATTGTTGTTGTTGTTGTTGCCGGAAAGGAGGTCAGTGAAACTGAAAGACATGTTCATGAATTGAGGTGGCAGTGAAGAAAAGCTTGGGTTTGAAATTAGGGAGGGAGAAGAGAGGAAATGATGCATTTTATCATATATGTATGGGAAGGCACGTACACCACCAATGTCTTTTGAAGCTGTTTCTGAGAAGCTAAAGATGAATGTTTGACCGTGGAAAAGGAAAACCAAAATGTGTCAAGGGTTGTAGGTTTGACTTGACTAGGCTAGTCTTACATTAACACGAGACTCCGGAGAGAGAGAGAGAGGAGAGAGGCGGCTGAAAACAAGCGGAGGATAGGATATGTCCTATTAGATTATAGCGTTCTTTAATCTTTGTGTAGCCATCTGTCTCATTATGTGGCACCGTTGTCAACAAAGAAATTCTTATTGTTACAATGTTATTATATTTTATCATATAATATATAAAAACAAAAGTATATATCATATATATCACTTTAAATAATTGTCACGTATATATTGTAATAACTAGTATGGAAATCACATCATATTTGATTGGGGAGACTTTTTTAATAAAAATTAAAATTCTTTTTTTTTATTTTGATTTATTAATAAATTAATTAAAATTTATAATTAATTTTAAATTTTATTTTAAAATATAAGTAATAAAAAATAATTACTTTTGTATATTAATTTTATATTTGATTTGCTTCAACTGATAATTTTTATTTATTATTATTTGTAGAATATTTTAATTTGTTAAGTTTGATTGATTTGTTTTAATTAGTTTAATTTTATTTTTAATTTATTATTATGTTAATGCTTGATTTTATTCATTAGCAATAAATTTCAAGTAGTGAAATTTAATAATTATTGAAATAAATTTTATATTCGATTATGAAGAAAAAAATTTCAATAAAAATCAATTTTTTCTTATTTTGTCTCATTAGTAAATCAATCAAATTTATAATTAATTTTATATTTAATTTCAAATTGTAGGTAGTCAAAAGCAATTGCTTTTCTATATAAAGACTACTTTTTTATTTTCCTTTAATGACGAATTTGGCGCTTTTCTATATAAAGACTACTATTCTACCTTTTCGTTACTAATTTGGTTCACACTCTTTTAAATGGTTCATCTTTTGATGGAGTCTTGAGTTCATCTATTTTTGTGTTTTATATTGCAGTCCATGATTCATCTCTTACCCGATACAATCTTCAACAACAAACCATCATTCCTCATTTCGCCTGCACTCAATGGCGCATAACAAGTTATGATAAATGTTAAAAGTTATGTCATTCTTGCATTCCCCACCAACTATTTTTTTTTTACATCTATACATTACTAATCTACTAATCAAAATCTTGTCTTTTATACAACTTGATCTAGTCATGTTTAGATCCATAAGCACTCAGAGAAGTTTTGCAAAGTATGAAAGATTAGAAAAAGAATCTGGTGCCAATCACACAACTTAATTCAGATATTATTAGATCCATGAGCACTCGGTAACGCTTTGCAAAATATGAGATTAGAAATAGTATGTGTTGTCAATGGAACTTCGAATGAGGAGTTGAAGCGGAGTACAACTTTGCTTTATTGACCACAAGGTTCAACCTTTGGGGACATCAATATACAAGGAAACCCTACTAAGAAGACCAATAACATTAATCAAAAGGAAAAAAGTCACTTATTCTTCAGCTTCTTTAATCTTCGACAGAAAAGGTTTGATGTAAGGATTTAGAATATGATGATGATTTATGTGAGAACCTCTGAATAATTGTCCCTTCTTTTTTTTTAGTGTAGTTTAATTCTTCATTTGCTTGATTTGTTAATTTTAATTCATTGTTATATGAAGTAATTTTTTATTTGCTTCATTTACTTTATAGTTTAATCATCAATTGGAATCTTCACTAATATAGTAACATTAGACAATTATTGTACAAATATTTGGGATAATTAACCAAATATTTCCTTCTTATTTTAGTTGTGTAAATAAACTTGATCCTTCTACATAAATATATAACGTATATCTTTCACTATATATCTTTCAGATTATTTCTTTCAATAGTATTGATGATTATTAAAATAAAAAGTAACTTTTATTTAATTTGATTAGAACAAGTAAAGTGCTTTAGTCATAACTAATAACATTAAAAAATTATCAATCAAATTTGTCAGTTTACAAATTTTGCATAAATAGGTTTGTAATGTCCTAAATATATTAAAAAATGTTTTTATTTAAGTCTAAAATACGATAACAATGTTAAAATTTTTTATGGACTAGCATAAATCATATTATAATTTTATAAAATCTAGATTAATTAGATGTCAAAATTATTAGAGCATTTTGTTTAGCCCAAATTGTGATCAATATTGTTAATGAGTTTGTTGTTGTTAAAGTATTACTCATATATGAGTTTTGTTTAATGAGTCCTGTATATGTGTTTGTCATAGTGGGTAGGTTTAATCAATTTTAGCTATCTACACAGGGAGAGACCCATATTCCTAGTCACTCTAGTGTGTACAGTTGTCTCATTGATACTGACGCGTGAGTGACTACTGTGAGATAGGAATAATATATCTCCCTCATCAATATTGAATTTTTAAAAGTTTCAACAATGACTTCCTCATTGACACATTTTCAAGGTAACCTTAAACTCTTTATATATTTTGATATGTCATAAATTTTAAGATTAATAGATCTTAGAAATATTAGCAATTAGTATCAGAGCAGTTTTAATCCTAATTATGACTATCAATTTTCTGTTTTACCTAAAAATCATATTGTAACACCCTCCCTAGGGTATCACATGTCTAACTCCCGACTCAAAATCTGTAAAGAAGTTCAAACAAGGTTTGAGTTATAAAAAGATGGGTTTTAAAATTTCTTCTTTACTGAAACATAAATTTACTGAAAATATTAGGTAATATTAAAAATCATATTTCAACTATTCAATTTGTAATATTGACACTAATTAATATTTCACAATTTAAAGAGAAATATAAAACTAACAGACTCTTTTTTTTTTTTAACAAAGTATGAAACCCCATGTGACGTCTTACTTAATAAAGACTTGCAGACAACACTAACGATAAAACTTAACATACTTATTCCTTATCTTGATCCATCTTGTTGCATCGTAACTCTACTCCTTGTCTACTCGTAACACCTTCAACTTGAGACATGACCCACTCTTCAATGTTTTCATCAATCTCTCGAAGTATCCATTGCCTGCTATGTCTAAGACAACTCGATCCTTCTATTATTTGATTTTAACAAAGATGCATACACAACAAAACAACATAACAAAGAGGTGAGATCACCTACTCCAATACCAACATGGCAAAGACACAGATAATACAAACAAGAATATCATACATGGATATCATACCAAACTTACAATAATATATTCAATATTAATCAACTATCATCATCCAATCATATATCAATCCAAGTATTCAAAACAGTTGTCATAGCCAATATTCCTCAATTAATATATCATACAGATATAAGTGTTCAGATTATGCATGTACACAGGACTCGATTTCCTACTCCATGGAGCTAAACTCAGGTCGGAGAAATGATCGAAAAGATCTGTCGGTACCACATACCTCAGACCACGTGCTATAATCCTCATTTTGATTTTGCACATCTAGCATATACACGATAGTCTTTATCAGATCTTGATTAAGAATAGTGTCTCGGTCAGGATCATCGGTGTGTTGCATCGGTCTAACCTAGGGGTGTCAAAACGGGCCGGCCTGGCCCATTCGCGCTCGGGCCATTTTCGGATCGGCCCATTCGGGCCACATAAATTTCGGGCTGGTATTTTGCCACCAAAAATTTTTAAATTTATTTAGCTTTATGTAGTGTAAAAAGAAATTGCGTTGGCAAAAATTTCGGGCTCGGCCCATTCGGGCCATGTAAGGTTCGGGCTAATATTTTATCTTGGCCCACCCATCCATTTTGTTTGGGCTAATCACGCCGCCCATCGGGCGGCCCATTTTGACACCCCTAGTCTAACCTACGGGAAGAAGCGCGACCAACCACCCGTGTAAGCAACCCGCACCCCGATGCCCCCAAGGTCAACAAGTGACCTACACTACGTATATCGCACCCACTCAAGAGGTGTGTTTCTCCTGGCACTCACCATATCCAAATTCTCATCTACCATTCCAATGCATGTATAATGCACCAAATCCAATCACAGACAAATTTGTCATTTTTCTCACAAACAATGTATGGACACTTTGGTTCAACAATAATCATATCAGTACTTTCAACAAATAAAATCATGTTATCACGTTTTCATAGTTGTAAAACACTTTTACTATATTTTCACAATCGCGTAATATTTCATTACGCTTTCACAATCCAAAAACGTTTCTGTTATGTTTTCACAATACCATAACACTTCTCTTATATTTTCACAATACCGTAATACTTTTGTTACGTTTTTAAAATTTCAAAATGTTTTTATTACGTTTTTTACAATACCGTAACACTACTGTTACGTTTACAAAATTTCGTAACATTTCTGTTACGTTTTCAAAATGTTGCAACTCTTCTGTTGTACTTTTAAACCACGTACTAATTTTTAACGTTTTTCTCAATCGCGTAAAAATATACGTTTCTCAAATTGCATAGTATTTTTCCACTGCTTTCAAAATCGCGTAACTTAAAAATCATTCTTTTACGTCACGTAAATCATTTTCTTTCATTTTTAAAATATTTAAAACACTTTTCAAATCACATAATGATTTTCTATCATTTTCACAATTACGTAAAAATATTCTATCACCATTCAAATCACGTAGTGATTTTTCAACAATATTTCATCAGCGTAAAATATTTAAATGCTTCCCAAATAGCGTAGAAATATTTAAACATTTTTCAAATCACGTAGAAATATTTTACTGTATTTTAAATCATTTTTAAGATACGTAAAATATTTTTCAATATTTTACAATCACGTAAAATATTCCTCAAAATTCCAAAACACTATTTTGGACTTAAATAAATCAATATCATTTTCAATACATTTTTTTTAAAAATTACGTAGCTTAAAAATCACATTTTTAAGATACGTAAAACATTTTTCATCACAATTTCATTACAGAAAATATTTCTTAACCATCAAAAATTCCTTTCAACTTTTCTCAAAATATTATAACTTTGTATTTCATTTTTTTCACATTTTCTTACTCAAGAAAATCTTTTTCCAAAAATATAATCCACAAAAATCACTTTTCCATTATATAAATCAACGTTTCAAAACTTAACATTTTCTAACGTATTTCAAAACTTGAAAATAAGTTATATAATGTTAGAAATTTTCAAAACACCATTATATTCTCCATTTTTCCCAAATCAATTCTTCAAAATAAATTGAAGTTCAAACATGTTCAACCTCTCTTTGTCTTTTGTTTACAAAATTCTCTCAAGTGATAAAAACACTCTGATTCCCTTTCCAAATTCCTTGTATTAAATCAAGTTACGTTTTACTTTGAAAAATCACTTTGTTCATAAAAATCAAGACATTTCAAGCCTTTAAAAAAAAGCGACTGACTATTGAAACCATCAAATATTTTTCCTTTTAAATTGATATGGTTTTATACAAACAAAACCATTAAAAATCCTTTACAAAAACGTAAGACTCATAGTCTTTGAAAATCAAATCATTTGTTCATTTTCAATTTTTCACTTTCTTTGCAAATCCACTTTCACTTTCTTTGCAAATCCTTAAAATCATCGTTGCTATTTTCATTTAAATCTCATGTTTAGTAAAACACTTAAAAACTTTTTACACAAAATAAATCAATAAAAATTCCTCAAAAACCATGTTCTTGTTCTTCTTGAAAAACAAACCCTTTGTTTATTTTTCATGCTTTTCAAATCAATTCAATTTTATTCTTCCATGAAAATATTAAGTTATAAACACCTATGTTGAGGTGTCTTGGCCGAAAATTCCATAGCCTTTAGAACCAAGAAAATTCATTTTTCTCCACTTCATAATTTTCATTAAACAAATCAATTTCCTTATTCTTGAAAAATTTTCCACATGAACCCTAATCAAGGGCATCAAAACCGTAGCTCTTCCTTGGCTTTTGGAGCCAAAAATCAATTTCCTTTCCACTATCAAGTCATGGCATATACATATATATTTCATCATAAATAATATAAGATACCATCAAAGCCATAAAAGCATGTATAGATATCAAGCATATCATCAAAGCTATAAAATCATGCAAAGCATATCAAGCGTAGAAAATTAATCAAAGCTCATAAACACCCATAAATTAATTACATGACCATGGATATGAATCCTCACATGGATTCCACATCCATCAAATAAAATACCATCTCTCACCACCATGCTTGGTTGGTGAGATGGATCTCCTCTTACCTCAAGATCCTCAAAAGCTTCTTGATTTGCTTCTTTTTCCAAGTCCTTCATCACCAAGAGCTTCTCAAATTCAAAACAAAATACATAAAAATTAGTATACTAAGCTTGATTAAGAAAACCATGGATCAAACATGGTTTAGATTATGAAAAAGAGAGAAGAAAATGAAGTTTCCTTATACTTCACCTCAAAAACCCAATAACTTTGATCTTGAAGAAACTCCTTGAAGATGAATGATTTAGAAGAAGTCTTCAACATGAAAGTTGCTTAGAATATCATGGAGATTCAAGATCTAAGGTTGGATGAAATTAAAAGAGATTGGAGAGTGGTTTTAGGGGTCTTGACCGAATGGTTTCTCTTGAAGCACAA
The DNA here is from genome assembly GCA_029884605.1 of Ormosia emarginata. Taxonomy (NCBI): domain Eukaryota; kingdom Viridiplantae; phylum Streptophyta; class Magnoliopsida; order Fabales; family Fabaceae; genus Ormosia; species Ormosia emarginata. Next base: position 18,344,727 of record JAQQTP010000068.1, on the reverse strand, counting down.
AGATGGAATTTTTTATTTTTGATAGAAACTTGAAGCTTGGATTTGAAGATCAAGATGAATGATTTTGGAAAAACTCATAACTAGAGATGTTCTTAGAATGATGTTTAGGTTTAGAAAATCAAGTTGGATGAAATTAAAAGTGATGGAAGGTGCTTCTTGGAGAGCTTGGCCGAATTATGAAGAAGGAGAGAAATGGAGAGAAAACTTTTGTGCTTTGGTTCTTGATAATTTTTGAAGGCAAGAATGAATGATCAATAATGACCAAAGGTGATCAATTATGGTCTTCAAAGTCTCTAAATTCAGACCAAAACCGTAGCCCCCCTCCAAAGCTTCTTCAAAAATTCAATAATGATGAAACATTGATCAAGACATCCAACAATGACATAAAACATCATTTAATGGATTGAAAATTGTTTTTCTTTGTCTTCTAACAATCCAAAACCATCACCTTCCATGCATGCTTCTCCTTGAACATTCAATAAATGACCATAATAATTAGCCACCATTTGGAGCATTTCTAGCCATTGATTAATTCAATGGTTAGGATTTAGGTAGATTTTTAATTTTAGAAACTAAATCTGTATCGGATTTTTCTCCTTTAAATTCTAAATTTTAGACGCTGCCTCCAAAATTAAGTATTAAAGATTGCTTCTTCAAACTTTAAATCCAAGGGTCATAATTAGTCTTTGTCACTTTTTAAGACTAAATCTTCACCATTGATTAAATTAACATCCAATTCATAAATGGTTAACTTTGTTTTTTTTAAAGATTAAATCTCCACCCTTGATTTAATCTAAATCCAATGGTTATAAATTATTTGTTTTTTTCAAGACTAATTCTACACCTTTGATTACATCTATGGTTGATATCAAAGCCTTCCTAACTAAGTTTATTCTCACATCATTGATCAAATCAATATTATTATCCAAGCGCTTTATTAAGTTTGTTTCTTAACCTTTGATTAAATCAATGGTTAATATTCAAACTAAGTATTCTCATCCAAGGGTATAAATTCAAGTCAAGTTCTCTTTATTGACTACGCAGTAAAGATAATATTTATTCAGTATCCTTCAAATAATATTTTTACTTGTATTTTTATCATCCAATAATTAAATACAAGATAAAACACAAGACAATAAAATTTTAAAAAGCTGCTTTCCTGATTCAGCTTAGTAAGATCCTGTCTCCTAAACAAGACAAATTTTTCTACGCGCGTAAAAATTTTTTCACTTTGTGAGACCCACTTGGGTCCATATAATTGTATGGCCACATTGGCCTACATACTTTTATATGCGGGGCCCACAGACAGGAAAAATTTCAAAATCATCCATAAAATCACAAAAATTATAAAATGCACAAATATCAAATCGACATTAAAATAATTACCTAACGGTAAAAATTAAATTACGTAAAGTTTTCCCCGACAAAAAAATTTTTATTTTCTCGACACGAAGAATAAATCACTCAAAACGATCAAATATCTTGACGGAATAAACAAAAATAATTTTACGGTCATTGCGAATCACTAAACAAAAAATTACATTAACGTCAAAATTACATGTTAAGAGATAGGAAATTTTGGGATGTTACACATATGAGGTTTAATAATTGAATAAATCCGAAATCCTAATGTATGTGATGTTCAATTCAAAGTTTTTTTATGATTAATTTTAAAAATTGGATAAGGACTTTTGTAGATTGAGTTATCTTGAGTCTAAAAATATGTGTATTGCATTATAATATTGTGAATTCACAAAGAATCTTACTCAAACTCGTGGAACCTAAAACATTTGAATTTTATGATTTGTTTTTCTTTTAATGAACAATTCGAGAAACATGTTTAGGGTTATTGAAGATCTCTAAATTCCGTTTTCATAGACACAAAAATCGTGTCAAATGGTAAGAAATCATTAAGAATTTCTCAATTTTTATGCTGCCAACATGGCTATATTTTGATCTAGAAAACCCAATTTTTTGTTGTTGTTTCTTTCATGAAATTAACTTAGGGGAATTATAGATCCCTTTTTTCTGATTCAAATGAGCTATAAATTGCATAAAATGGCTGAGAATTGATGGAAAAGTTGTGTGTGACCCGTTCCACCATGAAATAAGTCTTCCTCCCAAGCCCAGTTGTGCCACCGGCGCGTGGGGGCGCGTGGGACCTATAGAAAAATAGTTTTTCAATTCTATTTTTTGGGTTGTGCTTCACGCACCCTTTTCCATTTTTTTGGTGAATTTTATTTATTTTTTCATGCATATTTATTATTTATTCCAAAATTTCTAGAGATTAAAATTGTTAAAAATATATGGTACTATCCTCTTTTGCCTCTGGAAATTTTGCGTATTATTGTGATGTTTCTGGGCATGATATATATTATGCACTCTAAGAGTTGATGTTGTTTGGTCACTCAAATAATTTTCGGTGTTATTTTGTGCATAAATTAATATATAATGTTTTGAAAACTATTTATTTTGTTGTTATTTATGCGATTTGATTCTGAGAGTTGTTGTTTAAAGTATTGTGGTATATACTGTTTTGGGGGACTTTGCATGATTGTGAGCTCGACTTTGCAGGCCCAATTGTGGCGTGGTGCTATTTAATTGATAAAATATTGTTATTTTGTAACATTGAAGATCTTGTTGATAATGTGTCTATCCTATCAGGTTGCCTTTATTAATGTAATTCTTAATGATTTGTTAAGGGTGTTGAGGTTATGTCCTTAGAGTCTTCAGTATCTTCTCGGTACTACCTTTAGGGATATGATTTTAATGTTTGTAGGAGTTTGTTAATGTGTTGTAATTCTGGACCCTTAGACGGGATTACAATTGCATGGGAGAGATCCATTGTGGTTATTGCTCATCTTATTTATTGAAATACTCAACAATAAAGTTTCCCTTTAAAATATTGATATCAGTTTTGCTTATGAAAATAAATGTTTTGACAAAGTTGTATGAGACTAATTATGAGGAGTGAGTTGAGTCAGTGAGTTTACTTATAGCCATCTCTGTTATTGATGTTGCTCTTGCTATGGATGAGCCCCGAAACCCGTAGATATGTCTTCCTCTGTGATTAGGGTGAAATATGAAAGGTGGGATCATTCAAATAAAGTTCGTCTCATGACCATAAAGTATAATATGGACGAAGTCATTAAGGAGAGTTTTCATGAAGCGGATAATGTCAACTAATTTTGTAAGGCTATTGACCAATCTAGAAGGGCCTATGACCTCTCTGTGTTGACCAAGACTAAGCATGATGGCGTGAATGGTGATCGTGAATGCGACGCAAAATTTACAGATTAGCTCAAACAAGATAATTGTATAAAGTTTAATAATTGGATTAAGGAGAAGGAAGTTGAACTTATGGCTCCAAAGTGTTTTAAATCCAATCTTGTTAATATTCCTTCTAACACTTGTTGGTTAGATATTGGTGTAACTACTCACGTTACAAGCTCATTACTGGAGTTAAAAAATAGGTGAAAGCCAAGTGAAGGAGAGTTGATGATCAAATAAGAAATATAATTAGTGTCAAAGTAGAATATGTAAGTGTTATTTCCTTCAAGGTGTATAGTGGATATTCTTTAGGTTTAAGGCATCATCTATGTGTCCTCTATAAGAAGGAACTTGTTTCCAGTTTCTATTTTGGATAGTTGCACTATCATGTCTATTTAGCAATAAGAGAGTTTCCCTACCTTATGATTCTATTTTAGTTATTTCTGGAGTTTCGTTTAATGACCTTTATATGTTAAATATTGACCCCTTTCTATTGATCTAACGACATTTAGATATCAATAATGTTGTTGGGAACAATCGTGGTAGAGTTGCTAAAAACTCTTCTATGTTGTGACACAAATGTTTAGGACGCATCTCTAGGGAGAGAATGAAGAGGTTGATCAAGGAGAATATTCTTCATGATATGGACTTCTTTGATTTTGATATATATGTAAATTGTATAAAAAGAAAACTTACAGTTGGAGTTAGGAGGAGTGGGGTTAACAGGGATGAAGGAATACTATAGTTAATTGATACAGATATTTATGGGCTCATTACTCCAATTGCTATGGGCGGTTTTAGGTACTTTATCACTTTCATTGATAACTTCTCTAAATACTGGTGGATTGATTTGCCGCATGAGAAATATGACTCTTTAGATGCCTTTAAAGCATTCAAAGCCGCTGTTGAATTAAAATTTAGTAGGAAGATCAAATGTGTGAGGTCTGATAAGGGTGGTGAGTACTATGATAGGTATGATGAAACTGGTAGAAATTCTTGACCTTTTGCTAGGTTCTTAAAGGACTGTGGTATTAAGACATAGTATACCATGTCTGCCACTCCGCAACAAAACAGAGTTACAGAAAGGCAAAACCGTACTCTTATGAATATGGTGACATGCATGCTTAGTCATTCTATTCTTTCAGAATTCTTGTGGGGAGATTCCTTGAAGATTGCTTCTTATATATTGAATAATGTGCCAAGTAAATATGTGTCGAAAACTCCATATGAGCTTATGTCAGGCAAATGACTTACCTTGAAGCACTTCCGTGTTTGGGGTTGGAAGGTAGATGTGAGGCCTTATAACTCACATTTAAAAAAGCTTGATCCCAAAACTATTAGTGATTTCTTTATTAGTTATTATATTGGCTTAAAGGGTTCTAGGTTCTATTGTCCTTCTCATACTACTAGAGTTATCGAATTCGATCAGGCTATCTATTTTGAAGGGGACTTAGAGTATGGTAGAACTCAAGAGCCGCGTATTGTTGATTTTGGAGATAAACATGCTATTATTCATATTCCTGTTGTACCCTTTCTAGGGATAATGTCATCTCCTTTGATCTATAATGATGATGTTATTGATAATATCAATGTCCCTCAACAAGTCGAAAATAATGTACAGAATTCAGATGTCGTTGTGACTCCACTGAGAAGATCTGAGCGGGTTCCTATATCCAATGAGTCTACTAAATTCAAGGATTATGTTGTGTACCTACAAAAATATGAGTTTAATTCAGTTGGGGATTCTGATCCTATTTCCTTTCAAGAGGCTATGGTTAGTCCTGATAGTGCATAGTTGTTGGTGGCTATGGTGGATGATTTGGCTTTTATGAGAAATAATAATGTTTGAAAATTAGTGAAGTTACTTGCTAGTTGTAAAACTGTTAGTTGCAAATGGGTCTTTAAGAGTAAACGTGATGCTAGAAATGAAATTAAGAGGTATAAGGCCAGACTTGTTGCTAAATGATATAACTAGAGAAAGGACATTGATTATAAGGAGACTTTCTCACCGGGATCCACTAAAGACTCTTTTCGTGTTGTGATGGCTTTGATTACTCATTTTGATTTGAAGCTTTATCAAATAGATGTTTAGACCGCCTTTTTAAATAGTGATTTGTATGAGGATATGCATATGAATCAACCTGATGGTTTTATTGAAGATGGTTGGTACTTGAAATTTGATTATATTGTTGACTATCTTGGCTTTAAAGAAAATACTATTGACCAATGCATTTATCTTAAGTTTAGTGAGAACAGATTCATCATTCATCATTCTTGTTTTATATGTTGATGATATATTATTGGCTAGTAATAATGTTGATTTTCTGAATGAGACTAAGTAGATGTTGATAGCGCACTTTGATATAAAAGTTCTTGGTAATGTCTCTTTTGTACTGAGCATTGAGATTCACTGTGACAGATCTCGTGATATTCTTAGCTTGTCTTAAAAGACTTATATTGAAAGGATTCTTAATAGATTTAATATGAAATATTGTAATCCTTGTGCTACACCTATTTAAAAGGGTGAAAAAACTCTCTAATACCTAGTGTCCTCAAAATGATAAAGATGTTGAAATGAAGAAGGTCCTACATGCTTCTGTTGTTGACAGCCTTATTTATGCTCAAGTTTGTATATGTCCTGGTATTGTTTTCGTTGTTAGTGTACTTGGGAGTTACTTGAGCAAACCTGGTGTGACTAATTGGTAGGCTACAAAACAAATCATGAGGTATCTAAATGGTACCATAGATCATATGTCAACTTATATGAGATTAGATCACCTTAAGGTGATTGATTATTCTAATTTTGATTAAGTGACCATTAAGTGACCACAAGTCCACATCAGGATATATTTTTTTCTTTATGTTAGGAGTAGGAGTTATTTCTTGGAAAGTGTCAAATAGACACTTACAGTTACTTCTAATATGAAGGGAGAGTATGTAGTTTGCCATGAGGCCATGCTTCAAACAATATTGTTGAAGAATTTGATTACTGAATTCGTGTTGTGGAGAGTGTTTTCAGGCATCTTATTATTTATTATGATAACTCTATCGTAGTATGCTTCTCTCAAATCAAAAAGAGCTTTAAATGCTCGAAACTTTTGACATAAAGTATATGTTTGTTAGAGAGAAGATTAAGATTGTTGGAACAATTTCGGCAAGTGTACTGAATTGCTACAAGTAATATAATGATGAGTAAAGAAATATCGTCTCCACAGGGATTGTAATCTTTTTATCAACACAAAAGAAAAGGTTGTTTCTACTTGAACTGAAAATATGATTTGGTAACTTTGAATTGTATTGGTTTTTAACAAGTATAAAAAGAATGTATTAAAAACAGGGCAATTGATAAATTAAAGAATATTTTTGGATTTTTTTTAAGGAGAAGGAAATTAATCAATAAAAGCGACTAGGGTCGAATCCCATTGTTTACCCTCTTATGCTACTGATTAACTCTCAAAACAAGTAGTAACTATGCAATTGAAGTTCCAATTAACATAATTAAGCCAAGATCAATCCCTTGATTCAAAACCCCTTTAACCTAAATCACAACTCCTAATTCTTTAGGTAATTATTGATTCAAGTTAAGCATTAATGACAATGATTTCATGGAACACATAATTACAATGATATATTCCTATATTCAATCATAATCATGCCACCTCAACTCAGTTCCAGCATTAAAACTAATTTTCCAATTAGAAGAAATATTCACATTCAAACCAATAGTGATCAAATATTGATTAGCATTAAGCAAGAAGTACAATGTTTAATTACATGAAATAATCTTGTAAAAGAGTATAAAACAAATTACATAAGAGTATCAACAATGTTCATCTGACCCTAGCCTAAAAAGATTTAGCTACTCATAATGGAAGAAGAAGAGAAGAGAAAAATCAAACAAATAGAGGAGGGAGAAGCCATTGATCCTTCAAAATCTTGTTCCCAAGCTTGAATAATCAATGGAGGTGGAAGAAGATGAAACCCTAGCAGAGCTATAGGTAAAAACCCCAAAATTCGCAATCCAACCAAGAAGCAGAACCAAAAGTCCCATAAAAAATGTTTTATCTGATATTTAAAAATTGGCTAGGTAACGGTCATCGCCTCGCGATGACCCGCGTGTGAGACAAGGCCCAGAACAGCTTCGAAGATCCTTTCATTCAACAGCTCGCCTTGCGATGACTGTTCCTCACCTTGCGATGGCACGCATGAAGTCTCGCCTCGCGATGGCTGTTCCTCGCCTTGCGATGGCACACATGAAGTCTCGCCTTGTGACATGTTAAGCTCGTCATGCGACAAATTAAGTGAGGAACATCTTTCTCTTTCTTCTAAGTTAAATCCAAACTTGTTTCAATAAAAAAATTTGCATTCCATTAGCCAATGAACACCAAAAACCTATAATACTCTTAAACAATTAAAACTTATCTAATTTCTATCTAAATTCTATAATTCTAAAACTAATTTGATCTAAAAACTTACTTGTGCTAGAGATTCAACAAAGATGTTTCAAACTCATGTCGAGTATATCCCTACATAACTTATGGTTATAAATCCCCTAATCAAAGGTTTAGCTATCAAAGTTTCGTTGATCATGTGACCTATATGGGTATAATGAGGTCTTTTGATGTTTTAGGTTAATGAGAGTTTTTGTGTGGTTTTAAAATGACATCATTTTATTATTATGTCTCAAGATCTTAAACAATTATATTGTTATTATTATCGTTGCCATATAATATTGTTATTATTATTATTATTATTACAAATATGTAAGTTAGAGAGTTAGTTAAAATAAGTTAAACTGTTAGTTAGAAGTAGTTAGCATTAGTTATATTAGTTATGTCAATTATTTTACAGTTACTTTCATTCTGTTATGTTGAAATCAGTGGAATATAAACCACAGATCAATAAATGAGAAAGTATCAATTCATTTTCTCTCAACTCTGTCCAGTGTTCTCTGTAATAATTATTATCTGCGCAATTTTGTTTGTTTGAATTATGACATGTTGTAGAGACATTTTAGACACAATCTCATTTTGTTATCATGTTGAGATGTTTGTTAAATCTCAAAAAGCATCTTGGGTGGATGCTTAGGCCATTTTGTTGGGAAATGCACCTTGATCACATATTGATATGCAATTTTGATGTGCTTTCTTATTACCCATATATCATATTTTGTTAGGTCACTGAAATATGAGTATCTTGCATGTATGATATCAATACTCCTTCGAGTATGATTTTATACACTATTGAGATGCTTGTAGTCTCATTTTGGACTAGTTGTTAAGAGTGTTGATTCGATTTTGACATCATGTTGTGACCACATATTGTTTGATTAATCTGAAGAATTATTTTCTTATTGAAATAATATAATATAACTTATGCCGTCTAAGTGGAAGAATGTTAGAATTTTTTATAAACTAGCATAAATCATATTATAATTTTATAAAACACATATTAATTAGATGTTAAAATTATTAGAGCATTTTGTTTAGTCCAAATTGTGATTAGTATTGTTAATGGGCCTGTTATTGTTAAAGTACTACTCATATGTGAGTTTTGTTTAATGGGTCCTATATATAAGTTTGTCATAGTGAGTATGTTTAACTCATTTTAGTTATCTTATATATACAGGGAGAGACCTCTATTCCTAGTCACTCTAATGCTCACTGTTGTCCCATTGATACTGACGCATGAGCGACTACTGTGGGATATAAATATTATTTCTCTCTCTCATCAAGATTGAATTTTTTAAGGTTTCAACAATGACTTTCTCATCGTTACATTTTCAAAGTAACCATAAAATTATTTATATATTTTGATATGTCATAAATTTTAGGATTACTATATCCGGGAAATATTAGCAAACAAATCTTAATAATAATAATATAATAATAAATCTTAAGGAAATATGAAAATTCTTGAATTGTTCAACAATTTGTATCAATTACTTTTAATTAAATCAATATATTAATTTAGTTGCCTCCTATTTTATTTTCATAAGATTTAGAAAATGATAATGATTTACGTGAAAATCTCTGAGTAATTGTCCTTTTTTTGTTTATTTTCTATGTAGTTTAATTCTTGATTTGCTAATTTTAATTCATTGTTATATGAAATAATTTTGTATTTGCTTCTTTTGCTTTATAGTTTAATCATTAATTGAAATCTTCATTAATATAATAACATTAGACAATTATTGTACAAATATTTGGGATAATTAACCCAAATATTTTCTTCCTATTTTAGTTGTGCAAATTAACTTGATCCTTCTACATAAATATATAATGTATATCTTTTATTATATATCTTTCAGATTATTTCTTGCGATAGTATTAATGATTATTAAAATAAAAAGTAACTTTTATTTAATTTGATTAAAACAAGTAAAATGTTTTAGTCATAACTAATAACATTAAAAAATTATCTATCAAATTCATCAATCCACAAAATTTTGCATAAATAGGATTGTAATGTCTTAAATATATTAAAAAATATTTTTATTTAAGTAAAAAATATGATAACAAATCTAATAATAATAATAATAATAATAATAATAATAATAATAATAATAATTCTTAAGGAAATATGAAAATTCTTGAATTGTTCAACAATTTGTACCATTTTTTATAATTAAATCAATATATTAATTTAGTTACATTTTATTTCACTTTCATATGTCTCTTATTTAAATAACATATCAACACACTTAAATCTCTTATTCTCTATTGCTCTCACTTTCTTTTTAATCGTTGATTTTAGAAACTTCACGAGTAAGGTACTTACTCAATACTTAATATAAAGATTATACCAAGTATTGAAAGTGCTTAGAATAACTAAAGGTTTTCAATTACTCTAAAAATATAATTTTTTTTACAAGTATCTAATCAAGATGTAAATGGAGTTAATAAAACCTTACTTGACAAAATATAACTTAATTTTTATTCAATTAGATGTGTATCTAATAATAAAAATTGTTATTTCAAAAATAAACATGTAATATACAAAAATAATTAGTAGAACAATTAAGCATTGAATTTTTAATATTAGATAATTTTGTTTTTTTTTTTTGTACATATGTCTATATATTTCATTTAATAAAACTATTTGATTATATTTATCTTTATAATTCAATTCTTAATTAACCCATGTATAGTTCATGGATATAAATAATGTTATTATTCATTATACTTATATAAAAGTAATGTTACAAATTGTCAATGTTAAAGAATATATTTTCATATTTTCTTTATAATTTTTTTCCTAAGATGATTTTAATATACCATTGATATGTGGTTAAAAATAACATAACTAATATTCTAAATTCTATAATTTTTTTCAAATTTTATTTATTATATTACATTTGAATATTATTTTCTAAAATTATTAAATATTTTTATTAGTTGTTCAATTTATTAAATCATATATAATACATTGTTCGAATACAAATAAAATTATTACAAATTATTTTATAGAGATATTTTTTTAATTTAAAATTAATATAAAAAATATAGATGAAAAATAGTAAAAAGAATAAAACATTAACACACACACACACACACACACACACAATACAATCAGTATAGATAATTTAGTAATTTATCAGGACAAGAACTTCGCAAGGTAGGGAATACGATCCTTGTCCCTGACCCCACGCATGTATTGGGAGAATTTTTATCCCGTTCCCATTCTCGTGGGAACAATTTTCCTAATTCGGGTCCCCAAATGGGACACACACACACACACAATCAATATAGATAATTTAGTAATTTCTCAAGACGAAAACCTCGCGAGGTAGGGAATATGATTCTTGTCCCTGACCCCACACATGTATCGGGAGAATTTTTATCCCGTTCCCATTCTCGTAAGAAAAATTTTCCTAATTCAAGTCCCCAAATAGGACAGTTCTACGAAGATCTCCAAATGTAAGAAAATTTTGTCGTCCTAAAACTACTTATCACTTGACTTGTATAAACTGAATTAATTTATATGTAATTTTCAATCAAGTTAACTTATTAAAACATTTTTTTATAAAATTAATGGATTAAATTGTTCATGTAGAAGACAAAATTTTTTTTATTACAAACTTTTTTAGGCTTAAAAACTGTTTTATAACAATTTATATTTAAATTCTTTAGAATTTATCTTAGAGTGAGATTTTTTCATGAAAATATAATAAACATTACATTTTATGTATTTTTAAACTAAATTTATAAATTGTTTTTCTTGATGAATTATTATATATATTTTATTTAATAAAATTATTTTTTACATAATTATATTTTTTTTTATTATTTAATTCTTAATTTATCTCGTACATCGCACATATGTAAAATCTAATTGGAGAAATTCTAATATAATCTGAGTAATATTCTCAACAACTCAAATTTAATCACAAATTTATTAAATAATATTTTAAATTTAATTTAATGGCCTGTATAATTAAGTAGATTGCATATCATGTTTTTATTAGATTCCGTATAATACTCTGAGAGTATATAAAAATTTCAAGTATCATTGAATATGTATTTCTTTAATTAACATTAAAAATATACATCATAAAAAAAGAGCACTTAAAATTTCAAAGAATTTCTTTGATAGTCAGGTAAGAAACCTATGTCTCTCTTTTTCACTAATTTACTTATTGGTTCGTTTTTGGGTGGGTGTTTAGTTTTGTTTATATTTGAATTGCTTAAACAGAGGTCTCTTTTCAATTAATAATAATAAAGTTAAAATTAAAACATAAAATTAAAGATATAATTATTATGAGGATCAAAATAATAGTTTTCTCACAAATAAAATTTTAAATAAAACTTTTAGAATTATCATTGAATGCACCAATATTATAAATCCAAACAACTACACAAACGATTTAACCTTTATTATGTCTTCATGTTTAAGCAGTCAAAATTAGATCATCGTTACATTAGTGATTAGTTATATATATTTTCGTGAAAGTAATATTTTGAAATTTCGAAATAATTGTTATATAACATAATAGATATGAAATCAACGATAAGTACTTAATATAACATTTTGAATATTTTTCAATTACTTGTTATTAATTTTATCATGAAAACATTATCTAATATAATGGGGCCATAATTAAAATATTTTCTATGAAGCGTTTATCAATAAGACGCATAAAAGTTGTTTGTATGAATAATTAGTTTAACTTCCACTCTTCCAGTATATTAAAACAGAGCCTGTATTTGGAGAAATTCTAAATTACTCTCAAAGTAATTATTTGAGTCATTTTATAATCATTTAAATCTAATTTTAAAATATTTATTTTTCAAAACAACCGTCTAAATAATTATTAAATGCTACATATTACAATTTTAGTATAGTATATTACTTGAATATAGAAGAACTTATACTGTATGTGATACATGTGGCAAAATGAATAAGAACAGTAAAAAGTTAATCTGGTAAAACTTAACAGTCCGTACATGGTTCCATGGTGTAGTGGTTAGCACTCTGGACTTTGAATCCAGCGACCTGGGTTCGACTCCCGGTGGGACCTATTTTTTTTGTTTATTTCGGCTGCATTTTTAACTTTTTGCTAATATTATTAAAATCCAAAGTCTAAACAAAGTTTGAAGTAACCACACCATTCAGTTGACTGAGGAAGTGAAATTAAAAAAGTGAAACTAAGTAAAACTAGAATAAGATGTGCAAAAAATTATTTTTAACTCACTTATTATACGAATAATTACAATTTTGTTTAGATTAAACAAGTTATACTTTATTTTTTACCACACACTTATTTTGTTATACAAAGCAAATGACTTACGTAAGAAAAAGGTTAAAATTCATTGCGATAAACTATAAATAAGTTATATTTTACTTTCAACTGTTCTATATTTTTATTATTCCAAATAAGTAAAATAACTTTAATTTAGTTTAAACAAGCGCACTCCCGGTGGGACCTATTTTTTTGTTTATTTCGGCTGCATTTTTAACTTTTTGCTAATATTATTAAAATCCAAAGTCCAAACAAAATTTGAAGTAACCACACCATTCAGTTGACTGAGGAAGTGAAATTAAAAAATTGACAAATAAGAAACTAAGTAAAACTAGAATGAGATGTGCAAAAAATTATTTTTAACTTACTTATTATACGAATAATTACAATTTTGTTTAGATTAAACAAGTTATACTTTATTTTTTACCACACACCTATTTTGTTATACAAAGCAAATGACTTACGTAAGAAAAAGGTTAAAATTCATTGCGATAAACTATAAATGAGTTATATTTTACTTTCAACTATTCTATATTTTTATTATTCCAAATAAGTAAAATAACTTTAATTTACAATATGTTTGGATGACAGGTAAAGAGGGAAATAAAAAGAAAATAAGGGAAACAGAATTAATTTTTTGTGTTTGGGAATTTTAAAATACATAAGAACGAAACAGAACACAGGGGGAATCATTTCCCCCCTCTTCCCCTCAAATGACTAATTTTTGTTCCCCCCAAAATTGAGGTGGAATGGGAGAACACATATTCCGTTCCCTTAATTAATGAATCTTCCAAACAAAGAGGGAGAGAACTATGTTCTATTTCTTTCCTTTCCTTTCCAATCCATCCCTACCTATTCCGTTCCATTCCGTTAATGAGAAAACTTTCAAACACAGAGTTAGTTTAAATAAGCGCACTCCCGGTGGGACCTATTTTTTTGTTTATTTCGGCTGCATTTTTTACTTTTTGCTAATGTTATTAAAATCCAAAGTCCAAACAAAGTTTGAAGTAACCACACGATTCAGTTGACTGAGGAAGTGAAATTAAAAAAGTGACAAATAAGAAACTAAGTAAAACTAGAATGAGATATGCAAAAAATTATTTTTAACTTATTATACGAATAATTATAATTTTGTTTAGATTAAACAAGTTGTACTTTATTTTTTACCACACAACTATTTCGTTATACAAAGCAAATGACTTACGTAAGAAAAAGGTTAAAATTCATTGCGATAAACTATAAATGAGTTATATTTTACTTTCAACTATTCTATATTTTTATTATTCCAAATAAGTAAAATAACTTTAATTTAGTTTAAACAAGCGCACGCTTAATATAAATATGTGTTGAAAGGCCGATGTTATTGTACATCAATCTATATTATGGTGTATTATATTTTATTGACTTTATTTTTTAGTAGAAGTAATTTGTTTTCATAACAGGTGACAGTTAAAAAATTATCTGTGATTAAAAAAAATTTCATAATAAATTAATATTTACTAACAAAAGTTACTGTGAAATAAAAAGGTGTCACGACATCAAAAATTGAAGTACCGTGTGAATAGTGCTCCCAAATTTAATTTTTTTAAATTGACTTAAAAAATAAAAAATAATTTTGAAAAAAAGTTTTTAAAAAAAATTTAAAAAAAGGCTCCGCGGCATCACATATTGAAATGTCGCATAAACAGTGCTTCCAAATTTAAATTTTTTTAAAAATAAATAACAATAAAAAATAAATTTTTTTAAAAAAGTACCGTGACATCACAAAGAAGTACTGCTTGAACATTGCACCAAATTCAAAATTTTCAAATTGATGTGCCACGACATCCTCTTTATGATGTGCCGCATGAATAGTGCATAATTCTAAAGAATTGTGACTTTTCAAAAAAATGTTTAAAAAAAATTTAAAATGTGGTTTTGCAGAACGTGTCCCACTCCCTTAAAGTCCCATTTCATCTATTTTTTTTCCTTTTTATTACCACTCATCTTTCATTGCTGAGGCATAAAAAAAGTGTCGCGACATTACAAATTGAAGTGCCATGTGAACAGTATTCCCAAATTCAATTTTTTTAAATTGACTTAAAAAATAAAAAATAATTTTGAAAATTTTAAAAAAATAAAATAAAAAAGGTACCGCGACATCACAAATTGAAGTGTCGCGTGAACAATATTCTCAAATTCAAATTTTTAAAAAAATAAATAACAATAAAAAATAAAAGTTTTTTTTAAAAAAAGTGCAGCGGCATCACAAAGAAGTGTCACGTGAACAGTGCACCCAAATTCAAAATTTTCAAATTGATGTGCCGCGACTTCCTCTTATGATGTGTCGCATGAATAGTACTTCCCAATTATAAAGAATTGTGACTTTTCAAAAAAAAAAAACATTAAAAAAATTGAAATGTGGTATTGCTAAACATGTCCCACTTCCTTAAAGTTTCATTTCATCCATTTTTTTCCTTTCTTATTACCACTCATCTTTCATTGCTGAGATTTTGGAGAAAAAAGTGGGTGAGAAAGAAAAATCAAAGATCTCTGTTCAGTTTCAGGAGAAGAACAAGGGTTCTGATTCCGATTCTAGCTACGCCATCAGAAAAGAACAATAGCTGAATTTTGTGAAGATTTAGAATTAGATCAACATTTTATCTCACCACTACAACTTGTGAGAGAAAGGAGGAGAGAGAGGAATAAACAGAGGAAAAACTTTTCATAAATAATTTATTTAATATTAACCGATTTGTCAAATTTTATATAATTAATCTCTATTTTTAAATTGATATAATATTAAATCAATAATTTAACTTTTAAAATATACACTATACTTTTTTTAAGTGAGTGTATATTAGACGTCGCCGTGTTGAATACTGAACCCAACTAAACTTGAGATTTGTTCGTTGGACTGGTCTTTTGGCAAGGACTTTGTACCTTTGGAAACCTTCAGGGCTCATGAAGTGTTCATTTATAGAACTTTCTATCCCTGTCAAAGTGAGCCAAGTTGGCTTAGCGAGCCAAAATTTGGTCAACAACATCCGTGGATTTTAGGTGAGTGTATATTAGACGTCGCCGTGTTGAATACTGAACCCAACTAAACTTGAGATTTGGAAACCTTCAGGGCTCATGAAGTGCTCATTTATAGAACTTTCTATCCCTGTCAAAGTGAGCCAAGTTGGCTTAGCGAGCCAAAATTTGGTCAACAACATCCGTGGATTGGTAAGTTAAGTGTGTATTTGATTCAATTATAAAATTTTTAATTATTTTAATAATTAATTATTGTATAATTTTTTTATTATAATTGATTATTATTAATTTATTTTTATGTTTAAATATATCAATTAAAAATAATTTTAAATTTATCTATTTTATTTAATTAGTATAAAAAAATTATTTTTATATATTAAATTATTAAAATAAATATAAAATAATTAAAAAATTTATTTGATTAAAAACAAAATAATATTTATATCTCAAAGTGTAAAAAATAATTATAAACTAAAATTATAATCTTCAATCTTCAATATTATAAAAAAAATTATTTTATATTAAATTTTATATATAAATTAAAACTGATTTTATTAAATATAATTAAATATTATTAAAACAATTTTTTTTCAAAAAAAATAATTTTAAACTAAAAAAATTCACCAAACATGTGCTAAATGCATTATTCTACTTTAATTTTATAAAAAAAGTAAAACCAAAAAATTAGAGAAATTTTCCAAAAAAAAAAGAAAATATAAAAAAAAAACAGAAAAAAAAATCATACGAATCCACCAGACCACCAACGCCAGCTTCTCGGTCTCCATCAGCTCTGCCGACTTCTCCTCCTTTGCCCCCGCCACTGCCACACCCGCCGCATAGGGGTCTTCCTTCTCTGGGCCCCACTCGTTGTCGTTGGTCGCAGCTCGAGGACAGAGCACTTTGGGGAAGGGAATCCCAGCCAACACCAAAAAAAGGGTAGTTTCATTGTGCACATAAGGTAGCTAATTAAAGCAGAAAATTAAGTCCACAAAAAGATGTTAACAAGATTAGAAAGACTAAATTGAATTTAGAAACATCTTCCATTCTTGATGTCTCTGAACAGTTCCAGTTGGACTCAAACAAATAAAAGGGGTTACAAAGTTTTTATACACTGGATTGCTCCTGCTTTTCACAGGGTACAAAAGGAAAAAGAAAATGATAGATTGCCCCTTGCTTCAACAATCTACCAAGGATAACATAGATTTTATACACTTGATTGCCCCTGCATTTCACAGGGGACAAAAAAACAAAAGAAAAAGATAAAAAGGATTGCCCAAGCTTCATCGATCTACCAAGGGCAACAATTTTTTTTTGTTCTTACGAAGTTTTTACGTATCCTTTGTATGTGAGATTAATCCTCTTTTGGAATTCTCACGTTGCCTCCACACAAGTGCTTTTTTGCATACCCAAACTCTTCATTGCAAAAACCTCTAAATCGATGAACTCAAGCTTGCTTAGCCACCCTTGCGGGTCTACCAAGAACAACATAATTACGTCAGGGTTGTGACAAAGAGTACATACAAAGATTAAGTTTCTACGTGGGTGGGACTTACGGGAGGATAATTGATTACCTCCCTCCCTGGGGCTTGTGTAGCCTCCAATCGACTAAACCGAATACTTCAAACATCTTCCATACTATTTTCTTTCCTTCTTGTTTTTCTTTCCTCTAGCTCTAGTGTAGGTGGGGGGCCAGAGTAGAGAAGTGGATGGGTTCTGATTATTATCTGATACACGCGAGATTCTCTTCACTAACTTGCATTTCGTATGCCATTTCGAAAGTCTTCTTTCTCAACTTCAAAGTTCACACGACCTGAGAAACCTATTATGTCAGATCCTCTAACTGTAATTTCCAACACTTCGGGTCCAATTCAGCCTGTCCATGATACAACAAGAACCTCAGTGATAAAATAATAATAATAATAATAATAATAATAATAATAACTATACAACATTACTCAACCTAATTGAGCCTTAATCCCTGCTCCTTAAGTTTGGCTAAATAAGTATGACAATCATAATCTATGTTTAGAAACTATTGACTTCAAGTCAGCCTGGCTAATAAATTATTAAAACTTCAATTTATGGATATACTTAAAGTCTTTAACAATTAATTGTTCCTTTACAACTTGGAAGTTAAGAGGACTTCTCCTGGTCCTCATTAGCAGAAGTGTATAGAGGGCCGGGCCAGGCCAGGATGCAGTGGCGCCACATTAATTGCTTGAGGTAAAGACAAATGTTGGTTCCAAATTTCTCAATCTTCCCCCTATTCCTTTATTTTTTTACATAAAAATATGATGAATTAGACTAACTTATTTAACAAATTTAGTTAGTATTTTGCTATATCTTAAAGATAGGAACCAAACATGAATATACCTGAAACACTTTATCTCTCCATTCAAACACACAGCCACGCGCTTCTACATGTCTGATAAGCGGCTCAGGTAACAGAGATCTTAGTGAAAGATGGAGCTTCACTTTTGTTAGCCCTCCACATGCCAGTAAGGCTGCAGTCAGTCCTCCTGGAACCAAGCCCTGCAGGTGAAGCACGGTAAAACTTTGTAGGCAACTGATACTAGCAAGTGACAGAAGCCCCACATCTGTTACTGAGCTATATGACAAATTTATCTGCAAAGCAGGCAGAAGACATAATGTCATTAGAATCTTTGCAAAGCTTTCTTGCATCTCCTATGTTTCCCAGAAAAGTGAGAAATGAGGAAAATACCTGTCTTAAATTTTGGGAGAAATGAGCTAGTGGAATCATCCCGCTATCATCAATGTTGTAACATTTCTTTATGTCTAAACGGCTTAGTTGTTTGCAATTTATTGCAATAGCTGCCAGACCTATAGATGTAACAAGAAGACATCCACGAATTTCGAGTTTCTTCAAATTTGAGCATTTTGACAAGGAGAATAATGAACTATCAGTGATGCTAGTACAATAAGCTGTATTTATCATCTCAATGTCAGGGCAACCACGAGCAATTGCTGAAATGCCCAAATCTGTTATTCCTGTAGACCTGAAAAGAGAAAATAATCTCTGAAGACAATGGACAATGATCTTTATATTAATAGTATAAATCATAGGATCTTCATGCTGTACTTGCATTTGTTATAAGGGATGAAAAAAATAAATAAATAAAAGCCAAGCTGGCTACAGATGAGCTAGGTATGAGACTGGTTTTAGGCTCGTTTAATCAACGAGCAACATCCAAATTTTATCAAAGCCAGTTTGCAAGATTTTATGTGTTTCCATATGTATTAACTATATTTTAGACGTTTATACATCATACTAACTAGTAAATAGTAACTACTGGGAAAATTATATCTCAAATTTTTTTATTTTTTAACTTAAAAACTCAACCTTATTCCATACTAGTTTATGCGCTGTTTAAATTAGAAGGAAATTACATAAAATTTAAATTGTTTTCTAACCCCAAAGAATGCAAAGATTATTCATCTTATGACAAGAAAAGTAAAGGCTCATAAATTTGAATCACGAACCTGTAGAGATCCAGCTCCTTTAACTTTGAGCAACACATGCCAACATAGGCAAGTCCTGTGTCAGTTATGTTCAGGCAGATTCCTATTTTCAAGCTGGAGAGCCTGGAACAACGAGAAAAGGACTTAAGACCTGCAGAAAGAGAAGGTAAGTTTAGCAGTTGATATGGTAGTTAATAATTCCGAAGGAGTAGGGACAGAAGCAAACCTTCATCATCAATTTCATTATCTGTTAGGTCAAGCTCCTCAAGATAATGACATTTCTGTCCAATCAAGACAAATGCTTCTCTTGAAACTAGAGTACATGACTCCATTTTGAGAGATGTGAGACTAATGCATGAATTTGCAATACTGGCAATGGAAACATCGGTTATCTTGCGGCAGCATGTGATGTCAAGCTTCCTTAAATCATTATGTTTTGACACAAGGAATGAGAGAGCTTCATCTGTCACTCCCATGCATTTGCTTAGACTCAGCTCCCTGAGTGAAATGCACAAATCTCCAATGGCCTTTAATCCAGCACAAGTAACCAGGCAGCCATCTAATATGATTGATTGCAACATGGGAAGTTTATTCAAACCATCAGCAAGAGCAAGAGTCACCTGGATAATCAAATGCCAACAATTAATTAACTACAATTGAAAATTTGAAATTGTCATCCTCAAGTTTCAAAAACAAAAAAAAAATTACAAAGATTGAAGAATTACAGGAGAACCATCTGCTAAAATGAGTTGCTCTACGCATCCAGAAATGCTTGTTAGCTCTGACAGACCGATGTGACTTATGTTTTGACAACCTGAGATATCAAGTTTCTGTGGAAGGCAGTGAATTTGTCAAATAACAAGTTAGATCAAGAAGACAAGTGCACTCTGAAGGCAAGAAAAATGAACAATATATTGATTGATGCAATCAAATGTTAAGAATAACCGCACAAAGATGCATCGTAAGTGCAACAAATTTAACTTCTTTCATCGGAGAGAACAAAACAAGAAAAAATACGATAACTTCTAGCCATGTTCACACTCAACGTCATAGTAAAAAAAAAAAAAAAAAAACTGGTATGGTATGTTATTGATAGGTTAACGCTGAAGCTATCTGGTTCCTGTCCCATTTTTAAATTGAATAATGACAGTCTATTTGGGCTATCTTTGTCGTTAATAAATAAACAATAAACAGAAATGACACGTTAACCATCCTCATATACCTTTAATGTCTTGCACCCTTGCTTTAACACATCATCATCGAGGCTGTTATCATCAATGCCATAGCATCCTTCGAGGACGAGATCTTCAAGATATTGCAATTTAAAGATTGACGATAGACATTTCTCCGTGATCTGCTCAACACAAGAAACCAATAAAACTAGTTATATCAACCAGATCATTTCAAAGACATAACTCAAGAAGGAAAAGAGTACAATCAAGCACCAAGTCAACTTAATTTTAAAAGAAAAATGCTCTACCTAAGGATAGTATTGAAATATTGCTGTTTAATAAATAAATCAACAAATTTGAGGCATATCACTTATTCTAGGGTCACCATGACAAACAGAAATTAGCCGATTACCATTTTTTTTTTCATTTTCAGTACTTTTATCTTTTTCTATTTTTTCTCACTTCAGCTGGTTCGTTCAACAATTCTAAGCACCATCAGCAATTACTAACATCCCCTATCCCCCTAACCACAATAATAATAATAATACAAATAAAAATTAAAAAAATACCAATTTCTTAATTTGGAAATAACACATGAATACATAGCATAATATCAACCCGGGATACTAATCCAACCCAGCAATTACAATAATCCCCCCATTTTTTCCTACAGCAATCTTTAAATTTAGAATTAAAACCATAAGGATATATTCCATAACATCAATACTTAACCCCAAATAGATAAAAACATCTCAAACTACCAATAATCCATAACCATAGATTGGCCTTCAACCAAAGAAAGAGACAAATAAATACAACAACAAAAATAAAGAAGAAAAGAAACAAAAATGGAAGGAACAGAAGATTAGAAGAAGAAGAAGAAAAAAAAAAAAAACTTACAGGCAAATAAGAGAGATCAAAACTCCGAAGTTCCTTACACTTGATAGCAATCAGTTCCACCCCCAAATCCCCAACACCCACACACCACTTCAAGCAAATCAGCCTCAACTTCCTGCACCCAACCGCGATGCACCCAATCCCCATATCCGTGATCAGCTTGCACCTAGCCAGCCACAGCTTCTCCAGGTTCCTCGCCCTCGCCACCGCGGCCACCGCGGCGTCCCTCAGCTCCGTCGCGTTCGACAGGTCCAGCTCCACCAGGTTGCAGCAGTTCAGCCCCAAGCTCAGCAACCCGTTCCCGCCAAAAAACTTGGACCGCGACAGATCGATCCTCCGGAGGGTTTCCTTGTAGGCTCTCGCAACGAGGGTGAGGGAAGTGTCCGTCACGCGCGGGCACAGCGTGAGGTCGAGGTCCGTCACGAAGGGGTAGCGGTTAACGACCGCCGGGAGATGCTCGGTGCGAAGTGGCGTCAGGGTTCGGCGGTGTTTGGCTTCGATGAAGTATAAGAACTTGCAAACTAAAGAGAATGATTTCTTAGCGAGTGGGTCGGCGTCGAAGAAGTCTAAGATTGTGAAGATTAGTTCTTCGGAGAGAACCTCGAATGGGTTACTGTTTTCTGTTTCATGGGATTTTTGCTTCTTCATCATAATTTGTGAGTTTTTTTTTTTGTGAGAATATGTGTGAGAACAAGAAGAAGGGAGGAAGGGAGGTTTGTTTGTGTGGTTTGGAGAAGGGAGAAGAGAATTTGTGAGGATGGGTGTTTGTTGTTGTTGTTGGTGGTGGTGGTGGTTTGGAGTTTGGGAGGAAGAGTGACCGTTAATAGGAAGATTTATTATTGTGTGTCTTGAGGGAGGAGTTACTGAGGAAGATGGAGAAAGTGCATTAGGACCAAAATGCCATTGTTGTCTTGTTTTGTAGAGTGGTGCACCTGTGTTTGTTTCCACTTAGAAAGACAAAACCATCCCTCTTGCTCTTCTAGAATTACGGAAGTTAGGTAAACGCATGAAAAAATGGTCTTTTTTCAGTTAGCTTACCACAAAGAGAGATTTCTAGCAGCTTTTACTGTTTATTGGTATAAAAAACAAATTAGGACGAGGAAAGTTTTTCTCATTTCAAATTTAAAACACGTTTCCAACTTAAAGGGAATTTATAATTCAAAAATGATGTTTTTATATTAATTTTTTTAAATATTATTTTTATATTATTATTTAATAATTTTGATTAAGTATAAAAAAGTAATAAAAAAAATAATATAATTAAAAATAAAATTTTAATTTATTTTTTTATATTTATTATATCTATTTTACTAATCAAAATATAACATATGTTTATTGATTTTTTTAAAAAATATACATATGTCATATCTTAATTAATAAAATAGATATAAAAAAATAGATTTATATTTTGTCTTATAATTAATTATATAAAAGTAGTATAAAAATAATATAAAAAATATGACAAAAAAATCATAGTTATTTATAATTTATATCAAGATTATAAATTACTTATCAATAGCAGAATAAGCAAAAGGTTAACTAAATAAATCAATTTCGTTGGCCAGATTCATTTTTTATGTTTACAAGGTCGGATATTTTTTATTTTATATCATTTAATATGTATCACTTTGAATTTATAGTATCAAAAATAAAGTTAAAGTGAAAAATAAATATTCAAATAATTGAAGTAGTATAAATTAAATAATACAAAATGTTTTTTTCTTACTAAAGTACCTACATTTTTCTCTACCGTGAATCATGCTTTAGTTTTATGATTCTAAAGCTAATTTGCTGTAATTTTCGTCTTTGGGACAAATGAAAACACACTTTTGCCCATAGCTAATGTTCAAGAGCTGTGGCCAAACGTCTCTTTTCACTATCAAAAGTCAGATCAAAACAAATAGGTCATTAATATTTTTTAAATAATTTATATTTTTTAAGTAATTTACATTTTAATTATAATTTAACTACGGCTTTCATGAGAGTTTTTATATGATATGTGAATTTTCATGGTTTGATTTAGAAGTGAAGATCAGCATATAATATGCAATCAAATACAATTTCAAGTTGGAGGTTCAGTTCTTTTACTAGATTACCTATTTTCCTTATTTAGCAAAATATAAGAAAAAAAATACACTATCATGTTATAAACAGAAAAATTAAATAAACTTACACAAAATTACAAGGTGTTACTATTTTTTCGTTACAAAAGAGTTACTATTTGCTTATATTGAATTCTACTAATTTAATACTAATTTATTTTCGTAAGACGAGAATAACTTATAAATGCTAGACAGTATGAGTAGTGGTTCAATTTTGATTGCATGGCCGGTTGGGTAATAGAAAATGAGGGTGGGGTATTTTCGTCTTATTGAAGTGACAAAGTCATCCGTACGGAGAAGGACAGGTAAGGACGGAATTAATACAGAGGAAATGAGGAGGGTATTATAATAATTTGGGAGTGTCTCTTTCTTTATCTAATGCAGATGACATATGGTGGAGGACTATGTGAGGAAGGACAGATTCAAGTGCGGGCAGTACGAAAGGGGCCACCCAACAAAAACGACACGAACATTTTTCCAAAAAATTTAAAAAATATTTCATTTTGAAAATGGGTTTGGGGCAAAAAGTAAAAAAAAAAAATTAAAAGAAAATAGAAGATTTTGAAAAGCAGATGTTTTGTGAGAAAAGTCCAAAGTTTGAAAATAAAAAAGAATTGCCGTACTTATAGGTGGCCTTGCATAGTACCTGCCTGACTCAGATAAGAACGGTTAGAGAGAGAAAAAGCTTATGTGCTATGTGGGTGCGTTGCTTCACTTACTTGATACGATATGATAATGAGAGAGAGAGAGAGAGAGTCAAAATTCCACAACACGGATTATACACGGAGTCACGGATTAGGAATTTAGAACCTAGAATTTAGGTCAGGGAGGTTGTGGCTCATACACTCTCTTGCCTCCAACCTTTTTTTTTTTTTCTAATTTTTTATATGCCATCCCAAACCCAAAGTGAAAAATTCTAACACATTGGAAATATAAAAAAGTTTATATTATATAATAATATTATTGATAAGTATTATCTAAAATATATATTACCCCAGGACCGTACATTATAGCAGTAAG
This sequence comes from Ormosia emarginata, assembly GCA_029884605.1. NCBI lineage: Eukaryota > Viridiplantae > Streptophyta > Magnoliopsida > Fabales > Fabaceae > Ormosia > Ormosia emarginata. The sequence continues at coordinate 18,320,029 of JAQQTP010000068.1, read as the reverse complement.
GTCGTTACTTGGAAAGCCATCTTCCATAAATGGTAGTTAGGACATAGGGCAGGAGAATTTGAATAGTATAAAATAGGGATTTAGATTTTTTAATTTTTTTGAAGTGATTATGTAAAAAAAATAAACATAAAAATTATAAAAAAAAAAATTATACATTATAATTAAATCTTATTAATAATTTTTTGTATTTATTTTTTTTTCTACTTAATCATTTAAAAAATTAAAAAATTAAAATTTAAGTGATGAGTGTATTTTAAAAAGTAAAGTTTAAGTTTATCATGTATTAGTAACTCATATCATAGCTCATATAATAATGTGCCGAGAGAACAGTGAGATTTAATTTTTATATATATTCATCATCTTAATTTTTCTTTCTTATGTCCATCTCTTCTCGTGAGCTTTATTAGAGGGTGATTTAGAAACTCTACTAGAAGACCCTTCTACAAGGTCACTGTCCACTGAGTAAGATTTAGGCCTTATAAAAAAAATGTAATGTTAAGATTTATAATTATTGATAAGAAAACTAATGATTTATTGCTTCATAAAATACAAGCACTTGTTGAATTGTAAAATAAATAATGAATATAAGAAAATTTACTTTCTTAATTTTCTTATCAATAATAATTATTATTTACAGTACATTTTTTTTAAAAAATAAAAATTACTTTAGATTATTCAAATTCGATGGAAGGTAAATCATAAGAAGGGTTGTTAAATGGGCTTGGCAAAAAATATGTGAATTTAAACGAGTTAGTATTCTGTCAGCTCAACTCATATAAGAGTAGCCCAGCATGCTTTCAACGAGTTTTTAAGTTTTTATTTTTTTTATTTTTTTTTTTGGAATTTTTTACTTTAAAATTAACAAAATTACATAAAATCAAAATCACAAAGTTAAAATAAAATAAAAACCTAATTATCCACTTCAAAGTAAAAGCAAATTCTAAATTCAAAGCATATCAAATCTATAAAATCAAACTCTAAATTCATATTATTGATAATTAAAAAATAAACAAATAAACAAGCTAACAAACCAACCTGCAACAAGCTAAAAATATATTAAGTTAAACAAGTCAATCATTTTAAAGCTCATCTCATCTAATTTTAGCAGGTAAATGAGTCAATCTAACAAGTTTAACCCATTTTAACGGTCTAAATACAACAAAACTAATAACTAATAACAAAAAAAAATTGTTTGTAGTTTCATAATTATATATAAGTTGTTTTAAAAAAATAAAAACTGATAGATATTAAGTACAGGTAGATTATATAAAATGTAAGATGGCTCACCAAAATCTTTCTAGATTTGTTGTATCAAATGCGAAGATGCTATCATGTTACTGCAACACTCATGAACATGTGGTCAAGATCTCTTCATTCAAAAAAGAATGTTTAAATGGAATAGTTAAGAATCTTAATATCTTATGATAACATTGATACTATGATTTGGAGTTGAGTTTTAATATCAATTTTAATTAGTAAGAAAATAAAAGTACTATATATTATAGAGTTTGGTTTCATAATGTCTCATCTCAATGTGATTTTAAAGCGCTAACCATTGGGGCATCTGTCTGAAAGAAAATAAAAAATATTTCTATTCTCTCCCGTGAATTAAAGAAATTCAACCTTGGGGCATCTGTGTGAAAGTTACTAACTCAATATCAAGTTCTCAGTCGATATATCACCTTCACCAGTGAATGGCAAAGTTTGTTTGTTAATACCATCTAAGACTTATTAATCTTTTCTACCACTGGCATCTTTCTCTGTCTTACGACGCTAATGATTTGTACTTTTCCTTTTTGTGTTTTATATTTGTGTGTGTGTGTGTGTTTTTTTTTAAAAAAAAACTCTTTGTAGCTGAAGTTGTTGGCTATTTATATATTATACCATAATTTCAACCAATTTGCAAAAAGCAAAAACCACTTATTGGAGACCTAGCTACTAACCACCATTCGAACTTTGCTTCAGCTAGATTTTGGCTTTTTTCTTGGCCTTATCGTACTTTATTAATTTGCTGGTTGGTGGACTTTTTAAGAATGGTTTTGTTACGGTAGTTTGCTAAATTATTGGTTCATTAGTTTTCCTAATTATATTTTTTTCAAAATCACATATAATAAATCAAAATTTAATCTTTAGGATACTGTACAATGGGAGCATATTTAGTGAGAAAATTATTTATTGTAAGAGGCGAGATAAGTGAATTTGGACCATTAGATTTTACATAGATGATTAAGATTAGAACATAAATGCATGTGACTTTTTTAAGTAGTCACATGTATTTAAGTAACTTTTAATTTTGATCATTTATGTATAGTTGCATGGTCAAGATATACTCATCTCACCCTCTCACAATAATAACTCATCTCATTAGATATGCTTATACTGCACAATATAACAGAGGTAGTACTTAGCAATTAGATATGTAGTGTTTTGCATGTGTATTGTAATTCATTCTTCTATTGTAGTTACATGTTAGTCCGAGTGAGCCCACCACAAGTTGAAGGTTAAGTGAGTAGGACCGAGTTTGCACATGTTGAGAGTGAGCTAAAAATTGATTAATATGATTCTAACATTAGTGAGTTAAGCGGGTTGGCCCAACAAAAGAATAAAAAAGTTAAAAAAAAAAGACATTTAAGAAGTAGAAGGGAAACCCATGACAACTATTGTTCGAAGAACCACAACATCATCATCAAAATCAACCTTATCCCCTACCTTCTTAACTTCTCCAACATCCTCTTCCCCATTCTTAGCAGTAAGGGTGTAAGTGAGTGATTTGGTTCAGATTTTGGAAAAAAATAAATCTGAACTAATCAAAATCAATTGATTCAGTTTGGTTTGATTTTCTTGTTTTTTGATAACCAAATCCAAACCAAACCGAACCAAACATCTATGGTTTGGTTTGGTTCGGGTGATCGGGTTGACCATTATTTTTTTTAACACAAAAATTAGTTAAATAACCATACATGCAATACAGAAAAGTACACATAATGTATCTAAAATTTCAAATAATATTAGAGCATAGACTAACATTTGTTCTTTCAATGACAACAAATTACAGGCAATATCTCTAGATCCAGAAGTGCCAAAGATAGTTCCAAATTAGGCTCCACAAACCTTAGACATAATTACACTCTGCAATTTGCGTAAATTCAATTAGTCATTTGGTACTAATAAAACATCACAGATATATAACATATTGGACAATGACAACAACATGAATGTGTTCACCTTATGGCGACCTTCAACAAGTGCTGTGAATAGATCTTTTCCAATAGGCAGAAAGTCATGCTAATGGTAAAGAAAATAACATCTTTAACCAAACATAATGTTTACAAAATCTCAGCACCATATCAAATATAATTTAAAGCTAGCAGTTATGATGCTGATTCCTTTGCCAGGAATCTTTCAATTACAACAAAAGATATGACAACAAAATATAAAATGCAAATAATCAGTTTAGTTAAAGCACCATCCTCTCCATGAAGGAGTGAGAATAGTAAAACTATATGTTAGTCTTTCAAAACTACAACAAAAGATATGACAACAAAATGTAAAATGCACATAATCAATTTGCTCAAAGCACCATCATCTCAACGAAGGAGTATGAACAGAAAAACTATCTATTGGACTAAAGGGGAAGTTTAAGAACTAACATGATTGACCAAACCAAAGCCAGCAAGCTTGACATTCCCAATCCCAGCAAAATCAACAAGCAAGTTAGCCACTTTAATGTCCCTATATACAAAAAAGAGAAAAGGAAAAAAAATTAATCAAGCCATTTAACAGTTAAAAACAGTAGTACTTGAATGACCATCCATCTACTATAGGTTTTATATCCTATTTTGCTCTAGAGCTCACGCTATGCAAGCATATGAGTATTCCTTTCGGAACAGAATTTGTTCTATGCAAATAAGCCAACTCAAATAAAATATGGAAAAGTAGTTTTTTTACAATAAATTTTCTTGATTTTGTTAAAACAACAAAACCTTCATGGAGTCTTGCTTTATTAAACCAGGATGAACAGATTCAGTTAAATCACTAGTAAGTTCGTGAATGCATTTCTTAGACTAAAAATTTATTTTGTCTCTACCTAATAGCTCTCTCAATTAGTCTTAATAGTCAAAATTTTCAAATCTAATCCTTGAAAATTAAACTCGCTTTATATTCGTCGCTCCATCAATATATTGTTTAGTAACATAACAGATTTGTCCACATAGGTAGTTAAATGTGATGTGACACTATTAACTAACTCAACGGACTGTGTTCTAGAACAACTTCCCCATCAAAGATACAAAACAATTCCATTTTTCTTTGTGCTTGTGACTTAAACTGTTTCGTATTATGTGAAGCAAACAAAAAAATAAAATAAAACTACACCATTTTGTGCCTATTATGGGAAATTTGTACCATACACAATCCATTGTTTCAGTTAACAGTTCCAAGTTACAATTCATAGCCCACATGGACAATGCCATCATGTTATTGACTGGTGGATTAACGTATTATTTTTTCAGGGACTAGAGTGAGAATTTTTGGTACCCAAATAAGATTTTAGTCTATCTATTAATTGAAGCAAGAAGTGCGCACACACATATATGGGGTTGCCAAGTCATAAACTAGGACAATGTTTACCATTTTACTACCATAAAAGTCTATAATGTTGGAATGTCCAACTGGGTGAGTGCTTTGATTTCCTAAGAAGATAGAAAAAAAAATAGTCAAAAGCAGCTCATAGCATCTATCTGAACACTATAACTAAATTTGACGGGCATGAAAAAGATGCTCATAATGAAATAAAGAGAGAAAACAAATAGACAAATCCATTGGAAAATCTCAAGCAACCACATGATGTATATAAAGCAGCAAAATGAAATTGAGGTATCATCATAACATGATGTGCAAGACATGTGCATGACAATTACCTGTTGAGAGAATCATAGGTCATGAAACTCATCTATCATTAACCTGAATGCAGCGAATGTGGGAAATTTTGGGCCAAATTTGTGCTTCATCTTGCACCGTTCTTCCAGCAAAGGACTTTCATCGATGGAGAGTTCTATTAGAGAGCTGTGTAGCATAAGCGGCGAGGGGCGAGGGTAAGGGTGAGCCAACCAAAGACAACGACGAGCAATGGTGGCAAGCGGCGACGGGGGAGGGCTGTGAGGCAAAGGGTGAGTCTGGGTTAGGGTTCAAATTTGGGAAAAAAATTGAAAGGCACAGTTTTGGTAAAGAAAATGAAAACGCATATGTCTAATGTCTCTGTATGTGCAATAGTGGTTTGGTTCGGGTAGTTCTTCGGATTTGAAATTTTCAATCTGAGAATTGAACCAATTAAGTCTCATTGGTTCGGATTTTACCCAAATCAATCAAAATACCTAAACCAAACCAAACTAACTTAATTGGTTCGGTTCGGGTTGGTTAGATTGGTTGGGTTATTTGAACCAATTTACACCCCTACTTAGCAGCACATTAAACACCTGAGTTTAGATCATTTTGGAGAAAGATAAACACAACTTTTATTATGCAAGGACCCATCATGATTAGTTATAGGATCCACTAATTATATTCAAAAGAAATTGTCTTTCTCTTTGTAACATGACTATCTCATATTATTAAATAATAGGAGAGAACCCAAATCCCAAACATACCCGACTTAATCTTCTCCAATAAGACCTTATCAAGTAGTTTGCCCATAACAGAAATGAAGGATTAAAAAGCACCTCAAGAACCTATCATGGAAGGGGAACGAAAGGCTTAAGCTCTTCTAGGGAAAAAAAATTAGAGGCAATGTAATAATTAACCATATTTCCCTACAACTTATCTTCAATAGAGAAAATCATCTTATCCAAAACATCCATAAATTGATGTGCAACTTCCAAATCCCACACATTCTTCTTCAGGTGATTGGCTAATTTGTGCAAGAGATGCCAATAGCTTGTGTCTATTCTTGCAAGTGACTCAAGGCAGTTCTTTACCCTCAGGTTTGTACAATCGACTCATGGCTATTTGTGATCTTAGGTGGTTCCTTGTAGGTTCGTGGTTTCTTTGGTTCATCCATATGATGAAAAGCAAGGGTTGATCTTCCATAATAGGCAGTGGCAAGCTCTTATCACTACAAGAAATTCAGATATTATCGTCGACCATATCCACTGATAATTTCTCAAATTTCGTTTTCTACTGATAGTTAGAATGATGACTCCAATAATAACATTTTCAGGTGGTTGATATAATAAAAAATTTATGTAGTGAAAACGATTCTACCTCTTATGACGATGAGAAAAAGACTAGGTAATGAGATATAAAAAAGGAAGGAGAAAAATATTGCGGATTATAATAATGAATTTACACGATTTTATATGAAATAATTTTTTTGGTGAACAAAACTCCCTTGGTAGAGAAGTCAAAGAATAAGAAAGAAACAAAAAACAAACGAAATTTTTTATAAAGAATTATGGCACCAATGAAAATGACATTGTATTAGAGTATCATAGAGAAGAATAATATCTCGATAATATTATCTGCTTAACATTATTATAACTAGGATAGTTGAGAGAGCAATCCTAAGACCATTACCCTTCTAGGTGGCATAGAAAGTATGTGTCTGCTTGTAATTGTTTAACAAATTTTAAAGAATAACAGAAAAAATTTAATCTCATGGGAATTTGGACGAAAGTGAAATTAGGATTTAGAGAATGATGATGATGATAAGTGAAAGCATATATATTTTTCTTATTACTTATAATACAATATGAACTCAAGAAAGACTATCCAAATTTAACGAATCAGTCTAAAAATTAGGAGTGTCAGTATAAAAAAAGTTCATTTTTCTTTTGAGCTCTTGAATCGATCACACTCATGTTTAATTTTTTTTTTGTGTTGGTTTCTTTGTTGATGAACTGGGATATCAATTTTCCTCTCTACAATTTGAGATGGACAATTTTTTCAAAAGTAATATTCATTGTGAAATATATCAATCATCATCATTGTCTTCAACTGTTAAATATACAAATTTTATTAATATTCTTATGTACACTCTTTCACACAGTCGATGATAGTCAAATCTTACAAAAATCAACTTCTATGTCTTCTCCAATCCAAAGATCTGGACCATACAACTTCTTTATTCCAAAGGGATCTCTAGATTGTAGAATGCATATGGGTTGAGTTGTGTAGTGTGACTATCATCAAGCATAAGGAAAAGTACAAGAATGTTAAGAAAATTTGAGTATTTAACCGTTGAAGACAAGGATGAAGATTAATGTATTTTGTAAGGAGAATTATTTAGAAAAAGTTGTACTTCTAGAATAGTTGTTAGCATTTCTATCCTAACTCAATTGGAGAGATCCAATATGAAAATCTTTTAACACAAGCGAGATCAATTCATTAAAGATCAAAAGAAATTTTACTTTTCTTGATACTATGCTTATAATTTTTAAACTCATTTATTAAATATGGATAGTCTTCTCTTGAATTCCAACTGTATTACAAGTAATAAAAAAAATGCATCTGCTCCACTTGTAATCACTATCAAAATCCTAATCCCAACTTAAGCCAAATACTCTTGAAATTATTTCTCTCTCAACTACTATCCAAAACTTGATAGACAAGTGTAAGAAGACATATGATTCCAGTGTCACTAGAAAGGGAAATAGTCTAGGCACTACCCACTCAACTTCTCCAATCCTACTGATGTGAAGCTCACAATTTTATCGAGCATTTTCTCTCCACAAGACTATTATATAACGTCATTTTCATTATTGAAATCACTCTTTATATAAACTTCGTCTGCTTTCAATTTCTGTCTTATTCCCTAACTGATCTGCCACGCAACTTCTGTCTATTAAAAAATCTACTTCACAAAAACATGCAAATTTATTTTGTAATCCACAATGTTTTTCCTCTTCCTTTTCTTACATCACCCTACCTAGTTTTCTCTTCATCATCATAGGAGGTGGACTCGTGTCACCACTTAAACTTTCTATTACATTTATCACCTGATAATCTTATTACAAGAATCATCATCCTCACAATTAGTGGAAAACAAAATATAAGTTATATGAGTAGCCAAATCCCAAACTGCTCAAAGTCACTTAACCCATCAATTCAAAACTAATATTGTTTAACTTAAGGTTTAGAACTTCCTAATCAAGTAGAGCACTAATTATTTCAACAATCCAAATGCAACATGCATGCAAATAAGTGTTAATAACAATAACATATTACTATATTACGCAATTCGTATCTCCGTAACCAAGGCCTCTTATTAGTTTGAAGTCATTGTTCGTCTACAAGATCTGTCACACTACCTCTTATTTAATTAATTAATTTTTTACTAATTAATTATTTAATTATTGATATAGTTCAAATTTTCACTTTCTATAATTTCATATTATAATTTTTTATATTTTATTAAATTTAAATCTTCAATTTATGCAATTTATAATTTTGTAACCAATGTCTCTTATATATTTGTCATTCCTCTTAGTTTGACGCTATCGTTCGTTAACAAGATCTGACACATTGTCTCATGTCCCCAATCCATGCGTATACATCATACGTTTGATAGTTGGACGCATATTTTTGTAATTTATCATTCTCATTTAATTAATTAATTATTTAATTATTTATGTAGTTCAAATTTTTACTTTATTTTATTTTATATTATATATTTTTTATTAATATTATAACTATTTTAATTTAACATATAAATAATTAAATTCAATAATTTATCAAATTCTTCACTTAAAATTTTAAAAACTTCATATTACTATTTTTGTCACCGATTTCTAATTTTAAAATTAGTACATAATATTATATTATTCATATAATAAAGTAGTAATAATCTTATACAATGTAATGTGTTATTATTCAAATCCTATACCATCATAATATCTATCATCTATCATACCAACACACAAATACTAACAAATAACGGTATACTATATATATAAACATACATTCAAATATACACATAAACACATATATTCAAAATATAAACACCATATGCTTACATGTATACATAGTATAAACAAATAAACAAATATAACATTCAAACAAAAAAAAATAAACAAAATAATATATCGATTTTGTGCCAAGCACCCACGTCTCCCATACACCACGTCCACATCCACATCCTTTGTGTGCTGCCCATGTTCAGAGATGTGATGGCTTGGGTTGGGCTCACGTAGGCTGCTCGCTTGAACAAAGGAGGCACCTGATGTCGGCTCATGTAGGCTGCTCACTTGTGAGGATGATGGAATGGTGAGACACTGGCTGGTCACTGGGAAATGATGAGGATGAACATGGTTGTTGCACACATTGGTGCACCGTTGCTACTAGGTGTTGTTGCAGGGTTATCGTTGTAGGTATTCCTTATGTTATGGCTTGTGGCCGACCTGCAGTGAGGCTGGGTGGTGCATGTGCAACTTAACTCAAGGTGGCTGGTTCAATGGTGGTTGATAGAGGAGGCTTGGTGCTAGGCATAAAGGACAATCGCGAACGAATGACAGTAATGGTTTATGAGGCGGAGATCACTAGCGGTTCTGAGTGGCTAGATAGTGTGGTAGGGAAGATGGGTGATGGGTTCTTCTTGGTTGTTAGCTTGAGATGGTGGTGGACAGAGACTGTGGTGGAGTGCAATTGTTGGACATAGGCAGAGACAGAGGAGAGAATATGAAGAGAAAACAAAAAATGGAAGGGAACCAGCTGCGTGCATAACTTATAAAAAAAATTCAGGTGGATTAATGTCTTCCAGAAACTTCTATCGATGACAATATTTGAATTTACGACATCTAATTCACCGAAAACCTTGAAACATATAACCAGTTCATTTACTGGAGTATTCTGGCGGCTTGGTTTCTAGTGGATTAGCCACCAAAAATTAGCCAGCCCTCTCACTCGAATGTTGGAGAAATTTTTCGGTTGATTATTCAATCGAAAAGTCTTGAAACACATAACCAATACATTTACTGATGAATTAGTAGCATAAAATGAAAAAAAAATCAATGGTATTTTTATTTTTTGGAGGAATAAAATTTATTTTATTAATTGACGTTCAATTTTCTAGTGGATTTGTCAACCAAAAATTATTTGCATTACTACTGGCCACAAAATTGTTAGAAAAACCTGTCGCTAAAACCTGAATTTCTTTTAGTGTATGCATCATTTAGAAGAGGAGAAAAATGGAAGGAGATAAAATAGGAAGAAAGAAAATGAAAATAAGAGAAAATAGATATACAAGTATAGGTGAAAATGATAAGTTTGGATGAAGAGAAAAAAGGAAAAGAAAAAAGAAAATGAAAAAAATATGTTTTCCACCACTACCCTTATTCAGTATCCTTTTTGCTTCATTTACCCCTCTCATTTCTCTTTCTCCATCCTCCATTTTCCCATCCATCATACCCTTCTTCCTAGCCAACTTGGATTTTACTTACTGAGATTATCTTTGCGTGGATGTGAGAGTTCAAATGGTCAAAGACTCAGGTGTTTTGTTCATTGTTCTCAGCCATTGCTGTTGAAAATCACTAGAAATTTTTTTTCATTATAAAATCCTGAAAAATAACATTAGACTCAGAAGCTTCCTTTCATCAAGAAGAACCTAGAGACAATAACAAATTAACAAAAAGGCCCAGAGGCCATTTCAAGTTCTATCACCGTCATCTATAGTTGTACTAGTCAACATGATTTGGTGCCAAGCTTGAATATGAAGAGTTATACCTACTATCCCAACCATCATACCTGAAACATCACCATTCTTATTATAGAGAAGCTCCTCTCTAATAGTGGTTTTAACATGAAATCTTACAATGATACAAATTCACTTCAAAGAAGAAAAAAAAAGAAGGATATGGGTTTTCCTCTACAAATAACCTCAGAGAAAAGGAATTACATATCTTCTCTATTGCTAAATTTCCAAACTTTATTTTGTTGAAAATGTTTTCTTTTGATTCTTGCTCTACCTCACAAACTACTTTATCTAGCTGTCTTTTTGTACCTAATGGAAATGATGTGTACTTTGTTGCATGTTCTCTTTCTTTCTCAATTTATGAGGTAAATGAGAAGTATCCTTCATTTTCTCCATAATGTTGTGAAGAAAATTTATGGTGAGTCCTATGCTTGAAGTTTTCTTTCCTCCTTAATTTTTTGCTAATTCAAATGGGAGAAAATCTTAACTTCTCTAGTTCTCTCCATTTTCTCTCCACCCTAACTTATCTTTTGTCATGTTTTCTTAATCCAAATAGTGAGATATAGTGTTAGGAATATGAGTGAGTGAGTGAGCGATAGAGAGAGAGATAGAGAGATACTTGAGTTTCCTTCTCACATTTCACTCAAATAGTAACTTGTTAAGTTGTTGTTTTTTCTTTTAAATTAAAACTGGGTTAGCTTGTGAGCTAATCCAGGCTGAACTCAATTAACCTATAGGTTAAGTAGGTTAGGTCAAAATGACCTATTTTTTCATGTACTATTTTTTTAACATCCTAACTCATCATTTTTGTGGATTGAGCTAGGTTGGATCATTGGCCAAAACTCATGTTGATAACTTTACTCTTATGGGATTTACAAATAATATACTCATAGAAAATCTTTGAATTCAAATCCAAGCAATGCATTTGTTATAGGGAAAGAGTGACTAAGTGAGCTAACTCTTATTGAAAAATCATTATGCTTTTATGTTACACAGTAGTAACAACTTTGAATAATGTGCAATTATTGACAAAGTTAATAAGTAACTTGAATAATTTTCATACAAAAATAATGAAAAGAATTTTTATTGATTATAGAATTGTGGGTTAAGTCTTAATTTTTGTTTTATAGGAAAAAAAAGTGTGAGATTTTAAACTAGGCACTTCTACCTGTGGTTGTCGCAATGGAAGTGGACTGTGACTTTAGGTGAATCTTACCTGTAATGTCAAGGGTTCTAATCCTAGAGTCGTCACTTTCAGGAAGACTTTACCTAACCATTATCCTTGATCCGGAGATTAATCTCATAACAATACCTATCTAAATACCTTAGTCTAATGCAAAAACTGGGCACTTCTAAAACTAATAACAAATATAAAGCACAAACATGACTTAGTGATAAAGTTCAATCAATTATAACATTAGTTGAAAAAGTATAAAAAAGGTTATAACTTAAAATCTCAAATCAATAGCCTCAAGATAAAATTGACTCAAGTTAATATTTAAAAGTAAAATTGAAAATTGAATAAAACATGGAAGATAAAAATAATGTAATTTGACAAAGTCATTCAATCCTTACCCGTTCTTTTATACACAAATCTCTTCTTTTCAATAATAACTCACACTTCATTTGAAAATATTGCATTCTATTTATTTTTTAAATATACATAATCACATCAAGCTTCTTCGTAAAATAGTTATAATATTGTTCAGTAGTGGATACTGAGATATACCTGAGTAGACACGTATGAGTGTTTTCCTCCTTGAGCAGCAGTGGAGTGTGTTGAAATGAGGGTGATTGGTACCTACAAAGGCATTCCAACACTCAAGTCAAGTTGTGTACAATTAGGGTTTAAGCAATAAAGAAATAGTTACCTATTGAAAGTGATTGAGTCTGATATTTATAGAGCGTAAATAGAGAAACACGTTCCCTTAATTGTTATAGAGGATCCTTATAAAATTGGAATATTGATTTTGCAGTTATGGGCAGTCAAAGGCGGTTATGAGTGCTATTATTACACAAGATCACGATTGACAGTTACGGATAATTGTGAGAATCATCCACTGCGTAAATCTTGCGATAACATTGCTACTACCCAATGTCATGGTCCGACATCTATTGTGTTAGGATCTCAACAGTGTGCCACGAGTGAGTTCCTGTTGGGGTGTCAATAGAGGACTCCAACTGGATGCATGCCGGGTTAACCCACAGGACTAGTGTCTCGGATCACAGCCCAGAACAGTTGCCCCCAACTTAGTGTTTAGCTAGCATAGCTATGTATCAAGGTAAATCTTAATGCCCCTGAGTCACGGGATCCATGCTTCACATGAAGCCAGAGTTCGCAATGCCCCCAAGGGATCAAGAGTTTTAATTGAGGCGTTAACATGACTAAGTCACTTGACACTCGTAGACACACCGTGGTTCGGTCACGGTCCACGCGTCAGGTGATTAGAGGTGGACATTCCAGTGTGTAACTGGGGTGCGTAGAATAAACTAGGATTATTGCATGTTTATTTCTTTTTTTCCATGGTCCACACTAGGTCCAACACCTATCATTAATAAGTATTTGGTAGCCATTTAGGGACTTAGGAGAATTTCAATCGCATGAAACCTTGGTCCAAGGTCCAATGCATAAACTTTTGAGCACACGAAATGCCTTTGAGGACTTAGGCAAAATAAACAGTCAACAATAACTAGGGTCTTTAATGTCAATAGTCTAGTTCAAAAAACTTCATAATACTTAGGAGTTTCCAAGTTCAGAAACATTTTAACATAAAACATCCACGGTAGGACTGGATGGGAGATCAAAGATGTTGTAACCTGTGTTGCTAATTAATTACACATAACCACAAAATAGTTATAGCCAAGTGATGAGGATTTAAGTAAGGACCCATAACTCACAACAAAACCACGAAAATCAGTTTTATAGGCCATTCCTCTTAACCTGGATTCTAAGAAATCCCAAATCCCACAAAGAGTGAGTTCTATAGACATTCTCAAGATGGGGTTTGGCTTGCCTTAAAAAAGAATATAAGCAGGTGCACAAACAATTTCCTCATTCTATTGAATGAATGAAGGACCAGAGTTCGTACAATGTGAACTCACAAAAATTGGGGCAGATCAAATGCAAAGAAAACTATGAAACTAAGTGCTTAAAAGGTATTTAGCTATAATATTTTCTAAGTTTGTCCACATTCCAATAGTTTTTGACTGGGTTTCTAGTTAATGTCTCCAGGGTGTAAGCTCCATTGCCGATACAATTACAATCCGATAGGGGCCTTCCTCATTTGGGGCTAACTTCCTTTGAGAGATATTCCTACCACTAATGTCTACTCTCTGAAGTACTAGATCACCCTATTTGAACTTTCTTGGGACAACTTTCAAGTTATATCGAGTCACTGTCTTTTGTTTGAGGGTGACGTCGTGTATGTGAGCAATGCACTTTATTTCTTCTAGAATATCTTAGTCATCTCTAATTAGTCTAAAGTTGTTGTCAGACAAGAATTATTGGTGACACCAGCTGGGTTCCCCTATCTCCACCGGAATCATAGCCTCACATCCATAAATGAGTTTAAAGTGGGTTTCCTCTATTGTGGAGTGAGGTGTAGTCTGGTAGGCCTAGAAGACGTGGTCTAGTTATTTGACTCAATTTCCTTTAGCTTCATCTAGCCTACTTTTAATTCCTCGAGCAATAACCCAGTTGGCGGCCTCAGCTTGTCCATTGGTTTTGGGATTTTCAACGAAACTGCAATGGTGCTTGATTATGAGCTCATCAGGTAGCTCTTCGAAACCTTTATCCTTGAACTAGATTTCGTTATCCTTCATAATGGACTCTAGGACCCCAAATCTGGCGATGATGTGACACCAAGTGAATTTTTGGATCCGAGCAGAAGTGATCATGACTAGAGGCTCTGCTTTGATTCATTTAGTAAAATAATCCATAGCCACCACCAAGTACTTCAGTTGTCCAGGTGCTTGAGGAAACGTACCTAGGATATCCATACCCTATCTGTAGAATGGCCAAGGCATGGACACCATAGATAGTTCTTCATAGGGAGCTTAATAATGGTCCGAGTATCGCTGACATTTATCACAAACTCAGAAATGCACGAGAGAGTCAACTTCCGTTGTTAGCCAATAGTATCCAGCCCTAAATTCCTTCAAAGCTAAGGCTTTGCCCCCTAAGTGGTGTCCACAACTCCCCTCATGGATCTCAGCCAAAATATATTCTGCCTCCTTTAGTGTGAGGCACTTGAGGAGAAGTAAAGAGAACCCACGATGGTACAACTATCCATTGTAGAAAGCGTAATGGATCGTGGTTTTGACTAACCTGGAGGCTTCCTTTGGATTGTCGGGCCAAGTTCCAGACTGTAGGTACTCCACTATTGGAGTGAGCCAAGTACGCTCCTATTCTTCCACCTAGAAAATGGCTATGTCCATGATGGAAGGCTAAGCGAGAGCCTCTTGGATTATAGAACAGTTGTTGCCCGGGCTTTTGGTGTTGGCCAGTTTGGACAAGAGGTCCGCCTTGGAGTTCTTCTCCCTAAGTATGTGCTCTATCTTGGTGGCCTGAATTTTTTAGGAGCTCTTAGACTTTGGCCAAATATTTCTGAAGGAGGCGCTCTTGGCTTGATAATCACCTCGGATATGGGAGGTCACAAGTTGGGAGTCGTTACAAAGTGTGATCTTAGTCGCTCCCATATCCTTGGCTATTACTAGTCTGATGATATATGCTTTGTACTATGCCTGATTGTTTGAAGTGGGGAACTCAAACTTCAGGGAGTTCTTTACTGTTACACCTTTGGAATTTTCTAAGATCACCCCAGCACCACTCCTCTTGGGGTTCGAGGAACCATCGATGAATATGGTCCACGAAATTCCTTCAAGATTACCAAGATTCGGTGTGAGCTCTGCTAAGAAATCTAAAAAACGCCTGAGCCTTAATTGCTAGCTGGGGTTTATACGTGATCCCGAACTTGGAAAACTCAATGGACCAAGAAATCATTCTTCCTGTTAGGTTTGACTTGTACAGTATCTGATAGATAGGTTAGTTCGTCCTCACCACCACAAGATGACACTAAAAGTACTGTCTGAGTCTTATGATTGTGGTGATAAGCGTGAAGGCAACCTTTTCTATTTTTTGGTAGCAGAGCTCGGGGCCTTGCAACACCTTGCTTACAAAGTAGACCAGCTTCTGCCCCTTTGTCGTCTCCCAAATTAGTACTAAACTTATAACCTCTGGTACAATGTCTTACTAGGTTTCGGTCCTTGTCAGCATGGAGGGAAAGGAGAGAATATTATTCAAATATTTAAAGGCACCCTTATACTCCTAAGTCTACTCAAAATATTTCCCCTTTTTGAGCAGTTTGAAGAGGGGAAGAGATTTGTGAGCAGCTTTGGCGAGGAAATGTGCAAGGGCCGCAATGTGGCCTGTTAGCTATTGTACTTCTTTGATATTTTATGGCATACACATGTTGAGCATCGCTTGGCATTTTTCAAGGTTTGCCTCGATCCTGAGGTGTGTCAGCATAAAGCCCAAGAATTTGCTTGGACCCCAAAGGTGCACTTCTCCGGATTGAGCCTCGTGTTATGTTTCTGGGGTTGGGTAAGTACCTCTTTGAGGTCCAAGATGTGTGATCCATCTTGTGGGGTCTTCACTATTATATCATCAATATACACCTCCATCATTTTTCTCACTTGGCCTTAAAAGACCTTATTCATCATTCTCTGATAAGTGGCACCTGTATTCTTTAGTCCAAAGGGCATAACCATGTAGCAGTAACTTGTCCTCTCAGTGTTGAAAGTGATCTTGTCTTCATCTTTGAGGTACATTAGGATCTAATTGTACCTTGAGTACGTGTCTTTGAAAGACAACAAATGGAATCCAGAGGAGCTGTCAACCAGTTTATTCAGGTTAGGAAGTGAGTATAGATCTTTGGGGCAAGCTTTGTTTAAATCTGTGTAGTCTATGCACATTTGCCACTTCTCATTGATTTCTGTTAAGATTAACGAGATTCATTAATAAAGTTCCATAAACAGATTCATAAGTTCATATACAGATTCATGTATACTAGAATTTATTAGATTCATGTACATAGGGAGTAAGCTATCTTATTAATTACCTTGTAAATTATAATTCTTATGTATATATAAATCACATATGCTGAGTATTTTTTTACTCAAGCAATTCAAAAATCCTCTCTAAGTTTCTTTGATATTCAAGTTGGTATCAGAAAAGGTTGATCCCGCTTCTGGTCTCTCAACCCATTATTATTCCAACCATTGTCAAGGTTAAACCCTCGTCCAAAGTCCCCCTATTTGTCAGAGGGAGGGCCACAGTCACCTCAAACGGCCATTTTCGGCCATCTATCTAAATCTCGTCATTGGAAAGTGCTTCAGGCGTCGCCACTAATTTGTTCAACGTCTGGCCTTGTAAGCCACGCGCCGCCTTCTCGTTGCCGGATTTCATTGTCGCTGGTCCCATTCTGTTTGTTAGACCTCCCTAAGCCTATTTAAATGGTCACCTGCTCCGTTCATCCCTGTTTGGCTATTGGGTCTTAGAGCCCACCTCTGTTCATCCTTCACTACCATTGTTTGTCCCTGTTTGGTTTGTTCTTCAATGACTTCCATGTTAGAAACCTCAAACGCTGCCTCTAGTCCAAAAAAACAGGATGAAAGTGAAGGTGACAATCAAAATATTTTATCATAAGCTGAATATAAGGAATATCTTCAGTTCAAGGCAGCACAACAGAATTCATTTTCAGCAGTCGTAGTTTATACTGGTAATTTTATAGTTTGTCTCTCACATTCCTCGCTTGTTGAATCCTAGATTTTGGATTCTGGTGCTTCCGATTACATAGCTAGTAATCCCTCTCTTTTCTAAAAAATATCACAACCCAAAAATTCACACTACATCACTCTTGCTGATGGCTCCAAGGCAAAAGCCAAAGGCATTAGTCAAGCCACACCTCTTCCCTCCTTGCCATTGAATTCTATTATCTTTATTCTTGGTTGCCCCTTTAATCTAGTTTCCGTTAGTCAACTCACTCGCAATCTTAATTGTTCCATAACCTTTATTGCCAATTCTTTCTCTATACAGGACCGGAATATGAGACAAATGATTGGAGTAGGATTTGAATCATATAGTCTCTACTATTTCCAGCCTCCATCTTCAATTGCTTGCACCGTTGCTAATTCACCAAGTCTTCTTCATCATCGTCTAGGTCATTCACATATAAATAAACTGAAGAAAATGATCTCTCATCTTTCCCATCTACAATCTTTGGAATGTGAGTCATGTCAGTTTAGTAAACATATTCAATCTTCCTTTCCAAGCTTAGTTCATCATAAAGAAACTTCTCCCTTTGTTCTTGTCCATTCAGATATTTGGGGTCTTAGTTGAGTCAATTCTATCTTAGGCTATAAGTACTTTGTTACTTTTATTGATGACTTTTTAAGATGCACTTGGATCCTTTTAATAAAGGAACGTTCAGAGTTGTGTACTATTTTTCAAAACTTTTGCAATGAAATTCAAACCCAATTTGGATATCCTATTCGCATATTGCGTAGTGATAATGCAAAAGAATACTTTTCTGCTTCCCTTAATCATTTTATGGCCTCTCATGGCATAATTCATCAATCCTCTTGTCCACATACACCACAAAAAAATGGTATTGCTAAAAGAAAATATTATCATATTATTGAAACTGCTCGTACCCTTTTGTTATATGCCAGTACACCTTTAAAATTTTGGGGTGATGTTGTACTCACTGCTGGTTTCTTGATAAATCGGATGTCATCATTTGCCTTGAATAACAAAGTACATCATTCCTTGTTGTTTCCTCAAGACCCATTTTTCACAATTCTCCCACGTGTATTTGGTTCTACTTGCTTTGTACATGATCTCACACCAAGTATTGATAAATTATCTACTCGTGTTGTCAAATGTATCTTTCTTGGTTATTCTCGTGTACAGAAAGAATACAAATGTTATTCTCCTTCTACTCATCGTTTCTACATGCCTGCTGATGTCACCTTATTTGAGGATACACCTTATTTTACTACGTCAATGACACTAGATTCTGTCTCCCAAGTATTACCCATCAATTTTTCTATTCCACTTATTATTGATTCTTCAGTATCAGATTTGTCAAGGTCTTCTTCTCCATATGTGTCTCCCACTTCTCGTCCTCTTATTACTTATCAGCGTCATCCTCGCCAAACACAATTGGAGGAAGTTGCCATTGAAGAGACAAGTGATTCATCTTCTACTCTAATCTTTGAACCTACTCTGGATCCAACTACATCTCCTGTTGATTTACCTATAGCTCTTCGCAAAGGTACATGGTCTACTCGTAACCCTCATCTAATTTATAATTTCTTAAGTTATCACAATTTATCTCCTTTTCATTATGCTTTTGTGTCTACTATTTTCTCTGTTTCTATTCCTAAAACTGTCCAACAAGTACTCTCTCATCCAGGATGGCGTCAAGTTATGATTGATGAGATGACAGCTTTAGAATCCAATACCACTTAGACACTTGTTCCATTTTCTTTAGGGAAATCTGCTGTTAGCTATCATTGGGTGTTTGCTATCAAAATGGGCCCAAATGGTCAGATTGACCAGTTGAAAGCCTGATTAATAGCTAAAGGCTATACTCAAGTATTTGAGCTAGATTATAGTGATACTTTCTCTCTAGTTGCAAAAATGGCCTATGTTCATTTATTCTTTTCCATGGCTGCCATGTGCTGCTAACCTCTGCATTAGTTGGACATTAAAAATGCATTCCTTCACAGTGATTTAGAATAGGAGGTTTATATGGAGCAACTTCCTGGGCTTGTTGCTTAGGGGGAGTCACGTGGATATGTTTGCAGGTTACATAAGGCCTTATACAACCTCCAGCAGAGCCCTCGAGCTTGGTTTAGTAGATTTAGTGTAGGTTTAGTAGATTTAGTGTAGTCCTTAAACATTTCGGCATGATCCGCAGTGGGGCAGACCACACTGTGTTTTATAAACATTCTCCTCGTAATCAATGCATTTATCTTGTTGTTTATGTAGATGACATTGTCATTACATGGGATGATCATGATGGCATCAAATGTCTCAAGGAGCACTTGTTTCAACATTTCCAAACCAAAGATTTGGGATGGTTACGATACTTCCTTGGAATTGAAGTAGCTTAATCTAGAACTGGTATTGCTATATCTCAGAGGAAGTATGCTTTTGATATTTTGGAGGAAACAAAAATGATAAATTGTAAACCAATTGACACTCCTATGGATCCTAATGTTAAACTTATGCCAGATCAGGGGGAGCCCTATTCAGATCCAAGAAGGTATTGGAGACTAGTAGGAAAGTTGAATTATCTTACTATGACCCGCCCAAACATTTGTTTTGTTGTTAGTATTGTGAGCCAATTTCTTAACTCTCCCTACAACAATCATTAGCACGCAGTAATTCGGATCTTGAGATATATTAAAGGTTCTCCAAGACGAGGGTTGGTCTATGAGAATAGAGGTCATACTGATATTATTGCCTACACATATCCAGATTTGGCTGGTTGTCCAAGTGATAAGTGATCAATCTCAGGTTATTGTGTTCTTATTGGAAGCAATCACATTACATAGAAGAGCAAAAAGTAAAATGTTGTTGCTAGATCGAGTACAAAAGCAGACTATCGAGTTATGACTCTTACTACTTACGAACTCATATGGTTAAAATAACTTCTTTCTGAGTTAAAGTTTTGTAAAATGGGGTCTATGAATCTTATTTATGATAATCAAGCAGCTTTACATAGTGTTTCTAATTCAGTCTTACATGAGCGGACTAAGCACATAGAAATTGATTGTCACTTTATTCGTAAAAAAGTTATCTCTGGAGAAATTATCACATCATTTGTGAATTCTAATTATCAGTTGGCAGATGTATTCACTAAGTCACTCCGAGGTCCAAGGATAACATACATATATGATAAGCTGGATGCTTATGACATATATGCTCCAACTTGAGGGGGGTGTTGAGATTAACGAGATTCATTAATAAGGTTTGATAACTCCACAATGTGTAATTATTTGTGCTCCATATTTGTACTTTATTGATTGCTTAAGTCCTAGTTATTAGGCATATTTGGAAAGTTTTATGCTTATATTTGTTATATTCTATTTTGATGTCTTTCCAATATAATATTGAGTAATTTGTGCTTATTCTGTTATTGATTAAGTAGATTTATAACTATTATTGACTTGGTGATTTCTCTATTATAGGAAGGGCTCCAAATAAGTGGATATATGAAACATTTGAGTTAAAATTAGAAGAGAAAGCCAAAGAAGCATTCTGGTAGCTGACACTGCGGTGCAGGCATATCAATGCTGCGGTATGGTGGTGAATCCCCTGCATCCAGACAAAGAGTTACGAAATTTACACACCGCAGCATAGGCATGTTAATGTCGCGGCATAGTGACCTAATTGTATGCATGCCGCGGTGTAAGCATGTTAATGTCGCGGTGTAACTCTGTTTTCATGGGCCTATAAATACAGTTTTAGCAGATTTTAAAAAGAGAGCTTTCACAGTTTAGAGAAGCTGCGCTAGGTTTTCACGTTCTGAGCTGATTGGAGGCCTAGGAAGACTTGGTTGGAGGCCATCTTCTTCATGGAAAGAGATTCAAGCATCAAAGTCATATCTATGAGCTTCATTCGTCTTCTCTCTTTGCTTTTCTCTCGTCCCTCTATCTTTTGAGCACTCATTATAGATCTTACTTTGGATCCTTATATGAATATTGATGTTTATGTATTACTTTGATATATATATGTTTGGTTATCAATAGATCTTAATAAGTTTGATTTTTAAGATTTGATGAAATCTAATGAACCTAGACATAGGAATTTGGATTTGAGATCATATGTATGGTTGATGCATGTTCGATGAGTTCAATTGGCTTGGATAAGTTGATTCGCCAATGGTATAGAAATATACCTCTTAGCCATGCATAACATGTGTTTGAGAATAGATCATTCATTAGTGGATTTCACTCTGGTTCTCATGGAAACATAGTGAGCTAGGTGAAGGAAGCTAGGATTAACTGACCTAGACATAGGCTTTTAACTAAAGTAGATTCTCAAGCTAACTTAACTATTTATTAATGTTGCTTATAAGGATTGTGTAGAATTAATTGAAGTATATGGTGAAGAAGGATTCCCTAAATCTCTAAACCATTATGTTTATTTTCATTTATTGCTTTTCTGTCTTTAGATAAGTTTTATTGCACTTCCCCTATTTTTATGTTCTTGAATAGAACTAGATAAGCTATTGGTTGATACTTAATATTGGAAGCCAAAACATCCTCGAGGGAACGAACTTTACTCTTCATTGTATTTCTTGAATGACCCGTGCACTTGCGGCCTAATAAAGGGACAAACAAGTTTTTGGCGCCGTTGCCGGGGATGTTGGTTTATTTCCGTATAGTTTAGACTTATTCCTTGGCATTTGCCTGGGATGACAGTTTATTTCTATATTGCTAATATCAATAACGAGCTTATTTAGTTCTAATTCAAGCTGTATAGTTCAAGTTTTCTTTTGTACAGTTTAACTTAAGTCTTCATTTTTTGTAATTTTAGATACAATAAATAGATGATGAGCTTAATCATTTGAGGCCTTTGAGGGAGCTCGAAAACCCCCAATAGAGAACCTCACTTAAGCTAAAGAAGGCCTACCATCCGATCCATTCATTTTGGGATCAAACCGGCCATACTCCAAGGAGATGCACACTGGAGTGCAGTGTGGCTGTTTGCCTTGTGAAAGTCTTGTCCGGACTATAACTCAGACCCTTCTTGGGAGGGAACCCAAGTTTTTATGATTTTGTTAGTTTATATGCTTTTCTTTAGTATTAAGTCCTATATATGTTAGTATGTTTAATTTTGTAGTTTTGTTTGTTTTTATGTTTTCTTTTCTTGTTTCTTATATTAGTTAGTATGTTTGATTTTAGTAGTTTTGTAGTTATTATGTTTGATTTTGTAGCTTTAGTTAGTTTTACGTTTTAGTTATGTTTTATGTTATATATATACTTAATATCTTGATTTTGTGTTTTAGTATGTTTTTGTTGTATATTATGCAATTTTATATTTTGGACAAGGTTTAGAGGTGTTAAGGACCTTTATGGACCAAATTCTGCAGCAAAACTGAGTTTGCTGCAGAAGTCTGCAGGCTGATCTCTCACGCCGCGGCATAAGTCTGTTGCACACTGCGGCGTGACAATTATTTGTGCGCATCAAAGCCAAATTCCATAGCGCTCAGCGTCGCGGCGTGTATTGTTCAATGTCGCGGTGCCCTTATAAAACTTGTTAAAAAAAACATTTTTTGGGTGCTGCTGGAAAGCACCCCATTTTCTTCCATACACTGCGGCGATTATTGAAACATCGCGACGTTATTGGGTTTTTGTTGAAAGCTGCAGCGTGGATGCTGTGCGCCGCGGCGTGATATCCTGTTTTGTACATATTTTGTTTATATTCAATTTTTCTTGTTCAAATTACATTCTTTTGTTAATATTATTGTTTTCAATACTTGGCTCTCACATTTTCAGTATTTATTCAGGCTCAGGTACCCTAGAAACCATTGATATTGTTTTACTTCAGTTTGGGGAAGTATCATTATATGTTTTGTTACTATAATGTTGAATTTGTGTAACATGTTTTGATATTTTAAGTATGCAGTAATGATAGTCATCATGTTATCATGATCATATGCTAAGGTTGACTATCACTGATGGGTTTCTAAGAATTTTTTTTTAATTTTTAATGCATGATTGAATTGATGCTAGTATGGAATTGGTTATCCAATGACATAATGGTTGCAATTTGATTACTTTTAGCAAAATCATATGCGATCAGAAGCATGCGAAACAATTTAGTTGCTATTTATGTATGATTTACATTCCACTTAGATACAAGTGTAACTTTGAATATGATAAGAGTGCATGTCTAGATAAAATTTATGGATGTACATGTAGAGTTTCGATTATCCTAGAAGTTATTTTTAAACTCTCTTGAGGTGAAATCCTAGATTGTGCATGATTGAGAAAATGATTAGGGCACTGTTTGGATAAATTGAGCCTTTTCAAGCTTACCCTGATATGATGATATCTCTAGGTCCCATTTTGAAACCTGTTAATTGTTTGGCCTTATATGTTTTTCAATCCTTTGTATTCGTTAACCTTTTAACTGTTCTAATGCATATGAAAGCATAGTTTCTTCCTACCATCAATGTCTGTTGAGTACATGATGTGTTATTTCTTGAAGTGAGTTCAGTGATTAAGGGTATTAATACATATCCAACAAAGAATTGCTTTCTATGAAAAAAAAATATGAGAAGAGAGAAAAGCAAAGCAAACAAAGAAAGAAGAAAAGTTAAAAAATGAAAAGCATTGCATGGTTCTGGCAAGTTGTGATCCTTCATTGTTGAGTACCCTGATAGTATCACATGGTCTCAAGTCTTGAAATAACATGTTTATGTTTCTCAATTTTTGTTGTATATTCTTCCCCTTATTTTCATACGCCCATTACCATGGCATGACATTACAAGCTATTAAAGACCCTTTTGATCTTCAGTTATATGTGGTTTACATTAGTGGAGAGAGAGTTTAGATTCAATTTTGTATGCTTATAAACTTATCTGGATTTGTATGATTTGAATAGGAGAAGTTTATCTTGCATGTTTGTGGAAAATATGATTTGCATGAAAAGAAATTGGGTTGTTAGCATGCTTAGGATTGTATATATGTGGAGTTGATTATGTGATTCTTGCATTCATTGAGGACTGATGCAATCATTCTACACTGGTTTTGTTTAAATGAAAATTGAAATAAGAGTTGCTGAATGAATGTGAAATATAAATTGTAAAATAAGTTTACTTAGTCATACTCTGTTTTGCTTGAGAACAAGCAAAAGGTTAAGTTTGGGGGTGTGATAACTCCACAATGTGTAGTTATTTATGCTCCACATCTGTACTTTACCGATTGCTTAAGTCCTAGTTATTAGGCATATTTGGAAGGTTTTATGCTTATATTTGTTATATTCTATTTTGATACCTTTCCAATATAATATTGAGCAATTTGTGCTTATTCTGTTATTGATTAAGCGGATTTACAACTGTTATTGACTTGGGTGATTTCTCTATTATAGGAAGGGCTCTAAATAAGCGGATATATGGAGTATTTGAGCTAAAATTGGAAGAGAAAGTCAAAGAAACATTTTGGTAGCTGACGCCGCGGCGCAAGCATATCAATGTCGCGGGGTGGTAGTGAATCCCTTGCATCCAAACAGAGAGCTACGAAATTTGCACGCTGTGACGTAGGCATGTTAATGCTGCGGCGTAACTCTGTTTTCCTAGGCTTATAAATACAATTTTAGCAGATTTTAAAAAGAGAGCTTTCAGAGTTTAGAGAAGTTGCATTAGGTTTTCACGTTCTGAGCTGATTGAAGGCCTAAGAAGGCTTGGTTGGAGGCCATCTTCTTCATGGAAGGAGATTCGAGCATTAAAGTCATATCTATGAGCTTCATTCCTCGTCTCCCTTTGCTTTTCTCTCTTCCCTCTATCTTTTGAGCACTGATTTTGTGTAGATTTTCGTGTTCATTGATTAGCTGAGCTGTATTTAGGCATTACTTTGTATCCTTGTATGAATATTGATGTTCATGTATTACTTTGAGTATATATTGATGTTTAGTTATGTTCAATCATATAGATCTTAATGCTTTTAATAGTTTGATTAGTTTTTAAGTGATTTAATGAAATTTGATGAACCTAGACATAGAAATTTGGATTTGAGATCATATGTATGTCTGATGCATGTTTGATGAGTTCAATTGGCTTGGATAAGTTGATTCGCTAATGGGATAGAAATATACCTCTTAGCCATGCATAGCATGTGTTTGAGAATAGATCATTCATTAGTGGATTTCATTCTGGTTCTCATGGAAGCATAGTGAGCTAGGTGAAGGAAACTAGGGTTAATTGACCTAGATATAGGCTTTTAACTAAAGTAGATTCTCAAGCTAACTTAACTATTTATTAATGTTGCTTATAAGGATTGCGTAGAATTAATTGAAATATGAGGTGAAGAAGGATTCCCTAAATCTCTAAACCATTATGTTTATTTTCATTTATTGCTTTTTTGTCTTTACATTAGTTTTATTGCACTTCCCTTATTTTTATGTTCTTGAATAGAACTAGATAAGCTATTGGTTGATACTTAGTATTGGAAACCAAACATCCTCGAGGGAACGAACTTTACTCTTCATTGTATTACTTGAATGACACGTGCACTTGCGGCCTAATAAAGGGACAAACAAGGTTCCATGAACAGATTCATAGGTTCATGTATAGATTCATGTATACTAGAAATTTATTAGATTCATGCACATAGGGAGTAAGCTATCTTATTAATTACCTTGTAAATTGTAATTCTTATGTATATATAAATCACATCTGTTGAGTATTGTTTTACTCAAGCAATTTAAAAATCCTCTCTAAGTTTCTTTGATATTCAATTATTTCTTTACCAAGACTACATTGGATAGCCATGTGGTGTAGGTTGAAGCCGGTATTGAGTAGCTCCTTGACTTATTCTTCAATGACTACCTAACTTTATGGCCTAACCATTCTCTTCTTCTAGGAGACTGGCCTCGCATCTTTCCTTATAGATAGGCAATGGAAGATGAAATCGAGGTCAAGCCCAAGCATGTCGGAGGATGTCCAAGTGAAGAGGTCTTTGTTTTTCTCCAAGAGCTCAATCAATTGGCGTCTCTCTTCTTTATTCAAGTTTGCCCCAATCTTGATGACTTGATCTGGGTTGACACCAAGTTTGAGTGGCTGTAGTTCTCCATTTGGCTGGGGTCTGGTACCCCGGATCTCTTTTCGCACATCTAACTCAGTTATAAGAATGTTAACTTGGTCTAGAATTGGCTAGATGTGTCGGCGTCTGCTCTCTTGGGGGTCCTACTGATATTGAGGCTTTCATTATAACATTTGCATGCCCTAATCTGGTCCCCATTGACCGTAACAATCTCATTATTTTTGCTGAAGAATTTTATGGCCAAGTAGGTGGTAAACACCATGACGCCAAGTGCATTCAGCGTAGGACGACCCAAGATGATATTATATGCTGAGGGGTAGCTCACGACCAGAAACTTGACTTTAATAGTCCTAAAGAGCTTGTTGCTCCTTAGGGTCAGGTAAGTCTCAACATACCCTGCCAGAGTTATATTTTCACCAGTAAAATCGGTAAGCTCGCCATTGTAGGGGATTAGCTCTGAGTCTGGAAACTTTAGCTTTTTGTATAACTCTATGAACATAATATCAACTGAACTCCCTTGGTCTACAAAAATGTGTTGAATCTCAACATTAGAAATTATCTCAGAGACAACGAGCAGATCATCGTGCTCAGGGATAATTTCATCATAGTCTTTGTCTACAAAGGAAATAGGGGGCACCTTCTGATCTCCGGCTCGTGATTTGGGTACAGAGTGGGAGATGCTCAACACCACCATCTTGAGTGCTTTGTTCTGGGCGCTGTTGGATGACCCACCGCCCACAAAACCACCAGCGATAGTGTTAATGGTTCGATTGACTTAGGTATAGTGGCCATCATTATCATCTGACGAAGTGTCCTGGTTCCGATCCTGGCGGTTGTTAGTATTACGACGAGGCAGACTTCAGGACCTCCTCCTTTGGTGCGGAGACAAGCTTCTCCTAGGACTGGGGCTGTGTTTTCTTTCATTTCATCCTCCGCGGCGTCCATTATTATGGACATGGCTAATGTGTCGATCCAGCTGTCCAACCCTAATTAGGGATTCAATGGCATCACGAAGTTGGAAGCAATCTTTTGTGTTGTGGTCGTAGCCCTTATTCCATTAACAATGCTTTGCACAATCCTTTTATGCATATTTCTTCAAAGGAGGCCGCCTATTAATATCTCAAAACTCGGTATGTAATACTTCCTTCAGGATCGTAGCGCGTGGAGTGTTTAGAGGAGTATAAGTTGTGTATTTGGTTTGGGTGGATTATCCTTGGAAGAGTTCCGGGCAAATAAGAATTCTGGTTGCCTTTCTAGTGAGAGAACTCACCCTCCTCTAGGATCCTCTTAGCATTAGTAATCTCTTCCAAGTTTATGTACTTCTAGGACCTTTGTCGAAATTCTTCCATACTCTCTGGCTTTCTCTTTGCCAAAGATTGAAAAAACTGGGAGTCGGTCCAGAGTCCGCTTCTGACATAGTGGAGAGCAATCCTCTCATCGAGGTTCTCCACATTATTACAAGTTGTATTGAACCTCTTAAGGTACTCGTGAAGGGACTCATCACACCCTTGACGAATCTCAGAAAGAGATTCAATAAATTTGGTTGCTCTTTGCTGGTGATGTAGTGCAGCAAGAAGTGTTTCTTGAGGCCCTGCTAGCTGGTGATGGATCCCGGTGACTGGGTGACGAACCATCTGAGGGTTGCCGTCTTTAAAGAGAGGGGGAAAACGTGACATAGCAGTTGTGGGGATCCCTCATGGAAGCTCATAAATTGAACATAGACATCTATGTGTTCATGAGGGTCCGTAATCCAATCGTATAGTTTCACGTTGGCTGGAAACTTGAAGTTTCTAGGAACTCTAAACTCCATTAATTGAGTACAGAAGAGTTGCTCCTGATAATCGAGGTCCGAGTTGTTATTAACAACATTAGACATTTTGACGTCAACCTGTGACATTCTTCTCTATCCGTTGGTCGCGTTCTGCCTTTCTGTCATCATGGTGTGGGCTGGCCTGGCCTTCATGCACAATCGTTCCAGATTTTCTATTATGGGACGCTACTCTTCCAGCACCGCCACTCGTTGTCGCACTAGGTCCAATAGATGAGTTCTAGACATGTCAAATTGAACTATTCCCACTGGGTGGGACACACGATCATCAACATCATAGTTCTTGGGCCCCGACCCCGACCCTGATGCATTGGGATTCTGGGCCCATGATTGTTGAAATTAGCTCTATGCATATGAAGTCCAAGTCAATCCCTTGCAAAGGTCCTGCACAATGGGTATGGGCTTTCATTAGAAAGTGAGGTTTCTTGCCCATCACGAGATGACCTAGTGTTGGGCTCCTGGTTCCTCGCGACAGAGGTTTCAACAACTGGTGGTGGTGCGACAAGGTGGGGATGATGGCGCACTACTAGACCCAGCCTTTGGCCTACGGGGGCACGCGCAACATCTCCCCTCTTTGAGTTATGTCTTGTGCTCACCATGGTTGGATGAGAATATGAATTTAAAGTTTTCCACAGACGACCCAATGTTCAGTAGTGGATACTGAGGTATACCTGAGTAGACACGTATGAATGTTTTCCTTCTTGAGCAACAACGGAGTGTGTTAAAACAGGGTCGGTTGGTACCAGCAAAGGCACTTTAACACTCAAGTCAGGCTGTATACAATTAGGGTTTAAGCAATAAAGCAATAGTTACTAGTTCAACATGATTGAGTCTGATATTTATAGAACGTAAATAGGGAAACACGTTCCCTTAATTATTGTAAATGATTCCTATAAAATCAAAATGTTAATTATGCAATTATGGGCAGTCAAATACGATTATGAGTGTTATTATTATGTAAAATCATGATTAAAAATTACAAATAATTGTGAGATTCATTCACTGTGTAAATCTCACGATAACATTGCTACTATCCAATATCGTGGTCTAATATCCGTTGTGTTGAGATCTTAACAGTATGCTACAAGTGAGATTTCGTTTGACTGTCAACAGAAGACTCTAACTAGATGCGTGCCGAGTTAACCTACCAAACTAGTGTCTTAGATCATGATCCAAAACAAATACAATATAAAAACTCTCCGCACATATTAAAAAAAAAAATTGTACATTTGTAATTCTCTTATGCTAATACATTGTTCATTAATTCTATATGGACTGAAAAACGTAGACTTACAGTAAACCTACAAAATGTTATTTGAATTTTGATTCTAATCAACGATATTAGGCACATGGTTAATTAGTACGCACCCTGATGTGTCATCGTCAAGTTTATGCCAAAAATCAACATGGAGTGCACCTTTATCTTTGAAATTTTCGTTTGTTTTAGATGGTTTTCATCCAGGAATCACTAATAATTTAAAATAGACGTCGTACCGATGTTAAACACTTATCATGTCAGATATTTTTTTTAATCATTTGGATAATTATAATCTACATTTTTTAATTTTTTTAATTTTTTATATCAATATTATAAATAAAATATCATAATAATTAAATAAATAATAATATTTTATTATGCCTATAATGACTAACGTTGATTTACTAAACATTGAAATCTTTATTTTAATTTAAGATTTGTGTTTTTATATTAATTTTATATGCTAGGTCACAGTAAAAATAAACTGTAATCACATATAAATCTTATTTATAATATAAAAATTTAAATTATAGAATTGTTACTTTAGAGAGAATATTACTTAATTATTAACCTCAATTCGAAAATTAGTCTTATATTAACATGAGAATACCTTAGTAAAAAAACCAAAATATTAGTTTTGTATATTATATATTAACCGTGTTGTTCCTTATAATTTTTAAAATTTACTGTATATTCCATGTCTATTTCCATGCTACCTAAGTCTTCATCCTACCCCTCCCTATTATTTTCATTTTCATTTGAGTAAAGCTGACGAAAATAACAACATGGAACAACTATATTTAATTTGTCAACTTTTTTTATTATCAAATAGTGACTATTTGTAACATGGACGAACTGCTCCTCTTTTCACGGTTTTGTAAGTAGGTGAGATATTTAAATCTACTTTAAAAGTGGATGAATATAACTTTTGAAATACTGTTTATGTTGGTTTCTATTAAAAAATATGTTTAGTTATCGGTAATTTTTGAATAAAAAACAAAATACTCTTTCAAATTTTAGTGTATAGTAGATTATATTTTTTTTCTTTCTTTTGCTAGATTTGGTTTTCTTATTCAATTTATAAATACCCCTAGGCTTTTATAAATGTGACAATCCCTCCTCCTCATTAAAAACAAAAAAATGTATAATTGGTATTACTTAAATGAAATTTAAGCGGAGTGCTAGAAAGCAAAAATATTGGCTTGCCATAACAAGTCATTAGGAGTTAATTAACTGTAGGAAATTGAGTAATTTATAAGAGATTATAAATTCAAACATCCATATTGTTATTATTTAAAAGAAAAAACCATCTTGACCAAACTTTGCAATTTTAAGTGACTTAAAACTTTCCCTATCATTAGATTATATCATCTTACATACATATTCACAACAAACTCAATATTGTGAAAAGGCATTTGTATCATCACATATTAAAGAATGATTAATGTTTTATATTTTATAAAAAGAGTATTAGTTTTTATGTTGATTTAAAAAAAAAAAAAAATTAAATATTTAATAATATATTTTAATTATTTAAGGCTAACTTTTACATTGACTTGTGAATTGATTTTTTTTAAATATATTTAATCTATTCAAAAATATATATTTCAATAAAGATTGTATATTTAATATTCTTTAACATATTAATTTTAATTTTCCATTAATTTAAAAGATATTTACACTATACTGTATTATTACGCATTTTATTAAATTATAAATTTATAAACCATGAACAACCAAACCATAATCTACAACGAGATTGAGTCACTCAAATCTTGAGGAGACCTATGAATAAAGGAGAAATTCTTCTTTTAAACTTAGTCTACCAATTCGTGTAAATTAAGTTAATGAAAAATGGCACTTCATAATTTTAAATATAAAATAATTATCTAATACATAAATTTAATCAAAATTTTGTATTTCTTTTTCAATCAATATAAAATGGACTAAATATTTAAATTAATCTCCAAAATGCACGGAACATCAGTCTTTAAATATTTTAGACATCAATTTTATTCCTCAATGTTGAAAATGGATATCATTTTAATTCCTCAATAATGTATATTTTGACATCATTTTGGCCTTTAAATTGATTTATTTTATATTACGAAGAATCAAACTGATGTACAAAATCTTTAGAGAATCAACTTAATATTTCGTGCATCTTTAAAAGACCAATTTAAATATTTATTCTATATAACATATAAAAAGATAATAGAGTTTATGGAATTCTAACACGTAGTAGCTATAAATTGTAACATCAATGTCTTATTAAAGCTTTGACTCCTGTTCTATGTGTCATGCATACTAATATATTAGTAAGTTTATCGTGCATTGTATAGATTTTTTAAAATTTACATAGAATTTCAAAAAAATAAATTAAAATAAAAAATTAAAATTATAAAAATATATATATATGTATAATTAGTTTATTCAAATTGATTTTTAAAAAATATAAATTAAAAGAGAAAAAGTATATTCTAAGATTATAAATAAATATTCATAATTAATTAAAAATATAATTTGAATTTAAAAATTAAAAAAAAAGTTAAGAATGACATGTGTCATCCTATGAAAGAGAGTCAAGTAAGAGAATAAATAACTCTCATGAGAGTGTAGTCTAATTTATTATATAGCAGGTGTAGATTAAAAATTAAAATTAAATTCATTAATATCTTATTAAAAAATGATTAAATTTTTATTAATTAAGTACTTAAAATTGAATTTAAAATAGTGAAACATATTATATTTTTACTTATTATTATTATTATTATTATATGTACATCAATTTAATATATCATCTTATATATTATTCTGTGCTAGCACGAATATTAACCTAATATAAAATAATAATATGATAATTTTTTTAGGTTAGTCTATAAAGAATCTATTATCAAAATAAAAAAAGAAATATATCAATCACAAGTAATTGAAGAATTTTATGGTATTCATTTTTTTAAAATATAGTATCAAAGATAAATTATTAAGTATTTTATTAATTATTAATTATTTTAAATATTTATTATAAAATTAACCTTCACTAAATACTTTACTATTCACCTTAAATAAATATACTCATAAAGGAATCATAAAATTTTCAAAACGAAACAATTTGGTTATCAAAATAACTAATTAATGCAGGATCCACTTACCTTCTCCATCGTTAGATTTTTATCTAATCAGTCAAGGTTAGATGAAAAAATTAACAGATGACATAAGCAGATCGGATCCATTAATGCCCAATGCGTGGCAGACATAAGGATTCCAATGCCCAACGCTCGAGTCTCAACTACTTGAAGTGCTCCTTTGAAAATTCGGTTACACTTGGCTAATTAGCTATTGAAAAATTCTATCCACCCCACCATGTACCTTTAGCTTGTTGAGAACATATGAGATATTGGTTTTGAATGGACTAATCATAGATGCAAATCAATGGTGTAAAAAACTCTGTCCCTAATGGCTGGTACTACGGATATATACTACCATATGAATTTGTGCAACGGCCAAACCTCTCGAAAGAGGCAATAA
The DNA here is from genome assembly GCA_029884605.1 of Ormosia emarginata. Taxonomy (NCBI): domain Eukaryota; kingdom Viridiplantae; phylum Streptophyta; class Magnoliopsida; order Fabales; family Fabaceae; genus Ormosia; species Ormosia emarginata. The sequence goes on along the minus strand of JAQQTP010000068.1, from coordinate 18,286,894 downwards.
AGTCAACACCCAACACATTTCCCTTTTGCCTTTTGTTGCATGCAATTTGATTTTGGTTTATATAATAACAATAAATGGTCCCACTGTTTACCATTCATTTATTATTTTGTAATATTAATGTTAGATGATATCCGGTGTGGTTTATGTACACCTCACATAGTTTATCTATTGCATCCTATCAAAGACAACCCATTAATCACGTCAAAATAAAATAAAATAAAGACAACGCAATAAGAATTAAATGTCAAGCTAGTAGTTAAGATATTCCTTGATATCAAATCTAGGAATTAATATATGTTTTTCTTTTTCATAATAACGAAAAAAGCTTCAGAATCAAATTATACACCGAAAGTGGAGATATGTCTCCCGAGCTATCATGAAAATTATTCATGGAATATTGTTATTGCACATGGATTTCTTGTATTTTTAACTTTTTTTTTATTTTATGAGTTTAATTTTGATATATTGAATGTAAAATTTTTTATATTATTAACTAATTATATATTATTACATATATAACTTTTAAGGCAATTGTTATAGGAGTCAAATATTTTTAATGACATGATGATGTGTTTTGGATCAAATTTTGAGTTAACGATTTATAAGCAATTCAACTTGTTAGAGTTAGATTCTAAATATTTATGAGCGATATTAATTAAGTAAATATGTTTATTTATGATAAATAAATATCTAACAAAATCTCTCGTAATTAGAGGAATTAATTATATCTCTCATAAATAGAAAAACAATTATAACAAATAATAATTTTATTATATTCTTATCCTAATTAATAATATTTAATGTAAATTTAAATATAATTCTTATCAATCAAGATGTTCTTATAAATACTACACAAGACAACAAATATATGCATCTAATTCAAAACACTACTTACTCACAAATGCGTAACTCAAAGATCGTAAAGATTTTTTATAAGTGCATATCCCTTGCACAACCGTTGCAACCACCGTGCATCGAAAGAAACTACATTCTTTAACCTTATTAAGGTGATTATCTGAAATCCATTTAAAACAACATGATTGAATGATAGTGTAAAAAACTTTTACACTAATAATGTATCAAAATTAAATCCTTAATTTATTGTTGTTGTCAATAAACATGTTTTATATATAGATTTAATTTTAATATACTATCAAGGTAAAAGTTTTCTACATTGCATTTAATCGTATATTACTACGTCATTAAAAATATTTAACTCTTATAACGATTACTTCACAAGTCTAATATGTGATAACGTGTGATTAGTTGATAGTGTAGAACACTTTATATTGACAGTGTATGTCAGTGCAAAAGTTTTATATATTGTCATCTAATTATACATTATCACGTCATTAAAAATATTTAACTTTTATAACTTTTACTTCAAAAGTCACACATATAATAACCTATGATGAATTAATAATGTAAAATACTTTATACTAATAATATATCAAAATTAAACTCTATATATATTATATAAATTAATTAATCTTAGGCATGAAAGGAACACTTAACCATATCTATTATTATATATTAGAAACTAGAAACGAAAGATAAAGGCTGCATAGATTTCACCTTTGAATTGAACTCTATTTCATTTTCAACAATGATATATGCAAACAAACAATATATCTCATATAACTTTCACAATCAATAAATGAGTGTAAGATTTTTTCAATCCTTGCTTTAAACTCAGCCTAAAAAATCATAGCCCACTCATTTATTAATTATGAGAGTTATAGTTATATATATAGAGGGAGGATCAACGTATATTAGTATAAGTTTTTTTTTACTTATACTTATTTTTAGTTGTTAGATTTATTTTTATTTAATGGTTACTTTTAATAAAATAATCTTAACTATTAGATAAAAGTAGATCTAACAGCTTAAAAATGAAAGTATAAATTAAAAAAACTTACACCGATATAAGTCGATCCCTTCGTATATATATATATATATTTTCATTTTTATTTTCATTCCTTTTTTATTTTTCATTTTTCTTTCCTAGTAGTTTAGAAGTAAGAAAAATAATACATATACGTACCTTTTCTCTCACAAACTTCTTATAAAACAATAAATAAGTGGCAGAGAAATCCTGATTAACTGTTAGTTTTTGTTTAAAATTTTCTGTATCACTCATTTATTACTTTACAAGAAATTTATGATGGAAAGAATCAGTGTGATCATTTCTCTACAAATAATTGTGCAATCCCAACTGCTTAAGTATGTGATTGACAAGATTTAGAGCAATTCTTGTTAACATAATGTGTACATGGACAGAATAAATAAATATTAGTGTGTACATGAGCTTCAATATTTTCAGTATATATTATAAATTTTTTTATTGTAATCAAGTGATATTTAAATTAATTTACACACACTTTGACTAATCTGATCAAAAACAAACCACCCACTTTGAAATTAGGTAATTCACATGAATATTTTTTACAGTTTAAGTTCAATTTTTTTCTCACATATCTCATATCTCCGATTATTATCATCAATGTTAAGGATGCAAAAAGGGAGAGGGGGGAGGGGGTTGGGGTGGGGAACTAATGGTAGTTATTGAACGATGTGATATATGTGAGCAAATGAGAATGTACAAATAATATTACCTTAAAATTTATGTGTTGTGTTCATAAATGTGTAATGAGGGAGGAATTTACTTACATATAAGTGGGGACACATGCTGTCACTTGTAACGTTATGCTCTAATCTTCTGGTAGTTTAGCGTGCTTCATAGATTTTATTAGAACAGAGCATTACGTAAAATTCCTTTTATTCCTACTCATTTGACTGTGTCTTTGTCTGATCTATTTCAACATGTCTTCTAAAAATGACTAAATGACTAAATTTTGATTTTCTTAATGTATCCTTAACGTAGTGGTGTGCCTACCTTGCCCAAAAATTCCAAATAAGAATTTTATTTGTCAAATTCTAATTTTTCCTGGTTTTGGTCGAACCCCACAGAAAATATAGGTTGTTATTTTCCTTCTAAAGTTTACTTCCCAACGATCTTGCATCATATCTCTATCTAAACTTCAATTTTATTTTAATATTCACCTATTCTTTATTGACTTAAATATGTTTTTAGTCCCTAAATATAGTAGATTTTGATTTTGGTCTCTCTAAAATTTTTGTTACGGTTTTGATTCCTCTAAATTTTAGGGTGAGTGAAATTAGTTCCTGCCGTTATCTCAGTTCTGTTAAGTGTTTATGTGGTAAACGACGCTCCACCTCAGCGTTGCCACATGTCATTCATCAACTAATCCCCTTTTCTCCTCCTCCTCCCTCATCCCTTATCCTTTTTTCTCCCCCATTCTGTGCGTAGGCAAAATTCTTCGATTCTCTCATCCTTATTCTGACCTCATCATCATTCTCACCCTCCTTTGATTTTCACAGTGCAGATACTCTTAAGATTTTTTCATTTTTTTCTCACACACCTTCATCTCTTAAAAAAAAAAGAACTCATGAAGCCAAAGAGAAATTCAGATTGACCCACTTACCCATTATTTCACATTCACCATCCAACCATGAGAAATACCATGAATACTTATAAACCAACAAAATCACAGTTCCTCAACACCCCAAACCTCCATGATCATTAGCTAAGCCCCATGGCCACCACAGCTTAACGACACAAAAATAGAGCATCAAACTCTATTCCACTGTAAACTTGAGTTTGCCAAACACAAAATCAATATAATAAAAATAGAGCACTAATACAAATAAACAACACAACTTTATCATCCTTTGTCCCTCAAATAAAAAAAAAAGAACCCAAAACATCTATCTAGACCCACTATGAATTGTCATAGAGACAGCGACCTTCAACACCCTGTGTCTTGGCATCATCAACTAGAGTTCTATTCACCTTCTTCTATCATCGATTCACTGCCATTAACACTGCCTTAACCACCACCCATTGCCAGTGTAACCCGAATCAAAATCCTTTGTCACCGGGTCACCACCATTATAGAAAATTACCTTCCTTCGCCTCTATTCGCAGATCTGCCACGTAAGCCACAACTCTGATCAACCATTCATTAGAACAACGCTTCGCCATCTTTTGGCACCATCGGAGTTCCAAGTCATCACCATATAACTATGCCTCAGTAGAGCCACCACGCAATGTCGTTCGCACTCGTTTCTACTAAAAATAAACCAGATCTCATCATCAACACTACGACCAATATTCGATTCGCCACCTCTCTCCTCTGCCAATCCGCTATAGATCCACAGCCTTTGCGTGCTCTGCTACAATCCTTGAACTTGGATCTAAACGTTGCAGACTTAGTGACCAACCATCGTACAGACCAGACGTCGTGCCACCAAAGTCACTATTGGATCCTTCACCTGCGAGTCATCACACAAGAACCTCTGCACAAAATAGGGGAGAAACAGGATGAGGGAGGAGGAGGAAGAAGATAGTGTCACGTGACATGCATGTGACTTATTTAATGAGTCCTTGGGACCCATAAGATGGCATAGCTCTATATGGCAAAGGGGATTGGTTGATGAAGGATATGTGACAACGTTGAGGTAGAGCGTTATTTGCTATATCAATACTTAACAGAGCTGAGATAATGACAATGACTAACTTCACTCACCCCCAAAATTTAGAGGGATTAAAACTGTAACAAAAATTTTAGAGGGACCAAAATCAAAATCCACTATATTTACAGGGACTAAAAACATATTTAAGCCTTCCTTATTTAACAAGATTTAGGATAACATAAACATAATAATTTTTACATCATCACATTTATATATATCATAAAGTTTACATACAAGGAGAATACTAATTCCCTTCTTCAAATTAGTAGCTAATATGCATCTTCCTAAGTTAAGGTAAGCACCTACAATTTATTTTACATCAAAAGATTAGGATTAATATACAAGTTCCCTAACAGGTGCTATCAAAATACAATCTTATCATAAGATGCCACATATCTTCGAACCAAGTCCCTAGCCATCATAGCTCACATCCTCTATGATGGTCTGCACTCTAACAAAAGCATCCAGCTCCAAAATAAATACCCAAGTGAAATAGAATCTAGTCCTGATCGGTATCTAAAATACCGCACCTAATTTAATGAGTAAAACTCAGTGGGAGAAATAAACAGTAGCGTTTAGGAACTTATGATATCATGTGTACGAAAAATCATTTTCTACCTCTTTACTTAATTTCTTCACAAAACATAGTCTAAGACTTAACAAAATCTTGTAGAAAATGTTTGAAATAAGGAAAAGAAAACAAATTGATCCTTTTTTTTAAAAAATTCACAAAGGAAAAATACTTTCTCATCCCTTTCAATCTCATGTACTTTCTTATCAGGGTCTTGAACCCTAATATTACTCATGTGCATATCACATTGTTTGAGCTCATACTTCCTCACCAGAGTATCAAACCCCAATATTACTCACCCTCTTAATCACTCATGTGCACATCACAATATTTGAGCTCATATCTACTCAGGGCGTCCCCGAACAATTTCTCCCCAAGGCCATAAGCATTTATGCACATTTGATTATAGTACACACATATATTAATTTCTCATATTTCCTCCATTATAGCAAACAACTCAATTTTTCATTGGTTTCCCATAAGAAACCTGAAACATGATCTTTAAAGAAGTATCAATTTCATCATTTTGGATATACCAAAAAAATAAGAACTAGTTAGTCTCTCAGCAAGGTAAATCACGTAAGAAATAGACCACAACAATTCAGTTTGATTCCAAAGGAAATGCAAAGACTGGTCCATGCATTAAAAGACTTAATTGTGCATTAAAATGTAAAATAAACTGATTTAGAAAGAGGTAATTCAACCAACATATAAAAACAAAATTTAATAAGAACTAATCTAAAACAAAATAAGAAAGAATTTGAAACAAAATCATTAGAGGATCAAATCCTCAATTAATTTATATACCTTCAAAAATAGATATAAATTAATACTCAAACTAAAATTTGAAGGAAATCACAACGATTATATCATCTCACAATAAAGGATTTAGTAGATTACATAGAAAATAGAAAATAGAAAATAGAAAATAGAAAATAAACAAGCTAATTATCATCAAGGATCAAACAAAAATCTTATCAAGGAAGTAACAAAAAGCTAACAACATCATGTAAGAAAGATCACCATTTGCTCAACAAAATTAGTCTCGATTTTAGGCTAGGTAGTAGGAAAAAAAACATATTTCCATCAAGAAATTGAACCCAAAACCTTTCTATTTTGTACCTTGATGATTACAATAAACAGTAACCTCCTTTTCCACCCTTATTCCATCATTATCTAAGTGTCCAAACCACTTACCAGCCCTTAGACTCCTACAAGATTTTATTTTTTTTGCATATAGCCATCATAACAAAAAGTAAAGCATCAAAATGATATTAAACAAAATTCTTCAAAATTAAAAATAGTCTAAAGTCCTCAAGTCTTGCACTTGCATGTCCTCAAACTCAATTCAAACCAAGAAAACGAGATGAAGAATCAGGGAAGAAAAATAAGAACTTGATAAGAGATTTAACCAAAGAATCTAATACTAACATAAGGAGGAAAAATAAGAAAAAGGTAAGGTTTCTTGTTCTAGATCAGGTTACGGGTTAATGGTTTAGGAGCAACCCAACCCACCAGAATAGTATCCAGATATTTATGCGTACAATTTAGGTAAGTAAATCTACCTATTTATAAGGCATAAATCTCTCACATAATCCCTCATAGATTTATATATTAATTATATGACATATAAATAGGGAAATTAGTTATAATAGATAATAATCTAATGGATTCTGATCCTAAATGACAGCATTCAATTCAGATTAAAGTACGATTCTGAACACTCAAGACGCTCCTATAAATATCCTGCAAGGTCTCTAACGAGCGCCGAACTCAGTCAAAATTATAACCGAAGTTATTACCTAAGCTTGTAGCACAGTGACAACATCGGATCGTCTCCTCAAGGATCGTAAATGCAATTTAATCAAATCAAGTGAAAGTTAGCAAAAAGGGGGGTTTGACAGTTTAAGATTGCACTTAACAAAATTAAAGGAAGAAATAACAATTAAAGAGCAGTCAATTTAGAAACCTATCCAAGATTGGGTGGATTCAATCATAGACCCTTCATAGAACACTTGAAGCGCAATTGAATTGTTAATTTGGATCTAACCGAGATCTCTGCATCAAATCAAGAATTCATACTAGACGATCGTCTAGAATTCAATTAACAAGTGATAAACACAAATCCGCAATCGCACCATTCATGAAGATCTATGTTAATTTCAAGTACCGAATTCAATTAACTTAGGCACAAATCAGTAACCTAACCTTTTCAATTCTGTGATTAATTTAGATCAATCAGTTCTAAGTTTCATCACAAATCTCAATCTTCATTTATGTGATTAGTTTAGATCAATCAGTTCTAAGTTTCATCACAAATCTCAATCTTAAACCAAGATCAATCAGATCAACATAAATAGAATCACCATTCATGCATTCAAGATCAAGAAGAAGAAAAAGAAGAAGAAAGGAGGAATTCAATTACAAATCAAATACAATACATAACCAAGGTCTCAAGAATCCAAATCACAATCTCTTCAAGAGTTCTAAATTGACCCAAAGTAGCTTAGCCCTCCATTACCATGAAGGGGAGCATCAAAATATACAAAACTATGAGAAACTATGAAGAAGCAAGAAGAAACTTAGAGAGAAATGAAGGAGAATACATGTTGTTCATGATAAATGGTGCCTTTTATAGAAGTCTAAGGTAACAAAATGACAAAGGGAAGTGGGTGGATGAGTGGATGAGTGAGTGAAGTGTTTGAGTGGATGGATTAGTGGGTTGATTTAGTGGATTGGTTTAGTGGATGAGTGAGTGGAATGGTTGAGTGGTTGAATTAGTGAAAAATGCCAAAGGACTTTTGGTGAGTGGGAAATTATGGACATGAATGGGTGAGTGGATGGATTAGTGGATGGATTAGTGGATGAGTGGGTGGAGTGGTTAAGTGGTTGGATTAGTGTATGAGTGGATGAATGGGCGAGTTAGTGGATGAGTGGATTAGTGGATGGATGAGTGGGTGGTTGAGGACGAAAATTTCGTGTCTGACTTGGAAGCCAAAAACGACCCACTATACTTCAGAACCACGAAAAGTGTTCTTCATGAAAGTTGTAGATCCTTGTCTTGGCTATAAAATGGATAGTTGGTTCGTCCAATTTGGCTTCCTTAAGCCCAATATATGTCCCAAATACCGTAGGTTGCTCAAACCCAACTTCAGCACCTCTGTTCCGACTTTCAAGCTCAAAATGACCTACTAGACTTCTTTTTCTCAAAATATGTTCTTCATGAAAGTTGTTTATTTGGATCTTGACTATCCACTGTCCAAATTTCAGCCCATCTCCATTATTACATCTTGAGATATGATTTTATGAGTACATACTGTTCGGATTCTACTGACAGAACCCGTATTCTGACTTCCATGTAAACTTAGGTCCCTTAGACATCTGAATCGGACTTCGAGCTCTTCATCAAAGTTGTAGAGCTTCCTCTTAGATTTCCTACAAAGTAAAATTCATGTTCATCAGATATTAGGAACTCAAGTTATGGCCAAAATACAGAAATAATGTCAAATCTCAATAATGCTGGAAATATTCAATTAAGACCAATTTGAGCTCAAACTCACAAAATCATACCAAACTCAATAAATTAAGAATATGGAGAGTGTAAATGACTAAACATAAGGGTTTCTTAATGAATAAAATATGTGATTATCAGTCTCAAAGGTATGCATATAATTCTATACACTACCATCTTTGTGCACGATCTAACTTGAGTGTCAGAGTATCTTTTGTAGGTACACCTCCCTTGCACCGCCGCTATTGTTGTTGTGCCAAGCAGGTTTCCACCCTCAACCATTAATTCAGGAATTCCTATGAACTTTGGCATCGTCTGTGAGAATAGATAAACTTCTATTCTCATTATCATCATCATGGTTAACATGAGGAGAAAGCAACCCCCCGTTACTAATCAGAATCATGCCTCTGTTGTGCAGAACTAATCATCTCCAAACTAGCATTCGACATCTGCTCTTGCTCACAATCCAATCCTAGAACCATTCGTTGCCCAATCGGAACCCAAGCAAGATGGGGTAGTGACTTCTTATACTGGAGAGAATCTCCTTCCTCCACCCTCACGAGTTCCGGTAAGGCAACGTCTCGGTCCACAAAGAGCACCTTCTAGAGATGTCAGACAGCGAGTGTCAATGTTACAACTCCTTTGAGCTCGTGTGGAGAATGAAGAAGTTCGGTCCCACCGTGCTGAAATCGGTCTCTCGAAGCTATTCAGAGTGGAACTCATCTATCTGGATAGACTTCAGGATGAATAGATCCATAACTTGGAACGAGTTGTCAACCAGGATAATGAAGGCGAAAATCGATCTCCGAGAAGGAATCGAGAAAATCCCAAGGACAGAGTCTAAGACGAGGTTCATCATATGGAAAATTCCAGGATAGCGGATCCCGATCATAATGATGAAATCCCTGTTCAAATAAGACAATAGTAGGATCATGGAATAAGGAGCTATGCTTCACAAAATCAACCATTCTTTGACAAGCAGATGGCCTATAAGATCCCTAGGCGCTTCAAATACCCCACAAATATTAAAGCCTTTGACGGGACTACAAGAGCACCTGGATGCATACTTTTTGCTCTCTTTTTTACTGGAGGAGATGACCCACTCATGTGTCGCGCTTTCACTCTGTCTCTAAAGAAAGCTGCCTTGAGATGATTCACTACACTAACTCCTAAGTTTATCATTAATTGGGAGGGCTTGTCCTTGCGATTTTTGCTGCACTTCACCACCAACAAGGTGCAACTGAAATTCATCTCATGCCTCTCCCAGATTAAATAGGAAAATGAGGAGTCTCTCTGAGACTTTTTTATCCTAGTTTAACAAATAAATAGTCACCATTAAAGGCTGGTATGAAAGGTGGATGAAAGGTTCGGATTGCATTACCTGAGAGAAGGACTCCGCCCTGGGCTGTTTTCTTTCTCTCTTGCAAAAAAGGAGCCCAAGACGATGGATGAGTTCCACGCTCGTGCCAACAAATGCATCAATGCTGAAGACGTTCTCTGGGCTATAAAGCATTTCGAGAAAGGAGAAGATGTTAAACCTAAGTCCAGACAACCCAATCAATAAGGTCGTAAATCGAAGTAACCTTTTAAGGGAAAGTACGAGAACTACACTCATCTCAATGCACCTCGGGCTTAGATATACTAGGAAGTTATGAACACCGAGTTTTGGAATGTGCAACCTTTTAAGGCGAAAGGACAAATAAACACTATGCATGATGACTACACTCAGGATTGCATCAACCTCCAAGATGTAATCACCTCGAGACTTTTTTATCCTAGAACAAATAAATAGTACCATAGAAGTTGGATGAACACCGAGTTTTGGAATGTGCAAAGACCTCGATGGATGAGTCCACGCTTGCCAAGAAATACATCAATGCGTTCTCTCGAGCTATAAAGCATTTCGAGAAAGGAGAAGATGCTAAACCTAAGTCCAAACATCAATAAGTGCATCGGCAACCTTTTAAGGGAAAGTACGAGAACTACATGACCTCGGGTTAGATATACTAGGAAGTTATGGAGTTTTGGAATTGCATCAACCTCAAATCCAAACATGTATGGCGAGTCTCTAATCTCAAGATGTAATTGAGTCTCTCTGAGACTTTTTATCCTAGCCGCTTAGGTTTTCTTGTATACCAACCTTGAAATAAAAATCAGAGGGGAGGACAAAACTACAAGAAGTAGAGCTATGGTCCACAGAGAAGCGCATCTCTGCCCTACCAGAGAAGATGTTCTCCAGCCAGGAATAAGAGTCCTGGCACAGGCTCATCTTGAGGTAACACCTAAAACCAAGAAATGGCACAACCCCAAGATGATGATCAAGATACCAACCTTGAAATAAAAATCAGAGGGGAGGACAAAATTACAAGAAGTAGAGCTATGGTCCACAGAGAAGTGCATCTCTCGCTCTACTAGAACGACCGTCGTCATGTCGAAGTAACCCAGTCAATTAACACCATCTTAGGTGGTTTCACGAGTGGCAGTGACTTAGGAAATGCTAGGAAAAAAGTACTCCGAGCTGTACTGAGTGTGACCTCCCTCTCAGGAACCAAATCAGATTTGTTCACTGATGAGGATTACAAGAGCACTATCCCAGATCATGATAACCCTATGGTAATTTTCAAGATAATCACAAACGTCGAGGTCTTTCAAATATTCATTGATCAGGGGAGCTTAACTGACATCATGTTTCTAGACTTGTTCAAGAAGCTAGGATTATCAAACAAATAACTGATCCCATACACCAGCGAGCTGATCGAATTTATTGGTGACAAAATCTCCATAGTGCGAAACATAGAGACATACTTGACTTTGGGGAATGATTCTTTGTTCAAAACCCTCAAAGCTAAATTCCTAGTAGTTGATTGCCCCTCAGCCTATAATGTTATATTGGATCGTCATTCACTTAACGTCTTTGGGGCCATCTTCACACCCCACTTAGTCATGAAGTTCCTAGACTAGTAGGATAAGGTCGTCACAATTAGAGGAGATTAGCCACGACTATAAAATGCTACAATGAAATCTAAAAAATAACGAAGAAACCTCAAACCACATAACAACACAACAACTCAACTTCAGTCCCTATGGACCCCATCAACGTCCTCTTAACTGAATTGGATGTTCGTGAGGAGATTCGTGGTACATGCCCCCAACCTAATGGAGAGCTACAACCCCTCCAACTTGGCTTCAAACTAGAACAGGTGATCAAGATTGGAGGACATCTAAATCAGGAAGAGAGAGCCCAAATAATCGAGTTTCTGGTGAGAAACAAAGATCTATTCGCCTGGACCTCTACAGACATGCCAAGGCTAGACCAATAATTCATTTGTCACTGACTCTCTATCTCCAAGGATGCAAAGTCATTGGCTCAACGGAAAAAGAAAGTCGAATATGAAAGGCAAGAAGTGATCCAGAAGTAAGTGAAAGAGCTCTTAGACGCCAAATTTATCAGGGAAGTCTCCTACACCACATGGCTCTCTAACGTGGTCTTGGTCAAAAAGGCCAATGGGAAGTGAGGTATGTGTGTCGATTACACCGATCTAAACAAGGCGTATCTAAAAGACCCCTACCCATTTCGCAACATTAATAAGTTGGGAGACAACTCATCTAGATTTCGTCTACTTTCCTTTATGGATGCCTATTCCGGATACAATTAGATTTCCATGAACCTAGAGGACAAAGACAAGACTGCCTTCATAACCTAGATGAGAGGTTATTATTACCGCGTCATATCGTTTGGATTGAAAAACGTAAGAGAAACTTACTAATGAATGATGAACAAGGTGTTTGAAGGTCAGATTGGTAAGATGCTTAAACTCTACATTGACGATATGATCGTCAAGACAACGGAGACCGGTGATCACATCAAGGATCTAGAAGAAGTGTTTACCCAGACTCAGAAGCACAATATGAGGCTGAATCTAGAGAAATGTGCCTTTGGAGTTCAAACTGGAAAATTTCTGGGATTTTTGTTGACAAACCGAGGTATTGAAGCTAACCAAGAAAAATGCTAAGCTGTCCACGACATACACAATCCACAATCTGTGAAAAAAAATGCAACAACTGACAGGTTGAATAACATCCTTCACACTTTTCCTTGCCAAGACTGCCCAAAAGTCTCTTCCTTTCTTCAAAACTTTAAAAAAAGGGAAAGGATTTTAAATGGACCTTAGAGTGTAAAGCCGCCTTTCAAGAGATGAAGAAGATGTTGTCCACACCACCAATCCTAACAATACCAGACACCAGTGAAACACTTTATGCCTACCTCTTTGTCAGCAATAAGGTGATCAACTCAGTTCTGATAAAAGAAACTAAAGAAGGCCAAAGATTGGTTTGCTTTGCCAGTAAAGTCTTATAAGGCCTCAAGATTCGCTATCAGAAGATTGATAAATTGACTTTAGCACTACTGATTATCGCACGAAGGTTGAGACAATACTTATAGTGTCATCCCGTGATAATAAGGACAAACCAGTCAATCAGGAAAGTACTGTATAAGCAAGATCTCCTTAGGAGGATGATTGCTTGGTCAGTGGAGCTCTTCGAGTTCGAAATTACTTACGAACCAAGACTAGCCATAAAGGTTTAAGTATTATCTGATTTCTTGGTTGAGCTTACACCAGACTCTGGCCATCCTAGAGCACATTCATAGATCATCTACGTCGAAGGATCCTCGAATCCCAAGGGGAGCAGTGCTAGAGTAATGTTAGAAAATGAAGCCCACTTCATATTAGAACATTCTCTAAGGTTCGAGTTTCCCATTTCAAACAACTAAGCTAAATATGAAGCATGTATTGCATGCATCAGCTTGACAAAGGAGATAGAAGCCACATACATCATCTTATGCAGTAATTCACAATTGGCGATATCACAGATTCGTGGTGAATACCAGGCTAAGGAGCCCTTTTTACAAAGGTATTTAACCAAAGTAAAACACTTTATGGAAAACTTCAACAGTGTTAAGGTGGAGCATATTCCAAGGGAGTAGAACTCTAGAGCAGACATCCTATCAAAGCTTGCCATCACCTAGAGCCCTGGCAACATCAGGTCTATAATCCAAGGCACCTTACTCATTCCCAATATTACGAGCAATAAAGTCCTCTTGCTAGAAGATGACAAAACTTGGATGACACCTATACTTGCTTACCTCTACAATGGCTTATTACTCGAAGATCAGAAAGAAGCCAAGAAGATAGTACAAATAATAACCTAGTACACCATCTTTGACAACCAGTTGTATCATTGTTGGTTCTCTTCTCCCTTCCTTAAGTGTCTTGGTCTTAAGGAGGAAGAATATATCTTGACTGAGATTCAAGAAGGAAGCTTTGGCCATTATCTCGGTGGAAAGTCCTTAATACGAAAAGCGCAGAGGGTTGGATATTATACTATTGGCCCACTATGAAAGCTGACAGCAAAGAACACATACAAAAATGTGATCAATGCCAACGTCATTCAAACATCTATGTAGCACCACCAGAGGAGCTATCTATGATGTTCGTCCCTTGACCATTCTTCCAGTAGGGGATGGACATTCTAGGTCCCTTCCCCCAAGCACTAGGGTAGATCAAATACATAGTGGTGGCTGTTGATTACTTCACTAAGTGGATTAAGGCAAAATCATTATCTACTATCACCTTTGTGCGAATCCAAAAATTCACTTACAAGAACATCAACAATAGGTTTGGAATCCCAGAGTCAATTACCACAGATAAGGGGACCCAATTCATAGATCAAAAGTTCAAGGATCTCCTGGCCGGTCTCAAGATCAAGTAACATTTTACCTCGGTGGAGCATCTAAAAACTAATGGGCAAGCAGAAACCGCCAACCATATTATACTTAATGGGATAAAAAAGAGACTTGACGATGCTAAGGAAAATTGGGTAGAGTAACTTGATCATGTTCTATGGGCATATTAGACCACGCCACATTCATCCACAGGAGAAACTCCCTTTAAACTAACTTACGGTTATGAAGCTATAGTCCCTGTGGAAATATGAGAGTTCAGTTGGAGAAAACAAAATTTTTCTGAGGAAGCTAATCCGGACCTCATCTACCATGAATTGGACTTGTTGGAAGAACAATGCCACATTGCCCATGTCCAACAAGCTGCCCTCAAACAGAGGATCACTACACGGTATAACCCTAAAGTAATTCCACAAAGATTTAATCCTGGTGACCTCGTTCTTCATAAGGTGGATATATAAGGAAAAATGTGAAGGATGAGAAGTTAGCTTCTAATTGGGAAGGTCCATACAGGATTGTATCCAAAACAAACATGGGAGCCTACACTCTGTCTCTAGCAAAACTATCAAAAAATTCTAGAATGTGGACAAGCTAAGGAAATATTATAATTAAATATCTCTTTTGTTATTGTTATCATGAATAAATTAGATGTTATTTCTTAAAACACTTGTTTACTTTATTCATCCATGATCACTACAACTCACAAGGTTACTACACCTTAGAGAGGTCTAAGGAATACAAGGTCCAAAGAGGATCAGACATTTTGATATATGAACATGATGGCTAGACAGGGGAATCCTTTTGATCAGTATTCGAGGTCAAGGAGTACATTCAAGGGTTTTCACCTGTACCCTAATGAGTTTGACCTTAACCCATAAACCGACAAGGTTTACAAAGGTCAAGCGTATTCGACCGTAGTCTGGGACAGTTGACTCTACACCAAGAGGCTTTTGTGTCAACTATACTCCATAATTTTAGGACTAAAATTAACCTATAAACCTGAAAATGGTTTAATGCAGCTACAATATTTAGCCTAACCTATAAGTCTAAAAAAGGTTTAACATGGTTACAAGCATTAGACTGTTGATCGGGATAGTGAACATCACTCCAAGAGGCTTTCATGTTATACATTTACACCTAAAGTTTGACTAAGTGTCAAATACTTCTAAGCGAACTCGACCATCGAGATCAAGCTTTGTACTTATCTTAGTTGGGAAAAAATAAGTGTTTGTTAAGTCTAAAAAGAGCCACCAAGATTAAGCGTTAGATCTATCTCGGCATTACAAAGGGAAAAATACTTTAAGTATGAATAGAATCACTGAGATCAAGCTTTAGATTCATCTCAGTGAAAAATAGTAAGGAAATGTAGGGAAAAAGTGCGAAGTAGTTAATTTTTTTTAAAAAAAGGCTCGAAATAGGGAGTTGTGCGAGAATGTTTATGAATGATTCATCCGTAGACTTAGACCATTCATCTTTAAGCTCCATAATCTCTACTTCATTTAGTTGGCCTTAGTATAACAGAGAAATTCATTTTTAGCTCGAACGCCAGCGAGGGTAGACTCAGTGGAAGCTAAGTGTTCTTTCAATGTATTCTTCCAAGTTACCCCTTCAGCAAGTTGAACTCAGAGTGCGTTCACCTCAACAACCTGGGCCCTGAGATTGACTACCTTGGTAGCATCCTCAGCAATCTTGACCCCGTACAACTCGAGCTCTTGGTTAACTTGAGCTAGTTACCTATCTTTTTGGGTGATAACTAGCTCAAGTTTCTGTTTTTTATCTTGGAGGGTGTTCAACTCTCTCTCCAACTCTTGAGACCCACGAATGGACTCAAAATCCCTCTCCAGAAACTAGAGGAATGAGGCATTATATAGGCATCGAATTTAGGCATCTTGGAGAAGCTCCACCATATCGTGCTCTATCAGCACGTCAGAATCAGCGGGAGACAAAAGTTTAGAGTAAATGATCCTTGCAGGATCAACCTCACTACCTCACATTGACCCAAAGTTAAAGTATAGTGGAGCGCTCTCCGAGATTGCCAATCCTAGGCCAGTTGGAACCTCAGAAGGAGCATCCTCAATAGTCAGTCTTTTACCCCTCTGATCCCTCTTGTTCTCAGCCCTCCTCTTCCAAGGTCGAAGAGGTTGTGCAAAGGAACCGAGTTTCGCCTCTTAGTGTATAGTTGGAGGTGGAGGAACTTCTGTCGTCACCCTAGGAGCAGTGGCCAGGGCCTGAGATCCAGAAGCCCCTGCTTTATTAGTTTCTAAGCGTTGGGCGAGGAGTTCAAGTCCACTTAGGGTGCCATGCTTTCTGCAAAAAGAAAATAAGGGTTATAACACTTAGAAAAATTTGAAATGTAGATGAATGCATGACGAGACACATAGTAAAGCATTTATAGAATCATTGGACTCATCAAGGATATCTTTACAGTAAATGACCCCTCTTGTGTCGGCCCATTCCACAAGAAAATGAAGGACCTTAGCCTCGTTCTGAAGGAGCTTAGACATCGAAGTTTTAATCTCTTCAATCCTCCACTCCCATATGGCTTTAGTCCAGTATAAGTATCGACAGGGTTCATCGTCCGGGGTAACAGAAAAATGAGTTGACCCCGGAGCCCCCTTCATTATGAAGAAGTCCTTCTTAAAATTTTTGAAGGACTCTTGGTATGACTTGAACACTTTTTGTCTGGCTTTCGCTCGCAAAGTGATCCACCCTTTCTGGTGACTATTCCCAGAGGGTGAGAATCAAGTGAAGATGAAGAAGAAAGATTTGACAGAATAGGGCCACTCAAAAACCCGATATATGAGTTCGAAAGCCCAAACTAATCCCCATGTGTTTGGATGGAGTTGGGTTGGTGTCACACACAAACGGTTGAGGACATCGATCTCGAAATAGAGAATAGAAGTCGAACCCTAATCTTGGTGAAGAGCGTCTCATACATATAAATAAAATGATTGTCTTCCGTCTAAGTTGAGCAAACTTTTTCTTCCTCGAGCGGATGATGGATGACGGATGACGTACTCTCTGTCTTTTAGCCCATCTGTGGTTAGTTGCAAGTATTGTTATTTATTGTATATGTATCTAGAACTTATAATACTTGAAGGAGTGCCCAAGACCCCTCTGTTAACCCACTAATATAGGCTGACTTCATGGTGGAAGATGAGCTCCATGTGCTTTGATGGTGCTGTTCTCCAAGTTCAAGCCATAATGTTACCTACAGATGCCACATTCATCTTAGACTAAGAAGATGATTCACTTGGATTTCCTAACTCTAGCATGAGCTCAGAGAGTAAACGTGTAACGTCTCACACATCCTAGGAAACTTCAGTGTGCTTTATCCCACAGGATGCTTCACTTGGATTGCCTGTAGGATTGATGAGTGTCCTCACAAATCAACACGGGTCTTTTTCAGCGTGCTTTATCCCCACTCACACGCATCCTAGGAAACTTCACAGGAGGTCACCTATCCCATAAGTGCTCCAAGTCAAGCACGCTCAACTATGGAGTACTTATGTTCTTGGCTCCAAAAAAGAAGATGCATCTTGTTGATATGGGTGGTGCTAATCAATTCCTTTAAACCATCCTCAACTATGCAGTGTCATACCTACAAAGTCTCTGAATCCCTCTCATTCCGGTGTGTATTCAATTTATTCATGTGTCCCTTCGCCTAGAAGCCTGTTAGGAGTCGCTCCTTGTCTGTGCTTCATCTTTTTGCACCGGCAACCACTCCCTGCCCTCGTCAGCCCTGGGTGTCACATGCCCACCAGCTTCTGCATGGTTCGTCCACGAACCATACAGTACCAGGAGAGGTCCCACTCTGATACCATTTTGTAACGTCCTAGGACTGCTTGCAGGATTGATGAGTGTCCCCACAAATCAACATGGGTCTTTTTCAACGTACTTTGTCCTCACTCACATGCATCTTAGGAAACTTCTCAGGAGGTCACTCATCCCACAAGTGTTCCAAGTCAAGCACACTTAACCATGGAGTACTTATGTTCTTGGCTCCCCAAAAAAGATGCATCTTGTTGATATGGATGATGCTAATAAATTCCTTTAAGCCATCCTCAACCATGCAGTCCCATACCTGTACAGTCTCTAAATCCCTCTCATTCCAGTGTGTATTCAGTTCATTCATGTGTCCTTTGCCTAGAAGCCTGCTAGAAGCTGCTCCTTGTCCGTGCTTCATCTTTTTGCACCGGCGACCACTCCTCGTCCTCGTCGGCCCCAGGTGTCACAAGATGGATTGGCCTTTGCCTTGCCAGCTCTCTGGCACGGTCCGTTCTCCGAATTACCTCCAAGATCCTCGTCCTAGTCAATGAACTGGGACCACCATCAGAATCCCCACTGTGAGCTTTTGATGCCTCTACCGTAGCTGAGGCAGTGAAGATGACAGAGAACTCACAATCTTTACTGACATACCACTATTTTGTGCTATTTCCCCACTCCATAATATTTTCCTCTCACAAAAATGGTGTTTTTAGAAAGAAAAAAAGGGTGAATAAGGAGAGTACCTTGAGTTTAAACGGTGAAAAGGGCTGAAAAACACCAACAAATGCTGCAAGTACTTGCTGAAAATCGCCTTAGTTCATTGGAGAAGAAGAGTCAGTAATATGAAAGATGGAGAAAAGTGGGAGAGGAAAAACTTAGGTCCTATTTATAAGCAAGGAAAACTTCCCTAACCGTTGTCATGAATGGGGGCAGAAGTGTCTATTCAACATTGTTTTGAAACTTGAAAACAACTAATCATGTTACGAATCCCAAAAAGCAGCTTCCATTATTCTTCAACCTTATAGTGTACTATTTCTCAGAAAAAGCAGTTGAACAAACAATGCTCAGAATGTTCAGAATTAAAACAACGTGTGACATTTTAGAAGGACACCCAAGTTGGATCACGAACTTCATCAAGACATCATGGTAAAACTATAACACAGATCTCGGTTCTAGACCGAATCACACTCAAATTGAATGGGCCCCATAAACAAATTTGTAAGGAGGCAACCTACAATGTATCCTGGATAACTGTATGATGACTTAAATGGAGTGATCTATTTCAAATCCCGATCTTATTCATTAACATTGGGGGCATACTATGATACATGACGGACCTCAGCGCTTTAGGAAAAAACATCACAAGATCCGACTTTCTTATTATGACTTATATCCATTTGTCCTATGTCTGTCGTGTGCTCCTGTTAAACTCGGATATATTGACACTTAGCTATCACACCTAAACGCCAAGCTAAGGGCAACTATTTTGGACTTGGTTATAGGTTAGCAGTTGAAGAGCAACCCACCCCACTAGAATAGTATCTAGATATTTATGCCTGCTATTTAGATAAGTACATCTACCTATTTATGAGGCACAAATCTCTCATAGAATCCCTCATAGATTTGGACACTAATTACATCCCACATAAATAGAAAAATTAGTTATAAGATATAACAATCTCATCGATTCTAATCCTAAATAACAATATTCAATTCAGATTGAACTATGATTCTTAATACTCAGGGCACTCTAATAAATTCCCTGCAATGTCTTAAATGTATACATCCAATTCTACATACTATCATCCTTGTGTACAGTCTAACTTGAGTTTCAGAGTATCTTTTGTAGGTACTCACCCCCTCGCACCACCGCTGTTGTAGTTGTGCTAAGGAGGTTTCCACCCTCAATCATCAATTCAGGTATTCCTCTGAACTTTTTTTAGAACATTTCTAATCTCCTACCTTGATGAAGGCTAAAACGTGATCAAAAGAAAGAAAGGAGTTTCTGGTCACTGCTGCTTGGGAGAGAAAAGCTTCAAGCTTTTTGACTGCTTCTCTGTCTGTCTGTCTGTCTCTGTGGGTGTTGTTGCGTTTTGTTTCTGATGAAGGGGAGAAGAAAGGTTGGCTTAAGTAAAGTGAAGGGTTGGAGGGTTTGGAACTATTAATCAACACTCAGATGACACCTGCTTTGTAGGTGTCAATTTAGGACACTCTTAACGTGTTTCCATAGTTTGACACCCTCCATCCAATATTCTAATTGGTTAGAATGCTCCAAGTGAGAGACTATCCATTAATTTTCATTACTCTACTTTAATTCTCTCCTTGAAAATTGAATCAATAATTAAGTCTAAAATTTTAAATTTCAAAATTAGTTTATTATGAACCAACAATATTATTTCTACATAATAAAATTTATTGGATGTATTACAAATGCACAATATTATTATTTTTAATTTTGTACTATCACGGTCAATTCAACTGTGTATTTGTTAATTAAAATTATTATCACTATTATTATTATTATTACTATTATTTATTTTTAACTAATTTCAATTGCAAGTAATTTTATTTGTAATGATGTTAAATCACTCACCTTTGTAATTTTTCTATTACGTATGATAGCCGTTTGTCATTTATACTCTTTTAATATTTTTAACTTTGTTCTCATATAATAGCCAAATGAGTAAATTTACAATTAGATAAGTTAAAATGAATCTAATATTTTTTTTGTCAAGCCGCATGCACGTGATTAACTATCAAGATCATTCATACACGCATAGAGAGGAAATTATTTAATAGTATTAATAATGAAAAGATCATTTAGTATAAAGAGAATAATTATAAATCGATATTTTATCATTTTGTATTAATATATTTTTTCCTTTGAATTTTTTTTAATGTTTATGTGTTGTCTTTGTCCCAATTGCCTAAAATTTTTAGGTCCATCATTGTATGTAATTTAGTTTTTTTTATTTTGAGTTTAAATTTAATTAGTGTTAACATAAAAAAAATTGTCAAATAATTAAAAAGTATTGCATCATTGTACTTTTTATTTATATTAAAAAAACCTTCAACTATATTTTGATCACACAGTGTCTTATAGTTCATGGGCAATATAAAATGATTTATATTGTTAATTACTTAATTTGTTATTTATAATTTTTGTGAAATCACCTATATTCTTAAACAATGAAGTCTAGAGGAAGTGACAAAGTCAAGATTGAGAAAAGAGGATAAAGAGTAGAGAATCACAAACAGAGAAGTCTGGAACATTATTTTAGCTCAAATTTAAATTATAAAGCTTTATTTAGGATGCAAATTCAAAAAAAAAATTTGATTGCACAACAAGAAACAAAAGAATCGAAGAAACAAAAGAATCGAATCGAAGAAAACTAAAAACTAATAGAAAACTAAGATTACGAAATTGATTGTTAAAGTCATCTGATTACAAGTGTGAGTTGTACTTATATACATTAGCAACTAACAACTTAAGCTAACAGTAACTAACTAACTAACTAACAGTAACTAACTTATAAATAACATAAAACTAACTAACTAATAATTATTCTAACATAAACAATTAAGACAAATGGTTAAGCATTTGAATGCAAGAGGTATGATGTTGAGCTGGATGATGGTGATGGATTTGGATTTGATGATGCAGAATTATTAGGTGATACCCCCTTCGCAAATTAGAGAATGTATATCAATCATTCCCAATTTGAGAAGGTTAGTAGAGAAGGGTTTAGGTGGTAGAGGTTTAATAAACATATCAGCAGTTTAGTTAGATGTAAAGAGAAGTAGCAAATGAATAAGGCCAAAATGAATCTTTTCTCAAACTACATGGCAATCATCTTCAATGTGTTTTTGTTCTTTCATGGAAAGTAGGATTGACGGCTATTTTGAAGGTAGAGTTATCATCACAGTAGATAACGACTTGATTTGGATGAGATACATGTAGATCGTGTAACAAATATTTGAACCATTGGACTTCACATGTAGTTGCAGCCAATGCTCTATACTTTGGCTCTAAAGAAAACTTAGAAATTGTTGTTTGCTTCTTTTATTTTCAGCATATCAAGGAATGCCCATAAAATATGCAATAACTAGTAACTGATCTTCTGGTATCTCTGCAACCTGCACAATCCAAATTTGAAAAACATTTGAAATGAAAATCTTATTTAGATAAGAAAAATAACCTTTTATTTGGAGAACCCTTAATATATCTGAGCACTCTCATTGCAGCTTGATGGTGAACAAATGTTGGATGAGCAACAAATTAACTTAGTTGCTGAACTGTATAGGAAATATTAGGTCTTACAGTGGTCAAATAAAGTAATTGACTAACTAGCTTTCTGTAAGCAGAGGCATCACTCAAAAGGGTACCTTGATCTTGTTGTAATTTGAGAGAATGCTATATAGGTATTTTAGTTGGTTTGTAGGCCAAAAGACTAGTATTTGAAAGGATCTAGCTACCTTGCCTAAGTGACCAAGATCCTTGATTGTGAATTTAGAATCCAAATGTTGCATGACTCTCATAATTTCTGGTAAGTCATTTCCTATCAAAAGAATATTATCCACATATACTAAGAGTGCAATGAAAGAAACATTATATTTTCTAATGAATAATGAATGGTCTGTAATGTAAAGACAGTATCCAAAATCAAGTAAGATAGTAGACAGTTTGACATACTATTTCCTGCTAGCCTGTTTAAGTCCATAAAGAGATTTAGTGAGTCTGCAAACTTGATTGGGTCCAGAAGGAGTAAGACCAGGTGGTAAGGTCATATATACTTCTTCATGAAGATCACCATGAAGAAATGCAATATAGACATCCAATTGATGAAGATGCCAGTTAGATGCTGCAACAATGGATAAAATAACTTTGACAGTGGTCATTTTTGCCACAGGTGAAAAAGTCTTCAAGAGTCTACCCCTTGAGTTTGTGTGTAGCCTTTAGCTACAAGCCTGGCCTTGTACCTGTAAATACTATCATCAACCTTATATTTTATTTTGAATTTTATATCTAATAGTTGATTTCCCATGAGGTAATTCAATGAGAACCCAAGTTTTATTCTTATTTATTGCAGACAATTCTGATTGCATGGCTTGTCTCCAACACTCATGTTAGGCTACTTGGTGATATGTTTTAGGTTCAAAATTTGTAGAAACTGAAAGACTGAAATTTTTATGATTTGGAGACAAAGGATTATAAGAAAGAACTGAGGATAAATGATACAAAATACCTGAAGTGGATATGGCTGCTACTAATCTAGACAGATTGTAGTGATAATCCTGCAAGTATCTTAACTTATGTTTTTGTCTTAAAAACTGTCTAATGGGTGCAATATGATTATGATCTTTAGCAGCAGTCTGATTTGCAGACTGATTAATAGGTATAACTGTCAAAACGAGCCAGCTCAGGCCAGGCCATTTTCAGGCCAGGCTAGATTGGGCTATATGAGTTTTGAGCTGACATTTGGTTAGCTCATCCTGCCTCTATGTAATGTTAACGGGCCGGCCTATTCGGGTCGGACTAATTCAGGCTATTTTTAATTTTTATGTTTACTTTTGCTAGCCTAACCTACCCATTTTGTCAGGCTATTTGGGTCGACTCATCGGGCTTGATCAATTTTGACGGCTCTATTAACAGGAAAGATAGGATTTGAATGAGACAAGTCAGTATAATCAGGAAGGCTAAGATTATACTGTGGAAGAGGAACTTGTAATTCTGTGGAATTTGGAACATTGAATTCATAAAAAAATGACATTCATAGATATTACAGTTTCTTTAGATTTCAAGTTATAGAGAACAAAACCTTTAGTCCCTGGCCTGAAACCTAGAAAAACACACTTTCGATACCTAGGATCAAATTTGAGTTTGTCAGCACATAGAGTGGAAGCAAAGTATTATGAACCAAATACCTTCAACTGAGAAAAATCAGGATCTTGATTATTTAACATTTGGTAAGGACTTTTGTCTTTCAACAGAGGAGTGGGAATTCTGTTGATTAGATGAACATAATGAGTTACAGCAAAAGACCAAAAGGGTATAAGTAAATGAGACTAAAGTAAGAGTGTCTTTGCTACTTTTAATATGTATTGATGTTTTCTCTCCACAACAACATTTTGTTGTGGAGTCTCAACACATGATTTTTTTATGAAGGACACCTTTTTTTTATATCATAAAGAGTATATAGTACAAACTCAAAACCATTATCAGTTCTTATTTTTTGGATTTTTGTATGAAACTGAGTTTCAATCATATTGAAGAAAGAGTGAATATGTTTCTGAGTTTCACTATTGGTTTTGCATAAGATATACCCATGTATACCTTGAGTAGTCATCCACTATAATTAGAAAATATTTGTGTCCTTGTATGCGTGGAACACTGTATGTTCCCCAAATATCAATATGTATAAGATCAAATGCTTTGACAAATTTAGAGACACTAATAGGAAATGACTATTTTCTTTATTTAGCCAAATGAAAAATATCACATGCATTCAACTTTGTACATGGAATAGAAGAAAACTGTGAATGAAGTGTTGTAAGTCTTTCATTAGACAAATGACCTAATCTAAAGTGCCAGAGGTCAAAATTAGAAGTAGAAATTGAATTATAATATTAAGACTTCAATATTTTATTAGATTAAAATGTAGGACTTGTGAGGTAATATAATCCCTCTTTGCTTTCAGCTGAACCAATCCTCTTCGAGGTACTCAAATCCTGTGTTAAGCAACCAGAAGAGGAAAAAGTTATGTACAAATAGGAGAGGCAATCAACTTTGTAACAGAAATTAAGTTGAAAGCAAATTTTGGAATATACAGAACATCTACAAGGTAGAGATCCGAGGAAAAATGAATGGTGCCTGAATGATGAGCGCTGACATGATTACCATTTGGTAATCTAACTAAGATAAGATTAATAGCTTTATATGAACTAAAAAAAGAATTATGATTAGTAGCACCTGTGTCTATGATCCATTTGCTTGATTGAGAAGAACATGATAGAATGTTACCTGAGTTTAAAGGAGAAAAGAAATTTGAAATAGTTGGTGATATGGCACCAACAATGGTACTGACTTGGTTTGAAACATGACCAACAGATTGTTGTGAGTGTTAGAGCATAACCAATAGACCCTAACAATGTTCTAGAGTGAAGAAAGATCCTGAGTTCTACTGAACTGCCTTAGAGTCATCCTCATCAACGTTAGTTTGATCCATATATGTGCTAACAACATTAGCAAAAGATCGAGGGCATTTTGGCTTGTAACTTGGTGGATATCCATGCTTTTTGTAGCATACATCTACTGTATGTACCTTTTCCCCACAATAGGTGCAGACCTTTCCATTTCCTTTAGATCCTTTAGCAAATTGACTAATAGCTAGCACACTAGAATTTCTATCAGTAGAATTCAACAAAAGTCTTGGTGCATCAACATGAATAAGTTATCTTTCTTGTTGAACAACAAGTGAAAATGTTTTATTTATTGAAGGAAGTGGATCCATGAGCATAATTTAA
The DNA here is from genome assembly GCA_029884605.1 of Ormosia emarginata. Classification (NCBI taxonomy): domain Eukaryota; kingdom Viridiplantae; phylum Streptophyta; class Magnoliopsida; order Fabales; family Fabaceae; genus Ormosia; species Ormosia emarginata. The sequence goes on along the minus strand of JAQQTP010000068.1, from coordinate 18,261,223 downwards.
GATTTTACATGTTGAAACTGACCCCCTAATCATTTTAAGAAAAAATGAATTATTCATTCTGCTTGTATTTCTTCATTACAAGAAAAACAACGCAGTTACAAGATTCACCACATGTGTAATTAGGAATAGGTCTAAAACTTTCAAACTCATCCCACAAAATCTTAAGCTGGGTAAAATATGATGTAACAGGAAGATCACCTTGCTTAAAAGAGTGAATTTCACTAATAAGCTCAGATATCCTGAAAACATCACCTTGTGAGAATCGTTCCTTGATCTCTGTCCAAATGTTAATTGCATGATCAATCCACAACATACTTTGACCAATTTCTGGTGTAACAACATTGTATTGCAATGCTCCTCCTATGCTGAATACAATGGATCAAAAGCTTCAGAAATTGGTATCGATCCATCAAAAAACTTCATTTTATTTGCAAAAATGAATATCATCTTTATGGCTTTGCTCCAAGTATGATAGTTAATTCCTATTAATGGGAAAGAAACTAATAACAATGAAGAGCTCTCATTGGGAATTTGGGATGCAAGAAGAAGGAATTCGTGGGACAATGGCAAAATCTGTCATTATTGAAATTTTGAAGAAAAGAAACAAGAAACTGAGCAATTAATTAATGATAATTGATAATTAATACATAGTTTTATTAATTAATTATACTAACTAATTAACATAGTAATTAATTAGTTTTATGATATTTTTATTAACATTGTAATTAATGCTATTGTTGAAAATATTTAATTAATTATTTTAAGGATAAAACTTAGGTCTATTTTTTATATTCATTACATCAATTCTACCAATTAAATTATGACATGTATGTGTTTTTTAAAAAAAGAGAGTATGAGAGAGAACATTAATAAACATATATTATAATTTGATTAATAGAATAGATATAATAAATACAAAAAATAGACTTAAATTTTATCCTTATTTTAACTCATAGTTGTTGTCCATAAACATGTTTAATATTATACTATAATAATTAATGATTAATATGGAAGTAGTGCTTGACCACATACTTATATATCTGAAACTAAGGTCGTTGCTATTGTACACCTGGTCAAGTTATGGTGTATAATACACCATTGACTTTACCTGCAATACCAGGTTTTTTTTGTTGCTCCAGGTTTTTTTTTTCGGTTTCTTGTCACCATTGGCTGCCGGTCGTCGCCAGCTTCTGGCCACCGCCGGCTGTCGTCACTTTCTGTCATCACCCTTGCCAACGTTACCAAAGACATCCTCGCCATTTGACTGGCGGTGGTCGAGTTACCCAGTAGCCACCACGGAGGTTGTAATTTTTTTTTTTTATTTTTTTTTGTATTTTTTTTTGTTTCTTCTAGATCCGTCGTTGGCCGGACAGGAAGTTCGCGAGGAGGTCGTGGAGCGGCACACGGTTGCGAGAATGCCCAGATCTGGATGGCATGGCTGGTTCGACGTCGCCAGCCTGGTGCAGATCTGGTGCGAGCTACGTGGCGTCACCAATCTGGTCAAGCGGTGCAGGTAGTGCGGTTCAGGCGAGTTGGTTCCAGCGGTGTCGGGTTGGGTGGTGGGTGGCTCGCGAGGCGGTCTGGTTGGATCCAAGCGGCTCGGCGGTCTGGAGCTGCACGACTACGTCGATCGTGCTGCGCGGATCTAGATGAACCGACTGGTATGGAGACCGGCGGTGCCGTCCTAGTGGGTGCGGGCTCGACGTTGGCAGTAGTGGGGGGTGAAGGCATCGACGCTGGCCTCGGTTCGTGCTGGTGCAGTGAAGGTTGTCGAATGGATCTGTGCGGGCAGTTCGAATGGTTGGTTTTAGCTTGGTGGGATGGTGATTGTTATGATGGTTTATGGTTGTTGGTTGAAGATGGTTTGTGGTGGGTGTTTGAGGTTGATGGTGGGTGATGAAGGAGGTGAGTGGTTGGTTGAAGGTGGTGTGCTTGTTGATGGTGATTGTGGGTGAAGATGGAGGTGATAAAGTTATGACAGAGATGAAGGAAAATGGGCAACGATAGACAGTGGTAGGCGGAGGCAGGCGACAGGCGACAGACGTGATGGTGGCCGTCGACAACTTTGGTGGTAATAATTAAAAAAAAACTTATAATAAAAAAAAATTTCAGATAATTAATTCTAATCATTGATATATTTTTTAATAATTCAATAATTAAAATTATCAAAATATATGATACACCTTTTAAAAAAGAGTGTCTATTAAAATTAGCCTGAAACTAAAGGTAAAACCTTCCCCAGAAACAGGCGAAACATGGATATCGCCATCATTGAGTAGAACTGTGTTTTATTATTATCTTCATTCGTTTCCTTGTTTAGCGATTGAAAAAAGCGTGTGATTGCACATTATGTGTTCGCAGAGAGTAAATGAAAGTTCATCCGTACATGGCCTCAAGTAACGAGCGAGATTTCTCTATATATTTGACCGAAAGTGGAGAATAGAACATGCATCGATATTATGTGCGAGAGTTCTTGAACTAGTTCAGCAATTTTTGTGTGCTTGTGTCAAATTTTGGTGCTTGTTTTGTTTTAGACTTTATATAATATTTTAGACCAAAAAAAAAAGACTTCATATAATATTTACAATTAATTTTCATATTAACTATAATTATTTGGTAAAAATTTAAAACTTGTTTTTACATTTAAGAATTAAAAGCAATCTAAGTTATTTGTTGCGACCAAACTTGATTATAAGGCAGTACTTATTAATTAACTTTTTTAAAAACTCTTAAAAGAACATTACAAAATTAGTTTTAATAAGTGTGACCTAATAACCATATATAAATATTTTATAATTATACTTTAAAAGCAATTATACTTGATATATAACACTCAGATAAATTTAAAATTTCAAAATCAATCTTTATAAAACCAATTATTTTGTAATTTAATCTAAACGAAGCCTTCTCTTTTCTGTGTATATGTATCATATATGTACACAATTTCCTTCCCAAGTCTGACATTTACTTCTTTGGTCTAAAATATATCTCTTTCAATTTCAAACATGAAAATGAAAAAAGAAAGAAAGAAAAAAGACATGTTTGATCTGCAGTTTGAATATTTCCTTGTTTTTGATAAAAGAGCTCTGATATGTGAGCAACACGCACTTATAATTGCAAATGTTTTTGAACAACGAAGAGGGGAGAGAGAAAGTTAAGATATTGAAAAGAAGATTAACGAGAATCATAAACAGAGAAGTCTACACCATTGTTCCCTATATGACACTTTTCTTGATTCTTTCTTATATGTCTTCTACCGAAACGTAGATCGACTTTATTATTTATAATTAATTAGACTATTCCTAATTGTTATATATTATTATTGTTATTATTATTATTATTATTTAATTTCAATTAAATTAAAATTATTTATTTATCAAAGTTATTATTATCTCACGTCTTTTTTAGTAGCACCTACTCTTTATTTTTTATCTTTTAGTTTTCTCATACAGACTGTAATTTAATTATGACATATTATATATAATTATATAAAAATAACAAAATATATAAAAAAAATAAAAAAAAAATAAAAATACTAGTTATATCATAAATGATTTACCCTTCAACAGCACAAAACAATCTTATTTGCTCTGCTTTTATATTTCATGGCCAACTTTTGACTAAAAAAATCAAGCTAAAGCATATTCTTGGGACATGTAGTACATGTTTGTTTGGGTTCCATTTCCACTCCTGTCAACGAGGAGAAGGAGTCCATTCTGGCCAAACTAAGTATAAATGGACCATACATTATACCTTTGTTTAGATGTGGAGAAAAAATAATAAAAAAAAAGAAATAAAGAAAATAAAAAATAATTAAAAAAATAAAAAAATATTGTGTTTAAATGAAGAAAAAATGAAAAAAAGAAAATAAAAGAAATAATATTTAATTTATTTATTTTTCATAATTACCCTTACTTAATATTCTATTTTTCATAACTATTCTTAATAAAAATATTAAAATATTCTGATGTAATTTTCCTATTTTTTGATCTGTGTTAAGTAAGAGTTCTCTCATTTTCACTCCATTGTTAGGGTTAGAAGTTTTTTATGGTATAATTTTTTTTTTTATTTTTTTATTTATCCAAATAGAGAAAAAATACAATCTCTTTTCATTTTATTTTCACTCAACTTTTTTTCTCTCATTTTCTCTCACTCCAAACAATGCGTAAATATTTTCTTTTTTTCTTTTAAAGTAATGTATTTGTTAATGAGTGTTTTTAGAATATTAAATAAAAAAATCAAAATAAAAAAAAAAATATTAAATAAAAATTAAAACATTAAATAAATCTGAAAACTTAAAAAGCTAAAATACTGACTTTTTAAGTAATTAAAAATATTTAATATAAATTATTAAATGCTCCATAGTCAATATCATTATGACACACTCATTAACAAAACTCAATTTTTTTTATGTCACATGAAAAAAGCAAAATTTGATTTTTAAGACACTCAACAGCCACTGGGCAACTCTTGTGGTAATAATACTTAGGTAGTAATTAGCTATGTAAAGTGCAGTAGTGCTTCCAGGTTTTTTTTTTTTTTTCACTAACAAGTTAAGGAAATAAAAATTGAAAGTATTACACCAAAAGCAAAACATTTATTATATAGAGAATACAAATAGAACTTAACACTTGTTCCTTTATGTAATTAAAAATATTTTATTTAGTGTATCAAATGTTCCTTAACTGATGTTTTTAGGATATTCGCTAACAAATTATTTTTTTAGAAGGTTTTGATCTTCCTCTAATACTTTCGTCTCTTGTATTGCAGTTGTAAAATAAAATATCCCATCCAATCAATTAATGAAATATCTTTTTTTAAAAATTATTATACTTATATGTTGCACACTTATCGCAATTTTTTTGTAGAGATATCAAAGTAGGACCTTGTCACGAGTTAGTGAAAATGGGACAAGACAGTCAGATTTTTATTTGCATTTTATACGTGCATCTGAGTTTTAGGTTTTATTCTTTTAAAAAAATTGTCAGATTTTAAGCGGGGACCTATGAAAGCTAACAAATTTAAAGCTCTAAACGCGACTCAATGATAAACTTCAATCGATTATTACAACAGTTGAAAAGTATAAAAAGGTTTTAATCTTAACTCAATAGTCAATACCCTCAGGCCCTCAAGAAAAAAATTGAATCAAATTAATAAGTGACAGTAAAATTGAAAATTGAACACGGAAGATAAGAATAATATAGATTGTTTGTTGAAAAGTCATTCAATCTTCATTCTAAGTTTTTTTATTTAAAACACACATCTCTTTTTTTTTTTCTTTTTTTAACAAAAGTCCACATTTCATTTTGTATATATATATTTTTTTGGTACAAATTTGTATATATTTTTAAATCTATACTTAAGTAAAAAAAACATTCATCTAAATATTTTTATAAATATTAACTAAATAATACACAAATAAGAAAACATATACATTTGTAATATTTTTTTTAAATCTATTTTTACATTCAAAATATTTTTATAAATTTAACTAAATAAAAAACATAACATTTGTAATAATAAAATATTTTTTATTTAATAAAAGACATTAAAATAAATATTTTTTTTTAATAATATTAATTTTATATATATAAATTTTAAAATCAATTCAAAACACATGTTAAAAGGATTTAAACTCTTTCTACACATATCAATATACTTTATTTGTAATACTATATTCCTCTTATGCTAATAATACATTGTTCATTAAATCTATGGACCGAAAAATAAATAACGTGGATTTACAATACAGAATAAAAAAAAACGTGGACTTGCAATAAACTTACTTATTATTGTGTATTTAATTTTTTATTCAATTCTTTGAGTAGGTACATAGTTCGTACACGGATGCATCAACATCAAGTTTATGCCACAATTCATCAAGTGGACCATTTTCATTGACTTTTTCTTTTTTGTGATTGTCTTCGTCTCACCTCACCCTACGCCTTTTTTCCCGTATAATGTTGATGAAAGGTGTTACTTTTGGCCTTTGGCCACCGAAACAACAATACAACATAGACGTGTAAATTTTACCAAATAAAATTTAAGCGAAATCAATTAAATTTCTATAGCATCACTTTAATAAATTATAGATAGTTTATAAAGAATGTATAAATATTATTATTTTACAATTAAATCACTAGCTAAGACAGCAAAACCTGTTATCTTAGCATAGTTATACAACATTGGGTCATTTAAAATTTTCTTTTACCATTAGATTATTATTGTTTAGGGTTTAAGTTTAGGGTTTGCCTTGAATGTATTAGAGGGAAAGTAAGGGAAGTACCTATAATGAAAAAGATGGTAGAATCTCGTCTTAGGTAGTTTGGACATATAAGGAGAAGATCCTGAAGTTCTGCCGGTAAGAAGAAAGTAGATCGATTAGATGAAATCTAATAAGTTAGAAGTAGAGGGAGGCAAAAAAAAGACTTATAGGTAAAATTATTAAAAAAGATTTAAATTTGAATAATATTTCTAAAGACTTGATTTATGAAAAGACACAATGACGTCGTTTGATCCATGTAACCAACCTCATCTAATGAAAAAATACTTGATTGTTATTGTTATTATTGTTGTATTAAATTATTATTGTTCTATACTATGATGTTGGCTTGACCTAATGGCGCACAATGACTTGACTGACCTAATGACCGTTGTCTCAGGCCCTCGACATTACCGGAGACACCTTTAACCACCATGAGATTTTAGAAGGTGATAAGGCTAAGCCTCTCACCCTAATAACAAGAGATAATCCCTGCCTATAAGTGATAAAATTCTTGTCTAAATCAACACTTGGCACTTCCTACAAAGATTCAAACTGCTCTCCTATAAATACAGGACAAACTCCAAAAGTAATATCATCTCCTACTATATATTTCATTACTTTTATTTTGGTGTCACCTCTAATTTCACGTTAAAGCCTTTGCACTCCAATTCTTTCTTATATTGTCATCAATAAGTGTTCACTTCACACAACAATCTACCTCGGCTAGTGTCAGGAACACCCGAACCCTATTTCTAGACCAAAACAATTATCTTACACATAGTTACAACACACTCATTTTTATGGAAAAGCATTTATTAATAGATGCATTATGAGGACATATTAAGAAGTAATAAATCTAGGAGCCATTCATTTTTATGCTTGGTTATAAAAAAAACTTTTACATTCAATTTTTTAATATACAAGAAAAAGAGTCAATAACATGGGGAAGGGGCTTGCATGGACCAAACTTGAAAAATTATATGATAAAGAATTGTAAATCTTGAACTTGTGGGTGGTTTCATGAAATGGCTACTTTCTGTATGTCGTAGGTAAAGAAATTTTAATTGAACAAGTGACTATGTAATTTCTTCTTTTGTAATTGTTTTAAACTTTTAGATAAGCTTTAAAAAGGGCTTAAATCTATAGTAAGGAAGATTTGGTGGAGCAACATCTCTAGATTTAAAGGATCTAAATTAACCTGGGTGAAATGGGTAAATATGTGCAAGAGTAAGAAGTAAGGTGGGCTACATTTTAAAAATTTTCAAGCTTTTAACTTAGCTATGGTAGGTAAGAAAGGAAGGAAGCTAATGAATCATAATTCTTCACTCTTGCTTGGCAATTTTGAAGTCTTAATACCTATGTTTCAAAACTACATATGGTATAATTTATTGATCTCTAAGTCTCATATTTGAAAAGTTAAAATCATTCATGATTTCAAAAGAATATAGGCCATTCCAACATGAAATTTTGGTTCCGCCCCTGAAAAGTGTACAAGGTATCCTCTCCCAAAAGCAACCAGAGCACTATCTAGGACTACAGTCATGGTCAAATCATGAGGAGGACTAAGAGCATTAAATTAAAAAAAAACTGTACCCATTAAAATTAAGCACTATGGTTAGCAAAATAATTTGCGCACTAATTAACTTGTCAAAGAGCATGGCAGACATAAGCGTTCAATTTCAAATGTTCAATGCTCAAACTAAGGAAATAGCTTTGAAAAATCAATTACGTACATGGCTAGTTGCCTAGTTGAGAACATATGATCAGATTTTGAGTTTGAATGGTTCGGGAACTAGGAGTTTATTATTAAGGCTTTATTAGACGAAAGTCAATGGTCAATAAAACTCTCTACATAATGGCCAAAACACCCGTAAAAATCTAGTACGGATACATACTACTATAGGAATTTCTCCAGCAATCAAGTTCTTTAGCGCAATAAAGTCAACAGCATATTTTCTTCTCGTTTGCCTTTTGTTATATATTCTACTTGATTTTTGTTTATGTATAGAAGGCATATATGGGTCCCTTTCTGTGGCATAGTTGATTATTATTTTTTAAATATTAATTATGATTAGATGGTATACAGATTAAGAGCTCGTTTGCCTTCGGATGTGCAATATATTTTAGATCATTTTTTTAAAAAAATAATAAGTTTTTTTTAACATTTTTTTAACATATTTAGATGAGCATTTTTTTTGTAAAAAGGACGAAGTAAATTGTGTTTTTTTTTATTAAGATAGATTTTAGAACTTATGAAAAAAGATCTTCTATAGATTATAGAGAAGCTGTCCAAAAATTCAAAAGTACTTTTGAGTACCACATTCAAATATAAAATAAATTATTTTTAAAAAATCTTCTAAAGAAATCATATAAAAATATCTTTACTTAAAACTCATTGAAACAATTGAAACAAGTCCTAAGTGTGTATTTAGATTAGTTGTAAAAAAAAACTATTTGATAACTTATTATAGTATAATTGATTTTCTTTAAAATTGATTATAATTAAATTAATTTCTTATTTATATATGTTAATTGTAAAGTGATTTTAAGATAATATTATTTGTTTGTATTGATTAAAAAATATTTTTATGTAATAAATTATCAAAATTTGTATGAAATAATTTAAAATATTATTTGTTGGAGGGTATAAAAGTATTTTTGTCTAAGTTATAAATAATTAACAATTAAGAATCAAAAGCTTGAAATTTTAGCTTTTCGATAAGAGAGAGAGAGAGAGAGAGAGAGAGCTATTTTTAGTGTAAAAATTAATCAACATCTTTAAATTTAACAACCCAAACATGGTAAAAAAAAATAAAAAAGTAAAAGAAGCTTTTATGATGAAAAAAAAAGTTATTTTTCCAAATAATTAATCATAAACAAACATGCACTAATTTTTATAGACTTCGATTATTCCATCTTCTTAGAACTTTTTTGTTTAGGATAATTTCAGCGCAAACTAACTTGGGCATAGTTTCTTAGAGCGTTTAGATGAAGTAAATCTTCCCTCCTTTTCCCAATTGTTTGGTGGCTTTGGGCAAAAGGTAAAACAAACATACCATTAATTTTTTTTTGGACGTGGGAATGAGGAAACTTTATTTAAAGGAATCTGGCAGTATGTCTAGATTAGCAAGAATATAAATATTCAGTGATGCTTCCTCAATCCATATTGTTTCACTCAAACTACAGGCTAGCTTAGCAAGGGCGTGGGAATGATTATTCCATAAAGCACAATTTGGTGGCCAGTTGAAGTCCTAAACGCAAAGCCATTGCCAGCGAGACATCATTCTCAACATTTATCTTCTGTTAAAGTTCTATATCGTTTAGCTAAATTTTTTAAGTACAATTTATATATTTATTAAATCACTTTATTTAATAATAATTTATTTTAAATTAAAATTTTACATGAAAACAAAACTAAAATCTTATCTCTAATTTGTCTATTTCGACTAGATATATGTAGAGGGGGTTTTGGTAGAGAATTGTGAAGGACTCGCCAAAATAAATTCATTTTCCTTGGGGTACTTTGAGCACTTTGAGCTGCCGACATTTCTTCCAGCAGCTTTCATCACTGACATTGTTGTCAGTGCTAGGGCAATGGGTGGAAAATCTCCTCAACTAGATTTCTATTCCATTGTCGGCAATCGTTAATTTTCCATTAAGTCAGCTACCACTGAGTCTCTATTCAATACTGTGCATGGGCTCCATATACAGTGGCCGTTTTGGAAGCGGAGCCAACCATCTCTCCATATACATATTGTTCTACCCTATGAAGTATGGACACACCTATTATGAGGCGTGTCTGCGTGTCAGACACGTGTTTGTATCAGATACATGAAGATATTCATACGACATACGTGTCATGTGTGTCTAAATATATCTGATTAAAAAAGATTATTTTTTAATTTGGACATGTCTCGGACACGTTCGAATACTTCTTGGACATGCTCGGATACTTTTTGGACACGCTCGGACACGCTCGGACACTTCTCGGACACGATTAAGACACGACTTGAACACAACCCATTAATATTTTCTTAAAAAAAACTTAGTTTTCATGACTAACGTTCAATTAGTAAGCTTGTAGTTCACTCAGTTCACGTGACCGACGTCGTAGCCACTATTTTCACATATCGATATTTTAAGTTTTATCTTTTCACACGCCACTATTATACTTTTAAGTTTTATCTTTTCACACAACACTATTTTCATCTCTCCTTCTACCTTTGCTCGTAACAAGTCATCCACTTCGTTGTTCACCGAAGCTTGCCTCACACCAATATTTCATCTAGTTATTTTTTTTATGCACATGTACTTGTACATGATTAGTTCTATTATGAAAAGTTAGTTTAGGAGATTTTTTAGATTATATCAATAGAAATTATGTTTCATATTTTTTAAGAGAGCTTACTAAATAGCAAATATTGACATATATAACATATATTAAAATATTATAAATCTTCAAGCTTATAGAAATGATATTAATGAATTATGAATTTTTTTCTAAAATTTTGAATATATATATATATGTCGTGTCCGTGTCTTACAATTTTTGAAGTCGGTGTGTCCCGGTATCCGTGTCCGTGTCCGTGTCCCGTGTCCGTGTCCGTGTCTGTGCTTCATAGGTTCTACCTGATCCCACCCTTCAATAGCCTGGCTTTTTGACCAAAATGTTATTTCTGACAAAAAATATTATCAAAATATCATTTTTCTCAAATTAATTATCGAAATGTCACCGTTTTGATTTCGGTGATATTTTTTATTTTTTGTTGGGCCACGTGGAATACGCTAGAGCGCTTGGCGTATCCACGTAGGATACGCCAAACGCTCTGGAGTATCCTACGTGGATACGCCAAGCGCTCTGGCGTATCCTATGACGTGGCCTAACAAAGTTTGCCAAGTCAGATGAGTTGGGACTGGCTAAAATGGACCGGACTGGGCTGACCCAAATGGGTTAGGACTGACCCGAATTTTTGGGCTTTTTACCCGAATGGATTAGGCTAGATGAATGGGCTGGGGCCTTGAATTGAGATAGATAGATGGAGTTATAGAATGGTTTTGGACTGGATTTGGGCACCACTAATGGATCGAGACGACCAATATGCCGTTTTGGCATATTTTTCGATTTTGAAATAATATAAATAACAAAATTAGCCTTGAGACAAAATAAAAATAATTTTTAAAATTAATTATTAGTATTTTATTATTTTAAATATTTTATATTTATTATACATTTTTTGAAACCATGTTATATTTTATTATACTTTAATTATATTATACTTTAAATCTCCTTATCATATTTTGAGTTCTAACTTGACAGTTTCATCCTCGGGATAGAATTTGAACTAAATAAACAGATAAGATAGGTGACATGATTGATTTATCCTATCCTGCTGGTTCACCAAACAACAGTTTCAGACAGGATATGATAGTTTATCCTATCTTGTCTCTCTTATCCTGACCACCAAACGAGCCCTTAACGTATTGCTTAAAATGTAAAACTTGATTATAATACGTTAAGGGCTCGTTTGGTGGTCAGGATAAGAGAGACAAGATAAGATAAACTATCATATCCTCGTTGCAAATCATTATTTGGTGAACTAGCAATAGAATAAATCAATCTGTCACTATCCTCTTATCCTGTGTATTTAGTTCAAATTCTATCTTGAGGGAGAGTTGGAGTTAGAACTCAACAGATGATATATATAAGGAGATTTAAAATATAATATAATTAAAGTATAATAAAATATAACATGGTTACAAAAAAATGTATAATAAATATAAAATATTTAAAATAATAAAATACTAATAATTAATTTTAAAAATTATTTTTATTTTGTCTCAAGGCTAATTTTTGTTATTTATATTATTTTAAAACTGAAAATATGCCAAAATGGGCATATTGGGTCGTCCCCAAATTAGGTCGGCCCAAATTTAGCCCAACCATCCCAACCAGTTGACCCCTATTTCCCATTCTCGCCCATCTCAGTTGGGGCGATCCTGAGTCCATTCGAGCTAGTCTAGCCCAATTCTAAGTCCCAACACATTCGGGCCAGCCTAGTGACGAGCGCCGAACTCAATCAAAATTATAACCGAAGTTATTACCTAAGCTTGTAGCACAGTGACAACACCGGATCGTCTCCTCAAGGATCGTAAATGCAATTTAATCAAATCAAGTGAAAGTTAGCAAAGGGGGGTTTGACAGTTTAAGATCGTACTTAACAAAATTAACGGAAGAAATGACAATTAAAGAGTAGTCAATTTAGAAACCTATCCAAGATTGGGTGGATTCAATCATAGACCCTTCATAAAACACTTGAAGCGCAATTGAATTGTTAATTTGGATCTAACCGAGATCTCTGCATCAAATCCAGAATTCATACTAGACGATCGTCTAGAATTCAATTAACAAGTGATAAACACAAATCCGCAATCGCACCATTCATGAAGATCTATGTTAATTTCAAGTACCGAATTCAATTAACTTAGGCACAAATTAGTAACCTAACCTCTTCAATTACGCATTAATTTAGATCAATCAGTTCTAAGTTTCATCACAAATCTCAATCTTCATTTATGTGATTAGTTTAGATCAATTAGTTCTAAGTTTCATCACAAATCTCAATCTTAAACCAAGATCAAATCAGATCAACATAAATAGAATCACCATTCATGCATTCAAGATCAAGAAGAAGAAGAAGAAGAAGAAAAGAGGAATTCAATTACAAATCAAATACAATGCATAACCAAGGTCTCAAGAATCCAAACCACAATCTCTTCAAGAGTTCTAAATTGACCCAAAGTAGCTTAGCCCTCCATTACCATGAAGGGGAGCATCAAAATATACAAAACTATGAGAAACTATGAAGAAGCAAGAAGAAACTTGAGAGAAATGAAGGAGAATTACATCTTGTTCATGATAAATGGTGCCTTTTATAGAAGTCTAAGGTAACAAAATGACAAAGGGAAGTGGGTGGATGAGTGGGTGAGTGAGTGGAGTGTTTGAGTGGATGGATTAGTGGGTTGGTTTAGTGGATTGGTTTAGTGGATGAGTGAGTGGAATGGTTGAGTGGTTGAATTAGTGAAAAATGCCAAAGGACTTTTGGTGAGTGGGAAATTATGGACATGAATGGGTGAGTGGATGGATGAGTGGATGGATTAGTGGATGAGTGGGTGGAGTGGTTAAGTGGTTGGATTAGTGTATGAGTGGATGAGTGGGTGAGTTAGTGGATGAGTGGATGAGTGGATGAGTGGATTAGTGGATGGATGAGTGGATGGTTGAGGACGAAAATTTCATGTCTGACTTGGAAGCCAAAAACGACCCACTATACTTCAGAACCACGAAAAGTGTTCTTCATAAAAGTTGTAGATCCTTGTCTTGGCTATAAAATGGATAGCTGGTTTGTCCAATTTGGCTTCCTTAAGCCCAAGATATGTCCCAAATACCGTAGGTTGCTCAAACCCAACTTCAGCACCTCTGTTCCGACTTGCAAGCTCAAAATGACCTACTAGACTTCTTTTTCTCAAAATGTGTTCTTCATGAAAGTTGTTTATTTGGATCTTGACTATCCAATGTCCAAATTTCAGCCCATCTCCATTATTACATCTTGAGATATGATATTTTTGAGTGCACACTGTTCGGATTCTACTGACAGAACCCGTATTCTGACTTCCATGTCAACTTAGGTCCCTTAGACATCTAAATCAGACTTTGAGCTCTTCATCAAAGTTGTAGAGATTCCTCTTAGCTTTCCTACAAGGTAAAATTCATGTTCATCAGATATTAGGAACTCAAGTTATGGCCAAAATACAGAAACAATGTCAAATCTCAATAATGCTGGAAATATTCAATTAGGACCAATTTGAGCTCAAACTCACAAAATCATACCAAACTCAATCAATTAAGAATATGGAAAGTGTAAATGACTAAACATAAGGGTTTCTTAATGAATAAAATATGTGATTATCACCTAGCCCAGCCCAGTCCAGTCCATTCGGGTCAGTCCTAACCCATTTGGGTCAGCCCAGTCCGGTCCATTATAGTCAGTCCCAACCCATCTGACTTGGCAAACTTTGTTAGGCCACGTCATGGGATACGCCAAAGCGCTTGGCGTATCCACGTAGGATACGCTAGAGCGCTTGGCGTATCCACGTAGGATACGCTAGGATACGCCAGAGCGTTTAGCGTATCCTACATGGATACGCCAAGCGCTCTGGCGTATCTTACGTGGATACGCCAAGCGCTTTGGCGTATTCCACGTGGCCTAACAAAAAATAAAAAATGCCACCGGGGCCAAAACGGTGGCATTTCGATAATTAGTTTGAGAAAAGTGACATTTTGATAATATTTTTTGCCAGAAATGGCACTTTGGTCAAAAAGCCTCAATAGCCTTCCTTTTGTAGTACCCAGGATGCACTGTGAATACTACGCCATGTATAGCTTGGACAATGCCCCAAATCTGCTTGTAGGGAATGCTTTCGAGGGAAGTATTTTGCTTTGAACACCTTAGCCATCAGGAACTGCGAGTTCTACATCAACTGCCATCCTTGTTTGGCCAATAATGCTAGATTGAAAGATTGGAGATTCCTAAAAGCCATTCCACTTGATAGTTTGGGTTTACACAGTTTTGACCAGTTTGCCTAATGAATTTTCCTTTTACCTTGTGTTAAGATAGTTAGAATTGGTTAGAGTTAGTTAGAATTAGTTTTAATGATTAGTTAGTTTATTTGGATTAGTTGGCTATATAAGCCAAGATTACTCATTGTATTTTTTACTTTTCCATTCTACCAATGTATAGTTTTCTCTATTTCTCTCAACTTTCTCTTCTCCCTTTACTCTGAAACCATGATATGGTTTTCTTGACTTCATCAGTTTATGCTCTTGGAGATCTGGAGGTAGAGACCATGTATTTCCTATGACACACCCCAATGCTTTTAGGTTCCTGCAAAATCAAGTGAATGAATCTATTCAGGTTGTGGATTTTGGCCGTTACCCCAAAGGCATGTCTAATTTGAACAAAGATGTGGTGTCCCCATATGTGCATGTTGTGGATTTTTTTTACAGATGATGAGACTCAAGATCCATACAAGTCTCGCTCCACGCTGCCTTTCTTCAGAGGGAGGACTTTTCAGAAGGATGAAGGCATTGTCCGTGCTAAACTAGCAAAGATATTGGCTGGTTATGATGATGTTCACTATGAGCGAAGTGTTGCTACAGAAGAAAACATAAAAGCGTCATCTAAGGGAATGCGTTCATCAAAGTTCTGTGTACACCAACTGTTTAGTGATTTGCTTCTTTGATATTTTTTTTTTTTGTTGTAAGCTTCTGTCCATGATGGTTAAGTGTTGATGTGAACTTCTATCATGGATGGTTAAGCATTGATTTTTTTTTGTAAGCTTCTGCCCATGGCGGTTGTTAAGCATTGATGGATGTTCTTGCTTCTGTTAAGTGGTTAGATGGATGTTCTTGCTTCTGTTAAGTGGTTAAGCCTTGAGTCGTGGCTTCTGCTTAATGGTTAAGCTTTAGTCCTTTGTTGGCTTTGATGATTTTAGCTTCTGCCTTGTATGGTGGTTAAGTATTTGGAGCTTCTGCCTTGTATGGTAGTTAAGCATTTGGAGCTTCTGCCTTTTATGGTGGTTAAGCATTTGTTGGCCTGCGTGCCTTATCAGTTCTTGGCATTATCATTGTATTTTTTTGGATATGCATTTGATATACATTTGTATTGATCATTCCAAGCTGGAAGTGTTATGTACACCTTCCAGCTTGCGGGAGGCTGTTAAGATAGTTAGAATTAATTAGAGTTAGTTAGAATTAGTTTTAATAGTTAGTTAGTTTATTTGGATTAGTTGGCTATATAAGCCAAGATTACCCATTGTATTTTTCACTTTTTCATTCTATTAATATACAGTTTTCTCTATTTCTCTCAACTTTCTCTTCTTCTTTTCCTCTGAAACCATGAAATTCAACACCTTGTTTGTTGCCCCCACCAGAATTTACTAATCATGGATTTTATGTGTTCACACAAGCCCCGTGGGAGGAAACGACTTAATGTAATTTGGAATAGCCTTTACAACTGCTTTGATGAGAGCTTCCTTTCCTACATGAGATAAAAAATATCTCATTTTAACCTTTTAAGTTTTAACTTATTTCACTCCCTAAACAAAATCAAAGACCTGAGTGTTTTATCTCCCCACAAACATAGGTAAACTTTAGTATTTTGAGTGGCTTTCATCTGCCTTAATATTCGACATGATTTGAAGAGCCACCTCCCTATTTATAGGTATATTTCAACTAAATGAGAGATATTCGATTTGTCTAAATTTACAAGCTATCTTAAAGCTTGCTGGTAATTTTGAAGGATAGAATTTAAACATTACGCTTCCTCTTCATTAACCCTTATGAAAATAATGTTATCATCTGTGAAGAAAAGATGAGATATTTCAGGAGCTCCCCTCGATAGAGACTAAACATACCATTAATCATTGAAGACAAATTCTTCATATATAGAGAGTAAAGAGTTTTCTTGTCTTGGCAATAAAAAGAAAAACGACAATGTAAACTAAATATACACACTATATCCCCACCTTTTTATTAGCGGACTGCTGAACCTCAAGCTTTTTTAGTATAATAAAATTAGATTTTAAATTTAATGTATTGTTAATGTAAAATTTTTTATATTATCATTTAAAGATGTAATGATATATTATTTAAAGAGTTAGATTTTCTAACTAGTAGTTATGATAATCAAATTTTTTAATAATTTGATAATACATAATTGAATAATAATGTAAAATTTTTTTACACTAACAATATCTCAAAATAAGAAATTCCTTGATATCAAATTTAGGAATTAATACCTTTTTTTCACGTTTACCCAAGAAATAAAATCAGAATCAAATTAAACACCGAAAGGCAAGATACATCTCATGGGGAATCATGAAAATTATTTACAAAATATTGTCATTGCACAAGTTTCTAATCTGTTTTTGGTACAATATGGAAGAAACAAAAACAAAAAAGGAAAAGCAGAAAGACTAGCTAAGCTCAAAAGCAGCACCCGTGGAATCATCCATACGGAGAGGCATCATACTAAGGTGGACCTATCCAAGTAGTTAACTTGTTTGAGCCTTGAGCACCCATCTTAGCCATACAGTCAGCACAAGAGTTACATTCTCTTAGTATGTTGATGATAGAAGAAACATTCCAATCACACTAAGGGTTCGTTTGGATTGGTGAGATTGAGTGGAATGGAAAAGAATGGAATGGAATAGAGATAGGTTCTGTTATTTGGTTATGTTAAAAAAGGATGAAATGGGATGAGAGTGGGTGGGATGGATTCCATCCCATTTCACCAAAAACCATCAATTTTCTTCCCCCCCAATTTGGAGAGTATGGGATGAAATCATCTTTTTTAGTATGAATACCATCCCATCCCACCAAAAATCATCTACTTCCCAAACAATGGAATGATAACTTTACTTTATTCCATCCTAAAATATCCAAACAATGGAATGATACTTTTTTCCATTCCATCTCATCCTATCTTATCTCATTCCATTGCATTCCATCACTTACTAAATATCCAAACATAGCCTAAAGGAATCTCTTGATTTCCATAATGTTACCATAACGGTGAAACAGAGGATGGTTTCTTGTTAGCAAGTGCACCGCATCTGAAGAGTCCGATTCTCATATGATACGTCTTTCTCCTAATTCCCAGGCTAAACACAGACCATGAAGAATAGCTAGGAGCTCCATGTTATCATGCCCAGAAAATCCTGTCATATCCAATTACACACATAGCCTTTCATCACTCATTTGAACCCTGATATGCCTGTGAAGAAGTCTGTGACACTTTTGCTGTTACATCTTGCAACTAGATATTTTGAATTTAATAATACTAATGTACATTAAAGTTGTTATTAGCAGTGATTTTTTGAATCTTGTAATGATGAAATAGTTTGTGGTCTAGATTAAAAGCTTAATTGTAAGACAGAGAAGCTTATGTTGTAAGCTAATATATGTTTTGTATAATATATATTTCAATGAATGTAGAACCAGCTTAGAATGTGAAAGTTATTGCTAACCTTCCCCTCCATTATTCTTAGTTTAAAACCTACATTTGGTTGCAGAGCTCTTTCTGATATTTGAGGGGCTGTGGATATGAGTGTGAGAGAAAAGGAGAAAGGTTTCCTTCACCAAAGAGACCTTCATCAATGGCTTCAACAAACTTCTTAGCACCCCACCTCCTATTTTCTCTAGAGAAAATTACCTAATATGGGCTGTCAAAATGAAAACTTATTTGAGGGCTTATGACCTTTGGGAGGTTATGGAAACAGGAGTAGATCCACGTCCATTGCGAGGCAATCCTACTATAGCCCAGATAAAGCAACATGGTGAGGAGTGTGGTAAGAGATTCAAAGCACTATCCTGCATTCAAAATGTTGTGTCAGATGATATATTCACATGGATTATGGCTTGTGAAACTGTAAAGGAAGCTTGGGACACTCTCAAGATGGAGTTCCAAGGCAGTGAGAAGACAAGGCAAATGCGAGTTTTGAATCTCAGGAGAGTGTTTGACCTTTTAAGGATAAAGGATACAGAGACTGTTAAAGAATACGCAGAATAGGCTCATGAAGGTTGTGAACCAGATCAAGCTTCTTCGAGAGGAGCTTACTGATAAGAGGATTGTTGAGAAGGTACTTGTAAGTCTACCTGAGAACTTTGAATCAAAGATTTCCTCTTTAGAAGATTCTAGAGATTTAAACAGCCTAACTCTCTCAGAGTTAGTAAGTGCCTTGCAAGCACAAGAGCAGAGGAGATTATTTAGACAAGAAGCTATTGAAGGAGCCTTCTCAGTAGCCCATAAAGGAAAAGCTTCATCAACCAGCAATGGAAAGAAATATTTTGGTGAGAAAAAAGATAAAGAGAAGAAGGATTCTCAAGGCAATAAGGGTGTTGGCAGGAAATACAAGTTTGGTTTTTGTTCTCATTGCAAGAAAAAGGGTCATTTAGCTAACTATTGCTGGTATAGACTAGAAGTTCAATGCGGGTCATGCAAACAATTTGGCCATGTGGAGAAAGTTTGTAGAAGCAAATCTGAACAGTAAACACAGCAGGCTCAAGTGGCAGAAAATGAAGTGCAGCAAGAGGAAAATTTGTTTGTTGCAACCTATTATACAACAAATTATAGCTCAGATGCTTGGCTGGTTGACAGTGGTTGCACTCACCACATGACTTATGATTCTGGCTTATTTACAGAGTTAGATAGAAGTTACACTTCAAAAGTAAAAGTAGGAAATGGAAATCATGTGCAAGTTCGAGGCAAAGGCGTAGTTGCAGTAGAGACAACTTCAGGTACTATATTTATTTCTGATATACTTTTTGTGCTTGAAATAAATCAAACCCTGCTTAGTGTTGGTTAACTGCTTGAGAAGAATTATGTTATACATTTTGAAAATAAGTCATGTAGTATGCTTGGTCCTACTCATGCTAAGATTCTTGCCTTCAAAATGATTTATAGAAGTTTTCCAATTAATTGGAAGCAAACTGATATATGAGCTTTCATTAGCTCAGTTGATGAATCCTCCTTAGGGCATAGAATATTTGGTCATTTTAATTATTCTTCTCTAAATCACATGTCACGTAAAGGCTTAATTCAAAATTTGCCTATTATTGATGAATGCAAAATTGTTTGTGATATGTGTTCACTTGGAAAGCTACACATATTGTCTTTTCTAGAAAATAGTGCTTAGAGAGCTTTAGAGAAGCTACAACTAATCCACACTGATGTGTGTGGACCTATGAAAACACCATCTCTTAATGGAAGAAAATATTTCATTTTATTTATAGATGACTTTAGTCGGATGTGTTGGGTTTATTTCATGAAGCTAAAGTCAGATGTTGTTGATGTGTTTAAAAAGTTCAAAAGCCTTGTTAAAAACCAAGCTAGTTACAGAATTAAAGTGCTCATATCAAACAACGGTACTGAGTACACATAAGAAAAATTTGTTAGATTTTGTGAAGAAGTTGGCATTTAACATCAACTTATAGTTCCTTACACTCCTCAATAGAATAGAGTGAGTGAAAGGAAAAATAGGACTATTATGAAAATGACAAGATGTTTGTTGATTAAGAAGAAGCTTCGAAAGATTTTTTGGGCAGAGGCAGTCAATACTACTGTCTACTTACTTAATAGGCTTCCAACAAAGGCACTAAAAGATAAAACTCTATTTAAGGCATAGTTTGAGGTCAATCTAGTTATGGATCATCTTAGAGTCTTTGGATGCATATGCTACTCCTACATTCTAGAAGCCAAGAGAGATAAGCTTGATAAAAAAGCTGATGTAGGAATTTTCTTAGGTTACAACAATAATATAAAAGGTTACAATGTGTTTAACTTGAAAACTGAAAAGATAATGGTTAGTAGAGATATAAAATTTGATGAAGTTGCTATTTGGAATTGGGACAGGAAGGAAGTTGAGGAAGCTAGTGAAGATTCAGTTAAAAGAAATATATCTCAGGAAGAAGAAGCAGATGGAGGGTCTGAATCTGAAAGTGATACTAAAGCTACTATTAGAGGCACTAGAATACTCTCTGATATTTATGAAAGATGTAATGCTGCAACATTGGAACCAACTAACTATATTGAAGTTGCAAGCTCACATGGTTAGATAGTTGTAATGAAGGAGGAGCTAAGTATGATCGAAAAGAATGAGACTTGGCAGCTAGTAGACAAACCAAAAAATAAGAAGGTTATTGGTGTAAAGTGGGTATACAGAACCAAGTTCAATTCAGATGGTTTTGTCAATAAACTCAAAGCAAGATTAGTAGTCAAGGGCTATCCTCAACAATACGGAGTTGACTTTACTGATACCTTTGCTTCAGTAGCAAGGTATGATTCTATAAGGTTGTTAATAGCCTTGACAGCTCAAAAAGGTTGGAAAATTTTCCAAATGGATGCTAAATCAACTTTTCTCAATGGTTACTTGGAGGAAGAGATCTTCATTGAGCAACCAGAATGCTTTGTTATTGCTGGCAGCGAAGACAAAGTCTACTTGCTTACAAGGTTCTATATGGGCTGGAACAGGCTCCAAGAGCCTGGTACAGTAGAATTGATAATTATTTATTGCAATTAGGATTTGAGAGAAGTATTAGTGAGCCAACTCTGTATGTCAAGCAAGCCTATTGTGACTTGATTGTTATATCCTTATATGTTGATGATTTGTTAGTGATTGGAAGCAACTGTACTCTTGTAGAGAAGTTCAAATCTAAAATCAATAATATGTTTGGGATGACTGATTTGGGAGAAATGACTTATTTTCTAAGAATGGAGATTCATCAAACTTAGCAAGCAATCTTCATATGTCAAAGAAAATATGCAATGGAAGTCTTGAAGAAGTTTGGCATGCAAATTACAAACCGGTCAGCATTTCTTTGATGTAAAATGAGAAATTAAGTAAGGAAGATGGAGCAGGAAAGATCGATGCTAGTGTATATAGAAGCTTGGTTGGTTGTCTATTGTATTTCAAAGCTACAAGACCAGATGTTATGTTTGCTGCAAGCTTGCTCTCTAGGTTCATGCAAAATCCTAGTGAGAAGCATTACAAGGTTTCTAATAGGGTGCTAAGGTATATTAAAGGTACAATTGAGCCAGGAATTTAGTTTAGAAAGTCTACTTATATGAAGCTAATTAGGTATACTGATAGTGATTGGGTTGGTTCTTGTGATGACATGAAAAGTACATCAACATATTTGTTCGTAATTAGCTCAGGTGTATTCAACTGGAATTCTAAGAAGCAAGAGACTATAGCACAGTTATCAGGTAAAGCAGAATACATATCTGTTGCAGTTGCTGTTAACCAAGCAATTTGATTAAGGAAAATGTTACAAGACTTGAATCAAAAACAAGAAGAAGCCACTGATATTGTGACAACAAATCAGTAGTGGTAATGGTGAAGGACCCTGTGTTTCATGGTAGAAGCAAGCATATTAAGATCAAATACCATTTTGTTAGAAAAGCTGAAAGAGAGAAGAAAGTGAAGCTGATTCTATAACACCCTCCTTAGGGCATCACATTTCTGACTCCCGACTCATAATCTGAAAATCAATTCATAAAAGGTTTGAGTTATGAAAATATGGGTTTCAAAATCTCTTCTTTACTGAAACGTAAATTTACTGAAAATATTAGGTAATATTGAAAATCATATTTGAACTATTCATTATGCAATATTGACACCAATTAATATTTCACAATTTAAAGAGAAATATAAAACTAACAGACTCTTTTTTTTTAACAGTAGCAAACCCCATGACGGGTCCTACTTAATAGCATGGTACAACACTAACGTTAAAACTTATCATACTTATTCTGTTGTGTATCCATCTTATTGCACCAGATATCTGTTCTACATCTGTTCTTTGTCAACACTGTACACCTTCGAGTCCTGAATGTCCACTCCTTATTGTTGTCACCCATCTCAGAGTATTCATTGCCCGTTATGTCTAAGACAACTCGATCCTTCTATTATTTGATTTTAACAGTACAAACACAGCAAAACAACATAACAAAGAGGTGAGATCACCTATGCTAATACCAACATGGTAGCACAGAGATAACACAAACAACATATCATACAAATATATTATGCCATCAACATTAATCAACTATCATCATCCAATCATTTATCAGTTCAATTATCATAAACAACAATTATGATAATGCCCTCAACATTGTCTAATTATCATCATCATCATCCAAGTTTTCAAAACAATTGTCATAGCCAATATTCTTCAATTAATATATCACACAGATATAAATGTATTCATATAATGCATGTGTATTTAGACTCAATGTTCCTACTCCATGGAGCTAAACTCAGGTCGGAGAAATTGATCGAAAAGATCTGTTGGTACCACATGCCTCAAACCACGTGCTATAATCCTCATTTTGATTTTTGCACATCTAGCATATACACGACAGTCTTTATCAGATCTTGAATAAGAATAGTGTCTCGGTCAGGATCATCGGTGTGTTGCATCGGTCTAACCTACGAGAAGAAGCGCGACCAACCACCCGTGTAAGCAACCCGCACCCCGATGCCCCCAAGGTCAACAAGTGACTTACACTACGCATATCGTACCCACTCAAGAGGTGTGTTTCTCCTAGGCAAACAGCCATATTCAGTTCTCATTGGACCATTCCAATGCATGTATAATGCACCAAATACTAATCACAGGTATAATACCAATCACAGGTATATCTCATAATTTCTCAGATATAGTTTATACAATGCACAAATATATCAGTAAGTCCAACCACAATAGCCATTCTTTTCAAATTCGTTTGTTCAATTAAATCATATGCCTTAACGTATATATATATATATATATATATATATATATATATATATGAGGAAGGATCAACTTACACCATGTGTAAGTTTTTTTTTGACTTACACTCATTTTTAACGTTAGATCTACTTTCATCTAATGGTTACTTTTAATGAAATAATCTCAACCATTAGATGAAAGTGGATCTCATGGTTGAAAATGAGTGTAAGTAAAAAACTTACACCTACAGTGTAACCGATCTCTCCTATATATATATATATATATATATATATATATATATATATATATATATATATATATATATATATATATATATATATATATATATATATATATATATATTTCAATGCATCTAAAATGCATTGTCAAAACTCGTTATTTTTCACAAACAGTGTATGACATTGGTTCAACAAGAATCATCATGTTATTATGTTCTTATAGTCATAAAACACTTTTGTCGTGTTTTTCACAATCGCGTAACATTTCTGTTACGTTTTCACAATTCCAAAGCGTTTTAGTTACGTTTTCAAAATATCGTAACACTTCTGTTATGTTTTTCAAAATGCCGAAACTCTTCTATTGCACTTTTAAATCACGTACTAATTTTTCAACGTTTTTCTCAATCGCGTAAAAATATACGTTTCTTATAATATTTTTTCACTATTTCAAAATCGCGTAACTTAAAAATCATTCTTTTAAGTCGCGTAAATCATTTTCTTTCATTTTCAAAATATTTAAAATACTTTTCAAATCACATAATGATTTTTTACTATTTTCACAATCACATAAAAATAATTCATCACTTTTCCATCACGTAGTGATTTTTCAATAGTAATTGATTACGTAAAATATTTAAACGTAATTTAAATCGCATAGAAATATTTCAACGTATTTAAAATTGCGTAGAAATATTTTACTTGTATTTCCAAACACTTAGAAATATTTTATCAGTATTTCAAACCACGTACTTTAAAATTACGTTTTTAAGATACGTAAATAATTTTTTCACCACAATTTCATTACAGAAAATACTTCTTGACCTTCAAAAATTCCTTTTCAACTTTTCTCAAAATAATATAACTTTGTATTTTATTTTTCATATTTTCTTACTCAAAAAAATCTTTTTTCACATTTCTTTACTCAAGAAATCCTTTTCCAAAATATAATCCACAAAAATCACTTTTCCATTGATAAAAATCAACGTTTCAAAACTTAACATTTTTTTAACGTATTTCAAAACTCAAAAATAAGTTATACGTTAGTAACTTTTCAAATCACCATTATATTCTCCATTTTTCTCAAATCACTTCCAAAATCATTCTTCAAAATAAATTAGAGTTCAAACATGTTCAACCTCACTTTGTCTTTCGTTTACAAAATTCTCTCAAGTGATAAAAACACTCTGATTCCCTTTCCAAATTCCTTGTATTAAATCAAGTTACGTTTTGTTTTCAAAACCATGTGATTCATGGTCATAAAAACCAAACCCATTTGTTCAAATTCATTTTTACTTTCTTTACAAATTCTTTTTCACTTTCTTTGCAAATCCTTAAAATCAACGTTTGCCCGTTTCATTCAAAACTCATGTTTAGAAAAACACTTAGGATCTTTTTACACAAAATAAATTAATAAAGATCCTTCAAAACCATGTTCTTGTTCTCTTGAAAAAAACATATCCTTTGTTTATTTTCCATACTCTTCAAATCAATCTAATTTTTAATCTTTCATGAAAATCTTAAGTTATAAACACCTATGTTGAGGTGTCTTGACCGAAAATCCCATAGCCTTTAGAACCAAGAAAATTCATTTTTCTCCACTTCATAATTTTCATTAAACAAATCAATTTCCTTGTTCTTGAAAAATTTTCAACATGAACCCTAATCAAGGGCATCAAAACCGTAGCTCTTCCTTGGCTTTTGGAGCCAAAAATTGATTTCTTTTCCATCAATACATCTTGGCATACACATACATATTTCATCATAAATACTATAAGCATGCCATATACTCATCATGCATAATATAAGCATACCATCAAAGCCATAAAATCATGCATAGCATATCAAGTGTAACACCCCAAACTTTCTATTTATTAAACAGTAATTTTGACAGTTAACAGAATTATACTGTTTAGTGATTTCTGTGTACTGTAAAGTTATTATGAATATTTTGTCTGTATAATTGATCGTTTTGGGTAATTTGCTCCGTGTCAAGAAAATAATAATTTTCGGGCCGGAAAAATATACGTAAATTAATTTTTACTGTTTAGTCTTAATTAATTTACGTAATTTGATTTGATATTTGTGCGTTTTCTAATTTTTGTGATTTTATGTGTGATTTTGGAATTTTTACTGTGTTGTGAGCCCCACGAGGTGTATGTGGGCCCAGGTAGCCATACGTGAGCCCAGGTGGGTCCCGCAAAATGAAAAATTTTTCTACGAATAGAAAAAATTGTACTGTTTAGACGGAGACAGGGGATCTTACTAAACCTGAATCCGAAAACAGTTTTAGAAAATTTCTTTTACTGTATTTTGTACTATATTTAATTAAAAATACAGTAATTATATATATATATATATATTTGTGAGGTTAGAACAGAAGATAAAAATAAAATTCTATACTGTGAAGATAACATTAGTGGTTTGGATATCCACTATCAATTTAATTATCGTTGGAGAATTAATCTTGATTTAATTAATGGTGGAGATTTGATCTTAAAAGTAAATAGGATCAATTATAACCATTGGATGGAAATTAAATCAAGGGTAGGGATTTAATTTTATAAATGGCTATGACCATTATCAACCCTTGGATGTAAAATTAATCAATGGTGGAGATGGATCATTAATGACCATTGGATTTGGATTTAGATCAATGGTGGAGAATTGGTCATAAAAAATGATTACAACCATTTTGGACCCTTGGATGTAAAGTTTGAAGGTGTAATCTTGACCCTTCATTTTTGGAGACACATCTAAGGGATAGGGTTTAAAGAGAAAAGATCCAATGACCCATAATAAGTCTTCTACCTATAATGCTTTTAATTAATACCTAAAATGACTAAAAACAAAAATGGCTATCAAATTGTCACATTTTGGAGTGCATGATAAAGGGGGGGACGGTTGAAGGAGCAAGGAAGAAGGGAGACCATTTTAGAATAGGTTTTTAGGCCAAAGAAAAAGGATGGAAAAGGATAATGAAAATAGCCAAGTGTTAAGACAAATTACTATTGATCATTAATGCTTATGTTTTTTAAATTTCACTTTGTATTTTTCTCCAAGGCATGCTACGGCAATGCCATCTTGGAAGACCATTCTACACTTCATTTATCACTTCTTCACTTTATCACTTAAACTTCAAAGAAACCAAACCAAGAAAACTCCATTTCTCTCCCAAAATATGACCATTCACCCAAGCACTCCAATCTTCTCCTCCATCACTCTTTAATTTCATACAACCTAGTTTCTTGAATCTTTACCTCATTCTAAACAACTTTCATGTTGAAGACTTTCTCTAAATCTTCCATCTTGAAGGACTTTCACTAAGATCAAGTTCTAGAGTTTTTGTTAGTGAAGTGTAAGAAAACTTCATTTATTCTTTTCTTTTTCATGTTCTAAACCATGTTTGATCCATGGTTCTTCTTATTCAAGCTTAATATACTAATTTTATTGTATTTGTTTCATGTTTAAGAACTTGTGTTGGTGGAGATATTGTTCAAAATACAAATCAACAAGCTTTTTGGAGGTTCTTCAAGAGGTAAGAGGGAGATTCATCTCACCAACCAAGCATGGTGGTGAGAGATGGTTTTATATTTGATGGATGGTGAATCCATATGAGGATTCCTATCCATGGTCATGTAATAATTTATGTGTGTTATGTGCTTTGATTATTTTTTCCTATGCTTGATATGCTTTGCATGATTTACTTGTGTATGCATGCTTAGTATGATTTTTATATTTTTATTTGTTTATATGGTATGCTTAAAATATGCATGATGATATATGTTGAATATATTATGATGGATGTATGTTGAAATAAGCAAAATTTTGGCTCCAAAGGCCATAGAGGAGGTCACGGTTTTGAACTTCCAAGACTAAGGTTTAATTTGAAAATTTTCAAGAATTATAGAATGAATTTTTTAGTCCTTGAACTAAAATAAATTTCAGCCAAGACATCAACCAAATTAGTGTTCACAAAATTATATTTTCATGAATGACAATATTGAATGATTTGAGAAGTAAGGAAACTAAATAAAAGGGTTTGTTTTACAAAAATAAGGCACACGTTTTTTGAGTTATATTTTTATTAATTTATTTTGTGTAGAAAATAAGAATGGATCTTAGATGATTTACAAGAAAAATATTTGGTAGTTTCAAAGGCCATATATAATGTTTTGACAATTTAGAAAAATATTTGATGTTATAAAATACAAGAATTTTCAAATAAGGAGTTTTGGAAAAAGGAATTAAAGTGTAATATATTTAGTGAAGTGGAATTTTTATAAATAAAAGGAAAAAGAAATTGAAAGTGTTGAATTTCAAATTATTTTAAAGAGAATTAATTTTAGAAGTGATTTAGAAATATAAAAGAAAACGTTTATAACTTAAATTTACTAACGTAGTATTCATTTATTGGGTTTTGGAAAACGTTAGGAAATTTAAAATTAGAAACAGTAATTAAATCAACTAAATGTGATTTTGTAAGATTAAATCAATAAAAAGTGATTTTTGAGAAAATATATTACGGAAAAGATTTTTGACTAAGAATAAGAAGGGAATAAAGTAAGAAATTATATTATTGTAAAAAAGTCCAAAATAATATTTTTTAAAGTTAAGAAATATTTTACGAAGGGTAAAAACGGTGAAAAACGATTTACGTAACTCAAAAACATAATTTTTAAGTTACGCGATTTGAAAAACGTTAAATTGTTTCTACGCGATTTTTAAAGCGTTTAAATATTTTACACGATCGAAATGTTGTAAAAAAAATATTGCTAGTCGATTTAAAAATGAAAGAATATTTTACGCGTTTTAATACAGTAGAAAATTGTTACGCGAATTTTTAAACGTAACAGAAATATTACAAATCATTGATTACGTAATAAAATATTACGTGACCGTGAAAATGTGACAAAAATATTTTACGAATGAGAAAAACATGGTAATGTATTTTTGCTGTTAATTATACAGTAAACTTTACAGTTAAAATCAGTATATGAATACTGTACAAGAAATTTAGAAGTTTGCCTGAAATTGGCATTAATACATGAACGTAAAACAGTATTTGAACCTCGTATGAGAAATTATGTGATTTACCTTTGGTTGGTAATTGGTGCATTACATATGCATTGAAAATGGTCCGATGGATCAGTATATGACTAATTGCCAGGAGAAACGTACACCTCTTGAGTGGGTGCGATACGCGTAGTGTAGGTCACTTGTTGACCTTGGGGCATCGGGGTGCGGGTTGCTTGCAATGGGCGCTTGGTAGCTCTTCGCATTGTGGGTTAGACCGATGCAACACACCGATGATCCGCAGGCAGAGACACTATTCTTAATCGAGATCCGATAAAGACCGTCATGTATGTGCTAGATGTGCAATATATAATTATAGCACTTGGTCTACGTGGTACCGAAGATCTTTTCGATCAATTTCTCCGACTTGAGTATTAGCTCCATGGAGTAGGTCATTGAGTCTACGTGCGCATGCATGAAACTGAGCATCTATATCTATGTGATGGTGTTTATGTAATTATTTTGTGATTTAAACAGTGATAATGGCATGATGGTAATTATTATTCTTACACTATGATGATGGCATAATTGTGATCATGATATGATATTTTTGGTATAATATGTTGTTTGTATTATCTCTGTGCTATTATGCTGGTATTGGCGTAGGTGATCTCACCTCTTTGTATGTATATCTGTATATTGCATTTATATTGGGTGAAGACGTTGAGAAAGATACGGTACTAGAAGGAGAAGAGGAATTACTTCTCACATCGTGAACTGCGAGTTCGACAAGATGACGTCAAGAGCCGCTTTCTTCGGATATGTACGTTTACAATTTCACGGAGGAGTTGGAGAATGGAGGACAAGTCCCGATGAACGAGGACTTATTTACGAGGGGTACCGACCGTTAGTATTAGTAGGGTACATGTATCGTGGGGATCCATTTTTCGTGTGACTATCTTTGTTCATGTTGAATTTTCGTTGCATATCGGGCGACATTGGGACACTAGAAATTATGTCCCAACGAAAATCAACATAGTGTCGTCGGCCGGACACTGTTCGTAGGGCTACTCGTCATAACGGATTCCTACCGCCGAGGAACCCGAGGAGGACCCGTCTGAGGGTCTTCTCGCTTAGTTAAACTTGGGCATGTTTGAACTCGATATAAATAATGTCTGTAATTATTTAAGTGTGTTTGTTGTTTCAAGAAATGATCTGTAATAAATGAACCTGACAGCACTTGTGTAATATGTATAATGATGTAAATTACGTGTGATGACTGTTATGTATAATGATGTACATTATGTGTGATGATGTATAATAGTTTTATTTTCCGCTAAGTTTATTTTATTGTCATAAAAAAAAATTTTTACAACTCGTATTTTATTATAACATCATATTTTATAACTTGGGGATAATTTGGCAATATAGTAACATAAATGCGGCACCCTGGGTGTTACATCAAGCATAGGCAAATAAATCAAAGCTCATAAACATACATAAATTATTACATGACCATGGATATGAATCCTCACATGGATTCAACATCCATCAAATATAAGACCATCTCTCACCACCATGCTTAGTTGGTGAGATGGATCTCCCTCTTACTTCTTGAAGATCCTCAAAAACTCCTTGTTTTGCTTCTTTTTTCCAAGTCTTTTATCACCAAGAGCTTCTCAAATACAAAACAAAATACATAAAAATTAGTATACTAAGCTTGATTAAGAAAACCATGGATCAAACATGGTTTAGATTATGAAAAAGAGAGAAGAAATGAAGTTTCCTTACACTTCACCATAAATACCTCATAACTTTGATCTTGAAGAAAGTCCATGAAGATGAATGATTTGGAGGAAATCTTCAACATAGAAGTTGCTTAGAACATCATGTAGATTCAAGATCTATGGTTGGATGAAATTAAAAGAGCTTGGAGAGTGGTTTTGGGTGTCTTGACCAAATGGTTTCTCTTGAAACACAAAGATGGAATTTTTTATTTTTGATAGAAACTTGAAGCTTGGATTTGAAGCTCAAGATGAATGATTTTGGAAAAACTCATAACTAGAGATGTTCTTAGAATGATGTTTAGGTTTAGAAAATCAAGTTGGATGAAATGATAGAAATTTGGATAATGATTCTAAGGTGCTTGACCGAAACTTGCTTGGAGAAGAGAAATGGAGAGAAAACTTGGTAACTTAGCTTCTTGAAAATGTTTAATGATGACCAAGGATGGCAATAATGGTCTTCAAACTTTTTCTATGGCCTTAAAGCCTCTCAAAACCGTGCACCCCCTTTAAGTCATCTCCTAAGGATGCTAACAAATCAATTATGAGTAATTTATCTCTAAAAAGTAGTACATGGCCATATGATATATGTGCTAAGTCATCAAAAATTGACTTACTTTTATTTAACTTCTTGCAATTGATCAATAATGACCAAGAATGGGTAATAATGGTGGTCTTCAACTTTGCTACTCACTTAAGCCACCAAAACCGTAGTGCCCCCCTCCAATGCATTCTCCTTGAATGCAAATTGATCAATAATGATACACCATTGACCATGATATGTAATAATGGTCATAAAGTTTTGTTTCTTTGTCTCCTAAACAATCCAAAACCATCCCCTTCCATGCATGCTTCTCCTTGTGCATTTAATTATTTGTCATCATTATTAGCCACCATCTAGAGCATTTCTAGTCATTGATTAATTCAATGGTTAGGATTTAGGTAGACTTTTGATTTAGAAGACTTAATCTAGGCCATTAGATTTTTCTCCTTAAAATTCTAGCCATTAGATGTGTCTCCAAAATTAAAGGTCAAGATTACTCCTTCTTACTTTTAATCCAAGGGTCATAATTAGTCTTTGTCACTTTTTAAGACTAAATCTTCACCATTGATTAAATCCAAATCCAAATGGTCATAAATGGTCCTTGTTACTTTACAAGACCAATTCTCCACCCTTGATCACTTCTAAATCCAATGGTTATAAATGGTCTTTGTCACTTTTTGAGACCAAATCTCTACCATTGATTTAATCTCCATCTAACGGTTATAAATGATCTTATTCACTTTTAAGATCAAATCTCCACTGTTAATTAAATCAAGATCAAGTTTCCATCATTAATTAAATCAATGGTGGATATCCAAACCACCAAGGTTGACTTAAGCAATATAATTTCTATTTTTATCTGCTAAAACCTCACGAAATTATATATTTACTGTATTTTTATTGCCCGATAAATAAATACAGTACGAAACACAGTACAAGAAATTTTTTAAAACTGTTTCCGGATTCAGGTTTAGTAAGATCCCCTGTCTCCGTCTAAACAGTACAAATTTTTCTATGCGTAGAAAAATTTTCACTTTGCGGGACCCACCTGGGCCCACGTATAGCCACATGGGCCCACATACACCCCCCTGAGCCCACAAATAGTAAAAAATTTCATAATCATTCACAAAAATTACAAAAATTAGAAAACGCATAAATATCAAATCAGATTACGTAAAATAATTACCTAACGGTAAAAATTAAATTACATAAAGTTTTCCCCGGCCTGAAAATTTTTATTTTCCTGACAAGGAGTAAATCACTCAAAACGATCAAATACGCTGACAGAAATAACAAAATAATTTTACAGTGCACAGAAATTACTAAACAGTAAAATTCTGTAACTGTTAAAATTACTGTTTAAGAGATACAGAAATTTTGAGATGTTACAGATTCACTACAAATCAAAAGATCAAGCTATAGGTATCCTAACCAAGGCCTTGCCAAAAGCAAGGTTTGAAACATTAAGGATAGTCCTTGGTGTTTCTAGTAAAAATGCCAAGGAGGAGTGAAGAAGTCTATGACACTTTTGTTGTCACATCTTGTAGCTAGATATTTTGAATTTAATAATAGTAATATACATTAAAGTTATTATTAGCAATGACTTTTTGAATCTTGTAATAATGAAATAGTTTGTGGTCTAAATTAAAAGCTTATGTTGTAAGACAGAGAAGCTTATGTTGTAAGCCAATATATGTTTTGTATAATATATATTACCAACTTTGAATGTGAAAGTTACTGCTAACCTTCCTCTTCGTTCTTTTTAGTCTAAAACCTACAGCCTACGTTCCCATAGGAACTTCTATCCACATTTAGTTTCCAAAGACCAAGATGTGGCTTGAACCATTGGATCAACTAAACCAAACAATCATTCACCTGCATAGGCCTGCAAATGTGGTTTATCACCACTATAAGTTGTCTAGCATAGCTAGTAATTTCAACAGCACCAATGTTAGCCCCATGAAAAACTTTATGATTCTTATCCCTTCAAATTAATCCACCATACTGATGCAAGTAAGTGACCACAGTCCTCGTGACAAGATAAGCATTGGACCCAATCATGCAAAATAGGTGTGTAAAAGTGAAGGTGATTATCGAAACCTAGAGAATTCTATATTTGTCTTAACTTGGGATAATCCCAGAGGCAATGTATGATATCTTCTTGATTCTAGTTACATCTTGGACATAAAGTGACCTATGAAAGTCATCTATGCTTTATGAGTTGATTTGTAGGGGTGGAAGATAAGCCAAACTAAGAATTTTACCTTTTCGGGAGCTTTATTTATTTTAAGGAGGTGTAAAAAAGGGTTAGTAGACAAATCTATATTAAACCAAATTCTAGTTAATTAGGTAAAAAGAGAGCTATTATTTATATTATCATAATCAAATTATAATATAAATAACTAAATTATCTTAAATAATTTATTTAATTTAGTTTCTTAAATATAAATACTATGTAATTTATTATCATGATCAAATTATAATATAAATAATCAAATTAAGTAATTATAATTATAATTTAAAAACTAAATATGTTAAAAAGAAGGAAAATGTAAAAAAAAAAATTAAGAACAAAATGTTTTTAATTGTAAGTAGATTAGGAAAAAAAAGAAAAAGCCATGTTGAGAAGTCGGTTTGGGAATAATCAACTTCCCAAAATAGTTGTAAAAAAAATTGTGATGGTGTTGGGAAGTTGATTCTTGCCAAACCGACTTCTCAACACCATTTTTTTAAAAAAAAATAAGTTTTCACGTTGAGAAGTCGGTTTGAGAGAAACAGACTTTTCAACATTACCCAAAATAAGTGTATTTTGGAAATTAAAGTTGCAATATCGGTAAAATGGAAAATAAAGTTATAAACAACCTTTTTTTTTAACTAAAAAAGACATTTCCCATTTTACTGTTGTTGCAACTTTAATTCCCAAAATACACTGATTTTGGAAAATGTTGAAAAGTCTGTTTCTCCTAAACCAACTTCTCAACATGAAAACTTAATTAATTTTTAAAATGGTGTTGAGAATTTAATTTGGCAGAAACCAACTTCCCAACAACATCACAAACTTTTTTTTTACAACCATGTTGGGAAGTCGATTATTTCCAAACCGGCTTCTCAACATGGCTTTTTATTTTTTATTTTTTCTAATCTACTTACTATTACAACAATTTGTTCTTAATTTTTTTTACATTTTTTTCTTCTTTTTTAACATAAAGCTCGTTTGAATGTGCTTTTTTAGGTAAAAAAAGATTTTTTTTAAATAAGTACTTTTGCTCATTTTTAACATGTTTGGATGAACTTTTTTAGAAAAAGAAAAAGCACAAATTGTACTTTATTTAGAAGTTGGATTTTGGTACTTCTCAAAAAAGAAATTTTTTATAACATAAAAAGGCTATTCAAACATTAAAATAAAAATGCTTCTCTAATATTATATCCAAACATAAAATAACATTTATTTTTTTTAAAAGACCTTTTAAAAAGTATCACATGAAAAAAGATCTTATTTTAGAAGCTCATCGAAATGAGCCCATAGTATTTAGTTTTAAAATTATAATTAAAATTATTTAGTTTAATTATTTATATTATAATTTAATCATGATTATAAATTGTATAGTATTTATATTTAAGAAACAAAATTAAATAAATTATTTAAGATAATTTAGTTATTTATATTATAATTTAATTATGATAATATAAATAACAGTTCTCTTTTAACCTAATTAACTAGAATTTGGTTTAATATAGATTTTTCTGTTAATCTTTTTTACACCTCAAATTAAAAATAAATGAAGTGCATAATATTTAGATTTAAGAAATTAAATTAAATAAATTATTTAAGATTAATTAAAATGAAATTTAATCAAATGGTTGATAAGTTTGTAAATAGTTAGTAGATTAGAAAAAAAAAAGTCGGTTTGGGAAGAACCGATTTCTCAAAACCATTTTTTAAAAAACATTAAGTTTTCGTGTTGAAAAGTCAGTTAAGAGAAACTAATTTCTCAATGTTACCCAAAATCAACATATTTTGGGAATTAAAGTTGCAACAGTTAGAGACAAAAACATAGAGATAAAAAAACATTGAATGAATGAATATGATATGATGGTTAACCTCTATTTATACATGAAGACTATTGTATAAGAATAGAAAATAATAAAATATAATTATGTACTAAATCAATCTAACTATGTACTAAATTAATTACAATCATCCTTAAAATTAATTGTGATCAATTATAATCTCAATCATAATTAATCACGTTAACATTCCCCTCAAACTCAAGTGGGTATAGAAGAAACCAACTTGAATTTAGAAACCAAAGTGCGAAATTGGCCAAAATGATGAGCTTTGGCAAACAAATTGGCTGGCTGATCAAGAGTATCAATGGAAATGAGATAAAGAGCACAACGAAAAATGTGTTGACGAATGAAGTGGCAGTCGATCTTAGTATACTTGGTGCGCTTATGAAAATTATCATTGTGAGCAATCTGAATAGAACTCTTATTATCACAGTAAAGAGCAATGAGAAGACTGAGAAACATCTAAGTCTTTAAGAAGCAAACATAACCACAGTATTTCAGATGCGGTGTCAGCTAGTGCTTGATATTCTGCTTCAGTACCAGAACGTGCAGTTAAGTCTATTTCTTGTTTCACCATGAAATAAGTGCATCACCAAGAAAGATACAGTAGCCAGTGGTGGATCAATGATAAGTGGGATCTCTACCCCAATCAGCATCATAATAAGCCTGGAGAACTAAGGAGGAGTTGACTGAGAAATGAAGCTCATGAAATATAGTTCCTTTTATATACTGAATAATACGTAGAACAACAACATAATGAGTAGTGTTCAGAGTTGAAATAAACTGGCTAACTAGATGAACAACATATGAAATGTCTAGATGAGTAACGATAAGATAAATTAAACTGCCAAGTAACTGTCGATATAGAGTAGGATCATTGAGTATAGTACCATCCATAAGTGTAAACCTGCCATTAGGTTATAGAGGAGTAGACTTGGTGTGACTATCGGTGAGACCAACTCAAAGATAAGATCTGAGGTATATTTAGCTTGAGATAGAGAAATGCTATCACCAGAAAAAAGGATTTCAAGACCCAGAAAATAACTGAGAGGTCCAATATCTTTCATCTCAAAATGCTGACTCAAGAATTGTTTAAGCTCAGTAATATCAATAGTATCATCACTAGTAATAATCATATCATTAACATAGAGAAACAACAAAATATACCTTTATCATTTTTGTGAGTAAATAGAGCAGAATCGTAGGCATTGGAGGAAAAGCCAAACTGATTGATAATATTGTGAAACTTGGCAAACCAGGCTCGAGGTGCTTGTTTGAGACCATATAAAGCCTTTTAAAGATGACAAACCTTATTTGGTGAAAAAGTGTAACCAAGAGGTGGAAGTATATAAACTTCTTCTTTCAAATCACCATTAAGAAAGACATTCTTCACATCCATATGATTTAGAGTCCATTTCTGAGTGGTTATAATAGTAAGGAGAGTACGAATTAAAGTGATGCGAGCAACATGTGCAAAAGTCTCCTCATAATTAATGCAATACTCTTGAGTGAAACCTTTGGCAACCAAACGAGCCTTATAGCACTAAATAGAGCCATCAGAATGAGTCTTGTTCTTGAATATCCATTTACTTCCCATAAGTGTCTTACCAAAAGGAGAATCAACAAAGTCCCAAGTATTACTATTCTCCAAAGTCTGTAACTCTTCTTGCATAGCATGCTTCCAATGAGGATTGATGGAGGCTTCTTGATAGGACTGAGGTTCATGTAAGTGAAGTATGGTAGCAAAATAATGGTAATCACGAGGATAGGTAGGTTAAGTTCTTACCCTAGTTGGATGCTCAGAAGGAAGAGGGAGTGCAATGACAAGTGCAGGATCTATGTTTAAAACAACGTCATCGGGAGTGACTGAAACATTGGAAGTGACTGGAAGCTCACTGGAGGAACCTACATCAGAATCACTAGGAAAGAGATCAATAAAGGGGTTAGTGAAAAGAAGAGTTGAAGTGAAAGGGAAGGACTTGAACTTCGAGAATGAGAAGAACATGGTGTCATCCCGGAAGACGACATGACAGGAGATATAGATGCTTTAAGAAATTGGATCCTAATAGCGATAGCCTTTATGTTCAGTGCCATAACAAAAAAAGCAATAGAGACATGCTTGGGGCTCAAGTTTAGTGTACTCATGGGGTTGAAGGAGAACAAAACAAGCACAACTAAAAACTTTAAGAGAGTTGTAATCTGGAGAATTATGGTGGAGACGTTCAAAGAGAGATACATTACCTAGAATAGAAGAAGGAAGACGGTTGATGACATAGACAGCGGTGAGAGTGGCTTCCCCCCAAGCATGTTTAGGATAAGAGGAGGAGATAAGCATAGCTCGCAAAGAGTCAAGGATATGACAATATTTTCTTTCAGCATGACCATTTTGCTGAGAGGTACCAGGACTAGAAAACTCAAAGAATGTACCCTGCTCAGCAAGAAAGTAGAGAATTTTTTAATCACGATACTCAGAAGTATTATCACGACAAAAAACTTTAATTCATTTTGAGAAATGAATTTTGATCATAGTAGCAAAATTAATGTAAATTTCAGGAAGTTCTAAATGATTTTTCATTAAATATATCCAAGTAGAACGAGAAAAATCATCAATAAATATTATAGAATATCAATTACCTTTCATAGTTGGTGTGAAGTAGGCACCCAGACATCAAAGTGCACAAGGTCAAAAGGAAGTTTAGAAAATGGAGGTACTTTTACTAAAGTAAAGTGCAGGTTGTTTAGCAGTTTAATAAGAAGTGTAGTGAAAAAACTAATTATTGACCGAACCTACAGCCCTTTGAGATAATAGGGGATATAGTTTCCCTAGAGAACTATGAGCAAGATGTTAGTGCCACAATTGGACGGAGGATGAGGTGGATGTTGCATAAATATTTGAGGTAGGATGAACATGAAGGTTGGTGAGCTTAAATAGCCTTCCAACTTTACATCTAGTCCTTATGACTTGTCTTGTCCGTGGATCCTGCACACAACAACCAGAAGAAGAAAATATGACTTCATAACCAAGGTCATATAGTTGATTAACAGAAATGAGATTGAATTTTAATTTGGGACTAAGATATGTATCAGGTAAGCTAAGAGTGAGTAAAGTGACGAAATCCTTATGACTAACATTCATAAGAGATTCATCGATTGTATGTATAGAATATGCAATGTCATTAACAGATAGGGATGAAAAAGACTAAGATGTGGACGTCATATGGTTATAACAAGCAGATTCAAAGTACCATCTAGTATTACCTGGTGTGGTTGATAAAGTAGAAGATGTATTACTAGAATTAGATAATAGACACTTAAGAACAACCTGGGTGTGGGTGAAGAACCTGGGGATCCATTAGTAGTAGTAGTAGTAATAAGCACAAACTTAGAAAAACTGGGACAGGGTTGAATTCTGTTCTGATCAGACCTTGGAGGACATATGGGATAATTTTCAATCAAGTGTCTTAAGTCTTTACAATATTTGTAACATCTGGGGCAGTGAGCACAACTAAAGGAGATTGAGCAATGTCTGGTTTCTCCATTATACTAAGGAAGAACGTAAAAAATTGAACTTTTGGAGTTGAATTGACAGAAAAGAACCTAAAAAAAATGAAAAGATCTCACTGGAAAACCTTAGGAAATGTCTGGTGTCATGTTAGCACGTTGGATGACACGTCAGCTAGATAAACCAGGTCAGCAGGTCTCATCAGTGCCTTCGCCATATCAGCGGGTCTCGGGTCAATGGAACTAGGTCACAGGTCAACGAATCACTTTTGTTGGATCTAGCGTGTGACGACACGTGCGGTGGCGGTTAGAGATGAAATTTCGGTGGCTGGTAGATCAGTGGACAACGGTTCCAACGATAATGGTTATGTAAAAAATGGAGGTCTAGGGAGCGGTGAACCGGAAATGGCAACGATGAGGTATTTTGGAGATCTAGAACGATGTTTGAGCGGAGATCTGAAACGGTGTCTGGAGGTCTGGAACGGTGTCTGAACGGTGTCTGAACGGAAGTCTGGAGCAATGTCTGAATGAAGATCTAGAACGATGTCTGAAATTGAGTCTGGAATCTAGGACGAAATCTAAAATAGAGTCTGGAATCTAAGATTGGATCGAGAGCCTAGACTCTCTGATACCCAGTTAGAAACAGAAACAGGGAGACAAATATTGATAATTTGTGTATATTTATGACTAGATGAATATAGAATGGTTAACCTCTATTTATATAAGAAGACTACTAACATGAAAGAAAAATAATAAAATATAATTATATACTAAATCAATATAACTATGTACTAAATCAATTACAATCATCCCTAAAATCAATTGTGATCAATCATGATTAATCATGCTGATAACAACAATGGTAAAATGGGAAATGAAGTTAGGAAAAGCATTATTTTAATAAAAAAAACCTATATTATGTTGTCCTTATTAAACTCATCACTAACAATTTGACAGTAAGGAATAAAATAATGATCAAGATCAACATTGGGATTCAACGTCAAAGCATCAAAGAATTGTCAAAGGCATTTTTCTTGATGATCTTTTGATTTTCGTTCCATGAACAACTCCACTTCCTTAGTTATTTCTGAAGCATTTCAAGGATCCCACTTGATGTTACAATTTTTTTCGAAAGGTGGAATTTCTCGTAGATATATACTATTTGACTTAGAAGGTGTGCCCTTTGTAGCCGTAGTGGTCATTCATCTAAAGCAAGTATTCAAATCTAGCAACAAATGTTGGTAATAACGTTCCCACCATTCAACCAAATTAGGAGTTGGGAACCTGCTGGTGGTGCAATTGACAGGCTTGAAAGATTGTTTGATCTATTGGTTGTTCCTGTCTAATTAAGCAATAGCCTCTGTCGAAGACAACACTGTAATAGGCTATTTGTATAAATCTTGTTTGAGCATAGGAGCAGAAATGGCTTGAGTATAACCAAGTTATTGAGCCACCAAGTTTGGCATATGATAAACAACTCCAAGGTCATCAGAATCTAGAAAGCCTATGCAAAGAATTTGCTGCAAAGGTAATTTGCCCACTTAGCGTTGATTTCCCCATGAAAATCACTATATTTAGAAATCATCGTGATGATGAAATAGGCAGGACCTTCAATTACAGCCGCAAATTGGTTGAAGCTTATGTCAATAACATTCATCTTCATAGAGTGAAATACTTTGAAATACTTTGTAATATCATCGACATAAGAATTATTTTCACCCTCATGATGGTAATAGGTGAGCCTATAGTAGTAAATCCTTTCATGGATCGACCGATGAATCGTTGACCAAGTAATCATAAAGAACGACATTAAGCCATATTTGCCATAGCCAAAAAGGGCCACCCATGGTAAGCATCTTGGCACAAGCATGGATCATGTCGATAATCTCATTGATAAATTGATAGAGGTGAGCAATTATTAAATGGCTTAAGGCTAATAATCGACCTTCATGAATCATCGTTGCCAAAGGCAAACAATCCTTTGACAGCTGCAAAGACTTAATGCAGAAAACATGACCACAAAGCCATAATAGTAGAAATGCTACATGTTCTTCATCCAACGAAGTTGGTTGGCCAAGTTTGCAATGGTGATTTATGAAAGGCCCATAAGACCAATTTGGGACATCGATATTAGTAGTTTTACTTGGAGCTTTGTTAGGAGAAATAGTTTTCCCACGAGGTTCCAGGCTAGTAATAGCTGCCAAATCAAACTAAGTTGGTCCCATCATTCTACAAGGAAAGTGGAAATTATTCATAGTCTTGTTCCGAAAGAACAAAGTTGCGCCCATCATGCTCGAGTTAAGCTTGATGTAATGGCAGCTTAGTTGAATCAAGTAAAAAATACAATGTTCTTTCCAGAAAACTCTTTTGGAAGGGTTGAACCCGATCAAGCTAGGCAATGTATTCCTTGAATGATTTCGCCTGAAAAGCCCTAAAAGGAAGCACCTTTGGATCAAAATATCTGATAGGAAACAAATCCAAAGAGGCCAGAATGTGTTGGTCTTTACAAGAAAGAAACAAATCATGAACATCAAGATGCAAAGCTTCAGACTTTGGTAACAAAAGGCCAAGATAACAATAGGTTTCTGGCTAACATTGTAAGGAATAAGAATATAGTTTTTCCAGGTTTTGAATTTTTGGTTTGAAGGGTCAAGAACAAGATAAACCCCACCTTTATAGGTTGGAAATTCAACATGTAACACTATAGGAAGTTTTTGGAAGAACTTAGGTTGGTGTTAATGAAGGAAGCCATGGAAAAGAATAAAACAGAAGAAGAAAAAAAATAGAGAAATGCAAAATTTTACTAGAAAAAGGAGAGGGTGAAAATAAAAAATGGGTTTTTATCTCATGACATATTTATGGCCTCAGAATCTTCCTGTGGAAGTTCAAATCCTTTCACCTTCTCAAATTTAATTTAAAATCTCAAATATCAAATAAATTCTGGTAATGGGTTAAAAACCCCACTAACACTTCCTAGAAGGATGCGTCTGTTTGACAAACAATAATTATTACATCCATTTCCCAAGGGGTGTGGATCCAACTGTCACATCAAGAGTCAATCACCATAAAGGTAAAAACATTTATGTATTTTCCAAAGCATTCTAGAAATGTCCATTACAAGCTATCGAAATGAATGCTTCCAAAAGCATTTAAGATAACATCGAAGATAGCATTGTCGAAGTATGGCTTGTCAGAATAAAATTTATCCTTTTTCCTTCTCACTTTGTCCAAAGGTATATTCTGAGGGGTATTTGTTGGGGGACGAAATTAGCTATTTTGACAAATATGGAAAGCAGGCAATAAGAAGTCACTAAAAATACTAAGATTCAAGGATCTGTCAAAGACAATGATTGACTTAGTAGCCAATCGACAACAACAATGTTTTGACAACTAGTTTAGCCAGGATTACAAGTCAAAGAAGACCATGTTGACAGAATGAAAGATTTGACTAGAGCCAATTGTCAGAAGACAAGTGGATTTGACAAAAG
Source organism: Ormosia emarginata (assembly GCA_029884605.1). Taxonomy (NCBI): domain Eukaryota; kingdom Viridiplantae; phylum Streptophyta; class Magnoliopsida; order Fabales; family Fabaceae; genus Ormosia; species Ormosia emarginata. The sequence continues at coordinate 18,218,989 of JAQQTP010000068.1, read as the reverse complement.
AACAACAAGCAAATCCTGAAGCTTCAAAAGGAAAGTTCTAAATTGTTGTCAAAGTGAAGCTATGCAGGAATGTTGAAGCCATATGAGTGAAGATTTGTTGACGTCAAAGTTAATGGTCAACGAGGAAACGTTTTACAAATTGAAAGGAGATCATAGTGGGTTCCATCACTGAATGTGGGTAGTTCCCAAGATTGATGCTAAAAGGATAAGAACGTAGCATCATGGAAAAGTTATAAGCTGAAAAGAAGAAAGAAACTGCCCACTATTGGAGCAATTACCATGTTGAAAGCCGCATGGAAAATTAAATGCATGGTGGAAATTACATGATTGCTAGGTGGCAATATCTTAGGGACTATGGAGTTTAAATTTTAGTCGCTAATGAGAGAGGCTGGTTGCCTGTAAATAGAAGATCGAACAACGTTTAATGAGCTAGTCCATCTACTTGCAACACACCCTATATTTCTAATAGTTCCTAAGTCCCCAATGTCATGCTCACGGATTGACGGGTTATCAGTCAACTATAACCGTCACTTTCAATTCACATGTCTCTCTATGTTTTAATCTATTTATCATTCATGTAATTTGTACCTTTTACATGTTAATTAATTTTATTTCAGTTCTTTCAAGTTTATGCATGTTCTTTCATGTTCTTTATTGTTAACTTGTCAAGTTCTTTCTTAATTCTGCATTTTATTTGCTTTCAAGTTTGATTTCTATACATTTTACCTTTTTGCAAATCCCCTTTAACTTTTTTTCCAACTTAGTGCAAATTTACACATTTTTGTGTTTTCCTTCTGCATTTTCACTATTCTTCGTGTTCATTAAAGCTCATGCATTTTCTGCACTTTTTTATGCTTTAATTTTTGGCTTGAACACACATTACACTGCCAAGATGTTTTTATCAGCACACTGCACCAACATTGACATTTGTGGTATTTACTTTCTGCCATTAATATTCTGTCAGTTTATTTTTAGCAAGTTTATTTTCAACAATTGTTATCTTTATGTCAAGTTTACTTTCATTTAATTTACTTTTGACATTTCCTTTCCGTCGGTTTACTTCTAGAAAGTTTATTTTGACTCATTTTTTACATTCTCATTTCATCTTTGTTTGTTTATTAATGTTCATATTACAAGGTTAACTCTTTTTGGACATACCATTTTACTAACACTTGACTAATTGACGGTTGCTTAACAATTTTGCCAATAATCAGAAACTTGAGGATCTTAAGAGGAGCTGATTCGCTCATTGATATTAGATCTTGAATCAAAAAAAGTAGTCAGTACTTTTGACAAAAATTCACAACAAACAAAGGGTTAAAATATCTAGTAGAGAAGGCTCCTAAAGGAAAAAAAGGGTGAAATCCATCAGGCTCCGTGACTTTATAATGCTTCATGCATCTTCAAAGCCATAAACACTTCCTCTTTGCATATATGGCTCATAAGTTTGCCAATATCATTGTCGCCATGCTTGGGTAAGTACTGTAGAGATAAGAAAGATGGTTGAGTCACAAGGGGAGAGCAAAATAGACACTTGAAAAAGGAAAGTGCTTCACCCTTTAGTATCTCACCGTCTGCACACCATACCATTTTTAGATGGTGTAGATGGTGAGAATGCTATTTTTAGGACAATATTATTTATCTTGTTTCTTTAAATAAAGTGATGTAACATGTATATAAATTATATTCGAAAAATTGAAACAGACAATTTGAAACACTAACATTCATAATCACGAGAAAGGGTTTTTTCCAACTCAACCAGAAAAAAGAGAATTAGTCCGTTCAATGCTCCATTAGATGCCTTCAAGGCGGGCCTCAATCTGCCTCTTCCTTTTAAAAATATTCCCAAAGACTTCTTGTGATTTTTCCGGTGGAGGTTGCTTGTTTGCTTGCGCACGAGTTTCTAATTGTAATAATGTAAGTAACCATTTTTTTTAAAAAAAAATATTTTTCATGAAGCATGAAAATAACACTTAATATCAAAAAATGAAACATAGAGCCTCCACGGGAAACAGACGAAACACAGATGTCCCCGTCACTGAATTGAACTGTATTCCAATTTTATTTTCCTTTCCTTGTGTAGAATGTAACTGTGCAATCCTAAGTACTTTGGAGAAGTATGTGATTGCTTAGATTTAGAACAATTCTTTCTTGTATACATCATGTGTAGATGGATAAAATAAATAAAATTTAGTCCGTGCATGGGCACCATCTGTAGGATGAAATTCCGTTTTATATATGTGCACTGTACGAGTCACAAATATGTAGTTTAATCATTTTAAGATTTTAAATTTAATTTGTTGTTAACATAAAAGGTTTTACTAAATAAAAGTGTCATTTTATTTTAGTAATTAAAATATTTTTGTTAAAAGTTAAAACTCATTAATTATTAATAGATTAAACTTAAAATATATATTAGCTATGATACTTGTGAACTTAAATTATAATCGCCTATATTTTTAACAATGAAAGTTAAAAAGGAAGAGTCAAAGTTAAGACTTATAAAAGAAGATTCAGACTATCATAATTTTTGCCAAAATTTATATAGCTTCACCTAGATTGTAAATTCATGTAAGAACGTTTGGTTAGTTGAAGTGGTTCGACACTTGTTTTTCTTAAATAAGATTTTAAGTTTGAATTTTGTAAATTAAAAAAAATTAACTTTGAAAGAATTTTATACCTTTGTGATTTAACTTGACTTGATTCCAAAATAATCGATATCTAATACGGTTCTAGAATATCAAAAAATTTATAAAAAAATTGTGAATTCAAATAAGTATAATTTATAGCACATGGGCTCAATCCAACATATTCTTTAAACTTTTTTATTTTTTTTAACAAGTCTAATTTTTTTATATTATTTAACTCTCATATCATTTTTATATTATTTTTATATAATTAATTACATTAATTTTTCTCCATTATTTTCTTTTACTGAATCACAATCATTCAAAAATTATGTAAAAAAAGTGTATAAGAAAAAATAATGTATAAACATTATTTTTTTAATGAGTAATGTGATATACATATTTTTTTTTCTCATATATACTTGTTAGTTATTTTTCGGGATCTCTTTTTTCCTTTCTCACTTTTTCTTTTCTATAAACCATCAACCACTTTCCCTCTCTTTCTGTGTTGTTTGTGTCCAAAAACATTTATATAACTTCTGGTTTTTATTTTATTTCGGTCACACTGTAATTGTTTTTCGTATGTACACTTCAACTTTTTATTAATTTATTATTATTATCACAAGAAAAATACTTATTACAAATTTTATTTTTTCCCACATCTATATAAATGACGATAAAATTAGAATTCAAGTATGTAAAAAATGAGATAACGATTTACTGTAATAAAATAATAAAAATTATACAAATAATATATTTATAAATATACATAAATAACATTATTTTCATAAGTCATAATCATGTTCGCGATGCTACACTAATTAATTGTAGGCCTGGATGCAATATTTAACCATATTTATATATAATAAACGGAAGAAGCCTTCATCGAGAACAGGCAAAACCCATATCACCACCATTGAGTTTTCCACATTTTTTATTTTTAAATTTTGAACGAAGATGTTAAGATGAAGAAAAGAAGATTGAGAAAATCATAATAAGAGACGTATGCTGTACCATTATTAAAGTCCAAGATTATAAAGTTTCAGGCTTCATCTAGCCTGCAATCTTTTCCAGATGATTTGCCTACAACATTTGCCTCTCTTTATTCTTTCTAGTTTGTCTTCTAACTTGAGTTGTCATAAATGGGGGTGTTTCTATGTTATTCCTAGAGATATTTTTTCTACCTCCTAATATTATACTATTACATTATTATTAATATTGTTTTTAATTAGTATACTTACTAGTATTACTTATTTATCAATCTATTTTTTAATTCTTTATTAAAATATCAGAGAGTGTTTGATGTGAATAACTATAAAGTAAAAAGTTAAAAATGTTTTAAAATAATTAATTATAAAATAAGAAGTTTTTATGATTTTATTATTTTTATGTTTATTTTAAATTTTTTAAATAAATAATAAAATGTATTTATGAATTTATTTTTATGTTTATTGTTTAATTTTTAAATGATTGATTAATAATAAAAAAATTTAGGAAACAAAAATTAAATAGTAAATAGGAAATTTTTTTTATAATAGCCTGAATTATCATTTTATTGTTTATATAATATAAAATATATTACTTAAAGATCAGGAAAGAAATAGCTCCTAAATAAATGTTTTTTTTACCCACAGAGGTCTGCATTTGTAGCTGTCTATAATCCGTATATGCCAACTTTTGACAAAATGAAAGTAGAGCATAATCTAGTGGGACACAGCGCACATGTTCGTTTGGGTCCACATCCAGTCCTCTCAAGAGTCTCAACGAGGGGAGGAGTCAATTGCGGCCAAATTACGAGTTAGGTACAGATGGACCCACGCATATGCGAAGCACTGGCCTTCAAATTCAATTTTCAACTTGGTGGATGTAGCATCGTTATAAACCGATCCAATATTACCCAACCATTTGGTTCTAAATCAAAATCAAATTCAAGCCAATGTTAATACAACAACTGAACAACCACTCGTTATAAACATCATATGTAGATATTTGTGTACTACTTATGGGTGGAGGATTGAGTCACATCAGTCCCATCCGTACATATTATGCATTAGCACAGGCATCGCACAGTTATATGAATCAGCTCGAGCTTGATTCAATTAGAAAACTCATACATTGGCCTTTGAGTCAATTTGATCTTTTGATCATAATGAGTATTTTTTTTGTGATCCGGTCAAATTCAAGTCACTTACTACTCAACCAAGATGGTTCAACCTGATTTTGTTTTTTGTTTATATAATTTAAGCTTAAAAAGAATAAATAATGGAATATATTTTTTGATTAAACTATATTATTATTTAGTAATATTTTTAAGTTTTTAATTTATTTTATTATTCAACCAAATCGATTTTTGAACACTGGTGTTAATAATTTTTGCTGCTAGTTTAATTTTTTTTATATTTTATTCATATAATATTTTTTAATATAAAATACTTTTTTATATAGTATTTTTTATAAAAAATATTTTTTCCTTTATTCATATTTTTCGATTCAATTATTTAATCCGTAATTAAATTATTAACTCATTAATCTAACATTTTGATTAGATTGAACTCAGGTTATACAAATATACACATCACTCAGGCTAGTTTGTTGTTAGTGCATGAGAACTACACACCGGCTCAAATATAGACTTCATATCACTTTTCATTAATTAAACACTTGTCATCCGTCATATGAACTATTGGAATAATTAAAAATCAATCATAGGAAGATATATATTTAATTTAAAATTTTGAAAAATTTTAATATAAGATTTGGGTGGATTTATATTTTATTTAAATTTATAGTTAAAAATGCTTTAGTGTAAGAGGGCATATTAAAGATATTTTTTTTAAAAAAATTATTTTGATGTTTTCACCTTGAACTTAACCATTTGGACCAGTTGGTTAAATGATATATGCAAATGAAGTGTAAGAAAATAGACTAAATAAAAAATCAACTCCTCCAACTGCTACTAGTTTATTCCACTGTACCCTAGAATTCTAAATCAAATAATTTGGCCAGCCACAATGGGTGGCTTAAAGTTTGAATTTGGTACTTGAGGAATTTCTGCAAGGTTAGATGTTTGATTTCGCATAGCACATGTGAGAAAGAATAGTTTTAATATTCCTAGCAATGATTAATCTCTGACTGAAAATATATGGTAATATCTTGTATGACTTGAAAAAATCAAAATTTATGAAATAGTCAACAACCAATTTTTTGCACTTTCAACTTAGTTCATTAGTGGCTTGACATCTCATGTCAAACGTTGTTGGTGCACTTGACAAGAGAGTAGGGTTTTTAAAAATCCAAGCAGCTGAAGTAGGATTATGATGATGATATTACTCCACTAATTAAGAGCAACTCTAAGCTCGAATTTCAGTCCTTACTTGAGAAATTACTTCATTCATCTAATGCTTTGAGTACCCCCAGATTCAAGTTTGTTGCTGATTTCGAAGTTCGAATTTCGAAAGAATGTTACAAAGTTTCCATAAATAAATAAGACATATGCAATATAATAATATTGTTATAAGTATGACTTATTCAATAATTGATTTAACCCCTGCCCAATATATATATATATATATATATATATATATATATATATATATATAAAATTCATTTTATTCATATATATCCTCACTTGAATCTAAAATTCATTTTTATTCAAAGACTATTTTATAATTATAAAATCTAAACAACTTACTTAATATATATATATATATATATATATATATATATATATATAATATAATTCATTTTTATTCAAAGACTATTTTATAATTATGAATTTAAACAACTTACTTAACATGTTATTGATAATGAATCTTTTTCATTGATCTCTTTGGATGATATCCAACTAGTACAATTTCAAGGACCATCAGTGGTCCCAAAATATTAAAGTCCAAGATAAAACGACCCTGGGCTCTTAGGAATGAATCAACTTGTCTTGGTATTTCTTTCCTCTTAAGCCCAGGTCTCTTCTCCTTGGACGTTGCTCTCTCTCCCTTGATTTCTCCTCTCCCTCTTGTTGTTTATTGTGCAGTTCATATTGCTCGTGAAATGGCTATAAATGAAAAAAGACTAGTTATGACCAACTGTTATCTAACCTTCAGAAGCAAGAGAGACTCCTTAGAGAAACCATCAAGCAGCATCCGAAAGACTACCTTTCCAATGTTCCTTTGTAGATATTGGCAATTCAAACAAGGCATTGTACTAACTGTAACCTTGAGAATGTTAAATAAAGTTAAAGGCTGGAGGTTCTCGTGTCACTTTCATTTTAATATTGCTTGTTTTTTTAAGTTTCTTTTATCACATAATAAAACAAATAATGGCCACCCTTTTCGGTGCAAACAACTTTGCGAGATGTAAAATAAGGCTGAAGCTAATTTCTGGACGGGTGGGTACTTCATCCATTTCTTTTTTTTGTGCTTTTCCATAAAGTTCATTCCTTCCTGCTATATTTCTTTTATGGGCCTATTTTGATACACTTCTTGAGTGAGATTTTTTCTTTGGTGAGCATTCTTTGGAACTTACATTATCATATGAGGGCAGACAAAAAAATAAGAGTATCATATGAGGATGTTAGTTAACATCCATATAAATATATAATGGCAATTTACACCTTATTTTTGCTAAGAATTATCGCATACATGCATCACAAGGGGTGGTAATCTCATGCATTCACAAAGTGGGTAGCGGCATTATTGGGTTTCACCCATTAAAAACTTTAAAATAATACTGAGCGTTCAATTTTTTTTTCAATGTACCTTTGTTTTAAGGGTTGTAAAGATATTCTTGAAAATGTGAAGTTGGAAATAAGACTTTTGCATGTTTAATACAAGTTTTAAAACTATTTTTGAGTATTATTGATCCTCAGGAAAGTCAAGCTCTCACTGTTCTATCCTTGCTCTAAGGTAGAGATAATGGAGATGCAATGGCAGGTTTTACAATGATTTCGGTCAAAAGTCCTTCTTACCACGGTGATAACAACTTTTATAGAAGTCATGGGGGTGGCGAAAGTGTGACCTCACCTCTTGATTTAGTAATCATTCGATAGTTATGGAATGCTCCAATGAGATGTGTCACATGTATTTTTTTTATACCAAGTGAACTCTAAGTCTCTTTGAGCCTACTTAGATGACCTATTTAAAAGGGTGTGGGCTGTGGAATGACAAAGGAAAGAACAAGCTTGACAAGCTTTAAAGACCTTAGACCAATCTTGCAAGCCCACAAAACAAAGGGAATACGGTCTATTGCCCCCAAGCTTGGAGTGACAAAGGAGCAAACATGCTTGATGAGTTCTGAGTCATATGAAATAATTTTAGTCAAACATGACTCTTAACATTCAAGAGAATACACGCTCTTTACAAATCTATCATTCTTTGAACTACTAAGGTGATCATTTAAGATTGACCAATTTTCTTGTCAATACACGTTTTAACACATAATGTCTAGTTTCAACTTGTAATGTCTTGATTTATATTAATTAGGGATGTAAGTGGGCGGTTTTGTTCGAATTTTAGGGAAAAATAAATTCAAACTAATCAAAATTAATTGGTTCGGTTTGGTTCGATTTTCATATTTTTTTTTATAATCAAATTCGAACCAAACCGAACTGAACATTTACGGATTGGTTTGGTTCGGGTGATCGGGTTGACCATTTTTTTTTACACAAAATTAGTTAAATAATTAGCTTTCCATAGTAAAAAAAAAACATAATAAACTTATAATTTTTTTTTTCTAGAAATAGAATCAAACTTATTTATCTCAATAAGTACACTATAATAAAGTCTAAACAAACAAACATAATTAAAATATACGTAACAATAGATAACAATACAAAGATAAGTACACAATAACACTCAAACTTAGTTTAAACATAATTAAAAGGAAATACAAGTACACAACATAACAATGGGTAGCACCCAAAGTCAATCCAAACTCAATATAAACTTAATCCAAACATTAAAAAAACATGATTCATTAAATCCAATTTATCTTTGAACTTCATCTACATCTTGCAATAAACACAAATGAAAACGTTTTGGTCATTCATCTTCATATCAATAACCAATGTCTAAGGATTTAACAATGGAAACGTTGGTCTTCCAATACCATGCTCAATACCACTTTAACTTATTCACCCTATGAACAATCACTCACCTATCATGTCACCTCCTATTCGTTTTATGCTACCAAATGCCAATGGACAATATAACTCACCATATCCTATTATGTATCCACCGTAAGCTTAAGAAGCCACAACACCAAGACCCCAAGCTTCTCGACTTTGCCAACAACAAAAGAAATCTCATTGTGAGTTAGAATGTACACCAAAGAATCAATCAATAAGCTCCAAAAGAACACCTTCACCATAACAAAAAAAAGGGAATTGATTAGAGTTGGCTGATTATGAATAAATAAGATTAGACAGGGAATTGCAGAGAGAGAACATAGAAAAAAATTATAACCAAATTAATTATATGACTCACTATCAAGGATTAAACTTTAATATATTACCTTTAGTAATTGTGACTTCTGTAGATAGAGAGTCTTGAAGTAAGAAGTTCAATACTTCGTTTAGTACATGTGGATCAGGTGCATGTCTCACATTCAATGACATCAAGTTACTGAAGTCAATAAGTGCAGTATTGGGAAGATCAAGAATCAATGAGTATGTATATACATACATATATATATATATATATATATATATATATTTCTCATTGAAGTCAATATATGGTTTGGATTGCTTCTTGGATTTGAAATTTCAAATCCAAGAACCGAATCAATCAATATACTTGAACCAAACCGAATCAATTTAATTGGTTCGGTTCGGATTGGTCAGATTATCCAAACTAATTTACACCTCTAATATTAATTGTTCATTCTTACTATCAATCTACTTTATACCTTGTAAGGTTGTGCTTAGATCTACATGCCTCTTATTACCCTTTGTGAAATTCTTGCAAACCGATCGTTAATTAAGAAATTAATTAATGAGATTAATAGCAATATATTTTATTCATTTAATAATCCTTTCACTGGGCTTCTTAAGGTTCAATTGGACTTAATTAAGTTGGTTTTGTCACATTTTATGATATTGGGCCTAATTGGATCGTTGAAGGAATTATTGCATAAACTGACCTTAATTTGTCTATTTGGCAACGTTCGGTAAATTATTTATAATTTGAGTTGTAAATATCTGATTGATGTGATTTTAGTCTTGTAGGAAAGTTAAGACAATTCTCTACACGTTTCATGAAGACCTCAATAGCAGAATCATACGTTTGGATAATTTAAATTGAAGTGGAAGCAAGAGCTAGAATGCTGATCTTGACAGCTTAACCTCTATGCATTTATCAGACCATATTTTGAGTTATAGGAGTTCAATCGATACCAAACTAAGCCCAAATGAAAGCTAAGATCCAAATATACAACTTTCATAAGAACACAAGAGCTTACTCAATTGTCTAGTGGGTTAGATTGAGCTTGAAAGTTAGAACAGATGTGCTATAGTTGGAATCTAAGTAGTGTACAAAGATTAGGTCATAAGTTGGGCTGTATGAGTCATTTTGAGCTGAAATTAGTGCCATTGGAAAGTTAAGAAAAAATCCTTAAACTCTCATGAAGATCACGTTTCAAAATTGTGACGTTTTGATAGAGTTATAGTCATGTGAAGATGAGGGCACCGACTTGGTTGGTGAGCATGACACACATTTTCCATGCATTCACACTCACCAACCAATTCTGTTGTCATTTTCGTACTCTTTATACTGTATAAAAGGCAGTATTAACTGCTCACTAATGGCAATATTAGTTGAGAGATTAAGACCAAGTTCTTGTATTATTTATTTCTTTTGTTGTAATTTTCTTTTGTTCTAAATCGAAGTTATGTTCATCTTTTTCTTCTTATTCTCTTTTTCGTTCTTCTTGTTCATGAGTAACTAATTCTTATTTTGCTTAGGTGAAATGGTTAAGCTCTTGGTAATGAAATAAGGTTAGATTAATCTCTTTTCTTGTGCTTGAATGTTATATTATCAAGTAGACATTATATGTATTGTATTTTATTTCCAATCAATTTAGAAATCCTCCTCGTAAAATGAAGATCTTGATTTGTTGTAGGCAAGAGATTGACAAAATGAATGCTTGAAGCTATTTACACGTGTTGGCGTATTACCCTTCTTGTAAAGTGGAGATCTTGATTCATTGTAGACAAGAGGTTAACACAATGAATGTTTGAACTAATTTATAAGTGTTGGTGTTAGTGAATATTTAAAGGAACTATAATATAGCTACATATATAATCTTAAATGAGCTTTGAATGTTGTATTTTCTGATTAGAACATCTGTTATGCGTGGATTTCAATTGAGTTATAAAAAGAAATAATTTTGTCCTTAGTTTATTACCAAGAGTGGATCCCTGAGCCCAAGCAAATCCTTTTCATCTGTGAATAATTTTTATCACCTTTATTATTGTGACAAATCTTTTCCTTACCTCAACAAATTTTTCTTCATCAATTCTCTGTGGATTGACCTCGGACTCCTGAGAATTTATTACTTGAGACAACTTACACTTGGGTTTGCAACACATCATTCACATCAAGTTTTTGGTGCCGTTGCTAAGGACTTGATTTGAAGAACAAATTTTTTGAGGTTTTCTTTCTTAAAGTAAACTTTACCATCTGGTATATTCTTTCCTTACTCTTTTTAATTTTCTGCTTGTATCATATTTGATGGCTGGTTTATACTGCCTACTTGTTCATATTTAATTGTTGGTTTATATTGCCTACTTATTAATATTTAATGGCTGGTTTTACCGCCAACTTGTTCATATTTAATGGCTGGTTTTACCACCTACTTGTTCATATTCTTTTACACAATGACTGAAAATGAAAGTGCATATGATAAATATGAAAATCAACCATTGTGAACCATGCGTGAATATTTGCAACCACCATTTGATTGGACTCAAGAATGCCAATTTTTTTTTAAAATTAATTGGTCTTCTGACATTTGCTCATATCATAAAAACCTTAGCTAATCTTTGCCTTTTGAGTTGATGTGTGATGCTAGTGATTTTGTTGTCAGCGCTGTTTTAGGCTAAAGAAAGGAAGGATGCCAAACCTAGGTTGATACGATGGATCTTGTTGCTTCAAGAATTCAACATCACAATAAAAGATAAGAAAATAGTCGGAAATGTTGTTGTAGATCATTTGTCTAGACTTACGACATGCTCACATTTTGATTTCAAACCTATCAATGATTCTTTTCCCGATGAATTTTTATTTTTCGTCAATTCCATGCCTTGGTTTGCTAACATAGTTAACTTGCTTGTAACAGGAAAGATACCACCTCAATGGATGCACCAAGACAGAAGAAAATTTTTAATTGAGTGAGTTTTGTGTGACACTGGTTAAGTGGCGCATAACGGTACTCCGTGACTCTCAAGTCTATTTATTTTTTAGTTTCCTATAATAACTGATTTATTCTCTTTTAAAATGGATGTCATTATCTCAAATTTAAGAAAAACATTTTCCATTTCTTCCTCAAAATGCTCTAAGAAAAATCTATAAAGTTAGGTGTGAAAGATTGTGACTGTTAATGCACAAGGGCATCCTGGAAGATATATGTTGGATAATCGAAGCAAAAGTCTATTTAGCAGGTGAATTTTCAAATTCATTTGACTCATACATGCTAGGTCTTGGTAAAATTTCGTACTCTAAAAAGAGAAAAGCGAAAAGAATGCAAATTTATCACAAATGTGTACGATGGAATTGTAACAAGCGATGTCATTCTTTGGGGATGATTTTTGCAAATCGAGAAGATAAAATATACTTTATTAAGAATGGATTGGGTAAGGAATCATTAGATGATATTTTATTGACTCTTGAGATGCATTCTTGTGGAGTTGTGCATCGTGAACTAAACAATTTGTAGAATTTCTTCAAGGATGAACATAAGCGTTACAGTCTTGGGAATCTGACTTTAAAACACCCTGTTTGCTAATTTATAAGAAAATTGGATGGGAAACTGATAACTCTATAGAATGTAGTTATTTATGCCCTATCTCTATGCATTATTGATTGCTTTGTCCTTATTGTTATGCATTGTTGGAAGACTTTATCCCTATTTTCATGTAAAATCCATGTTAAGGTCTTACTTCTAATCTTGTTAAAATTATTCCTAATCTTTGATTGGATTGAGTTAGATTGCATTTGTATTTGACTGGTTGATTTCTCAATCGTAGGATAAGTCCAAAAGAACCAAATTGATGCAAGTCAAGGCCTTGCATTGGAAGAGAAATCACAAGACAAACTCCAGTGGATCACGTCGTGGCATTTGCATGTTTATGTTGTGGCTCTGCTCTTTGCTAGTGCACCATGATAACCTGAGGCTTTAACCCAGCGGCGCAAGGAAGTGAATTCCGCGGTGCTGGTGCCCTAATTTTCTGCGTGCCTCGGCGTGTATTGTGCAATGTTGTAGCGTGAAGAGTGAAATCTGTGGGCCTATAAATACTTTCTAAGTAGATTTCAGCTCTCTTTTTTTTTCTCTCTCTCTCTCTCTCTCTCTCTCTCTCTCTCTTTGAGAACTTTTATTTTACTCTTTGAGCTTTGATCTTTTGGAGAATCAGCAGCTAGATCTTCATTTATGGGCTGAAAGAGAGTTGAAGGAACCAAGATTGGAGGTCCTCTTCATCTTGGAAGAAGATTCAAGTTTCAAGGCTCACCCCATTGGGCTTGATCTTCTGTTCCTTCTTCTTTCTTTCTTCTCTTTATCTTGAATATGAATTTTTATAATACATTTTCGTATTCAATGATTAGCTAAGCTGTATTGGGGTATTCTTTAAATCCCCCTATGAATATTGATTGATTTGAACTCTTTTGAGTTTATATAAATGATTTGGGTTTTGTTCTTTCATGTGGTGTTTAATGCTCTTACTTGTTTGATCAGCATTTAAGTGATTTGATGAAATCTAATAAGCCTAGACATAAGACTTTAGGTTTTAAATCATACGTATAGTAGATGCATATTCAATTTCATTCCAATGGCGGGATAGATTGATTCGCTAATATGATAGACATATGTCTCTTAGCCATGCATAGTCATAGTTAAGAATCAATCTGAATGTTTGTTGTTTGCTCTAGTTCTCATAGATGTATAGTGAACTAGGTAAACGACATAGGGTTAATTGACATAGACATAGAATTTTAACTAAGTTAATTTCTCAGGCTAACCTAATCTAATTGTTTGTATTGCTTGAATGGATTGCAGGTTATAAATTGAAGTAGGGGGTGAAAAAGAATTCTCTATTTTCTCGTTTATATCTTTATCTTTTCTTTATGCTTTGTAATTTTTAATTAATCAACCATTTTTCTAATTTACGTTTGCTTGAATAGAATTAGTTAAGTTGTAGGTTAATATTTAGCATTAAAAAGTAACCATATTCCCCGTGAAAACGTCTCTATTCATCATTTTTATTACTTGAGCGACTCGTACACTTGCGATTAGCACAAAGAGTTACCCACCAACAAGGTTAGCCTAATTCCAGTCAACAGCTAATCCTCGACTCATAGAAGGCGTTTAAGTTATTATTGGACATAAAACTAGATGAAGATGTGAGCCACAATCATAATAACATGCATATTATTATCTTGTTCATTTAAAAAAAGAAAAGAAAAGAAGGGCGATCGAAAAAATACCATGCTCTTAATTGAGTGTGGAGCCCCTACCAATGGTAGACCCGTCATTGACTCGGGTGGACCTTTGTATACTGGTCCGTAAATAAGGTTCATGTGCCATGCTATGAAGAGAGCCATATCTCACAACCGAATGTGTACCATTCAAGCATTGTAGGATTGATGGACAAAAAGAAGTGTCCCGTGTTAGCCAAAAGCATTACAAGGCAACTGAGCTTTGTCATCTCATTAACTTGAGATGGCTCTCAGCGACCTAGAATAGGATGTTTCAATATCCAATGCACTCCACTTAACATATTTACTTTCTTTAACTAGAAGGCCATTATGAAAGCATTGGCTTTATGAGTCCTAGATCTAGAAGGGAACCCACGATGGTTCTATTTACTACACCGATGACACGCAGTATAAAGATATGTCATCATTATTGAATAAATAGGTGTTAGAGCCTAGCCTCCAGTTTTAGACTGGTTCTAGCTTTTATTTTTTTTTTCAAAAACAAAAAAATAAAAAGAAAGGAAAAGAAAAGAAATCTGTGTTTCTTAAATTTTAAACTTTTCTGACAACAGCCATCCTACACATATAGGTGCTATCATTACTTTTTCCATTCTTTACCCTATTTAAATACTCCATTTTCATCACTTGCATTCAACTCATAATCATTCATAGGGAGAGTGAGTATAGAAACGGAGGGAGCTTCTATTTATAGATTTACAGATATCTGTGTTTTTTGTGAGTTAAGTTTTGGGAATGGTACATAATTTGTAGAAGTAGCAGACATTCTTGGTCGAACGCTTGTTGCTAGGAAAATTTGTGTTGTATATGGAAGAGGTAGCATTGGGTTAATGGGTGTTGTATCAATCACTGCACATCTAGAAGACAGTCAAGTTTTAGGTATCATTCCTAGAGCTTTAACTCAAAGGAACATCACTGGAAAGACAATTGGGGAGGAATTACAAGTATCAACTATGCATGAATAAATGGTTAAAATGCTTGAAAATTCTGATGCATTCATTGCCTTACCAGGTAGCTATGGTACTTTGACAGAAGTTTTTCAAATTGTTTCTTGGGCCCAACTGAACATCCACCATAAACCCATAGATTTATTGAATGTTAATAATTTCTTTGATGATTTGTTATAATTTCTTGACCATGTTGTGGAACATAAATTTATCACACCTTCGGCAAGACGACTCCTTGTCTCTTTTTCCACTATCGATGAGTTAATTGATAAATTATAAGTTTTTGTTTGTGAACTTAATCTAGTAATAACTTAGATAGATTAGCCAGAGGGAAGCAACAAGGAACGCGAGACTGATCTGACACTCCATCTATAACTTATCTTTACCTTTGGTTTTATTTATCGTACTCTATTTCTGTTTAAATTTATGTCAAGTTTCTCTTTTCAATAATTGTCACAATAGGTAATATCTTATATCCTTTACTCATTTATATTTAGACATTAGGGACAATGTTATGATCTAGTTGGGGAGAAGGATAATTGACAAAAAAATATTTGAAGTATGTTTATGATTGTCAATAATTTACTAACAACAAAATCAATTAAGTATGGTAGAGTAAGGAGCCAATTTTGCCCTTGAGGTAAATTTACTCTTGAGACGCATCTTAATTGGGGAAGTAACTATTTTGTGTTGAAGTAGCAAATAAAATGCAGGGATCATAGTATGATTGAATAAATTGTCTTTTTTCTTAAATTTCATATGCTTGGTTATGGATGTTGAATTGGTGGATTGAGAATGATAAATATATACCTTGTGAGATTTTAAGCCTATTGATGAATGGATTGAACATTTGTATTATTCTCTTCTTTCTTATGTGATTTTCACTCATGGAATTGTTACTCTAAAACTTGCTTTGATTTTCACTCATTGAACATATGTATACATAAACATGATTGAGACATTTTTCTTAAAATAGCTACTTTAACCAAATAGCCATCCTTGTGTATTTTTTTTTGCTTAACCTCTTTGAGTTTATTGGACTATTCCTTGTTTTTAGCTCATTACGTGTCTTAAATGAAAAACTATGTTCTTACTCAACGTCAGGAAATAAGAGAGCATTGACTTTGTTATTAGATGAGTTCTTGAATAAGTGTGGGGGTGTATGTGCAAAATGGTTAGTGAAAAAGGAAAGAGTGGCCAAGCTAAGTAAAAAAAAAATAATGAAAAAAATATGTAAAGAAAGGCCAACAAGGCAATAAAAGAAGGGAAAATAATATGTAAAGAGAATTTGCATTATGTTGGGATGAATTATTCATGTTTATTATTTAAACTCAACCCTAATGCTCTTTTATTCTCTTTGGTATTTAACTTATCATATCCACATTACCCCCTCCCTTTACCTTGACCCCATTACAACCTTGAATAAAGTCCTCTTGATTTATGCGTGCATGTATTTTGAGTAGCGGACAAGTAGAAGATAAGCAAGCTTATGATAGTGCAATTGAGTGAAATACCTACCTTTCAAATACAAGATGATTAAGAGTGAATCTTGTGAGGATCTATCATTCTTGACTTATGTTTTTCAATTGAAGTTTCTTTACTTGTTGGCTTGAGATGTGAAGAAACGTTACCTCATAAATGTTTTGATCCCTTAAATCTTTGGTTGCTCTTCTTGCTTACAAACTTTTGCATTTCTGAATATCGTTGCAAATTGAGTCTTTTAGAGTTTTTAGTTTTTGAGTTTTTGTTGCTTTTTCTTGTTCCTTAGTTTTGGTCTTATGTGTTTTGATCGGAAGTGCAAAAGTTAAGTGTGAGAGAATTTAATAGCAATAATTTTTATTCTTTTAATAATCCTCTCACTGGGCTTCTTAAGGTTCAATTGGACTTAATTAAGTTAGTTTTGCTATATCTTATGATATTGAGCCTAATTGGATCGTTGAAAGAATTATTGCATAAATTGACCTTAATTTGTCTATTTGGTAGCTTTCAGTAAATTAATTATAATTTGAGTTATAAATATTTGATTGATGTGATTCTGGTCTTTTAAGAAAGCTAAGACAATTCTCTACAAGTTTGATGAATACCTCAAGAGTGGAATCACACGTTTGGATAATTTAAATTGAAGTGGAATCAGGAGCCAGAATGTTGATCCTGACAACTTGACCTCTATGCATTCATCAGACCATATCTTGAGTTGTAGGAGTTCAATCGATGCTAAACTAAGCCCAAATGAAAGCTAAGACCAAAATCTACAACTTTTATGAAGAATACAAGAACTTACTCGGTTGTCTAGTGGGTCAGATTGATCCTGGAAGTTAGAACAGAGATGCTATAGCTGGAACCTGAGCAGTGTGCAAAGATTGGGTCATAAGTTGGGCTGTAGGAGTCATTTTGGGCTGAAACTAATGCTATTGCAAAGTTAAGAAAAACTCCGTAAACTCTCATGAAGATTATGTTTCAAAATTATGACATTTTGATAGAGTTATGGTCGTGTGAAGATGGCTACGGGTTAGGCACCGACTTGGTTGGTGAGCATGACACACATTTTCCATGCATTCACACCCGCCAACCAATTCTATTGTCATTTTTGTACTCTTTATGCTCTATAAAAGACAACATTGGCTGCTCATTAATGGCAATCTTGGTTAAGAGATTAAGACTAAGTTCTTGTATCATTTATTTCTCTTGTTGTAATTTTCTTTTGTTCTAAATAAAAATTATGTTCATCATCATCTTCTTCTTCTTCTCTCTTTCTTTCTTCTTGTTTATGAGTAACTAATTCTTATTTTGCTTGGGTGAAAAGATGAAGCTCTTGGCAATAAAATAAGGTTAGATTAATCTCTTTCTTGTACTTGAATGTTATATTATCAAGTAGACATTATATGTGTTATATTTTATTTCCAATTAATTTAGAAACCCTCCTTGTAAAGTGGAGATCTTGATTTGTTGTAGACAAAAGATTAACAAAATGAATGCTTGAACCCATTTACATATGTTGGCGTATTACCGTTCTTGTAAAGTAGAGATCTTGATTCATTGCAGATAAAAAGTTGACACAATGAATGCTTGAACTCATTTACAAGTGTTAGTGTTGGTGAATAATTAAAGTAACCATAATATAACTACATATATAATCTTAAATGAGGTTTGAATGTTGTATTTTCTGATTGGAATATCCATTATGCGTGGATTTCAATTGAGTTATAAAAAGAAATAATCTTGTCCTTAATTTATTACTAAGAGTGGATCTCTGAACTCAAACAAATGATTTTCATATGTGAACAATTTTTATCACCTTCATTATTGTGACAAATCTTATCCTTACCTCAACAAATTTTTTTTCATCAATTCCCTATGGATCGACCTTGGACTCATGAGAATTTATTATTTGAGACAACTTGCACTTGGGTTTGCAACACTTCATTCACATCAGAGATCCACTAGTGTATGAAACCAATCATTAATTAAGAAATTAATTAATGTGATCCACTCGTATATGAAACCGATCATTAATCAAAATTAATTAATGATATCTGCTCATGTTACAACCGATCATAAAAGAAAACACTTTATTAACAAAAAATGCTTCTAATTCCAAACACAATCCTAATCGTATTTAAATTTAAACTATACATTTGTTCTATGAATTTTATCCTTGCCTTAATGGTGTTTGCTTCATCTGAACATTATTAGGAATCTAAAGTGTTATTGATTCCCTAAAGGTGTCCAGAGACATCTTGGATCTACTAAAAGGCCCTTGATGTTCCTCTCTTGTTATAAAGCTTTCCAACTCTAATGTGCTTGATTATCGCATTTGCTTTGAACTGTCTCTTCCCTATTGATCGGACTTCTTCAAAAGGGTCATAATTTTTTCCTAGCCTAAGCTCCCTGTCGCCCATGGTATGCAATGTGAGCACAACAGAAGAAGCTTAAATGAGAGAGATCGTCCTTGATTCTTCATCTTCCTAAAAAATCTAGCAATTGCTAAGAATCTTATTCATATGCTTTATATGCCTAGGGAGAGAGGCTCTTGCTGTCTTGAAGGATATCAACCAAAAGACATTTTGTCAATTCTTGGGTCAAACAAGACCATTATGCTTGAGAAGAAAAGCTCCCACTTTCTCTTTATGTTTTTGTTATGAAGATTTTGAGATGTTTTCTCAAATGGAGAAGAAGATTTGAAAGCATTTTTCTAACTTTTCTCATTGTTGTGATGAAATGTGAAGATAGCATTGTTGGGTCTATATCCCTATTTATAATGGTAGAAGCATTAGTTTCAATCTCTTCCCATTAGTAGTAACAAATGGCATACATTTTTATTAGTTGTAAGTATGGCAGAGTTTCCCTATTAGCTATAAGCAGGGCAGGTTCCTTGTCTAGAAACTTGCCTTTTCTTTTATTAGGTCATTAAGGGCATAGATTCTCTCACTTTTTCCACGTAGATTCTATAGGGATTGATGTTAGAACCTTTATTACCTTAAAGGTAACACACTTATTTTGAAATGGTACAAATGGAACGACCTAAGTGATTGGCTGCATGAAAAACCATTCAACTATTTATTTTACTGATCGAATTATGTGCTCGTTATTCCTTGTTATCCCTTTGTGTCAATCGATCGTTCATTTCTATAGGTTTTACGATCTTTGGTATGATCATTTGTTTAGTCGTTCATTTACTAATCAAGTTTTGTGCTCGTTTTTCCTTGCTACCCCCTTTATGACAATCGATCAATTATTGGTAAAATCGTCTGTATTGTCACTTGCTCTTTATTCTTAAAGCGATCATATTTGACTGTTTCTTATCAATCGAGGGAGGCGCTTCTCACTTGGATTCCTTATAGAAACTTTCTCTTTCTTTTTTCTGGACATTTGTCAACATCCTACTTCCCCAAACACCATTTCCCTTCAACTAAAATCATGTCCTAATAATGACCTGACACGCCTTTTCGCGTCCCCTCTCCCTATTCATTGGATTACTTTTATTGGTAAGTTTGAACTACTAGATTTATGAAACCCCTTTTCTTTCTCCATTCAAAGTGCTAGTTGACATGACTTTTGGGGTTTTCAAAATTGCTAACCATCATATGCAAGCCTTTAAATAGGAAAAACGACATTCTATTTTCTAGTCTTCTTGTTTTGTGATTTTTTCTTGTCTACTTTGCCTCTTCATTTGATAGCTTCCTTGATGATCTTGTTCTTGGTGTTGTTAACAAGTTTTGTCCACTGTTGTGATTCTCCTTCTTTTTTCCCCTATCTTGAGGTACTTTATTTCATTTTTTCACTTTTGCAATTCCTTTCTGTAAGATGTATTTTGATAGCTCTTCTTTGGAGATTATTAGGGAATTTCCCCCTAGGAATCCCTCTTATAGAGCCAATACTTATAGGCCTTCTTAGAAGTTCTCTAGTGAAATTATAGACTTAGACACTTTTTCTTCCTCCTCTCCTTTGCCCAAAAAAGATACCTCTTTTTTTTTTTATAGAAAAAAAATATTTCAGTGTGATAAAAAGACTGAAACAATTGTTTAGCAACCTAGGGCTAAGTTCTTCTTCTAACTCTTTTGATTCTTTTTTCTCTTTTATCAAATTCTATGTCTGATCGATCTTTAAATAATATCGATTGTTTAATTTTTTTTTATGAGCAAGTCAGGATGAGCAATAATCATGAAGTAACTATCTCCAATTGATCGGCTATAGTGTTTAAGTATCCTTGGGTTAGCAAAGATGTTTTAAAGTATTCATTAAAGTAGTCATCTTTGTATACCAATATTCTAACTCTTGAGGCAAATTTCCAGACCACCCTTATCACTCGAGATAATGCTAAGGGTTTGTATACTTTGGAACCCTCCTCGACAGACGATCGTGTTTGTAGTTCAACTCCTTCAATTTCCTAAACTAGCAGCTTCAAGATGTACGAAGTTGTGATTAGTCAGATCGATATTTCCCTACTTTTTTTCAACATTCAAGATTGACGTTTTGAATGCCATCAATGTCACTCCTTCTCAACTTCATTTGAACTACTAGGCTTTCATCCATAGTTTTGAACTTTTATGCAATTATTTGAGTATAGCCTATACTACCCAAAAGTTTTTGTATCTTTTTTTCATACTTTCGGATCAACTAATGGACTTATTTATTTTACAAGCAATCGATGGAAAAAGATACTTAAGTTTTTTGACTCTTTATTTAAAAGTTTCAAGAGTGGTTATTTTTGGGTTACTCTATTGACCCTACTTTATTCTTCATTCCTTAATTTTGATGGTCAACCCAAGTTTCAGTTTCTTGGGTTGAAGGTTCGGGAGAATCTCTTAAGTATTCTCGACATAGGTTTTCTTAAGAGGACCAAAAGGATATTGATAGTTTATCTACGATGTCTCCTCCTTTCATTGTTCAAAAATCATTAAATGGCAACATGATTTGGATGCCCTAACTTCTTCTTTTGTTTTTCAGAAAGCATGATCCCTCCCATCCCAACTAAGGTTCCTACTATTGAATAAGTTCTTCTTCAAAAGCAACTTTGGAGAAGAAGAGCTAACACACTTGCCTGCTCTTAACAGAATAAATCTTTTGAAGCCACCAATTCTAATCGGGTTTCAAAGTGGTCTCATCATGAAAGGGGCTTAATCAATTCTAAAGGGGTTTTGAATGTTCCCTAAGCAATTGCTTTGGATGATCTTGTTGAGCTGATCCAAGTTCTATCTCTCACTGATCCTTCAGAACTCCTTCCTTCTTCCGTCACTCAAGTTTTTACCCTTAGCAATCCTGAGTTGTTTGAAAATGCACTGAGAGACTATGTTTCTTCTTTATATAGTTCAAGGATAAGGTGAAGTCTATATGGGATTCTCGGTTTCTAATCGATCAACTTGTTGGCCAATATCTTTATACTCTTATTGACATGGAGAAGTACTCAGATATTGGTCCCAAGGGCTCAATTTTTGGATATAAAACCATGGCCTAAAATTAGCAAGTATTAGTCGGAGAATTCGAAAGGATTTTGAAGCTATGAAGCATAAGATTGTGGAGCTTAGTGATAAACTGAATTATGTTTGTTTAACTTACTCAGAAAATGAGGAGTTGAAGAAAAAGGTTATTGATGCAAAAGCTCGTTTAGGGCGAGTAAGGACTTTGGAGAGCTTAGTAACCAAATTTCAAGAACAAATTGCTTCTTTAACTCCTTTTGCTGAAAAACTCCCTGGTGCCGAGAAGAAAGATGAGCTTGCTAAAAAAAAAAAAGCAAATAAGCTTCATGCATAGAATGCCAATCTTGTTGCTAAGGTAACGACCTTAAAGAAAAAGGATGAGGAGGATGTGACTCACTTAAAGGGTTGAGGTCAAGCTTATGAAAAACTAAGCAAACAGCTAGGTAGCGAAATAATCCGTGGCTTCAAAAAGGCTCTTTCTCAGGATCACTTAATTTGTCCTACAACTAATTTTGAGCCTTGCGGTCCCTTGAAAAAGATTGAAAATGGTGAACTTGTTGGACCGATGTATGAATTCGACCACAAATCTAATGAAGTAGAGGAGAAAAAGGTTGAAGAGAATTTGGTACATGCCCATCAAGATGATTGTCCTATTGGTAATGATCCTACTAGCGAAGGCCCTTCTATCAACCTTCCTTCTACCCCCACTTATGACGGATCAAATGAGGACTTGATTCCTTAGTTTATAGTTTATCTTGATCTTTTTGATGTTTGCTTTATTTCATTTGGCTCTTGTAATGACATAATTCTTTTTTGACTATTTTGCTTGTTGAAATTGTAGTATGCTAGATGAACTATATTGTACCTCTACATTTTGACTATGTATACAAGTTAGTTTTGCAGCATTTTTCTAAGTTACTATAGATCGTTTTTCACACTCTAGTTACATTTCTTTATGACATTTCCTGATGTATATTCTTAAATTAATATAAGTCGAATAATTCAAAGTCGTTCCTTCTATATATAACAACTTTCGTAATATTCTCTAAGTTATCCTTGATCTTTCATAATTTACTCACTTCTTAAATCATGATGTTGTAGCTGAACCTTTT
Source organism: Ormosia emarginata (assembly GCA_029884605.1). Lineage (NCBI taxonomy): Eukaryota > Viridiplantae > Streptophyta > Magnoliopsida > Fabales > Fabaceae > Ormosia > Ormosia emarginata. The sequence goes on along the minus strand of JAQQTP010000068.1, from coordinate 18,195,687 downwards.
TGACTATGAACTTGCTTTTGTTTTCGTGATTCAAAATACCTTGTTCCCATATTTCCAGAGAACAAAAACCCTACTTAGATATTTCCATTGAGCATGGTATTTGACCGTTCATCCTCATTCTATTAGGAAGGTAAGGGTCTCACAAACCAATTGTTTGTCTGAATGGGGATTTCATGATTTGGAATACCTTGTTCCCATTTTTCTAGAGAACAAGGGCCCTACTCAGATCTTTCCACTAAGCATGGGATTTGACCGTTCATCATTGTTTTGTTTGGAAAGCGAGGGTCCCACTAACCGATCGTTTGTCCGATTAGGGATTTTGTGATACCTTGTTCCCATCTTTCTAGAGAACAAGTACCTTACTTAGATCTTTCCATTGCATATGAGATTTGACCGTTCATTCTCGTTCCGTTTGGAAGGCGAGGGTCCCACTAACTAATCGTTTGTCCAATTGGGGATTTTGTGATTCAGAATACCTTGTTCCCATCTTTCTAGATAATAATGACCCTATTTAGATTTTTCCACTGAGCATGGGATTTGACCATTCATCCTCATTATGTTTGGAATGCGAGGGTTCCACCAATCGATTGTTGTCTGATTGGGAATAAATGTTAACACAAGATACTATATAAGATATAATAAAAATTGCTTTTATTTACTGTGACAGATATAACTCATTAAAACCTCTCTTTGATAAAAACCTAATGGGAAAAAATTCTAAGGGTAGGAAAAAGAGTACATTATCTACACTTTACACAATAAAATAACTTTTAATTGAAATATTGCCTCAAGTTTGAGGCATTCCAAGGTCATCCTTTTTCCTTTCCTAACATAACTCAGATAATTTGTATGCTCTTTTACCAAGGTAATGAAGACTTTGTATGATCCTTCCCAATTTGGGGCAAGCTTTCCTTTACTCATGTTTCTTCCATCAATGTCAGTTTTCCTTGTCACTAGATCTCCTTTTGAGAAGCTTCTTTTAAAGACCTTGGAGTTATATTTCTTAGCCATCCAATCTTTAACTGCTCTCTGAAATATTAGGACACCTCCCAATCCTCCTCAAGCAAATCAAGATTTTCCCATTGAGCCTGATCATTCAAATTTTCCTTGAACTGTATTCTCCTAATGCTTTTTTCCCCCTAATTCTACTGGTATTATGGCTTCAGCTCCATACGTCATCCAATATAGCATTTCATTTGTTGACAACTAGGTAGTTGTGTGATATGCCCACAAGATGCTTGATAACTCCTTGACCCAAGCGCCTTTTGCTTGTTCTAACCTTCTCTTCAGTCCTTTCAATATGACTTTATTTGCAAATTCCACCTGTCCAATAGCTTGTGGATGTTCCACTAACACAAAGCACTGCTTTATACCCAACCTTTGACAAAAAACTTTAAACTTTTAATCGATGAATTGTGTTCCATCATTGGTCACTATAGCGAAAGGCAAGCCAAATCTACATATGGTCCTTTTTTCCAAATAAAGTCTTCAACCTATTGAGTAGTTATTATTGCAAGTAGTTCTGCCTTGATCCATTTTGTAAAATAATCAACTACTACTAATAAAAACTTCACTTACTTCTGAGCCAAAGGAAACATACCCAAAATATCCATTCCTCACCTGCAAAAAGGCCATGAAGCCATCATAAAGTGTAACTCGTCTGGTGGTGCTAAGTGTAAATCGGAGAATCTTTGACATTTATCGCACTGTTTAACATATTCAAAATAATTTCTCCTCATCCTTGGCAAAAATATACTACTGTTACTATCTTTGATGCTAATGATCGGCCCCTAAGTATTGCCCATAAATTCCTTTAAGAAATTTTCTTGAAACATAATATGCTTGCTCTAGATCCAAACACTTCAACAAAGGCTTAGTCAAACTTCTCTTGTTAAGTATGACATAAAAACTAATCATTCTCCTGAGTTTAGCCATTTCTTTTGGATCCTCAGGAAACTTCCTCATTTGCAGAACATCAATTGCAAGTTTCATCCATGAATCAATTCCTACCTCGATCATCATTATCTCTAATTCTTCAATACTTAGTCCTTTCAAGGTTTCATGAATCACTATTTTATTGTACCCTACCCCTTTAGTAATGGCTAGCTTAGCTAGAAGATCTGCACGAGTGTTCTGATTCTGAGCTATGTTTTCTACTTGAAATGCCTTGAAACTTTTAGTTAAACTCTTCACCTTTTACAAATATCTAATTTGTTGTGGGTCACAGATTTGGAATTCCCCATTAATCTGATTGGTGACTAACTATGAATCACTTTGAGTTGTTAAAACTTGAGCCCTCATCATTTTAGCCAAATTCATTTTGACAATTGGCGTTTCGTACTCCGTTTGATTGTTACTTGCTTTAAAACTAATTCTCAAAGACTACTCTATCATTATATCTCTTGGTCCTTCTAATATTATCCTTGCTCCGCTACCCTTCATGTATGATGCTCTATCTACATATAAGATCCATCGGCTGATCTCTTATGGACTTGATTGTTCTTCTCCATAAAACTTAGCAACAAAGTCAGCAAGAACTTGCAACTGAACGGGCCCTCTTAGTTGGTAATGAATATCAAATTATGATAATTCCACTTACCATGAGATCATTCTACCTACCAATTTTGGGTTTTTCAAAAGTTACTTAATCGGTTGATTAGTACAAACTATCATCTTATGACTTTGAAAATATGGTCTTAGACATCTTGCTGAAATGACTAAGCATAAATTCACCTTTTTGATCTTTTGGTACCTTGTTTCCACGCCTTGTAAGACCCTACTTATAAAGTAGATCGACTTCTGCTCTTTTCCCTTTTCCTTTACTAGTATTGAACTAATAGCTTTAGATGTAACCGCCAAGTACATAAACAACTCATCTCCAGGATTTGATCGAGTTAGAATAGGTGGTGTTGATAAAAAAATGTATTTACCTTTTGAAATGCCTTCTCGCATTCCTCGCTTCACGAAAACTCCTTAACATTTTTCAACACTTGAAAGAAAGGACAGGGTTTATCTGCTGACTTGGACAAGAAACAACCTAATGAAGCACTCTGTCCAGTTAACCTCTGAACTCCTTTGATGCATACTAGGCTTTTCATTTCCAAGATAACTCAACATTTATCAAGGTTTACCTTGATTTCTCTATTGGTTAACATAAAATCGATAAACTTCCCAACGTGTACACCAAGAGCACATTTCTCAGGGTTCAATCGCAAACTGTATTTTCTCAGATACTCAAAGACTTCATTCAGGTCTTCACAATGATCCTCAATCTCCTTTGTTTTTACAACCATATCATCCACATACACCTCATTATTTTTCCCAATTTACTCTTTGAAAACTTTATCCATTAATCTCTGATATGTTGGGACTGCATTTTTTAAATCGAGCGACATCATCTTATAGCAATAATTAACATTATCCGTGATGAAATCTATTTTATCCTTATTATCTAGATGCATTCAGATATGATTGTATCCTAAATATGCATCCATAAAACTTAGATATTTGTACTTGTTGCTCCATCAACGAGCTTATCAATAGTCACGAGTGGATATGAGTCATTCAGATAAGCCTTATTAAGATTGATGAAGTCAGTACATATCTTTCACTTTCCATTTGATTTTTTGACTATAACTACATTCGATAGCCAAGTAGTATGTTGAACTTCTCTGATGAAGCCTGCTTTCAAAAGCTTATGTGTTTCTTCTCTAATTGCCTTTTGTCTTTCTGAATTGATCTTTCTTTTCTTTTGAGCCATTAGTTTAATATTTGGATCCACAATTAACTTATGACATATTACTCTTAGATCAATTCCAGGCATATTTGTTCAACTCCAAGCGAACAAATATGAGTTTTTTACTAGTAGGTCTTTTAACTTCTGCACTTCCTCCTTAGAAAGATTTCCCCCAATCTTGGTGAATTGCTTATCAGCCTTTTCAATATGCACATTTGTTAGCTCTCCACCAGGTTGAGGTTTTATGTCAACAAAATTCTTCTAGAGTCCAATTCAGTGGCATTGACCTTATGGTTTTTCTCCCTTAGACCACTTGGTTTCTCCTCTTCTCTGATCCTTAAACATTCATTATAACACTCCCTTGCTTCAACCTAATCAGTATGTACTACACCCACAGTTCCATCCAATGTTGGAAATTTCATAGCTAAGTATGGCATAAAAACCACTGCTCCTAGAGTGTTGAGCAATGGTTTTCCTAGAACTGTGTTGTATGGAGTGTGACAATCTACCACCAAAAATTGGATATTAATAGTCTTGAAAGAAAGAGGTTTACTTGAGACATTATTTCTATTTCCAAAGGTTATACTTATCTTAATATATCCTTTTACGTTTACCCTTTCTCTTGAGAATCCAAACAATCCTCCTGCAAACAGCTTCAACTTGCTTTTTGACAGTCCAAGCTTCTTGAAAACATCATAATACAATATGTCCAGTGAGCATCCTTGATCAACCAATACTCTTTTGACAATAAAATTCCTGGTAACAATTGACATTACCATCAAATCATCCTGATTTCTACCAACCCCTCGAAAGTCTTCATCGGAGAATGATATGACTGGATTTCGATTAGAAAAAGTCTCTATCACTGGTCCTCCAACCATCATGACTGATCGTCCTGCTCTTAAATGTTTCTTCCTTACAAGTTTTGTCACTCCCTCTTAGTGAATCCTCTAAATATGGTATTAATTATTCCTTGAATTTGGTTTGGGAAAGTATGTTGCTCCTTTACTACTATTTTTCCTTTGTTATACCTCTGTTGATCTCCTTTTGAGTTTGAAACTCATTCTTCTTCAAAGTTGACATTCATTTCCCGATCTTCGTATCATCCTTTTTTTTTAAAACATACTTTCTAAGGTGTTTAGCTTTAATCAACTCCTATATTTTGTCATATAGAACTAAACAATCGTAGGTAGTGTGCCCATAAGTTCGATGAAATTCATATCTTTTCGTCTGATCTGTTTTTGGATGTACTTCTACTAGTTCCATCAAAAACTTAATCAAATCGGTACTAAATACCTCGTTAAGAATCAACTCACACTCAATATTAAGGGGAATATATTCATCATATCATGGCCTTCTTGCTCTTCTTGGAAATAACACTCAGTTCATCGGTTCTGGTCTCCTGTATTAGTTCTTTGGTGCTAATCTTGTAACTTGGTGGCCTTTTCTCTCACTACTATTTTCAAATGGTCTCTGATCCATATACTATGTATGGGGTCTCTATCTTGCCTCGATCTTTCTTTCTTGGGTAACTTTGATTGATCATTGTGCCTCCTCACCTATTCGATTAACTTCCTCCATGTTGATGTATCCTTTCGATCTTTTAAGTAATTATTTCAAGGTTTATGGATCCCTCTTAATAAGAGAGCCCACAAAAGGCACTAGGTTGTAATCTCGCCATTATTGCATGTAAAGCCACCACTACAGTCATGTTTTTTTATTTGAATTTCTAAAGAATTAAAGCATTTCAAAAAATCTTTTAATAACTCACTTTTGACTCATGAAGAGACTAGAAGACATCTTTTGATGGTTTCTACTTGTAAAAAAATGGTTCAAGAACCTTTCAACCAGCTTGGGAAAGTTACGTATAGACTGTGGTTCCAAAGAGGAAAACCATAACAACCTTACTTTCCTTAAAGTACTCGCAAATGTTCGACATTTGATCGGGTTAGAATTTGTGGCCAACAACATTATTGAATTAAACATGTCAAGGCGCTCTTGAGGGTCTGTTGATCCATCATACAACTCTATCATGGTAAGCATCCTGAAATTCTATGGAAGCAGTACTGACATGATGAGATATGTAAAAGGATATGGTGAAAAGCCAGGATTTCCAACCATTACACTCTTAACACTCTTTTGAATCGATCAAGAATTTTGAGGTCACTCTAGATTTGTTCGTTAGTCACTTTGTTGAGTATCCTCTTCTTCCTCTTCACCAGGATTCTGATGAGCCGGTTCATTGCAAGCATATTCATCTTTGAGCTTGGTGATCTCCTGACATTGTTCCTCTAACTGGTGTTGCATTTCTCGGATAACTAGATCATTATGAACTGTAACTCTTTCTTCATTATTTGGCTTGTTTTGCCTTATTTGAACCATCACTGATAACTAAACACCAGAGCAACAACACAGAGTACCAACGAAACAAGGCTAATAGAATAATTGATAATGAATAGAACAACAATAATTGAAATACAGTAGTAACAAAGTACTAGTAGAAAATTCATGTAATGCTCAAATTGGAGCAACCCAAAATAGTATAGAAACTTGAAACAATAAAAAAGATTTGCTGCAATGTAAAGCAAGAATTTAGAAACTACTACTAAGCTACCACCATACTTACTTTATATGATAAGTGCTAAAAGAGGGTGGGAGTTCCGTTTTATTGAGATTCCCACAGACGACGCCATTGTTCCATCCTTGCTCTAAGGTAGAGACCATGGAGATGCAATGGTGGGTTCTAGAATGATTTCAACCAAAAAGTCCTTGCCATGGTGACAACAACTTTTATAGAGGTCATTGGGGTGAGGAAAGTGTGACGTCACCCCTTGATTTGGTAATCATGAGGTAGTTATGGAGTGCTCTAATGCGAGCGTGCCACATAGATCCTTTTTATACCAAGTGAACTCTAAGTCTCTTCTTTAGGCCTCCTTAGATGGTCCATTTAAGAGGGTATGGTCCATGCATTTTAAGTAAATTTTATTCCAATAATGAAGGTTGGGTAAGTTATTTTCCTATAAAATTATGTTACAAAAGACTAAACTATGTTGCCATTAACTTCTACTCTCTCATTCTTTCCTCAATAAAAGAAATGCAAATTGCCTATAACACACGTTGTACACTCCTTGAAAATTATTAAATGCAGTTTTGAAAAACTTATTTTATGAACCAAATTGTTTTTATTAAATATTGTGAACCAAACAATTTTTAAAATAACATTTTCAATAATATTAAATGCTAACCATATATGTTTTTTAAATTTACTTTAGAATAACATTTCTAGTCATAATATTTCTGGAAATGTCATTCTTGAAAATGTAATAATATACCTTGAGATAAATGCTCCCTCAATATTAGAAAAAAGCACGAGTATTGGCATTTTGTTTTATCATATAGAAATTCACTTTAACTAATTAGTAAATCAATTATTTTGCTTGCAGATTGGTTACATAAAGCAAGCTGATATAGTCACAGTAAAATAGTTGCAAAATTTGTCACTTTTTTATTTATATATTTTTTCATTATATTAGATTTTGAATACTCAATGTAAGAATTCTTAAAATATAGTTGTCTTAGACATATTCAAACATTTCAATTATGACACAAGACTTTCTTAAAGTTATTAATAATTTTTTCATATGCCTATTTATACATCCACCCTTATATAATAAAATAAAATACTCTCTCTTAAGAGTAAGATAATTACTCTCTTTTTTTTTTCCTTTAACCATGTTTACTTTTTTCCTGCATTTACCATGTTCATTTCTTCGTTGGTTACAAGATTCTTGCTTCCTATTTCTTTTCCTTAAAGTTAAGCCTTCCCTTTTCATACTTTCTATTTCTTTCTTTCTTGCATGTGTGGCACATTAAGTCTTTCTTGGACAACATTTCTTGGATGCTCATAAGGGTTAATTTTTCGCACAACGACTTATTGCCTTGAGAAATCTAGAGCATTGAAGAAGAATCAAAGACTCTTTTGAATGTTCTGAAACCTTGAAGAACATTCTAGAACTCACTGGGCTTCTAGAATCCTGGAAAATTTTCTAGAACACTCTGGAAGGTTCTAGAACCTTGGGAAAAGTTTTAGAGAATTCTAAGCAACTTGAGAGTTCAAGAATATTCTAGACCCTTGTAAACATGTATGAGGTTTTAGAAGTTTCATTGTAAATATCTTAGATATTTTAGAGTAAAAAGGTGGGAAAACTGTAGAACCAAATCCCCACTGTCCATTTGGCTTAATCTCCACCATCCATTGAGGAGGTGATAATGATTAGACGAGGAAGGTACATGTGGTGGTTATGGGTTTATAGGATTTGGATGATGGTTTTTGAGGGGTGTGTGAGCTCAAAAGTGAGCTTAAATTGTACTGAAACGAGAATTAAAGACATTGTTGTAGCTTGGTTTGACTTTGATTTTTGGAGATTGAGAAGAAAATTAGGAGCAAGGAAAGGGAAGATAGTTTGTAATTGGAGGTGGATTGAAATGAAAAATAAGATAAATCTACCTTTTAAATAAGGAATAAACACAAATTACATGTGTTTAACAATAAATAACTTACGATCTATTTAACTTGAAAAACATATGACTTGTTATTTATCAAATAATATTTCATCAGTATCAAACAAATAGACACCTTTGTAATTAAATATGCAATGATGTTCATGATATTCTTCAAGTAACATTTGTCTCACTAAAAAAATAATATGCACTTTTTCCTTTCCCTTGAGAGAAGATAGACATATCTTTCCTTTTACTATTGAGGATTTCAGTACGATTAGATTAAAAAGTGTACAATCTATTTAATAATTTAATATTATTATCGTGATAGAGATGCTAACAGTTTTTAGATTCTGATTCTACCCTTTACCTTGAGCTTCCAGTGAGCAGTGGAAAGGTAGAATGCTCCAGTGAGCGTGTAAGCGATGGAGTGGAAGAATGCTTCCATTTGTAATTTTCTCATCTATTCAAGATCCATATATTCTCCATTGTTCAACCATCTAAAATGATACATTGAACACACGATAAAAGCTTAAATTGAATAACAAAACATAATTAAAACAATGATGAAACACTTTTTCAAACCAAATAACACATGAAAGGCATTACTTTAACAAAAATAAGCTAAAACTTAAGAATAAAGCTTAATCAAGGGTTAGGATAGAGACAAAAACAAGATTTTGCCTATGAAAAACATGATTTTCATAAGTTTATCACATATACTCCAGAGGAAAAACACCTTCATTATGAGAGAAAAATACCATACAAGAATAATCACGAAGTTAAACACCTAACCCATATCTAATCCAAAGCCCTTGTACACTTTCTCTCATAACCCAAAGAACCCCTTTGTCACTTGTTCACTTGTTCTCTCTCTGTCTCACAACACACTTAGGTCACTGGTTCTATTTATAACAAAACTTCCTTGGTTTCCAAGAAAACCCACCCTTGGTCTCCAAGCAATCTTCCTTGGTTTCAAGTTTCCCATATCTTTAATTTAGATCTCCCAAATCTCTAAGGATACACTTACTAAGGATAAACATAAATAAAACTAATCCTTATACCATCAAGATACATGAGCCAAAAATTCCAATAAGTGGAGTAATAATCAACATACCTTTAGCAGTGATCGGCGAAGGCAAAAAAGTCCTTAATGATGAAGGGGGAGTAATCGGCGAAGGCAAAGAGGTCCCTGACGACGAAGGTGGAATGATACTCAATGCAACTTTTGTGGTTGTCGATGTTAGTAGTGGATTGCATGAAATGAACCTCAATTATGGTGAGGTTAATGAACAAGGAGAAGAAGAAGCTTAAGGTGGAGTGATTGGCGAAGGCGAAGAGGTCCATGACAACAAAGGTGGAGTAATTGGTGAAGGCAAGGAGGTACTTAACATGAAGATGGAGTGATACTCAACGCACCTTTTGCAGTGTTCAATGTTAGTGGTGTGGATGAAATCAACCTCATCAATTATGGTGAAGTTGAGGAACAACCATAACCAGAGGTGCTTGATGATAATGAAGACGATTCATACAACGAAGATAACATTGTTTGATTTTCAATTTGTTCTATTAATATTAGTTATGATTGATTTTTAGTTTGATACTTAATATAGGTAGACATGGAAAATTAGAGATATCTAGGCTAATTACTTTAAGACAAGTTGCAGGACCAAAATATGAAAATACTATATAATTTGGTGTTCTAAATTTATGTATGGCTTACATTTTGACCACAGTAACTAAAAATGATGTCATGAGTTGTGCTTCATACAGATTAAAACAATTTCAAAGTTAACATATACCTATCATAAGTATGAATAGTTCTTCCCTTAAATTCAAAGTGTGCACAAGTAATGCAGTTGATTGTATGACTTTTCCTGAAAGTAGGAAGTTTAGATGGATTGCTAGTTTTAAGTTAAGGATAAAAGCAATATTCATTTTATTTTATTTTTTCTATTTTCCCCATTGCCACTTCCCTATATACCTTAACTGAAGTTGATTTGATGACTTTTTCTGAAAGTGGGAAGTTTAAAGGGATTGCCATTATTAGTTTTAAGGTAAGGATTAAAACAGTATTCATTTCCTTATTTTTTTTTCAATCTTCCCCCTTCCCACTGCTCCTTATACTTTTAATAATTTGGTATTATGAAATTATAAGTTAGATATAGGGACTTCTTTGGCGCTTCCATACATAGTAGTATTGGTCACTATATAACCCTTGTCGATTTTAAGATGCTTATTGACATTCATTTTAAATTATCACTCTCAATTGAACCCTTAAGATTTATCAACATACATAATAAATAGTCTTCAAAAGTTAAGTTAAAAATGATATTCTAGTAGTATCTTGAAGGACATTGGTCCAATTTTTTTGTTTATCACTTAGTTACATACGCAACCAAAATTGTGGAAGAAAGTGAGCTAGAGAAAAAAGATTTAGAGGAAAAGAAATTTTATTAGAGATAAACTTCTGTTCTTTTTCCTCCAACAAGGTCGATTTTTTAGGAAGCATTATATGCATTACAATATTAACAAGACATTTCTTTATGACGGTAAGATAAAATGAAAGATGGGCAAGGGCACTTTAGGACTGAAGGATGTTCCTGACATCCTCTTTCATGACTTTAACCATTTTTACTCAATTCTTGAGAAATTTTTATCTCCTTTAATAAGCTGAAGATTTCAAACTTAAAATTGTGCCAAAATAAAATATTTGATCAAGGTTTAATTTTAGTTTTTCTCTGCACACATTAGTTGATGCCTTGATGCTCTAGAATAGCTTAGACTGTTGTTAAATTTGTAACATGAAAAGGGAGTGGATGCTGTAAGCACTGCTGTTAGCATGTCTGAAGTATGAACAATAGGCAAGTCAATTAAGAACAAAGTTTGCCTAGCTCCCAGAATTAAAAATCAAATTCATTTATTTCCACATGTAAAATTACATGAATTTCCCACTTTCTTACAACTGACTAAAACTATAAGTTCCCGCATTCTTTTTTTTTTTTTGAATTTTCCCTTATCTCCTTGACATTAAGAAAGCCTTTTCAAGTTGTGTTTTTACCAAGTAACCTTTAACACTAGCGTATCGTTCTTTAATGCTAGGTTTAAATTAATTTGAAATATTTTGCCATTTTGCCTACTACTTTACCCACGTATGGCCTTTTAATATTTTTCTGACCAATGATAGACCAAAATGTCAAAAGTCACATGTGATGTATATGTATAATCCACACATTTTGTGCTTATTTAAACATGGATGTGAGTGTTTTGCGAGAAAAATTATGCCATATATTAATTATATTAAGTGAATTCTTTGTGCTCACTAAATTAAATGTATTTTTAATGTATTTTGTAGGAATTGAACGACTTTTGTGGAAGTTTAACTAGGTTAAAGTATTATCCCTAAGTTTTAGAAAATAACCAGAGCTTTAATTGGAGCCCAAGTAATCCTTAATTGATGACCAAGCAAACCTTGTATTTAATGCAAGGAATTTAGAGAGAGCTTCCTTAATCCTAGTGGAATATTTGTTTTCTAATTTATGGGAAATCAACAAGAAGAAAATAGGAAACAAGAGATTTAATTAAAGATTAATTAAGGAAAGTGTTGTTGTCAAGCCTATCTTAAAAAGTCAGGATAACTTTTTCTACAATATGTGATTTGAGGGGGGATCGACTTACACCAGTGTAAGTCTTTTTTGACTTACACTCATTTTCAACTGTTAGATCTACTTTCATTTAATGGTTGAAATTATTTCATTAAAAATAACCATTAGATGAAAGTGGATCTAAAATTTAAAAACGAGTGTAAGTTAAAGAAGATTTACACTGGTGTAAGTTGATCCTCCCTCATGTGATTTACTTGATTCTGGTTGTGTTAGAAAGATAAGAAAGAGATTTACAAATTTCATGTTAACAACTTTCCTTAATCCAACTACCTTCAATGAGAAAATTGTGCCTAAAGTTGCGACAAGACAAGGCTTGACAACATACTTTCCTAGTTTGCCCTAGATTCCTTGAAGATTATAAATATGGGGAAAAACCAAGGATTGGGAGAGCTTAAGCAGAGGCAAAGAATTCACTATGGAGGTCAAGAGGAGTTCGTCATTGAAGACATCTAAGATTCTCCTCTTCTAGGATTTCTTCATGATGTTTTTTCCGTCTTTTGATTTGCTTTATACTTTCATTGCTATGAGTAGCTAAATTCTCTTCTTGCTAGGGTGAATATGTAACTTGGTTTGGATGATGATGTGTTCAGATTCTTTTGATTTAATATAAGCTTCTTTTTATTCAATTAAATGTTTATCATTATTCTTAATCCATTTGTAAATTGATTACTTATAAATTGATCTTGTGGGTTGTGTATGAAATTAGAAAATTTGTGCATGACTTAAACTGTATGATAAATGAAATAATCTTGACTATCTAGGAATGAAAGTTATTCATTGTATGGTTTTGCTTGAGACTCTATAGATCACATAATGCCTTTAATCTTGGGGATTCAATTAAGGGATTGATTGAGTTTCTAAGATTAAAGAGGTTGATACACCAATAATTAGGTATTAGTTAAATTAGAGAATCTCCCCATCAATTGATTAATTATAACTTGATTAGGTTAGAATCCTAAATACTAGTAAGAAAAACCAAATGAAATCGAATCCTTAGCATCTTTATTATTGCATGCTACTCTCTAAGTTGTTGTTGTGGTTTCTTTGTTGTTATCTAGTTAGTTGATTTGCCTTGTTTTACTTTTCTTCTAGTTACTTATCTTGCTTTGAAATTCTCTTTGAATCAAATCTTTGCCTAAATAGTAGTTTTATTAGTGAAGAGGTAATTCGCAACTCAATCTCCATAGGAATACTTTCTCATCACTCTATTACTTTAGCGATTTAGTGTACTTGCCAAATTAGTCAACAAGTTTTTGGCTCTATTATCGGGGATCGAATGATTTAGTCAATGTTATTAGTACCTAGAAATATACTTATCTAGACTATATTTTATTTTGTTTATTTTTATTTTTATTTTTCTATTCTTAAGTGTTTATTATGTTTTGCTTTATGCAAGGTATTGTTGATCTAAACTCTCCACTCTTTGATTCGGAGATTGAAAAGACAACAACAACAAACAAAAAATTAGGAAAAGAAAAGAAAAGAAGCTAAAAAGAAAGTCGTGGCAGAGGATAACACAACACCTAGGCGATGCACTTTGGGTGAATATTCTACACCTAATGTTGAAAGGTGTACCACAAGCATAATATGTCTTGCCATCCAAGCGAACAATTTTGAGATCAAACCTTCTCTCCTTATCACGTGGTTCAACAAGATCAATTTGGGGGACATGATTTAGGTGATCATAACTCGTTTGCCACCAATTTTCTTCAATTATATGACACCCTCCATCCAATGGGGCAAGTCAAGATGCCATTCAACTTAGGGTCTTTCCATTCTCCCCAAAGGATGAAGCTAAGAACTAACTTCGAGCTCAACCTCATGGAAGTATTACTACATGGGATGATTTGGTTGGGAAATTCCTCGCTAAATTCTTCCGCTCATCCAAGCATATGAAGATGATGGGTGAAATCTTATATTTTTCTCAAAAGGAAGCCAAATCACTATATCAAACATGGGTGAAATACAAAGAGTTGCTAAGAAACTGTCATAATCATGACTTTGACAATTAGCATCAGATTCATAATTTTTACAATAACTTGAACCCTTCTACAAGATCTATGGTTGAAGCATCTGTGGGTGGTTTCATGAATACTAAAACTCCTGAAGACACTTAACAATTGCTAGAGACAATAACGACTAATGAATATTAAATGCTTAATGGGAGATCCATGGTGAAAATGGGAGTGATGGATTTGAGCACTTTGGATGCTATTCTTGCTCAAAACAAAATACTTTCTCAAAAGTTGTCAAACCTTACGAAGCAACTTGGCCAGACACAAGTTAGTGCAGTAAATCTTAATCCTTTGCCTTTGGTATATGATTTATGCGGAGGTAATCATGTTAATAGCACACGTGAAGCTAGTGGTTCAGGTTCGACATCTCAAGAATAGATCCAAGATCCCAAAATAACCACTATTCTAACACTTATAATTCAGAATTGAGGAATCACCCAAATATCTCAGGGAGCAATCACAGAGTGCAACAAAATAGACATCAATGTCTTACTTCTTCTTGGGAGGCTGATATTAAAATGCTCTCCCAGCAAACATCTACCTTTGTTCGGCATACCTCAACTTTCATGTAAAAGACAAGAGTAATTTTAAGAATCATGAAGCTTTTATTCAAAATTTGGAGATTCAAGTGAGACAACTAGCCCAAATATTGAGTAGTAGGAAACCATGTTCATTTCCTAGTGATGCCATCATTATCCCATAAGATGGCCCCAAAGAATAATGCATGGCCATCACCCTTCGGAGTGGTACAAAGCTTGAAAAGAAAGTTAAGAAGCCTAAGGAGGAGGTTATTCATGATCAAGTAGAAGAAGACTCTCCTTTAGGTCATGGTTCAATAAAAATTGTCCAACAAGAAGAATAGACCAAGGGGTGAAAGAAAAGAAGGAGCTTGATTAGGATAAGCCTTATGTCTTATCACCTTATGATAGAGTTCCACATCCTCAACTATTGAAGAAGCAGAACCAAGAGAAGTAGTTTTCTAAGTTCCTAGATGTGTTCAAAAAGCTTCATATCAACATTCCATTTGTGGAACCTCTAGAACAAATGCCTAGATATCTCAAATTCATGAAAGAGATTTTATCGAGGAAGAGGAAAGTGGAGGAAAGCATCATTGTGGCACTTATTAAAGAGTGTAGTGCTATTTTACAAAAGAAGTTACCACTGAAACTCAAAGACCCTGGTAGTTTCACTATTTCTTATGATATTGGTGCACAATTTTCAAGAAAAATACTTTGTGATTTGGGTGCTAGTGTGAACTTGATGCCATTGTCCATTTATGAATAACTAGGTTTGAGAAATCTAAAACCCACCTTCACCATGTTGTAACTCACTAATAGGTCACATTTATATCTTTGGGGTCTGGTAGAGGATATGCTTGCAATGGTGGACACATTCATTTTTCCCATGTACTTCTTTATTGTAAACACGGATGAAGACCATCACATTCCATTGACCTTTGGGAGGCCAGTTTTGGCAATATCTAAAGCATTGATTAATGTACCAAGGGATGAACTCATTTTGAGGGTGGATGGAGATTAAGCGATCATCAATGTTTTTACTAAGTCTTCCCTAACATTAGATCTCTATGTCCCTATCAATTGTGTTGAAGATAAGTCCCATAAGGACTTGGCTAGCAAGGGTTCCTCACCGTTAATTGATGTTGATCCTCCCATTTCCAAGATTATTGAAATATAGAAGAGTCCTCCCACTGTCCATGATTCATTGCAAATCAGTCAATCTTTTGATAAGTTAAAACCATTATGGCCTAGTGAAATCTCTTATGCCAAGGCATATTCATGATAATAAGTACCATTTAGTGTTCAAAATGCTTTTGGAGGCATCTCAAAGGTCATTAATCAAGGATTGAAGCATTAATTTGAAAGAGAAAATGAGTTATCCTCTTTCTCTTACTCAAAACCATATTGATTAGCTTAACTTACAAAGTCAAGCTTGGGATTATAAATAAGCGCTTCTTGGGAGGCAACACACTTCCTTTACCCTTTTCTCTTTATATTTTTTTGTTTTGGTATTTTTTGTTCATATTTTCTATTAGTTCGTGGTCAAACTTAATGCGTATTAACGTGTGCTTATGTTTTTTCTTTGAGATGGTATGATGAATTCTATAGAAGGAATGAGTTTTGAGGATGATCATAAAAAAAACAAGTTTGCAAGGGGAGTATTCCTTATTTTCAATTTATTCTTGTGTGATTATAGGTTATGAATTATGATTTGTAAGTGTTTGGGGGAGTGGAACCTAGCTACAAATTTTGGAATTTTAGTGTACTTAAACAGAACATTACACGACCCTCTGTGTCTTTTGACGTGGGACATGTGATCTATTGATCTTGCAGTTATGTTTAATGGAATAAAACACATCCTTTGGTGTCTTTTAACATAGGGCGTGTGAATTATGCAAGTAATTTTGCGTAGTAACAACAATCACACGACCCCTTCCCTATGTCTATTGGCATATGGCGTGTGATCTCAAGGTGGTTTTCCCCTTCAACCAAATAAGGACACAACCCCCCTGTGTGAAATCAAACGAGTCATGTCCTTTGTGTAGAGGAAAGAAGATATGTTGTAGCAATCATATTCCCCCCTGTGTGATGCCCATAAATCTCAACACACTTGAATAGAAAAGGACACGACTCCCTATGTGTTACTAGGCAGGAGCTGTGTTTTCTGAAATGAAAAAAGAAAAAAAAGAGAAAAATTATGCTCCCCCTTCAAAAGCCTAAAGACCCATTCTACTTTGAGTGTCACTGAGGACATTATCTTAATTAAGCTTGGGGCTGGTGTACGCCTTATGATTTGGTTGATTTGGTTAATTTTTTTTCAAATTTTTGCATTTCATTTTTGGTTTTTGTCTTATTTTTACTTCTTTTTGCCATTTTTTTGTTAATTATTATTAATTATTCAAACATTTCTCATTTTTATTTTGTAGTTTGTGTTGAGTCGACTTAATTTGTCGGCCGCCAAGAAGATTTTCTTTCTTCTTTTAGCTTTTTATTTCATTTTTATTTATTTTCAATGATTTTATTTTATCATCATCCTAAATGCATGTTAATTCAAGCATATGCATAAACTAATTTTCAAAAGATAAGGATTGTTTTGAAAAATGATTGGAGGTTAAGAGAGCTCAATTCATGTTAGCTTAGGATTATGTTGGTTGGAGATTTGTTCATGATTGCCATGCATATTTAGCTTATTACATTCAATTTTTCTTTTGCACGAGTCAATCACACCATTAATTGAATTAGTGTGATCTTAGAGAATGACTATGTGTGCTAAAAGTGAGTATCTAATTTCCTCCCCGATCCTAGAACAATTCCTTTACATCATTTTGAGGCAAAATTCTAGTGTGCACTTAAAAGGAGATGATCTAGGCATTTTTTATTTAACCTTGTCATGGCCTTAGACCACCCATTTATCATCATTATCCATAGGAATCCCATTTGGGCCTTTTATTGGTCTATTTTCTTTCATTAACCCACATTCCACCTTTACCATTAACCTTAAACACTTATGTGAGAGAAGATTGAATGTGGAAGTACGGAACTCATTAAGGATCTAAGCAAGATAAATGTTGAAGATAAGGGGAGACAAAGGAAAGATAAGTTTAATTTTGGCATGAAAAAAAATAATAGAAGGTCTACAAAATGTTTTGCAAAAGAAATAAGCTTGAGGTGAAGACAAGAGAGCATGAATTTAAGTACTTACAGATTTTACAAAAAAAGAAATTTTTTTCCAAAAACAAAAAAAAAAACAAAAAAAGAGAGAGAAAAGAAGAAGTAAGTGTGCT
Source organism: Ormosia emarginata (assembly GCA_029884605.1). NCBI lineage: Eukaryota > Viridiplantae > Streptophyta > Magnoliopsida > Fabales > Fabaceae > Ormosia > Ormosia emarginata. The sequence goes on along the minus strand of JAQQTP010000068.1, from coordinate 18,177,969 downwards.
AAGAATTCAAAGTGAAGTTCCCCTTTGCATATTATATCTTGATTCTTAATGTGTTTTAAACTTTTTCATCATGATTCTCTCATATTATATCCTTTTCCTTTTCTTTGTTTCAACCTACACCCCTTGACCCCATTACAACCCTAATAAAGACCTTTTGATCCTTTGAAGGTTTGCACTACATTAATGGAGAAAGAAGTAGTGATTTTTCCTATGAGATTTGGGACATACATACATTTATCAATTTAATTATGTCATAAAGGTGTTAGAGATTATTTTGTGTGGATAGTCTCATTCGAGTGCATATAGATTGGAGTATCTTTGAGAAGTTTGAATTGTAATGTTATCATCTTTACAAAATAAATACCCTTAATATGATTTGTTAATGTTTATTTCTTGCTTGAGGACAACCAATAGTTCAAGCTTGGGGGTATTACGACCATGGAAAGAGGGGAGATCTAGTAAAAGTGAGAGGAAGGGCTGCAAAGTGAGCTACTTAGAGAAAGAACTGGAAACTTATGATTATAAGCAAGGTTTCATATGAGATATTATGTATGTAAATAACAGTTCATTTGGTGTAATGGGTTTTTAGGGCACTTCCTATTTTTCGAGGTGAAATTGTGGTATTTTGAACGGAGAATGTGACCTTATCCAAGGTCTAGATGATAGGGAGGGATAAAAGGAAGAGAAAAAGCTATGAGAAATGTCTTTTCATATATTGAGTCTTATTTATAATTGAAAGGATATTGTATGTGTTGATGTATGCCTTTCACAGGTCTAGATTTTGTACAAGATAGCTATTTGGCATGGAAATAATAGTCAATTTTTTTGGGGACTGCTCAATGACATGCTAAGGTACATGTGGTACAAATCTGGACCATGTTATGATGGTCTTGGAAAAAAAAATGCTTTTTATTTTTAACCTCATCCAAGAAGAGTCAATGCTTTTATTTCTGCTCAGGGTAACTTTGTGTGTGCTTGTCGATGGAGAAGAAGAAGATAGATGGAGGGATGCTATAATGACATGGCTTTAACACTCAACAAAGTATAAAGTTGCTATAAGGAAGCAATTGCCACTACAGAAGTTTTTGCATATATGGCTATGACGGGATATAATAAAGCTCCTCAACGATATGTTTACAGTAGGAATTCAAGGTTATGTTTTGGAATTTTTATTTCTACTAAATATTTATACCATGTCTTAAGTTTTTTTTTCTTTTTTTATGTAGATGCATTAATATGATGTGAGGATAAGCATTTATAAACTACAGATTTACTATCCAAGATTGTCAGGAGTGTAACAAATTCTAATCTTTTGAAGTTTGTTATAGTTGCTTGAAAAGTATCTTAGCTTGAATGCTTCTGCCCTGTAACCATGTTATATGTTTTCTTTCCTTAAAGAAGGATTAGGGTCTTAGTAAAATAATGAAGAGAGAATCTGAGTCAAAAAATACTATAAAAATTCCTCTGCTTAATTTTTGTTTGAAACAATTCCGTGGCCAATAAAAATTATGTTTCAAATTAGGATTTAACCTCCCCTATGAAAAGGGGGAAATTTTAAGGTAAGAATAAGGAAACTTAGAAATCTCGACAAGCTGTTCAACAAGCATGAACATATTAGTAACATGTATAAGTTAATTTATTAACAAGTTGAGCATAAGTATAAGCAAGAGAGTTTTACTTTCCTATGATCATGTGTAATTAACTATTCATGTTTCATGATATAACCTTTAGTAATTGTTGTTAGAAACATGGATATATGTTGATTAAAACATTGTCATTTTTGTAGGCTCTTTCAAAGACATTGACAGTAGCTTAGCTAGCTTATTTAAGAGATTAATATACTATGTCAGGGCCAAACAAAAATGGGTTAATATCTAAGAAGAAGTTAAAGATAGTTAGAACATGTCCAAAGTTATTGTTTCTTTTTCAAAATTACTTTCAAACACTAACTTTTATATTGGCACACTATTTGAGGAGCTCCACTAATGCCTCAAAGGATTCACGAGTCTTCGATTATAAACAAATAAGTGTATTTTTGCCCATGATCCTGATTTTTCTATAGCTTATGTGCTTGCTGCCTAGAAAAATAGTTCTATCCATATAGTAGTGTTTTTATAACAAAATTAGCTAATGATTATGATGGGCCCTTAACACTTGAGTATAAGAAAATGGAAAGGAAGAAGGAGAGTGGGCTAGAGAGAGTAATGAGGGACAACAAGGAGCATTTATAGCTAGTGGGAGTGAAAAGTAAATAGGGGGCAATAAGGAGAATTTATAGCTAGTGGAAGTGGAGAGTAAAGAAGGGATAACAAAGAGCATCTACAACTAGTGGGAGTTGAGAGAATAAAGAGGGGCATCAATTAGCATTTAACTAAGGGGGTTATGGTAAATGAATAGACTCTTAGTGGAAAGAATAAATAGGGAAGTGGAGGAGGGGAGAAGGCATCCAATCATTTGACAAAAGAATTTGGGCCTTTGGGCAGGGAGGAAGCAGACCCTCAAAGATTTGCAGGTTTCTTTGTTCTGTTTTCTATTTTTCAGTGTAATTAAGAGGGTTTTCCCTATTGGAAGAAGTTAGACTCCATTGTTTCTTTCTTAGTAAAACCAATACCTATCAACTGGTATCAGAGCTCCCGATCTTGAAGAGCGTGGATGGTATCAACGAGAATGGAGAATAAATTAGAGGCGATGGAATGACTGGTGTAGGGGCTTAGGCATGAGTTGCAGGAGTCGTTTAGGAGACAGGTGAAGTAGATGATGGTGAATGTGAGGGAGCAGGAGAAGCATCGAGGCATTAAAATGGCTGTAAAAAAGATGAGGGAGACAGAAGCAATGGAAAAGGAGGAGGGCCCCACGAAAATGAAGAACAGAGGAGGGGGTTAAAGGTTCTAATGTTTAAAGGAGATAATGTGTATTGGTGGCTAATTAACATAGAAAGATACTTTAGTATAGCAGGAGCACCTGAAGCGTAGATGTTAACCATAGCTCTGAAAGGTTTAAGAGGTTGTGCTCTCACCTGGTGGTGCTGGTGGAGATTGAGCAATCCTCAAGTGACTTGGGGAGCCTTCGCGAATTCAATACTCAAGCGGTTCCAGCCTGAGTTTGATCCAGATCTAACAATCTTCATCTGGGATGAAGAACCTAAACCGGAATTGTCAAGGCAATCAATGGCGTCGGGAGATGGTAGTGAAGGGTCTATTAGTAATGTTCTTGATATTGTTGCAGAATCTAAAACGCATAGGGAGGTGGAGTTGAAGGCCATTGAAGAATTTTCAAAAATAGGAGAAGAGCACCGGATAAAGATCGCTACAATGGTGAAAAATTCATTTCTAGGCCGCACGATGATGAGACAGTCACATCAGGGAGACGAATGGAAGGTGGAGATGGTAGAGGAACTGGGTTATGCAGCAGTTGGTGGAAGTGGCGCATGATGGCCAAAGAAATCACGATCTTGGGTGGTTCGGCCAATGACCCACCACCACCTGAACCACAACATTTGTCTCTGTCTATGAAAGGAGATGGGATACTTTCTGGTCGATTGCGGTGCATCGGGAAAATGGTGAGAGGAAGCTGCATGAATAAAGAAAGAGGGACAAAATTGGATTTACACCAGTTGGGTACCTTTTCTAACCTAATGGGCCTAGCCTAACTCATTAATGAGGCAAAAACATACTCATATCAAAAGGAAAGAAATAACCCTCTAGTTACCCAAACACTTACAACCACAACCTTGGATTTTGTTTTTGGGCCATGGTCTAACATAAACTATGAAGATGGATTTGATAAAGCAAATCTACTATATTCCAGTGGTGAAGCCAAAGGAATTAAGGAAGGTCAATGGGACCCAGGTGGAAGTTTCCTTCAATTGTTAGGGGACCCTTACTCAAACCGTCACCTTGAGGACAAGATGAAACTGAAAGGGGAGGGTATTGATAGGCCCTTAACACTTGAGTATAAGAGAATAGAAATGAAGAAGGAGAGTGGGCTGGAAAGAGTAATGAGAGGCAGCAAGGAGCATTTATAGCTAGTAGGAGTGGAGAGTAAAAAGGGGGCAACAAGGAGAATTTATAACTAGTGGAAGTGGAGAGTAAAGAAAGGGCAACAAAGAGCATTTACAACTAGTAGGAGTTGAGAGAATAAAGAGAGGCAACAATTAGCATTTAATTAAGGGGGGTTATAGTAAATGAATAGACACTTAGTTGATAGAATAAATAGGGAAGTGGAGGAGAAGAGAAGGCATCCAATCATTTAACTAAAAAATTTAGGCCTTTGGGCAGGGAGGAAGCAGACCCTCGATGATATGCAAGTTTATTTGTTCTGTTTTCTATTTTCTATTTTTCAGTGTAATCAAGATGGATTTTCCCTATTATAAGAAGTTAGACTCCGTTGTTTCTTTCTCAGTAAAATTAGTACCTATCATATTATCACTAAGTTATCATCCTTTAAGCATACTTAGTATTATTTTTTTTTCTTTCTTTCTTTAGATTTGCTTGCATTCTCTTATACGAGTTCACATTGTCCTCTTGCATCTGCAGCTTAATTAATATAAGTATTATGATCATTACTGTGTGTTCTTGGTCTTATATACATTTAGTCAAATCAGTTCCTATTATGCATATTTCCTTTTATTGATTAATTTTTTGATTACTTTTCTCTAGGTGAACAATATACTCTTACGAATGTACTTATAGAATCTGTCCAACCAATCCTGGTGGACGGTGTTGTTAGCTTCTTTTTTTTTAATTTCCATATATAAGGTGACATTGTGATAGCACCTATCGATAGAGAAGCTTCTATTACATGTGCTATCTCAATTATTTTTTTTCAAATTTCATTTTGTTCTTCTTTATGCTTTGATTGTTATAAGGTCTAGTATAAGGGAAACAAGCACATCCAAAAACTCTAAGGAGTGAGTAGTTAGGTGAATGACTAAACATAATTTCAAGTGGTGATTTAAGACCCAAAATTAGAGTAGGAATTATGTTGATTAAGTACATCGTTGTGGTAAAAGCATCAACTCAAAATTGATGGGGCAGAGAGAAAGCTTCCGAGAGAGTGAGACCTGCCTTAATAACATGTTTGTGTTTCCTCTTTATTGAACCATTTTGTTCATGAGTATGAGGATAATTAAATTTGTGGAAAATACTTTGCTCATTCAAATATTTGGTAAATACATAATACTCTTTGGCATTATCAGTTTAAAGTATCTTCAACTTTTTATTTAATTGAAGTTCAACCATTGATATGAATTGAAGAAAGGAAGAAATTGCTTTAGACTTATTATGAAGGAAGTAGATCTAGGTAAATTTTGTGTAAGCATCAAGAAACATAGTGTAATATCTACAACCAATAGAAAAAGGAAGGAGGAAGGTCCCAAATATCTGAATACACTAATTATAAAGGTTTAGTGTAAATAGAATTTGAAATTAGAAAAGAAAGCTTATGAGACTTGCCCAAACAGCAAGCATTGTATGCAAAGTTAGTTTTATTCATACTAATATCAACCTTACATGATTGTAATACATATTGAACTATCCTTTTGGAAGGATGCCCTAAACAAGAATGCCATGCGCTTGTTGCTTCCATGGCTAATAGTTGTTTTTATCTAGATTGATGGACACAAGATTCGAAATGTCTACATTGTGGTTTAAGGTGCTAAAATTGCTAAAAATTATGCAATTGTTTTATTCTCCATTGGTGAGAATAAAGATTTTGTTATTAAAATAGGATAAAGAATCTAGCAAGTTTGACAAGATAAGAGCAAGAACAAGAAAAGCACACATAATAATTAATGTGGTCTAGCCACTTAAATACCTATGTTCACAGTAGTGCAAGCAGTAAATTCACTATGAAGAAGAAGGATTACAATGCTAGAAAGATCTCATACCCCAACTCCCCTATTATAGCTAGTACTTAAGATCTCGATGTTTCACAACTCTCTCACTCTAAATGTTTCTCTCTCCAGAGATACCCATTAGAAGACCCCTAGTCCCCATTTTATAGTGGTTACAAAAGATATGACTAAATTTCCTATTACAAAATTGTATCTCCATAGATAAGGATAAAATCCCTCCTAAATCAATAATAAATTACATTATATCAATAAAAAACTCCATGATAATAGGAAACTAAAACCAACAATTAATTCACATCATTAACCCAATTTGAATTAATTATCCAAATCCCTTGATTTTTAGAAACTGCCACTTCGAGAGATAATTATCAATCCCTTAATTTTAGGAATCACAATTTGGTCAAAACTCTAGACATAGCCTAAGAATTCTCTACCTTGGCTGGGATTTCCACAATCACTGACATAAGTACCACAAATTTGACACTAGCACCTCTCTATCAATCAACTTCTTTGACATCAACTTGTACTTGTCGAAAGCACAATTTGTCGAAACCTGCCTATCGACTTTGTGTCACCTTCACTAGCTTAAAACAAGGCTCAAACTTGTTCCTTGGTGAGGGATTTTTCATGCCATCTTGATTCTTCGTCAATACTATCTTGTCTACTAACACCATTGCTGGACTTATTTGTGTGTTGCAAGTGTATGGGTCATGAAAGTAATAGAGTGATGAGAAAGATCATTTTCACAGGGATAATGGGTAATATCAAATGCCAAACATTAACCAATAACTTAATGAATTTTAGTCAAGCATATATCGAATGTGAAGATTTTGTGTGACCAATTCTTAAAGACTAAAAAGCAATAAATTGGGAGAAAAGAACAATGATGAGAGCTTAGGGACTCCTTCTTCACTAACTACTTTACTCTACAACTTATAACCACTTAAGCAACTTTGATAACTAGTTTTGTTAGCTTAAGAAACTACATTAGCTAAAAGCCTATATCTAGGTCATTTCACCTTATGTTATTTACCTAGCTCACTATGTGTCTATGATAACTAGAGCAAACACCATGCATTAAGGTTGATTTTTAACAAGAGCTATACATGGCCAAAAGGTAAATATTTATCCTATTAGCGAATTAACTCACTCAACATTAGAATGAAATTAAACATGCATCACCCACATCCATGATCTAAAATTTAGATTCCTATGTCTAGTTCAAAAGATTTTATCAAAAACATAATAAATGTTGGCCAAACACCTATGAGCATCAAGAGAAACATGGATGAACAAAACCAATCATCATTATAGACTTAAAAGGTTACAAAGTCACCAATGTACATAGGAGGATCCAAAGGAATCCCAAAAAATAACTTAGCTATCCATGAAACACAAAAATTTCAAGAGAGATTCCATGCCCATGACCTAATAATAGAGGGATTAAAGAGAAAAGAGAGAAAACATGATAATGTGAGCTTGGGATCCTTAATCCTCCTTGGATGATGGTGGTTTTCTCTCCAAATCTCTTCAAAGCTCTCTAAAATGATGAAAAACCAGAGCTTGCTGCGTTCTGTCTCGTCTCCCTCCTAACCTTTGTCAAAATATTTGATGAAACAGTATTAATAGACAAAGCCCGCGAACTCGCGCCGTGGTGTCACCATTGTTGTGCCGCGGGGTGAATGCCTACATGGTTAAGTGAAACCCATGTTGACATGCCATGGTGCTCTAGCCTCTGTCATCAGTATGCGCAGCAGGTAGAGAGCGAGACGTCGTGGCGTGCTAAACCTTGCGTCGTGGCATGATAAACTGAAATGCATGCTATGCTCCCTCCTCCAATGCCAGGCCTTGAATTGCTTCATTTTATTATTTTAGAACTCACCCTTCCATAGAGAAGTTGCCTAATTAATCACAAGAGTAAATCAACTTAATTCAACAAAGAATAGATAGGGTTTTAGCAAGATTGGAGAGGAAGACATCAAAATGAATTTGAATAGAAAGTGAGGGAAAAGTCTTCTAATTATGCCTAAGCACAAGGACCAAGGGATCAATTTATCACAAATATGGAGCACAAATAATTACATTTTATGGAGTTATCAAACCCCCAAACCTGGATTTTTGCTAGTCCTAGATAAAAAAAAAATCTGATTACACTCGCAAAGGCACAACATGCATCAACATACAATCAGCAACAAAAAAATGGATTCCAACTTCAGTCATTTCACAACTAGCAATGCAGTGATTGCACATAGCCTTAAAGAATACCTATGCCTCACACTCATATTCCTACATGCACAATCCTTGTCATGCTAATAATCAAAGCTTCCTAATATGCATGACAAAATTCCCACAATCCAACAATCAAGACTATATTAATTCAATTCGCACTCATTCGGATAAGCTTATGAACATAAACATGGATATGAATCAAAGAATCCAAAAGATTGCAATTCAACTCTCTCTCCACTAATATAGATCGCACACCATTGAGGATCAAAAGCGACTTAAACAACTTGTAATGCAAGCCCATGGTTAAGGCTAATGAACAAAGAGGAAAGGATCATAAACAAACATTGAGAAACATAAACATAACATTTCAAGACATGAGTCACCATTTGATACAAGGAAGGCGTGCAAAATGAAATAACCATAATTGCAAGAACCACTCTTTCATGTGTTATGCCTTTTGGATTTTGGTTTTGGATTTTTCTTTTCTTTTCTCTTTCTTTTTCTTATTTTTTTCTTAACCACTTTCTTTCACAACTCATGGTTCTGTTAAATCACTTCTAACCTGACACTAGCACTTGTAACCTCTAACCACGTAACTCAAGTCAAGAAATGTCATATCATGCACTCAACAAGCAGTGATGGTAGATGAAAGAATGCAATGTTTTCACATGCATTAGAATGGTTAAATGGGGTTAGGAAAATGAAGGTGATGAAAAATATATCAGGCCAAACAATTACAAAGCTTCAAAGGGGACCTATGGATATCATCATGTATGGGTAAGCTTGACAAGCTCAATCGGTCCAAAGAATACCCTAATCATTTCCTCAGTCATGCAAAATCTAGGATTTTGCCTCTAGGATTTTGCCTCAAGAGAGTTGCAAAATAATTTCAAGGATAAAAGAAGTCATTCATATATACAACCCAAAAGCATTATCTAAACAAGCACTCAAATCATTTTCAAGGCTAAACAGCGTGCAAGTGGGAAAATCATCATGCATAGAGAGAATCAAGATTATTTCAGCATGCATCCTGGATCATATATGGATTCATATACAACCTGAGACAAACGCATCCATATTCATCATTGGGCAACCACCGCAACATTATGTACCATAAACCAAGTACTAGCATACAAATCTGATGCCAAAAGATCAGTATTAGATATAAAACATGAGAAATTAGATAAAAATAGTTTTAGACACCAGCCTCCCAAACCAGAGGGAGACAGTGTCTTCACTGGACAAAAGGCAGAAAAAGGAGCAAAACAACAGGAAGATGCCTTGAATGCATCACAACCACACATCATCCTCATCAGTGGTAGTCTCTTCCTCATCATCATCGTCCTCCTCATCAACAACCATCGGTGTATCAACTCTGTCATGAATTGGATCCTGATGCTGCTGTGAGGGCCCAACAAAATTTCAAGGAGGGAGGTGTGGTATGGGGAAGTCATCGGTGGAAACTTGCAGGTGCTCCACCAGCCACTTAATTGTCTCTACACTATAAGCTTCCATGGCAGTGAGGTGCACAAGCTCATTGCACAAGTTATCATATGGAGGAGTACGAGCTGTCTTGGGGGCAATCCTAGCTTGTTCTGCCTAGCACGCGCCACGGCTGGAGCTTGTTTTAGCTGCTAAAGAATTATGTCATTAAGAGGCTATTTAACATCAACAAGCTCCTCATGAGGCCCCCACTGAACTTGATGCCGATCACAAAGCATGTGGATGAGAAAAAGGAAGAAGGGGCTCTTGGGCTCCCTAATTGACTTCTTAATCTGTTGATGGATGATCAGGGCAACATCAATGGAGCGGTGCTAAAAAATGGAATAAATCATAATGGCTCGATCTCTAGTCACCTCGGACATATTGGCAGAAGGGATGATCCGAGTGCTAATGAAGTGATACGACACACGGGCTTCTGAAGTCAAGCAAGAACGGGGGAAGTACCTTGGCCACTGATCTGGACACCAAGGATCCACATCACAGGTTGTGCCTCCGGAGTGCAGATTCGAGGAGTAACAACATCAAGGTCAATTCCCTCCTCTGATCCTATTTGGAGGAAATTGGTGTATTCGCATATTTTCGGGGCAAATAATCCCAAGGTTACTCTTATGGTCTCAATAAAGAAGGAGACCTAGCTGCCACGTACTGTGACTTTCGAAGTCTGGGGGTCGGCAAATGCAGCATTTGCATAGAACTTGCGAATAATAGGCAGAATGACAGACACTAGTTGTTAGATAAATGTCTTCTATTTGTAGTGTTGGATGGTCCGCTTAAGCTCTTGGTGAATAGCCTTCTTGAAGTTGAATCCCCTTTCAGAAATTACCCTCTTGGAAACTAGTTTGCAATATCGCTCTTGGGCAGTTACTCAAATGAATTTCTATTTATCAAACTCAGTAGTGGGAGAATGCTCCCTATAACGCTGGCCGGTCTCACCTTTTTGACGTTTTAGAGGCATGATGGCAGCAAGAATAAAGTACCTGTTTTTGTTAAAAAGAGACGCAAAGCGAAAACAAAGAAATATGCGAACAAAAAGACAAAGCATTTAAATTAAGTACAAAGCATGGTGGCATATGTAAAGCATGGTAAAAATAGCAAAAATCATAGCCACCAAAGCAAAAAGAAGAACATGATTTAAAACATGCAGGAACTAGCAAATAAGGAAGAGAACGTCGCGATGTGCACTTGATCTGCCATGACGCCAATATGGCACGTCGACGCGCACATGAGCTTTCTGAACAGAAGGTACGCACTCAAAATGCCAACCCCCAGAGCATTGAAAGCTCATAGAAAACACCCTAAAAGCAACCCAAATGCACAGGGTCTCACAGAAATTGACCCAAATTAACTTCAAAAAGGGAAAAAAATTAAACAGAATGGAAAGTAAATTGTGAAATAGAAGAGATAAAGTGAGAGAACGGGTTACCTAGAATGAGAATGGGGGTAGGGATTTGGAGAAAATACAGGAAATCAATAAGGTAAGATAGAGAAAAGGTTAGGGGAAGGCAGAAACAACCAGAAAGAGGGAATAAGGTTTGTGTTTTAACGCAAACCCTATTTCACTTTTATTAAAGCAATGAGTAACGCGCTGCGGCATAGAGCTTGCTACGCCGTGACGCAATTGTTAGTGAAATGCACGTTTCACTTTTTTTTTAACAAGTGCCGCGACGCAATTGGTACGCCGCGGCGTCATACTCGCAGCCAACTTACCCTGATAACCTAAGAGCAAAACGCCGCGACGTGACATTGGTGCGCCGCGGCGGTAAACTCTCAGGTATCAGACCCTGATAGGATAAAGCCTACAATGTCGTGCCATAGCATTAGCACACCATGGCGTGAAAAGCCAGTCTGCAAAATTCTGTAGCAAAATTGATATGGCAGCTACCACTGTTGCCTAAAAGTCCCCACCGCCTGTAAAAATAGTTCAACTGATTAAATCATTAAATGTGCAACCAATACATTGTATTACATACATTGTATTATGCTATTTTTGATATATAAGACATTTCATTTATTGTGTTCTTTTTGGTAGACATAATAAAGTCCTTAGAATAGTAAGTTTGATACCATAGGACATCAAGTGGATGACTTGATCGTGAGATCCTATTGGATAAAATACTATTCTTAAATGTCTCTAGTCAAGTATTATTGTTAATTAGGACAACAATAATGCATTGAGACTAGTATGTGCTTGTGACATCGATGACCACATCTCATGGGTCATGGATATGAGATATCAAGTCTACATATGGATACATATTAGAGTAATGATGTATTGGACAGACTCTCATGAGAACGTTCGTGGATCGTTACGTGAGTGTCATAAGCGATTCTCATAGTGATAATGGTGTATGTGGTCCTTTGACCTAAAATCACTACGATTCTTACATGAGGAGTTGTGTGTTTTAATGCCATCAAACGTCATCTGTAACAAGATGATTATAAAGTTAGTTATTAGACATACTGCGATACATGTGGAGGGATGTGAGTGACCTAGATGGGATTTGTTCCTCCTATATAACATGAGTGATATCTTCGGGCCCCCTGATTGAGTGAGACTACGAAATGCATGACCATGCTCAAATGAGTCAATATGAGATATTGATCTCATTTGTTATTACTATGTCTACTCGGGAATCAGGAAACTGAAGATTGAACTAAACAAGGGTGACACGTTTCATACCTTGTGTTCAATCTGGATATCTGGACAAAGGGACTAAACTACACAGAAACATTAGTCACAGATAGGTTATGTCAAATCACTGACATTCTCATTACTTGGATAGCAGTGATGTGTTGCTAGATACCGCTCATTGTTTGTAATATTAAAATGAGATTTTAATATTACTACAAACGTTATGAGAACCTGCAGGGTCGCATACTTAGAGCAGACTAAATTGGAGCAATAAGGATTTAAGTTGGACTTGGATTCAATTGCGGGCCTAACTCATGACAGATGGGTTTAGGGTTGCACAACTTACCTTGCTACTGCTCACACTCACTTAAGGTAGCCACTATTATAAATAGTACTGCTAAGGGGGCTGCTACATACGTTATATCACAACCCTAGCCGCACCTAAGAAAGTGAGTGAGAGATAGTGAAAGGTTCTTCTCTTCTATTCGCAGCTAGCACTGCGAAACAGAGGCATGACTCCTTTTTGCAAGTTTGTTCGTGTGGATACAGCAGAAACATCATTGCTATTACGGTGTTGGTGATTCTCCTCGCTTGCGTTCATCACGCTTCAAGAGGTAAACTTTTAAAACTCAGATTATGGACTTTTCGAATGGATCCTGTGAGGGAATTCTATTATTCCGCTGCGAGATATTTTGATCCGCAATTCCTTACATTTCCAAACACAAGCTTATATATGGACATACAAATGGGGTTTTTAAAAGCAGTTCTGTACGCCCATAGTGCATCATCAAGGCGTCTTGACCAATCTTTTCGAGTTGGACATACAGTCTTTTCAAGTATCCGCTTGATTTCCTAGTTGGAGACTTCTGCTTGTCTACTTGCCTGTGGATGGTAGGCGGTCGCAATGCAGTGAGTCATCCTCTATTTGGCAAGAAGAGGCTTAGAAATCTTAGAGAAGTCTTTTATGAATCTCCGATAGAAACTGGCATGTCCCATGAAACTACGAACTCCTTTCATTGAGGTTGGTGGTGGGAGTTTCTCAATCACCTCTATTTTTACTTTGTCCACCTTCATCCCCGTACTGGACACTCTATGACCAAGGACTATACCTTCTTGGACCATGAGTGACATTTCTCCTAATTAAGTATCAAGTTAGTTTCTTCACATCTTTGCAGAACCAATGCCAAGTTGTTCAGGCAATCATCAAAAGAATTACCAAAGACTGAGAAATCATCTATGAAGACCTCCAAGAACTTCTCTACCATATCCGTAAAAATTACCATCATACACCTCTGGAAGGTTGTTAGCACATTACACAAGCCAAATGACATCCTCCTAAAAGTATATATGCTATAGGGGCAAGTGAATGTTGTCTTCTCTTGTTCTTCAGGGGCAATGGCAATCTGATTATACCTAGAGTATCCATCCAGAAAGTAGTAAAATGCATGCCCTGCTAACCTGTCCAGTATCTGATTAATGAATAGTGAAGCGAAATGATCCTTTTTGGTCGCAGTGTTTAGCTTCCTATAGTCCATGCAAATACGCCACCCAATCACTGTTCTGGTAGGAATCAAGTCATTGTTTTCATTAGCAATGACCGTCATTCTACCCCTTTTTGGCATATACTGGACAAGACTTACCCATGTACTGTCTGAAATTGGGTATATGATGCCCCCATCCAACCACTTGATAATCTCTTTTTTTTACCACCTCCTTCATAATGGGGTTCAAACGCCTTTGATACTCAATGACTAGTTTGGCACTATCTTCCAGCAGAATTTTGTGCATGGATATGGTAGGACTAATGCCTTTAACGTCAGCAATAGTCCATCCCAGAGCTTTCTTGTTATGCCTCAGCAGCTTGGATTCTTGCTCTTCTGATAAAAGTGATAAGATGATAACCGACAGTGTGGATGATTCTTCCAAATATGAATATTTCAAGTGATCGGGCAATGGTTTCAGTTCCAATTTGGGTGGAGAGATGATGGAGGTTTGCAACATAGGCTTATGAGAAAAGATCTGCAATGGCTCAAAGCTTGGTTTCGTTTAAAACTTAGCAGGTGTATCAAGCAGTTTAATACATTCTCGAATATCATCCCTATCTACATGGTCATCATGATATATCAAAGTTAAAGCAAGTAGAGCATCAAGAAAATTAGCATGAAATGCATCAGTTACTACCTAATCTAGTATACATATAGAGGAACATTCTTCTTGATCACCAGGGAATTTCATGGCCTTGTAAATATTGAAAGTTACCTTCTTATCATTCACTTGCATGGTGAGCTCACCTTTGTGCACATCTATCATGGTCTTATTGGTTGCCAAGAAAAGCCTCCCTAGAATTAATAGGACATTGCAGTCCTCCTCCATGTACAGGGTGACAAAGTCAGCAGGGAAAATTAGTTTGTCCACCTTTACCAAGACATCCTCTATGACCCTATTTGGATATGTGAGAGTTCTGTCAGCTAATTGCAAGATCACAAAGGTTGGCTTTGATTCACCCAGTTCTAACCATTGGAAGATTGAAAGCGACATCAAGTTGATGCTCGCCCTTAAATCACACAAAGCTTTACCACTGAATTGATTCCCAATTATGCATGGTATGGTAAAGCTTCTCGGGTCTTTCAACTTTGGAGGTAGCTTGTTCTGCAAAATGGCATTGCATTCCTCAGTGAGCGCCACTGTTTCATAGTCCCCCAGTCTTCTTTTCTTAGATAGGATGTCCTTCATGAACTTTACATAACTTGGCATTTGTTCTAATGCCTCTGCAAATGGAATATTTATGTGAAGCTTTCTGAAGACTTCCTGAAACTTTTGGAATTGGGCATCTGACTTTTGTTTAACTAATTTGTTGGGGAAAGGTAGAGGTAATGTGTGAGGTTTATCTTCAATCTTCTTTTCCTTATCCTTCTTCTTGTCATCAACCTTCTTCTCAAGAACTGTGGTTCATTGGTCTTCCTTGTAAATAATATCCTCATCTTGTGTTACATCAGCATCATCCTTAAGCAGTTTAGTCTTGGGATTCCCTTTTATATCCTTTCCACTTCTAAGGGTAATGGCATTACAGGCTGGTGACTTCTTGGGCTTGCCTCTTGGATTACTGATAGTGTCACTTGGGAAAGTCCCCAAATGCCTATTGTTTATAGCATTTGGCAACTAGCCCATTTGGTCTCCAGTGCTCTCATTGAAGTCATTTGGCTTTGAAGTATGGCGTCATTCTTGGCCAAATGAGCATCTATTTTTGACATATAAGAATCGAACTTGACCATGAACTGTATAAACATGTTTTTGAGGGATCGTTTCTTTGCTTGCATAAGAGGTCCGGGCTATGAATGGGTACCAAAAAGATATGGTTGTTCTTCATTACCCACCAATGAAGATGATGCATCTTGATTGTCTCTCCAAGAAGAGTTTGGATGATTTCTCCATCCTGGATTATATTGATGCAAATAAGGATCGTTTTGTGGTGGATGATAGTTCCTAGCATACTGTGCATTCTCCAAGATAGAAGGGTATCTGTCAGTAGCAGGATTATCACCATATCGTTCACAAATCACAAAGGGGCTTGAATAAGGACTTGCTCCTAGACTATCAAACTTGCTAGCAATTGCAGTCATTTGAGTATAAAGTGATGTAATTGCATCAAGATCATGCACTCCAACCACTTTCTTTAGAAGATTTCTTTGGGAAGGCCACTGATAGCTATTTGCGGCCAAATCTTCAAGAAGTTGGAATGCCTCATCAAAGGATTTGCCAAGCAATGATCTACCCGCAGCTGCATCTACTATTTAACGATGATGAGGAAGCAACCATTTATGGAAGGCATAGATTTGGTGCCATTGAGGAATCTCGTGATGAGGGCATCTTCTCAAAAGATCCTTGTATTTTTCCCATGCATCATACAAGGTTTCAGAATCAACTTGAGTAAAGGTGGTAATGTTATTCACCATCTCTGCAGTGTTGGAGTGTGAAATATTTGTTCAGAAATCTGCCACAGATGTCGCTCCAGGTGCATATGGATCTTATTGGTAGAGATTATAGCCAACTCATGGCTCTTTCTCTGAGAGAAAAAGGAAAGAACCTCAGTCGAATGGTGTCTTCAGAGATTCTATTATGCTTGAATGTGTTACAAATCTCCAGAAAATTTGATAAGTGAGCGTTTGGATCTTCACTAGGCAAACCACCAAATTGCATTGACATCTGTATCATTTGGATGATGGCTGATTTAATTTCTAAGTTGATGGTTAGGATAGGAGGCCGCCTTATGCTTGATTATAGATTATCCACCTAAAAAGTTGCGAACTCCCTCAAGGGCCTCATATGATCATTAGAACCAGCCATGGTATTGGTACCTGAAATAATGAAAGAATAAAATTTGGATTAAAATGAACTAAGAGAAAACTTGAATTAAAACTAATTAAAACTAATGTTAAATTTGGAAAGAAACAGAAATTAGCCGTTATTGTCGGCAACGGCGCTAAAAACTTGTTAGACCTATTTGTGTACTGTAAGTGTACGGGTCGCGAAAGTAATGTAGTGATGAGAAAGATCATTTCCATGGGGATAATGGGTAATATCAAATACCAAACATTAACCAATAGCTTAATGAATTTTAGTCAAGCATATATCGAATGTAAAGATTTTGTGTGACTAATTCTTAAAGACTAAAAAGCAATAAACTTGGAGAAAAGGATAGTGATGAGAGCTTAGGGACTCCTTCTTCACCAACTACTTTACTCGGCAACTTGTAACCACTTTAAGCAACTTTGATAACTAGTTTTGTTAGCTTAAGAAACTACATTAGCTAAAAGCCTATATCTAGGTCATTTCACCTTATGTTATTTACCTAGCTCAATATGTGTCCATGATAGCTAGAGCAAACACCATGCATTAAGGTTGATTCTTAACAAGAGCTATACATGGCCAAAAGGTATATGTCTATCCTATTAACGAATTAATTCACTCAATATTAGAATGAAATTAAACATGCATCACCTACATCCATGATCTAAAATCTAGATTCCTATGTCTAGTTCAAAAGATTTTATCAAAAACACAATAAATGTTGGCCAAACACCTATGAGCATAAAGAGAAACATGGATGAACAAAACCAATCATCATTATAGACTTAAAAGGTTACAAAGTCACCAATGCACATAGGAGGATCCAAAGGAATCCCTAAAAACAACTTAGCTATCCATGAAACACAAAAATTTCAAGAGAGATTCCATGCCCATGACCTAATAATAGAGGGATTAAAGAGAAAAGAGAGAAAACATGATAATGTGAGCTTGGGATCCTTAATCCTCCTTGGATGATGGTGGTTTTCTCTCCAAATCTCTTCAAAGCTCTCTAAAATGATGAAAAACCAGAGCTTACTACGTTCTGTCTCGTCTCCCACCTAACCTTTGTCAAAATATCTGATGAAACAGTATTAATAGACAAAGCCCGCGAACTCGCACTGTGGTGTCACTATTATTGCGCCGCAGTGTGAATGCCTACGTGGTTAAGTGAAACCCATGCTGACATGCCATGGCGCTCTAGCCTCTATCATCAGTATGCGCAGCAGGTAGAGAGTGAGACGTTGCAGCGTGCTAAACCTTGCGTCACTGCATGATAAATTGAAATGCACACTATGCTCCCTCCTCTAATGTCAAGCCTTGAATTGCTTCATTTGATTATTTTAGAACTCACCCTTCCATAGAGAAGTTGCCTAATTAATCACAAGAGTAAATCAACTTAACTCAACAAAGAATAGATAGGGTTTTAGCAAGATTGGAGAGGAAGACATCAAAATGAATTTGAATAAAAAGTGAAGGAAAAATCTTCTAATTATGCCTAAGCACAAGGACCAAGGGATCAATATATCACCAAAATGGGGTGCAAATAATTACATTTTATGGAGTTATCACACCCGCAAACCTGGATTTTTGCTAGTTCTCAAGCAAAACAAAATATGATTACACACGCAAAGGCACAACATGCATCAATATGTAATCAGCAACAGAAAAATGGATTCCAACTTCAGTCATTTCACAACTAGCAATGCGATGATTGTATGTAGCCTCAATGAATACCTATACCTCACACTCATGTTCCTACATACACAATCCTTATCATGCTAATAATCAAAGCTTCCTAATATGCATGACAGAATTCCCACAATCCAACAATCAAGACTATATCAATTCAATTCGCACTCATTCGGAAAAGCTTGTGAGCATAATCATGGATATGAATCAAAGAATCCAAAAGATTACAATTCAATTCTCTCTCCACTAATGTAGATCGCACACCACTGAGGATCAAAAGGGACTTAAATAGCTTGTAATGCAAGCCCATGGTTAGGGCTAATGAATAAAGGGGAAATGATCAGAAACAAATATTGAGAAACATAAACATCACATTTCAAGACATGAGTCACCAATTGATACAAGGAGGGCGTGCAGAATAAAATAACCAGACTTTCAAGAACCACCCTTTCATTTATTTTGCCTTTTGGATTTTGGTTTTGGATTTTTCTTTTCTTTTCTCTTTCTTTTTCTTCTTCTCTTTTTCTTAACCACTTTCTTTCACAACTCATGGTTTCGTTAAATCACTTCTAAGCTGACACTAGCACTTGTAACCTCCAACCACGTAACTCAAGTCAGGAAATGTCATATCATGCACTCAACAAGTAGTGATGGTAGATGAAAGAATGCAATGTTTTCACATGCATTAGAATAGTTAAATATGACTAGGAAAATGAAGATGATGAAAAATATATCAGGCCAAACAATTACAAAGCTTCAAAGGGGACCTATGGATATCATCATGTAAGGGTAAGCTTAACAGGCTCAACCGGTCCAAAGAATGCCCTAATCATTTTCTCAGTCATGCAAAATCTAGGATTTCACCTCAAGAGAGTTGCAAAACAATTTCAAGGATTAAAGAAGTCATTCATAAATACAACCCAAAAACTTTATCTAAACAAGCACTCAAATCATTTTCAAGGCTAAACAACATGTAAGTGGGAAAATCATCATGCATAGAGAGAATCAAGATTGTTTCAGCATGCATCCTGGATCATATATGGATTCACATACAACCAGAGACAGATGAATCCATATTCATCATTGGGTAACCACCGCAACACTATGTACCATAAACCAAGCACTAGCATACAAATCCGATGCCAAAAGATCAGTATTAGATACAAAACATAAGAAATTAAATAAAAGCAGTTTTAGACACCAGTCTCTCAAACCAGAGGGAGACAATGTCTTCACTGGGCAAAAGATAGAAAAATGAGCAAAATAACAGGAAGATGCCCTGAATGCATCACAACCACACATCATCCTCATCAGTGGCAGTCTCTTCCTCATCATCGTCGTGCTCCTCATCAGCAGCCATCGGTGCATCAGCTCTATTATGAATTCGATCCTAATGTTGCTGTGAGGGTCTAGCATAATTTCGAGATGGGAGGTGTGGTATGGGGAAGTCATCAGTGGAAACTTACAGGCGCTTCGCCAGCCACTTGATTGTCTCTACAGTATAAGCTTCCATGGCAGTTAGGCATGCAAGCTCACTACACAAGTCATCATGTGGGGGACTACAAGCCGTCCTGGGGTCAGTTCTAGCCTGTTGCTGCCTAGCATGCACCGCGGCTGGAGCTTATTTTGGCTGCTGAAGAATTATGTCATTAAAAGGTTGTTTAACATCAACAAGCTCCTCATGAGGCCCCCACTAAACTTGATGCTAACTACAAAGCATGTGGATGAGAAAAGGGAAGAAGAGGCTCTTGGACTCCCTGATTGACTTCTTAATCTACTGATGGTTGATCAGGGCAACATCAATGGAGCGGTGCTTAAGAATAGAATAAATGATAATGGCTCAATCTCTAGTCACCTCAGACATATTGATAAAAGGGATGATCCGAGTGCTAATGAAGTGATACCACACACGGGCTTCTGAAGTCAAGCAAGAACGGGGGAAGTACCTTAGCCGCTGATCCTAGACACCAAGGATCCACATCACAGGTTGTGCCTCCGGGGTGCAGATTCGAGAAGTAACAACATCAAGGTCAATTCCCTCCTCCAGTCTTATTTGGAGGAAATTAGTGTATTCGCATATTTTCGGGGCAAATAATCCCAAGGTTACTCTTATGGTCTCAACAGAGAAGGAGACCTGGCGGTCGCGCACTACGACTTTTGAAGTCTGGGGGTCAGCAAATGTAACATTTGCATAGAACTCGCAAACAAAAGGCATAATGGCAGACACTAGTTGTTTGACAAATGTCTTCCAATTGTAGTGTTGGATGGTCCGCTCAAGCTCTTGCTGAATAGCCTTCTTGAAGGTGAATCCCCTCTCAGAAATTAACCTCTTGGAAACTAGTTTGCAATATCGCTCTTGGGTAGCTGCTGAAATGAATTTTGTATTTCAAACTTAGTAGTGGGAGAATGCTCCCTACGGCGCTGGCTGATCTCACCTTTTTGACGTTTCAGAGGCATGATGTCAGCAGGAATAAAGTACCTATTTATGTCAAAAAGAGACGCACAGTGAAAACAAAGAAATATGTGAACAAAAAGACAAAGCATTTAAATTAAGTACAAAGCATGGTGGCATATGTAAAGCATGATAAAAAGAGCAAAAAGCATAGCCACTAAAGCAAAAATAAGAACATGATTCAAAATATGCAGGAACTAGCAAATAAGGAAGAGAATACCACGACGTGCACTTGATCCGGCGCGATGCCAATAAGGCACGCCACGGCGCGCATGAGCTTTCTGAATAGAAGGATGCACTCAAAATGCCAACCCCCAAAGCTTTGAAAGCTCATAGAATACATCCCAAAAGCAACCCAAAATGCATATGATCTCACAGAAATCAACCCAAATTAACTTCGAAAAGGGAGAAAAATCAGATAGAATGAATAGTAAATTGTGAAATAAAAGAGATAAAGTGAGAGAACGGGTTACTTGGAATGAGAATGGGGGTAGGGATTTGGAGAAAATGCAGGAAATCAACAAGGTAAGATAGAGAGAAGGTTAGAGGAAGGCAGAAACAACCAGAAAGAGGGAATAGGGTTTGTGTTTTAACGCAAACCTTATTTCGCTTTTATTAAAGCAATAGGCAATACGCTATGGCATGGTGCTTGCTACGTTGTAGCGCAATTATCAGTAAAATGCACGTTTCACTTTTTTTTTTGAACAAGTATCGCAGCGCAATTGGTACATTGCGGCATCATACTCGCAGCCAACTTACCCTGATAACATGAGAGCAAAACGCCGCGACGTGACATTGGTGCACCGTGGCGGTAAACTCTTAGGCATCAGACCCTGATAGGACAGAGCCTACAACGCCACGGCGTAATATTGGCACACTGCGGCGTGAGAAGCCAGTCTGTAAAATTCTGCAGCAAAAATGATATGGCAGCTACCACTGTTGCCCAAAAGTCCCCACCACCTGTAAAAATAGTCCAGCTGACTAAATCATTAAATGTGCAACCAAAATAGTATGAAACATCAAAATCAATGTATCTAAACACTAGACTCAAAATGAAAGAATTAGGAGCAAGGGTGGGTTAAATTCAAAAAGGGCCCTTTTTATAGTCCAGGCAAAACTTTCTCTACTCATGTTGGGGTAGCCAATGTGACAAAGGTTTTTCCGCTATCAAATTCTTCTCCCAAGTAAGGTTTTGGGCACTAGCCATTGACCTTAAAGGATGATTTTCTGTCATGATCCACAACTTCAACCGGATCATGAGGAAACATATTTAACACTTGGAACGGACCTGACCATCTAGATTTGAGGACTTGTTGGCCTTGTTCAAAGGTCTTCTGCACAATCTTCTTGTCATCTATCTCTTCACCTTCTCCTTGTACAGCTTGGCATTGTCATAAGCTTAGAGCCTAAATTCGTCAAGTTCATTGAGCTGCAATAGTCTTTTGTCTCCGACAGCTTGCAAATCAAAATTTAGCTACTTTATCGCCCAATAAGCATGATGCTCTAGCTCGATGGGCAAATGACAAGCTTTTCCAAACACAAGCTTATATGGGGACATACCAATGGGGTTTTTAAAAGTAGTTCTGTATGCCCATAGTGCATTATCAAGGCGTCTTGACCAATCTTTTCGGGTTGGACACACAGTCTTTTCAAGTATCCGCTTGATTTCCCGGTTGGAGACTTCTGCTTGTTTACTTGTTTGTGGATGGTAGGCGGTGGCAATGAGATGAGTCACCCTATATTTGGAAAGAAGAGCCTCAAAATACTTGTTGTAGAATTGCGACCCTCAATCACTAATAATGGCCCTAGGAGTACAAAAACAGTTGAAAATTTGTTTCTTTATGAAGTTTATCACCACCTTAGAGTCATTAGTAGGAAATGCACTTGCTTCCACCTATTTGGACATGTAGTCCACTGCCCCAAGGATATACAGGTTCCTATAAGTGGGAATGAAGGGGCCCATGAAGTCAATGCCCCAAATATCAAAAATTTCAACTTCAAGAATGAAATTGAGGGGTATCTCATTTTTCCTTGATATGTTCCCTGACTTCTGACATCTATCACATTTACTAACATGAAAGTATGCATCCTTGAAGAGAGATGGCTAATACAAGCCAGATTGGAGCACCTTTGCTGTTGTCCTATCGCCACTATAGTGACCTCCATAAGGGGCAGCATGGCATTGATTCAAAATTTGCTCAACTTCCTCCAAAGGAACATACCTTCTTAACATATGGTTAGGGCATTGTTTAAACAAGAAAGGCTCATCCTAAACATAGTGTCGGATGTCGCGCAAGAACTTCTTCCTCTAATGAGAGGTGAAATTCAGAGGCATCACACCACCTACTAAGTAGTTCACAATATCAACATACCAAGGATCCGGTTAGGCTGTAATAACAAAGAGTTGCTCATTGGGGAATGTCTCTCTGATTGTAATCGGTTCAACTTGATATTCCTCATTTTCTAATCTAGAAAGGTGGTCAACAACTTGATTCTCAGCCTCTTTCTTGTCATGAATTTCCAAGTCGAATTCTTGTAATAGTAGAACCCACCGAATCAGCCATGGCTTTGCATCCTTCTTGGCCACTAAGTATTTAATTGCTGAGTGGCATGTATAGACTATCATTTTAGCACCCACTAAATATGCTCGAAACTTGTTGAATGCGAAAACCACCATAAGAAGTTCCTTTTCAGTTGTGGTGTAATCTAGTTGTGCATCATTGAGAGTCTTGCTTGCATAGTATATAGAGTGAAATACCCTGTCCTTCCTCTGCCCCAGAACTACACCAACAGCATAGTCACTGGCATCACACATTAGTTCAAAAGACAACTCCTAATCAGGTGTGGTAATCACCAGAGCTTATACAAGTCTCTTTTTCAATTCCACAAATGCCTCATGACAAGCTTCATCAAAGTGAAATTGGGTATCTTTCTCCAGTAAGCTGCAAAAAGGCTTAGAAATCTTAGAAAAGTCTTTTATGAATCTCCGATAGAAACTAGCATGCCCCATGAAACTATGGACTCCCTTCACTGAGGTTGGTGGTGGGAGTTTCTCAATCACCTCTATTTTTGCTCTGTCCACCTCCATCCCCTTGCTTGATACTCTATGACTAAGGACTATACCTTCTTAGACCATGAAGTGACATTTCTCCCAATTAAGTATCAAGTTAGTTTATTCACATCTTTGCAGAACTAAAGCCAAGTTGTTCAGGCAATCATCAAAAGAATCACCAAAGACCGAGAAATCATCCATGAAGACCTCCAAGAACTTCCCTACCATATCTGTAAAAATTGCCATCATACACCTCTGAAAGGTTGCTGGCGCATTACACAAGCCAAATAGCATCCTCCTAAAAGTATATGTGTCATAGGGGCAAGTGAATATTGTCTTCTCTTGATCTTCAAGGGCAATGACAATCTGATTATACCCAGAGTATCCATCCAGAAAGTAATAAAATGCACGTCCTGCCAACCTGTCCAGCATCTGATCAATGAATGGCAAAGGGAAATGATCATTTCTGGTCGCGGTGTTCTACTTCTTATAGTCCATGCAAATACGCCACCCAATCACTATTCTGGTGGGAATGAAGTCATTGTTTTCATTAGCAACAACCGTCATTCCACCCTTTTTTGGCACACACTGCACAAGACTTACCCATGTACTGTCTGAAATTAGGTATATGATGCCCTCATCCAACTACTTGATGATCTTCTTTTTTTACCACCTCTTTCATAATGGGGTTCAGACGCCTTTGATACACAATGACTGGTTTGGTACTGTCTTTCAGTAGAATTTTGTGCATGCATATGGTATGACTAATGCCTTTAACATCAGTAATAGTCCATCCCAGAGCTTTCTTGTTCTGCCTCAGCACTCTCAACAGCTTGGATTCTTGCTCTTTTGATAAAAGTGATGAAATGATAACTGGCAGTGTGCATGATTCTCCTAAATACGAATATTTCAAGTGATCGAACTCACATGTCAACTGTGATATATCAATCTCTTTGACATACAACAAGCAATCATTCGACCCATCCAGAATCTTCTTAGAGTTGACACAATTATCATGTCAGTCTATGTTAACAAAACTAACCATAAAAGCATTAAACCTTATACTCAACTCACAAATCTATTTCTCTATTGCTGCAACCCATCATGTTAACCTTGCTTATGTCAATGCATCTTTGTCAATGAAAGGCTCAACACCTATACAAGCAGCTAGTCTGGTTCTGACATATCTAATTTACATTCGACTGAGTTAGCAATGCCATTGGATCTCTCTTATTGTTCTACTTTTGGACCAACATGTCCTAAAGTATAGGGATGATTGACAATATCCCTCTACTGCTCCTCTTTGACATTAACAAGCTCCACCTTGTAGATAGCACCATAATCTCCCTTACCGACAAACTTTGGGCCAACACTATTGATAAC
Source organism: Ormosia emarginata (assembly GCA_029884605.1). Taxonomy (NCBI): domain Eukaryota; kingdom Viridiplantae; phylum Streptophyta; class Magnoliopsida; order Fabales; family Fabaceae; genus Ormosia; species Ormosia emarginata. Next base: position 18,152,828 of record JAQQTP010000068.1, on the reverse strand, counting down.
AATCAAATTTTCCTGATCATACCTAAACTCCACCTTCTAGTTTACCATCCATGCTCTCACCTCGAGCTTTCAACTATATGCATGAGCATCCGTAGGATTGCCAAGTATCCTTAACCTAGAACAATCAATAAGTTTCCCTATCCATGCCCCATGTGGAATTCTTAGATCTATTATAATCGATAGATATATAGTTACAAGGTAAGGTCCCACACTTTTTAGAGTTATCAAGTGTCCTGCCACTCTAGAATAATGTGATGTCTCACCATGCCTTATATCATGCAAAACTTGTCAAATTCATTACCACAAAAATCTCCACAATTGTTAGTCATGAATCTCTTAACCGATCAATCATCATGTTTGTTAACCATGATATTTCATTCCTTGAATTTAACTGCCACTTTATTGAAGTGAACTCATATCTTCTTAGAGTAATTATCAACCAACGTTAGAAATCACCTTAATCCACCATGAAAGTTGACTCTCTCACTAGTGTAGCCAAGTCTCGATACACCTTTCTTTGACCATTTTGTCAACTTCGTCAAAGTTGCAGTGTCATTCACAACACTACCCAGCAAGTAATAAGTCTTCCCTCAAAACCTTCCCTTCATCGCAACCATCAACCCCTTTGCTACCTCCAAGACACCACCTCGACTTGAAAACTTATACCCCTGACTATCCAAGGTACTTAGAGAAATGAGATTCTTCCCTAGTTCTAGAATATATCGAGCTTCAAATAACATCATTATCCCATCATGAGGATTGATCTGGACCGTGCCTTTACTTGCAATAAAAACTTCTCTATTATCTCCCATTTTGACTTTTTCACTTCCCTTGTAGTATGAAGAGAAAAAAAGTTGATATGGAGTCATGTGAAAAGATACACCAGTATCCAAAATCTACTATTCATTTGAATCATTGATTGAGATCGTCAAAACTCCGCCTTCCTTCGAAATATCGTTGACTACGGTTGCTATATTTTGGATTTATCACCATTTTCCTTTTCTTTCCACTTTCCATGTGGATAATTCTTTATGATATGACCCATTTCTTGACATTGGAAACTCCTCAGATTCTTATGATTCATTCTTAACTTTGACTTACTCTTACTGCACAACCCATTCTTCATGGTCCCACCTCTTTTCACCACTAGCCTGTTGGCATGGCTCCCTCCATTCGATGTCAAAACTAACCTTTGAAACTCATTCAATCGTTGTATGTCAATAACTGAACTTATTGAAATTAAGTCTCAACCATATAACATGGTGTTGACAAGATTGTCATATAAGGGGGTAATGAACATAATAGAATGATCGCCAAGTCTTCATCATCAATCTTTGCTCCAATCCCCAACAAGTCAACCATGGTTTTGGTGAACTCATCAACATAGTTCAGCATTGACATATCCTCCTTGAGTTGGAGGGTGTATAGTCGCTGCTTTGATACAGCCTTTTGGTTAAGAACTTTTTTTGATATATTTCCTCCAATTTCTTCCAAAGACTAGATGTTGTCTTTTTCTCTATCATCTCATGCAACACCTTGTCTTCCAGACATAGTTGTATTGTGCTAAACAAATTCCCGAGCTTTTCTTCCTTCACCTCCACCGTGATAGTCTTCGACCAGACATCACCACTCTTCTCCAACACTTTCTCTAGCCCTTGATGAGTGAGCAAAGCCTTCATCTTTACCTTCCAAAGGCTAAAATCATTAGAACCATCAAACTTCTTAACCTCAAACCTAGGCATACCCATTGCGATATGAGGTTCTAGATTCTTACGAACCTAGAGTTCTGATACCACTTGTTATGAAAATAAGATAAAGATCTAGCAAGTTTGATGAGATAAGAAAAAGAACAAGAAAAGCACACACAATAATTAATGTGATTTGGCCACTTATAATCCTACGTCCGTGGTAGCATAAGGCAACAAATTCATTATGAATAAAATGGATTACAAAGTTAGAAAGATCTCATCCTAATTTCACTCTCACCCAAATTCCCTTAAGATTAAATTTTTTCTACTACGTTTTAAAAATCGTTACATGACTTCAAGCAGACACATGATTTCTATGCAACCATTAAGGGTAATGGTCTTGGAGCTACCCTCTCAACTATCCTAGTTTTGATAACAATGAATACACAATATTATTCGGATATTTCTCTCTATGATACTCTAGTACAATGTCATTTTTATTGGTGTTATCATTCTTGATTAAAAAATTTTGTTTGCTTTTAGTTTCTTTCTTATTCTCTGGCTTCTCCACCAGGGGCCTTCTATTCGCTAAAAAATTACTACATAAAATTGAGTGAATTCATTATTATAATATGCAACGCTTTTCTCCTTCCTTTTTTCTATATCACGTTACCTAGTCTTGTCCTCATATCATAATAGTTGGAACTGTTTTTCAGTATGCAAACTTTCGATCATATCAACTACTTGAAAATGTTATTATCATCCTCACTATTAATGGAAGATGAAAGATGAGTAGAGTAGTCAAATCTCGGACTACTCAAAGTCACTTACATAATGATTCTAACGGATTCCAATGAATTTTCTACCTAAAAAAAGTTACTGTGAAAAGTCCTTTCTGGCGGAATATCCATCAGTTATTTTCAGTAGGAAAATTGGCCAGTAATTTCTGGCAGATATTCCACCAAAAAAGTTGCTTTCTAACATGTTTTTTTTCCCAGTTACAAAATCCATTGATAATTTTTGGTGAATTTTTGTTTTCGACAAGCGTTTTTTCGAGGAGCAACAATTGGCCAGAAATTTGAATTTTCGATGAATTTTGAGAAATTACCAACAGGTATGACTGTCGGTATTCATGAATTTCTTGCAATGGAAAACAAACAATGAGAGAGAGATAGAAAATACGAGAGAAAGAAAGGGAGGAACACAACATTGGAGAAGAAGAGAAAAATTGGTTTTAGCATCTTTCACCTCAACATTAGATGGGTAAACTCTTGCCATTTCTGATGAAATTTTAATATGTTGTTCCTAGTGTTGAGGGCTACATTTTGACATATTTTTGTTGTTGTTTCACCATTTCCTTTGATAGATCTGTGATACTCACTTTTGCGGAGTTTTTATCTTGTTACTTGGTTAATCCACCAATTTGGTGATGTATTGTAGATTGCGGTATTCCCTCGTGCTACTAGGAAGATTGGTGTAGTCATTATTTTATTAGTGGACGTTTTTGCTGGACTTGTGATAATCACATATTTTATACATTAATAAACCTTCATTCTTAATCATTTACACTCTCCATATACTTAATTGATTGAGCTTGGTCATGTTTTGTAAGTTTGGGTTCAAATTAGGCTTAATTGATCTTTTCCAGCATTATTGAGATTTTACACTATTTCTGTATTTCGGTCATATCTTGAGTTCTAGATATCTAGAAATTATAAATTTTACCTTGAAGGAAATCTAAGAGAAAGTTCTACAACTTTAATGAAGAGCTCGAAGTCTCAATCTGACATTTAGTGGAGATAATTGGGTTTGGAAGTCAGAAAATGGGTTCTGTCACTAGAACCCGAGCAGTGTGCACTAATTAGGGCATAACTTGGGCTGTAAGAGTTACATTGAGCTGTAGCTTATGGCATTAGAAAGCTTAGACAAAACCCTTCAACTCTCACGAAAACCACTTTTCCATAAAATGACGTTTTAACAGAGTTATAATCGTGTCAAGATAGTTAAATTAGTTGGTACAAGTGGAGAGACAAGCATGATAATCATCCACCCACTTATTAATCTTCCATCCACTCATTAATCATCTATCCACTAAATAATCATCTACCTACTTATTAATCATCTACCTACAAAATAATCATCCACCCACTAAATAATCATTCACCCACTCATTAATCATTCACTCACTCATTAAATAACTCCATTGTCATTTTTCACTCATCCACCCATCATCTACCCACTCATTAAATACCTTCATTGTCATTTTGTACTCCTCAAGCTCTATAAAAAGGAGAATTGGCTTGGCTTAGAGATCAAGATCATGCTATTGTGTTATTTATTTCTTAGGTTGTAGTTTTCTTTTGTTCTAAATTGAAGTTATGTTCATCTTTTTCTTCTTCTCTCTTTCTTTCTTCTTGCTTATGAATAACTAATTTTCATTTTACTTGGGTAAATAGGTAAAGCTTTTGGTAAAAAAAAAGGTGAGATTAATTTCTTTCTTGTGCTTAAATGATATATTATTAAGTAGTCATTATATGTGTTATATTTTGTTTCCAATCAATTTAGAAACCCTCCTTATAAAGTGGAGTTCTTGATTCATTGTAGACAAGTGGTTGGCACAATGAATGCTTGAACTCATTTACAAGTGTTGGTGTTAGTAAATAATTAAAGAAACATAATATAACTATGTATATAATTCTAAATGGACTTTGAATGTTTTATTTTCTGATTGGAACCTCCGTTGTGCGTGAATTTCAATTGAGTTATAAAAAAAATAATATTGTCCTTAATTTATTACTAAAAGTGGATCTCCTAGCCCATGCAAGTTCTTTTTATAATTGTGAACAAGTTTTATTATTTTTATTGTTGTGACAAATTCTTTCCTTACCTCAAAGAATTTTTCTTCATCAATTCCCTGTGGATCGACCTCGGACGCTCAAGAAATTTATTACTTAAGACAACATGCACTTAAATTTGTATCTTTTAATTTGCATGAACTTGGTCCCGTGATTTTTTCCCTCACACAAAGGAGTTTTCCACTTTAAAATTGTGGTGTCTTTGAAATTTATTTTTCTGCCATTGTCATTGCTAAGATAACTTATTCTATGTGGTTGATATTTTACTGTAAGAAGTATTTATAGTTCCTATTTATTTGCACAGGTGGGGGGAAATATTTTGCTTCCACTTAGCTCAATTTTCCCTAACAAAATGGTATCCAGAGCTTTGGTTGTTTTAATTTCTGCATTTAAATGGAAGAAAATCAAGTAGGAAATATGACTAAATTTAACTCCATAAATTGTACACTTTAGAAGACCCTCATGGAAGATATGTTATATAACAAAGATTTGTATGAACCCATTAAAGGGCACACTGTTCAATCTTGTGAGAAATCTGACAGTGATTGGAAAATGATGAATAGAAAATCTATTGGGTTGATCAAGCGGTGGCTGGACCTTAGTGTGTATCCTCATATTGACAAAGAGACTACCATTGTGGCAAGAAAGGACATTTTAGAAGAAATCGTAGGTTCCTCAAGAGGGAGAAGTCAAGAGAAAGAGACAAAAACAAAGAAAATGGGAATGATAAAGATATTATTGTAGTTGCATATAAGAGAGAAGTCTTAGTTATTTATGATGATAATTTTGTGAATCTTGCATGTCATGATTCTAGTTGGATTGTAGATTTTAGTGCCTCATATCATGTCACTCTTAGGCATGATTTCTTCATATCTTATATTGTTGGAGATTTTGGCATAGTAAAGATGGGGAATGAAAGAGTATGTAAGATTGCTAGTATAGGTGATGTTTATCTTAAAAATAGCATTAGATGCAAGCTATAGTTGAAGAATATCAGACATGTTTATGATATCTGTCTCAACTTGATTTCTGTTAGAGCTCTAGACATTGAGGGCGATCACACTTACTTTGGTGATGGTAAGTATAAGCTCACCAAAGGGTCACTAGTGGTGGAAAAATGAGACAATTTCACTACTATATACAAGAGGCCAAGAAAGTTGTGTAAGGAGGAGGTGAATGCAGTTGAAGATTCCTCTATCGACTTATAGCATATGCGTCTTAGCCACTTGAATGAGAAAAGACTCAGCATCCTTGCTAGGCAAAAATCTCTTTATTTGAGAGGTACACCCTTAAAGACTTATAGTCATTGTTTTGTTGGAAAACAACAAAGAGTCACCCTTCATAGTTCTTGTCCTCATAGGAGGTCACATGTTCTAGATTTAGTTCAAATTGATGTTTGCACTACAGATTATAAATCTCTTGGCAGTGCTTTATATTTTGTTACCTTTATTAATGATCAATCTAGAAAAGTATGGGCCTTAGCTTTGAAATCTAAAGACTAGGAACTTGGTATCTTCAAACACTTCCATGCAAGTGTTGAAAGAGAAAATGAAAGGAAACTTAAATGTGCAAGAACAAATAATGATGGTTAATACAGGGGTCCGTTTGAAGATTATAACATGGGATTAGGCATGAGAAAACAGTTCCAAAGACAACTCAGCATAATGGAGTCGCTAAGAGAATGAACTATACCATTAATGTTAGAATCAAATGTATGCTTTCTCATGCAAAATTCTCTAAATCCTTTTGTGGTAAAGTAATGAGAAATGCAATGGATTTGATCAATGTTTATCCTTCAGTGCCTCTAGATAGTGATGTTCTATATAAAGTATGGACAGGGAAAGATGTCTCTTATAATCACTTGAGAGTGTTTAGCTACAGGGCTTTTTGCTCACATTCCAAGAGATGAAAAGTCTAAGCTTGATAAGAAATCCAAACAGTGTACTTCATGGGCTATGGTCATGATGAGTTTGGTTATAGACTCTAGGACTCGGTTGACAGGAAAATTATTAGAAGTCGAGATGTGATTTTTCTTGAAGACCAAACCATTGAAGACTTTGAGAAAGCTGAGAAGCTGAAGCCAATTGTTAGAAGTTACATTGATTTTGCACCAAAGCCTTATACTAGAACCTTTGTTGATGGTGGAGATATACAAGTAGATGATGAGAACATAACTGATGAGCTTATACCTTACCATGATATACCAGTTGAGCAAGTTCCATTTGAACCACCAATTGAGCTTCAATTGAGTAGATCTACTAGAGAGCATCATGCTTCCCAGATATATCCTCCACATGAGTATGTGATGATTACTGATGGTGGAGAACCAGAAAACTACTAAGAGGCCATTTCAAATAAGCACAAGGAAGATTGGTTGAAGGCCATGTAAGAAGAAATGAAATCCTTGCATGATAATCACACATTTAAGTTAGTGAAGTTACCTAAGGGTAATAGAGCACTAAAGAACAAATGGGTGTTCAAATTGAAGACAGAAAAATGTATCTCTTAGCCAAGATTCAAAGCACGACTGGCAATGAAAGGCTTTGATCAGAAGAAGGGTATTGACTTTGAAGAAATTTTATCACTTGTGGTAAAGATGTCTTCTATTTGGGTTATGTTTGGATTGGAAGCTAGGTTCAACTTAGAGGTTGAACAACTTGATGTGAAGACTGCATTCCTTCATGGTGACTTGGAGGAAGAACTTTACATTGAACAACCAAAGGGCTTCAAGGTCAAAGGAAAGGAGCAGCTTGTGTGCAAATTGAAGAAAATCTTATATGGACTCAAGCAGACATAAAGACAATGGTACATGAAGTTCGACTCTTTTATGGAGGATCATGGGTATATAACAAAACTACTTCTGATCACTGTGTGTTTATTAAGAAATTCTTTGATTGTGATTTTATTATTCTCTTGCTATATGTGGATGACATGTTAATTGTTGGTCATGACATTAAGAAAATTGAGAATATAAAGAAGGAGTTAAGCAAGTCCTTCACCATGAAAGACTTGGGTTCTCCGAAGCAAATCCTTGGTATGAGAATTACTTGTGATAAAAAAAATGGTAAATTGTGGTTATCTCAATAGAGGTACATTGAGAAAGTATTAGAGAATTTCAACATGGGTAATTCCAAACTTGTTAGTACTCCACTTGCAGGTCATTTCAAGTCAATAACAATGCCCTACAAGCGAGAAAGACAAAGAAGAGATGAATAAGGTTCCTTATCCACGATTGGTAGCTTAATGTATGTCATGGTATGCACAAGGCCAGATATTGCTCATGCTATTGGTATTGTTTGTCATTTTCTCTCTAATCCTGGTAAAGAACACTGGCAAGCAGTGAAGTGGATCCTCATGTATCTTAGAGGTATTTCTAGAGTTTGTTTATGATTTGGGAGTGGTCAACTTATGTTAGATGGCTACACAGATACAAACATGGTTAGTGATATTGATTCTAGGAAATCTACTTCTGGGTACTTGATGACATTTGCAAGGGAAGGGGGTCTTGACAATCTAAACTACAGAAATATGTTGCTTTGTCTACCATTGAGACTGAGTATATTGCTATTACTTAAGCTTCTAAAGAACTGTTGTGGATGCTTAAATTCCTACAAGAGTTTTGTCTCAAGCAAGAGAGTTTGTGTTATTTTGTAATAGTCAAAGTATCTTCAATCTCAGCAAGAACTCAATCTTTCATTCTAAGTCAAAGAACATAGAGGTGCGATATCATTAGATACGGGAAGTGCTAGAGATAAAGTTGTTTTCACTTGACAAGATTCATACTAACGACAATGGTTCAAAACTTCAAATATGATGACTAAGACCTTGTCTATGATAAAGTTGATTTCTTGTAGAAAGAAAGCAAGCTCAGTGGAGCAAGACCTCCCCACTTAAGTCAGGAAGGGAGGGGTGGTTCCTTCCTCTTGGTGGAACCCACTAAGTGAAAAGTAAAAACAAAAAAAAAAGAAACAAAAAGCATTTTGAAATGGCTTAAAATGGAAGCCACGAAAAAGCAACATTGAGAGAGAGATAGAAAACGAGAGAAAGGGAGGAGCATAGCATTGGAGAAAAAGAGAGAAATGGGTTTAGACTCTTTGAGCTCAACATTAGATGGGTAAACTCTTACCATTTTTGATGAAATTTTAGTATGTTGTTCCAAGTGTTGAGGTTTATATTTTGACATATTTTGTTTGTTGTTTCACCTTCTCGTTTGGTAGATCTATGATACTTTGCGGAGTTCCTATCTTGTTTTTTGGTTGATCCACCTATTTTCTGATGTATTATTGATTGTGGTATTCTCTAGTGCTATTAAGAGGACAAATTGGTGTACCCATTAATTTATAAGTAAAAGTTTTTGTTGGACTTGGTCTCGTGATTTTCTCTTATACACTGAGGGGTTTTCTACATTAAATGTAGTGTCCCTAATATTTATTTTTTTATTATTATCATTGTAGAGATAATTTATTGTATATGATTGATATTTTGTTGTAAGAAATATTTATAGTATCTATTTATTTGCAGCAGGTGGGAGAGAAAATATTTTGCTACGACTTAGCTCATTTTTTCCAACAGATCTTATATCCATTCAGTAGAAATGGCTTCTTTTCGTGCAATAAGATTGGTAATAGCTTCTTTCTCACCTTCATTGTACACATCTGTATCTGGTTCTGGCTTAACTTTATTTCTTTTTCTCTTCTATACTACTTTGATAGCAAGTTTGTGGATCACAAAAAATAATAACCAGATATACTTACGTTACACCCCAAATTAGATATGAAAAAATTATTATGATGAAAAAAGGCATGGACATCGGAAAAAAATATGGCTAACCAGAACGTGATCTAACCCCTTGGCATCTTGCTAACAAAGCTAAGGTTTCCCTCAGTCATTTCTCTGATGTAAAGTTCATGCTGGCTAATATAGGCAGCAGTTCTCTGAGGTACAAACTCGGTCATTCCTTGTAATTCTAGTATAGGGACATGAACTAAATTAATAGTATAATATATATGAAGTCTAACATAGAAGTACGGCTTGAACAATAACTACCTGATTGTAATGAACCAGTTCAATCCTCCATGGACAAAATTTCTCTATTTGCAGATAAGAATCAATAACAGAATCAATACATTAAACAATACATGGTAATAAAATGTCTTGCACATTAAAAGACTACGGTGGGATCAACCAGGGGCAATTTGAAAGAGTACAAAAAGCATAGAAATAACGGATGCATAGTACATGAATCCATATAAATATAAGCAGCCAACTGCAAGAAGGCAATGGTTTCACAACAACAACATAAACAATAACTAAGTCTTTTTTCATTAGGTAAAGTCGGTTACATGATTTCACAATTAAAAAAAAACGCTAAATTTCATGAGTTGATAATAGAATCTTGACTTTAATACCACATGAGATTCTAATTTAAAATCAATTAATAAATTAAATAAAATAGTTTAATAGATATATAAACCGCACCCGAAAGATTGAGACATACAATATAGGACTCTTAACAATCATAAGTATGACGTTCATTTACACAGAAATATGAAATTCAGGGAACATGAAACAATAAGATATAAATGCAGAGAAATGCATGGCATACAACCCCAATTATCTGATACTTGTTCATGTATTTGATTTGTTTGTTTAGATGTGATTTGAGAGTTTGATGAAGAGCTGCTTCACACAGATAGCCTACTACCACAGAAACTTCAAATGGAAAGAAGCATCACCAAAGAAAAGCAACTCAAAAGTAAGAAACAGTAAACATGCTGCATATTTATATCTCTATGGAATACACAGACACTTCAACTATTTTGGAACTACCAACAAATAAATAATGGACTGAAGAGCATACTTTTCACTCAGCAGCAAAATGCTTTTCTAGTTCTCTCTTGGTGATCCTAAGAGACAACCCTGTAACATACAAATTGTTCCATGGGATTTTTAAATCTCTTGATAGGCTTCTAAATCACAAGAAGAAAACAAATTGAACATGAATTTATAATCAGAGAATCAAAGATGATAATGAAGAAGCAAGAGTTCAAAAATGCATTAACCCAAAAATAAAAATATTTAAGAAAAAAAAAAATCCTACCTAGAACGCCTTCTGGATCTCAACCTTGAAAGAGACCTGGACGCAAACCTACTATATCGCAAGTATGGAGCAGGAGAAGGAGAATACCTATGAAAAGAAAACCATTACAGAGATTATCAGCTGAGACATAACCAACATAGACATAGTTCATTAAAGAGTCCACTTTGCACACAAAAATCATTACAGCCTGAGATAACGATGACGAACAGTAAACAAAGATTATCAGCTATGTTTATGTTACAAAGTCTAGGTGTATTTCAAGCAAAAGGAAACAAACCTGAAATACAAGGAAACACTTGCTGACAATACAATATTAGTTGATAAAAGTTGAACCTAAGACCAGCGTATATCCCGTAAAATTCCTAATAACATTAGTTTCTAATCATTAGTTGAACCTATGAGCAGTTAAGAATATTAGGAGTAAAAATATATTTAGCAATTACATACTCTCTTACATATATTTAGCAATTATCAAGAAACTTTGGACGCAAACTGGTATATAATAGATAGGAGTTAAAAGTTGAAATTTTTACAGTGCAAAAGCCAAGTGTTTTAGCTTTTCAATGGGATAGACTAGAAGTAAATTCGATGTTTATAGCTCAAGTTATAGAGCAAGCAGTGCATAGTGCCACCATAATTTAACACAACTTACATATGAAACTACGCAGAAATTTTGTATGCAAACTGGTATTTAATGGTTAGGAGTTAAAATCTAAAAATTTTACAGAATAAAGCCAAGTGTGTTAACTTTCTAATGGGACAGAGAGCAAGTGCTTTTGATGTCTATATATAACTCAAAGTTATGGAACAAACAGTTCATACTTTCCATAAAGCTGACAACATGTGAATTTGCCAAAAAACAAGAAAAGAAAACTCCTGGCTCCTCCACCTTATGACTGCTTACATTACTTATCAAGTTTGGTCAATGGATAGGTTGATTATTGTATATTCTAATTATATATTTTGATCTGATTGTAATTAGATTAAGATTTTATTTTGAATTGTTTTTTTTTGTTTAATTAATTATATCCCTATAATTTAGGAAAGTTAATAATAATCTAATAATATGTATTTTTAATAAATTAGATTTTATTATATTTCAATACAAATAATTTTGATAATTTTGTGATTTGTTAGTTAATTTTTTGAAGCATATTATTATCATTATTATTATTATTATTATTATTATTATTATTATTATTATTATTATTATTATTATTATTATTATTATGTTAGTCAAAGAAGAATATACTCAAAAAATAACTAAATCAAAGTAGTTAAGTAATGGTCACATTGAATTTTAATTTGAAACACTTTCCCTTTGTTTGAGTGAGGAGAGAAAATGGCAAGAGAAAAAATGGAAAGAGAGAAAATGGATAAAAAATAGATAAAAAAGTAGAGATAATTTTAGTTGTTTGGATGGAGAGAAAATGAGAAGAAAGAAAACATTAAAAAAATATTTTTTTCTACACCTCACCCCCTATCGTGTCCCCCACCCATCCTACCCCCCTTGTTGCATCCTCCACCCACCCCACCCCTTGCCGCCGCGTACCCACCCCCTTGCCACTGCGTCCCCCACCGCCACCCACCCCACCCCACCCCACCCCACCCCACCCCACCCCACCTCCTTGCCACATCCCTACCCCTGCCACTCGACCCAGATCCGAGTCGCACTGCGCGGATCTAAGCCGTTGTCAACCGTGTTCGTACTCAGATCCGGTCAGCCAGCTCGACGAACTAGACCCGCAAACCAGAACCCGCGCTGTCGACCGCTGTTTGTGCTCAGATCCGGTCAGCAGCCACCCAGCTCGGCGAACCCAACCACCTAGCCGCCATCTGCCTGCGCCACACAGCAAGAGGAAGAAGAAGAAGGGGGTCTCGGGTATTCTGATATAAATGTAGGGGTATAATAGTTATTTTATGTGATATTACACATTCTCTCCCATTTTCTGCGCATCAGAGGAGAGAAAACTGAAGAGGTGGATCCCACATCCAAATTTTCTTTCTCCTTTGTTTTCTCTCCACTGCCAAACGGGAGAAAATAGAATATTCTTGTCATTTTCTCTCCTCTCATTTTCTTTCCACTCATTTTCTCTTGAAACAAACAAAGGGTTTGAGAGCATTTTAATTAGGACAAAACTTGACTCCAACCCAAGTTAGATGAAAGTCCTCCAACTCCTTCTATTGTTATACCATGTGTTATAACTCACTTGTTTCAACTTCACTAACTTAATAAAATAGACACATAACATAACATTAGAGGGAGTTTGAGGACTTTCTTTCAATCCAAGTTGGAGCCAAATTTTATCATTTTAATTATCTTTGTTTAAGAAGTTTGACAATAGAGTGGTGCTATATCCCATGAATTTGTTTTTGTGTAAGATTCACGAATGCATATTCAACCGTAACAAACTTGTAACAAATTATAATTAGAAACATGTAGAAAAAAGTAATTAGCAAAACGCAAATGTAATCAATGTTATTTTAAGCATTCATACATCGTTCCACGAAATGTTATTCGTGGGATTTAGCATTTTTCTTGACAATATTACCTATTAAGCCATTATGGTAGTGGGCCTATTGTTAAAAAAAAAAAAGTGAGAATCGTACGTAAGATTCATGAGCTAAATGCAATTGAAACAAGGTCTCACCCTGCACAACGACTTAGCCCATAGCCAATTAAAAGGAGGACTCCAAATTGAAATAAAAAAGTGCAACAGGAAGGAGTGAAGAAAAATTAAATAATAGAGAGAATAGATTGGCAGCAGGGGCGTGTGAGTAAGGGTGTCAAAATAGGTCAAGTTCGATCAACTGACCTAAATAGTCTAGTAAAATAGATGGACTGAGTTAGTAAAATGTTAATCCAAAACTTACATGACTCGAATGGATTGAATCCGAATAGATTGAACCAGCCTGCTCTTTTAACACTACATAAGGCTAAATCGGCTGTGCTGGACTAGCAAAATGTCAGCATAAAACTTACATGGTCCGAAAATGGTCTGACTCCGACCGACCCGTTTTGACACCCCTACGTGTGAGAAATTGGAGAGAGAAGTGGAACGCACACGTAACGAGGCAACAAAAAGAATTAGAAATCGGAGAATGAAAGGAAAGAAAGAAGGAATGCCTTAGTACAGTGCCGCACAAAAAAAATTTTCATCTTTGTAAATTTTTTTTCTATCTTTATGTTTGATATTCGAGTAGTTAATTTTATTTTTAATAGTTAAGATGAAAATCTAATATTTATTTTAAATTATTTAGATTTATTTTAAATATTTTTTTATTTTATAATTACATAATATTAATGATTATTGATTTTTAATTACTATTTAATTTAATTTTTATTAATTATCTTGTAGTCAACTAGTAAATTTAAATTGATATCTTTTAATCACATGTCTAATTCTTACAGTCTTACGTGTGGATTGTGTAATAGAATTTAATGCTTTTGTGATCTAAGAATTGAATAGTTTATGCTATATTAAATTATTTATGTCATAATTTGAATAAGTCATATTATTTTAAATGAATTATGTCATTAATTAGATTTCAATAATCTTTAATAATAATCTAAACTTGTAGTAGTAGACACTCCATATAACAAGATTAATTTTCATTCAAGTTAAATTTATCTTTGTATGGTTAGTAGTGGATTCAAGTTTTAGAATTGTTCTTTATTTGCTCTTATATTTTAATTTGAGTCATTTTATTTAGATTTATTATTTAATTTTAATTTTAGTTTAGCACATAATTTATATTCTCAATTTAATTAAATAAAATAAAAATTTATTTTTTTTCTTTTAAATTAATTTAGATATATATTAGATTTTTGTTAATCTTGTCACTCTTTGTGGGTAGACACCTTTATATTTGCGAAATATTATATTGATCTTGTGTACTTACAAGCAAGAGATAATTTTATTACTTGAAAAATCTTTATCAAATTTTTGGCGCATTGTCGGGAAGTTAATTCTATAATTGCTAAAATTTAATTTTTACCTAATTTAATTTTTAGTTTATATTTTTTAATTTATCTTTCTATTTTATTTATTTTATTGTAGTTGTTTGGATTTAGTGTTTTTATCTTTATTATTAGTGTTTTCACTTTTTTTTTGGTTGACAAAGTTGGAGAAGGCCAATTCTACTCGAACTTGTGACTCCATGTGTTTTTGTTCCAACTCTTTCTCTTATTAGTTTGATATTTTGCCTGGGTTATGTTTGGCAAGCATTCATTGTCATTAGATTTGAAAGAGTACGACCCAGAGATAGAGCGTACTTTAGAGCACAAAACCAAACTGCAGTCATTGATAATGATTTAAATGTGATAAATAATAATCGAGCACTTATGAGAATATTTTACTATAAATGTATATGATTCTCCTGTTTGTGCCCCTTTGCCTGATATTGAGGCTAGCTACTTTCAAATTATTTCAAATGTTACCAACATTTTATGGGCTTGAGTCTAAAAATCCTTATAAGCACCTAGATACTTTCTTAGAGGTATGTTCTACCTTTAAAATCCCTAATGTTGTTGATGATATAATTCGTCTCTGTCTTTTCCTTTTTTCTTTAAAGGATAAGACCAAAGATTGATTTTCTACCTGTAATAACATTACCACTTAGGATAATTATCAGGAGAATTTTTAAAGAAATATTTCTCAATTGGTAAACTATCTGCAATGAGACGTGCCATAACTACTTTTTCTCAAGTTAATAATGAACAATTTCATGAGAGTTGGGATAGATTTAAGGATATTTTGCGTTGTTGTCCACACCATGAAGTTCCTAAATTGCAACAAGTGCAAAGTTTTTATTTTGGATTAAATGAACGCAACCAGTAGATAGTTGACATGTCGTGTAGGAATATTTTCTTGTACAAAACCCCAGATGAAGTATGAGAGTTATTTGAGAACTTAAGTGAGAATTCACAATTGCATGTCTCATTCACAGCCATATTGATATGATCCAAGTTGGATGCATATTATTTTTACGGATCGTCCTTGAGTTAATTTCGTGTTTTAAAGAATTAAACAACAGGTGAATAGTACATGAACAGTACGTAAACAATGATCATGAACAGTATCATAAATAGTAACAAAAATAGAAAAGATAGAAAAAGAAAAGGAATTGAAGGAAGAAGACGTCACACTCTTGGAGAGTGATAAGTCAAGCGAGGATTCGCCAAAAAGGTAAGGAAACCTTTGATAAGAACCAAGATGGTTCTTCCAAGAACCCCAAGAGAACTAAGCTCTCAAAACTCACAAGGGAGTGCAATAATATTCTTCAAATTCAAAAGTGTTAAATGCAGTAAACACAAGCCTATTTATAGGCATTAGGTATGCGGCTAGGTCTAGCTAAAGGAGGCAGCAAGCTAGCACATTCTTTTTAATCCTAACCCTAGCGCAAATGTGGCCCAGTCCCAATTAGAAGGCAGCACCTATCCATAGCTCTGCTATGCACAAATTAAGCCCAAACAATACGCCCTTATTACAAAATTATTCCAAAAAAGAAAATAAGAATCAAAACTGAGAAAATTAAAAAGTTCAAATACATAATTAAATAAAATTGACAAAGAAGAAATCATGCCTCCACATTGGGCCCATCATCAACTTGGATCATTTGGACAATCTTGAGTGCTCCGTCTTCTGGAATGGGCTTGAGTGAGAGAAAGTGGTTGACTTCTTTGTCCAAATCCTCCTTAGCCTTTTTAGCTCTTGACCTTGTCATTGGGCCTCCAAGTCCTCGCAGTGCATCTTTGGGCATTGGGCCCATTGGGCTACCACTTGAGCTTCCTTAGTCTCCATCATGCCCTCCCCCTTCGAAAGAATTCATCCTCGAATTTGATCCTTCATCACCGACATCAAAATGACTTAAGTCAACCACATTAAATGTTGCACTAACCCCATACTCACCTGGTAAGTCAACTTTGTAGGCATTGTCGTTGATTCTTTCTATGATTTGGAAGGGTCCATCTCCTCTAGGTAAGAGCTTAGATTTTCTTTGCAAAGGAAACCTTTCTTTTCGCATGTGCACCCACACCCAATCTCCTGGTTCAAAAATAACTGTCTCCTTCCCTTGTTTGCTTGCCTAGCATATTGCTCCATCTTCCTTTCAATTTGAGTCTTGACTTGTTCATGGAGCTTCCTCATATATTCAGTTTTTGCCTGTTCATCCCTATGAATTAAAGAAGAGACATTAAGTAGAGGCAGTAAATCAAGGGGGGTGAGGGGATTAAAACCATATACAATCTCAAAAGGAGAAAAGCTAGTAGTAGCATGCACGACCCTATTATAAGCAAATTCAACAAGAGGTAAGCATTCTTCCCAGGTTTTGATGTTCCTCTTGATGATTAATCGCAGCAAGGTCGATAGGGTCCTATTCACCACTTCAGTTTGCCCATCGGTTTGTAGGTGGCAAGTGGTAGAGAAAAGTAGCTTAGTCCCAAGCTTGTTCCAAAGGGTCCGCTAAAAATGGCTTAAGAACTTTGAGTCCCTATCTGAGACTATGCTTTTGGGCATTCTATGAAGCCTCACCACTTCTTTGAAGAACAAGTCCGCCACATGAATGACGTCATCTACCTTATGGCAAGGAATGAAGTGGGCCATCTTGAAGAATCTGTCCACCACCACAAAAATGGAGTCTCTTCCTTTTTTTGAGCGGGGCAAATCTAGCATAAAGTCCATAGACAAGTCAGTCCAAGGGGAATCAAGAATAGGTAGGGGGTATAGAGTCCATGAGGCATTACCTTTGATTTGGCTCTTTTACAAACAATGCACCTATCACATAGTTTATGCACATCATGCTTCATGTCAGGCCAATAAAAATGCTCATGCAACACATCTAAAGTTTTTTGGATCCCAAAGTGACCCATTAATCCCCTCTCATGAGCTTCCCTATGCAATAATTCACGCAAAGAGCTCTTAGGCACACACAAACATTTTTCTTTGAATAAATACCTATCTTGCCTAAAGAACCCCCTATGCGCCCCTTTTTCACATGCAGCATACATCTTAGAGAAATCATCATCATGCACATACAACTTCTTTATGTGTTCAAAACCAAGCATTTTTGTTTCAAGAGTAACTAATAAAGTATACTTTCTGGAAAGCACATCAGCCACTATGTTTACCTTTCCTTGCTTGTGTTTGATCACATAAGGAAATTGTTCAAGGTATTCCACCCACTTGGCATGCCTCTTATTAAGCTTACCTTGTCTTTTTAAATATTTTAGTGACTCATGATCACTGTGAATTATAAACTCTTTTCACAAAAGGTAGTGCTGCCAAGTGTGCAAAGCCCTTATGAGTGCATACAATTCTTTATCATAGGTGGAGTAATTTAAAACAGCTCCATGCAATTTCTCACTAAAGTATGCAACGGGGTGACCCCCTTGTAATAAAACAGCCCCAATCCCAATATTTGATGCATCACACTCAAGTTCAAAAGATTTAAAAAAATTAGGTAATGTAAGTATGGGTGCATGAGTGAGCCTATCTTTGAGTGTGTTGAAACTTGTCTCTTGATCCTCCCCCCACCTAAAACTCACATTTTTCTTAACAACTTCATTTAAAGGGGCGGCTATGGTGCTGAAATCTTTTACAAACCTTCTATAAAAGCTAGCTAACCCATGAAAGCTTCTTACCTCACTCACAGACTTAGGGGTAGGCCACTCCCTAATGGCTTTTATCTTTTCTTCATCTACTTGCACCCCCTTAGCACTCACAACAAAGCCTAGGAACACTACATGGTTGGTGCAAAAGACACACTTCTCTAAATTAGCATACAACTTTTCTTTTCTAAGCATACTCATCACAACCCTAAGGTGTTCTAGGTGCTCTTCTAAGGTTATGCTATAGATTAGGATGTCATCAAAGTACACCACTACAAACTTACCTAGAAACTCTCTCAACACATGGTTCATCAACCTCATAAAGGTGCTAGGCACATTTGTAAGCCCAAAAGGCATCACCAACCACTCATACAATCCATACTTAGTCTTAAAGGTTGTCTTCCACTCATCCCCTTCCCTTATTCTAATTTGATGGTACTCACTTTTTAAATCCACTTTAGAAAAGTAACATGCACCATGCAATTCATCAAGCAAATTATCTAGCCTAGGGATGGGATGCCTATATTTTACAGTTATATTATTTACAGCCCTACAATCAGTATACATTCTCCAAGTGCCGTCTTTTTTGGGGACAAGTATGACAGGCATGGCACAAGGACTTAAACTTTCCCTCACCCATCCTTTTTGCATCAAATCCTCCACTTGTTTCTAAATTTCCTTAGTTTCCTCAAGATTTGTCCTATAGGCGGGCCTATTGGGCAAAGAGGCTCCCGGGATGAAGTCTATTTGATGTTCAATCCCCCTCAAGGGTGGTAGTCCGGGAGGGACACTCTTTGGAAAGACATCTTCAAAGTCCTGCAAAAGAGAATCAACTTCACTAGGTAGAGGGTTAGAGTTATAACTTAAGTACAAGTCCTTGTATACGCAAATGTACATCTCTTGCTTTGCAAAGCAAGCCCTTTTAATCTCACTCTCCCTAACAATTAAACATTTAATTTTTTTTTCATTTACAAGTTTTTGGTCCCTATTCTTTGCTTCCCCCTCTGATTTTACTTTTACATCTTTCTTCTCTTGCTCCCTTCTTAGCTTCAAGGCCACTTGGTCTTCACAAACATGTTTGGGAGTAAGGGGTACAAGGGTTACCTTTAAGGAATTATGAACAAAGGAGTACTTGTTAGTGAAACCATCATGAATAGTATGCTTATCAAATTGCCAAGGCCTTCCAAGCAAAATATGGCCGGCCTCCATGGGAACAACATGACACAAAACATCATCATTATACTTACCAATTGACAAACTTACTAACATTTGTTGATTCACTATCAACTCACCATTCT
Source organism: Ormosia emarginata (assembly GCA_029884605.1). NCBI lineage: Eukaryota > Viridiplantae > Streptophyta > Magnoliopsida > Fabales > Fabaceae > Ormosia > Ormosia emarginata. The sequence goes on along the minus strand of JAQQTP010000068.1, from coordinate 18,133,278 downwards.
CACTTAGCCATTGAAGCTTGTATAGTCGGGGGTGAGGAGTAGTTTTAAGGTCAAGTTTTCTTACCAAGCAAGTGCTTGCCACATTGGTGCAACTTCCCCTATCAATGATTAATGAGCAATCTTTACCTTGGATGACAAATCTTGTGTGGAAGATGTTTTCCCTTTGGTCTTGGTCCCTTGCCACAACTTGGCTACCCAAGAGTCTTCTTATCATTAGCAAGTCACCATCATGAGCATATGTCTCACTTTCTTCTTCTCCTTCACTTGAGGGAGGGGAATTTGGACATGAATCACTAGAGAGGTGTCCCTCTCTTATCACCATTGCCCTTTTGTTTGGGCATTAAGAGGCTATGTGTCCACTCCCCAAGCATTTGAAGCACTTGATGTTCCTATTTTTAGAAGAAGAAGAGGAAGAAGCATTAGTGGAAGGAAAAGCATTAGAGTTTTTAGAAGTCATACCTCCCTTGGGTTGTGTAGAGGAGTCTTTATTTGGTTCCTTGTCCTTCCAAGTGGGACATTTGAGGTTAGAAAAAGGCTTCTTCCATGCACCCTTTCTTTTGAGTTGTTGTTCTGCCTTTATGGCTTGGTGGACTAACTCATCAAGCTCTTCATAGTTGTGCAACTCCACAATGTCTCCTATCTCATAGTTTAAACCATGAAGGAAACGTGACATGGTAGCCTCCCTATCTTCAATGACATTGGCTCTTATATGGCCACCTCCATCTCCTTGTAGTATTCATCCACACTCCTACTTCCTTAGGTAAGTCTTTGGAGTTTATTGTGTAATTCCCTATGGTACCATGAAGGGACAAACCTCCTCCTCATCAAACCTTTCATCTTTTTCCAAGTGTCTACGGGGTATTCTCTATTCCTTTCCCTCTCTTTTTGTACTTGGTTCTACCAAATTAGGGCATAGTCAAAAAATTCTAGGGCAGCCACCTTTACCTTCCTTTCTTCGTTGTAATGGTGATAGGAAAAGATTTGTTCTACCTTGGTTTCCCATTCTAAGTAGGCTTCGGGGTCATTCTTTCCTTGGAAAGAAGGTACTTGGGTCTTTACTCCTCCTAGGTCTCCTCCTCTTTCATCACTCCTATGCCTCCTATTATAACTCCTTTCACTCCTCCCATGCCTCCTTCTCCTATCATGGTTCCTCCTAGTCCTCCTTTCCCTACCCGAATCATAGGTATCTTCATCCTCATGCGAGACTTCATGTTGAGAGTCTCTCCTCCTTTCATTATCGAGCCTTGTGTTTATTTTCACCCTAAATTTCTCAAGTTCTTTAGCTAAGGCTTGCATAAGGTTTGCAGTCCTAGGGGATGGGGATGTACTTCCTTCACTCATCTTTGCACAAGTAATAAGAATAATACAAGATTGAAAACGCTCTTTCCACTCTTCTTACGTGTGTACACTCTTAGATTGATTCCACTCGTGTTTCACACAATTAGGCTTTTGTTTAATGAAAACGCTCTTGCCTTTTACCACTCAAGTTCTCTTTACAAGTTCTTAAATGAACCCTCTCACGTTTCAATTACCAAAAGCTCTTACAAAAGTAGCGGTTCTCACAAGAGTAAGCACTCAGAAGTTGAAAAAAGGATGAAACTCTAGACAAAACTCAAAGGAATTTAAAAGATAAGCAAGAAAAGCTAATTAAAAAAAAGAAAGGTAAAACTCAAAAGAAATAAGAAGAAAAAGAAATGCGCAAGGTATGTAGAATAGCACCGCTTAATGAAATTCACAAGGCATTCAAACTTAATCTTGCTTAAGTGCAAGGGCAGTCTCTTTTTTTTTCGAATAGGCTTTGTTTTCTCCTTTTTTATATTATTTTTCACGCCCTTGTTCTCTTTTTGCACTAAAAAATAATAATTGGTTCTTGCAATTTTAGTTCCAAATATTATGCCCAATTGTGTATTTAGGAGTTTCCTTTCAAATTAAGGTGCTATAAAACATGTAACAGCAATGGATATAGTGTTGATAAGATCAAAGCTGTAAATATTGCGCAAAAATTAAAGAACAGAAACTAAAGGCAGAAAATAAAAGGACTGAAATTTAAAAGACAAAAAGTAAAGAACGAAAAGTAAAGAATGTTGTCAATTCTTAGGAATGGCAGAGATCAATGATGATCAAGGTTCTGTACAAATATGACATTCAAGCAATGGTGCTTGATGTTTGGAAAGCAATAAGAACAAGTACAAAAAAAAATACAAGAACTCTATCAACTCTAGGATCCGGGCTCTAGATACCACATGATATGATCTAAGTTGGATGCATATTATTTTTACGGATCGTCCTTGAGTTAATTTCGTGTTTTAAAGAATTAAACGACGGGTGAATAGTACATGAACAATACATAAACAGTGCTCGTGAACAGTACCATGAATAGTAATAAAAATAGAAAAGATGAAAAAAGAAAAAGGAATAGAAGGAAGAAGACGCCACACTCTTGGAGAGTGATAAGTCAAGCGAGAATTCGCCACAAAGGTAAGGAAACCTTTGATAAGAACTAAGATGGTTCTTCCAAGAACCCCAAGAGAACTAAGCTCTCAAAACTCACAAGGGAGTGCAATAATATTCTTCAAATTCAAAAGTGTCAAATGCAGTAAACACAAGCCTATTTATAGGCATTAGGTATGCGGCTAGGTCTAGCTAAAGGAGGCAGCAAGCTAGCACCTTCTTTTTAATCCTAACCCTAGCACAAATGTGGCCCAGGCCCAATTAGAAGGCAGCACCTATCCCTAGCTCTGCTATGCGCAAATTAAGCCCAAACAATATGCCCTTATTACAAAATTATCCCAAAAAAGAAAATAAGAATCAAAACTGAGAAAATTAAAAAGTTCAAATACATAATTAAATAAAATTGACAAAGAAGAAATCATGCCCCCACATTGGGCCCTTCATCAACTTGGATCATTTGGACAATCTTGAGTGCTCCTTCTTCTGGAATGGGCTTGAGTGAGAGAAAGTGGTTGACTTTTTTGTCCAAATCCTCCTTAGCCTTTTTAGCTCTTGACCTTGTCATTAGGCCTCCAAGTCCTCGCAGTGCATCTACTTGAGCTTCCTTGGTCTCCATCACATATATATAAAGAGAATTAGGGAATAAAAGAGGAATTTATAAGATTTCACACACATCAGATCTAGCAATTAAGGTGGAATCTCTATCTAAGAAAATGGATCATATGGATGCATTATCTAAGAAGATAAATCAATTGTTATCTTTGAATCAAAAACATGTTAATTCTTCTAATATGCCTATTGTGTGTACTGTTTGTTCTAACCCTTCTCATAGTTCATATAATTGTCCTAATGCCTCACAATTTTTTGAATTTTCACTAAAGCAGGCTAATATAGTCCAAGGATTTCATCTACAAAACAACTCATATTCTAACACTTATAATCCGGGTTAGAGGAATCATCCTAACTTCTCTTGGAAGCAACAAGAAGTTGAAGCACAACAAGGGCAACGACCTAATCAAGTGGGTCAAATTGGTATGACACCACCCTTTGACTAATCCACCTCAAGCTTCTAGTAATAGTTCTAACTTTGAGGATAAACTAGATAATGTATTATCTTGTGTGACAAACTTGGACTCTATGATGCAATTCATGGAATCAAATATACCACTTTTAGACTCTCACACTCAATCTATAGCAAAACTAGAGACTCAGATTGGACAACTAGTCATTACTATAGGAAATAAAAAGGAGGATAAGCTTTTAAGTCATCCTATAGAGAACCTGAGAGGTCAAACTCATAAGCAAGTTAAGGCTGTAATGATTCTTAGGAAGAGGAAAAAGGTGGAAAATAAGGTGAATAAGGGGAGGGTGCATGATACTGGGGAAGTGGATAACCATAAAGAAGATATAGATTCAAATCCTTCCCATTCTCCTAAAGCTTCTAATTCCATGCATTCGATTCCATATGAGCTAAAGGTTCCTTACCCTAAAACCATAGAAACACCTTCATATTTTAAGAAAGATAAGCAGATGAAGGATATTCTTGAGACATTTAAGCAAGTAAAGATCAATCTTCCTCTTATAGATGTTATTTAACAGATTCCTATTAGCCATGACAACCATTACCCAAGAGGGGGGTGAATTGGGTGATTACAAGTTTTAAAACACCTTTGAGAAATTAAGCATTTTGAATAACTCAAATAATAAATGCAGCAGAATAAGTTTAACAAAGGTGCAACTATTAGAGATTTCACAAATACTACTTGGGCTATAGGATAAATCAAGTAAATAAGCTAGATATCAAATTCAACTCAAGCATATATAATTAAGGCATAAATGTAAAGAGAAAGAGTTGAGAAGATCAAACACAAGATTTATCCTGATTCAGCCACCAATCCACTTGTGGCCTACGTCCAGTCCTCAAGCAATCACTCAAGATTTTTTACTATATCTTTAAGCTTCAACAGGTGCTTGACAACCTTTACAAACTTGAGCACTCAACTCCTTAGGATGCCTCACCCTTGAGCTTGGGCCTTTTCAAGCAAATGGATGTCTCACCCTTTATAATTTGGAGGGATATCTCACCCTTACAACTTTGAGGGATACCTCACCCTTTTTACAAACAAAGGATACCTCACCATTTTCTCTAAAGAGATACCTCACCATCTTACAATGATTTCAAGATGAAGAGAAAGATTAGAAACTCTCACAAAAATAGATATACAACTTGAAGAATAAAGTATGGATGATAAGAAACTCTCTTAAGAGTGGATAATACAACTTGAAGCTCTATGGGTATCAATGATTCACATTTTAAAGCTCAAAATATCATTTTGATGATTTAAGGATCAAGTATAGTGTTCTTGTGTTTCTTAAGATGTAAATGTTTCAAATATCACTTATATATAGAGCCCAAACGATAAAATAGCGTTGGTAGTGTTTAGAAATGATTTTTTTATAAAAACTAGCCGTTTATAGCCGTTAGAAACATTTCTGGGTACTTGGTAATCGATTACACACTTCTGGTAATCGATTACATGGCTTCTGTCAATGTTGTAATCGATTACAGGACTTGTGTAATCGATTACAACATTTCTAGTTTTGAAAGCTGACTTTTAAAAGGTCATAACTACTTCATTTCTTATCCGATTAAAGCAAGTGACCAGTCATTGGAAAGATCTTTGAGTTTATTTTCAAATGAAACAAGATTAATAACAAAACTCAAAGTATTTTGAGAGTTATGATCAAAAGATTGACTAAAGGTCAGTTTTTCAAAACTCAAACTTGACTATATTTTATAGTTTAAAGCAAATGGTCATAACTTCTTCATTTCTTATCCGTTTAAAGTAAATGACCACTCATTGGAAAGATATTTGAGTATATTTTCATATGAAATAAGTTTCATAACAAAACTCAAAGTATTTTGAAAGTTATGATCAAAATAGTAACTGAATGTCAGTTTTGCAAAACACAAACTTGGCTATTTTTCAAAGGTTTGAACTACCACCAAGACTAACTTTCCAAAAATAGTTTGTTGGGCATTAAAACATGTAAGAAACACTTTTTAAAGATGTTAAAACATATTTGAGCTTAGTATGATTCTTTTTTACCTTTACATAAGATCTAAGTCCTATAAGTTATTCTTGAAGAACCTTGGGACTTGATCTTTTGCCATCATCAATTCTTGATGTAATCCAAGCTTCCAAAATTTTTTTCTCTTCAAATCTTGTAAATGCTTGGAACATCTTATCATTCTCATTCTTCTTGAGTTGAGCATGATTGTGATCTTTTACTTTCTTGTTGCAATGCTCACTCTTGATACTTGGATTATCTTATAAAGTATTGCTTACTTAAAACAAGTATAGTTAGTCCAAATTCATTATTTAATATCTTAATATGCATGATTCATAAATGTATAACTCTAGTTTGTCTAACATGCATATAAGAATGTTGCATATATCTCGTTGCATGATTATTAAGTGAAGTGTAACTAAATAAAGTACATAATCATGCATGATCCAATATATCTCTTTTAAGCACATATATGTAACATGATCAATATTCTTTTGTGATGCATTTGTCATCTATAAAGCACATCTATTAAGCATAAGCATCATTCTTTTTGTCTTGTATTTGTCATCATCAAAACTTAACATATTAAACCATTGGGGTAAACCTATTTTCACAATCTCCCCCTTTTTTATGATGACAAATCACCAAAGAAAAAATATGTTGAGGAATATAGAAGAATAGATATTCATGTAAGCATATCAAACAATAAGTAAAAGAACATATTTTTCTTTCTGATTCTCACTCCCCCTATTTGACATTAACAAACAGGCTTAGGAAACTTGTGTTGACAAAAAGAGTAGGATCATCAAAACTCGGAAACTTCTTCAAGTTATTCAAAGTATAACTATCTCCCCTTATTTAATTCTACTCATGATTCAAGAAAAGAGAGATGAAACAAGCATTCTGTCAAGATATAAAAAATTATTCATCTAATGCTTGTCACATTTTGGTACATCAACATTTAGCATATGATAGTAATAAGCTTAATAAATTATGTCTAGCATATAATATCTTGCATACCGCATGATAAATAAGTACCACTATATATAACTTATTAGGAGTTACAAAATATTCGTGTAAGATCATGGAATTGAGGTTTTTAAATAAAAGATCATACAACTTGTCATATATCAAGCATTTCTTAATGAAAGAATCAAAAGATATAAAGTTTAAGAATGTTTGTCTTCTTTCATTGATAGAGGGAAAGACAATAAGAGATGATCTTTGTTGACATGTTGATAGTATTAACAATAAAACACTTCATGTCAAACAAGGATGTAAGCCAAGAGATATAAACAACAATTTAAGAGTTAGGCTCCCCCTCAAAATATGCATATTGTCAAAATATAAAACATAATAGTTTAACATAGTCATGCATATATTTTTAGACAACAAGGACTTGGAAGAAAGATATGTAAGATGAAAAAGATAAACAATCATTACAAATCAACAAATAATTATGACAAGTTATTAGAAAAGAAGATAAACTCTCCCTTATTAAAGCACAAGATAGATAAAGAGAAATATGTATGCCAAGACTATGTAAGCATATTACCATAAAGAGAAGCAAGGCAAAGATATATATTCTTAATTCATCAATCACAAATCATCTTAAAACTTCTCTTCCTTTCAAAAAGAATTTTATAATAACACATTACATTTCTAAAAGCATTTTAGAAGGGTCGAAGGGTTTTATATTGAAACCACATATTCCTTGAGAGTGCTCAAATACAAGTCAAAGGAACATTTGAAAGTACATCTCCTCTCTTTCTCATTAAACAAGAGCCTTGGAAAGATAAAACACTTTTGCAGAACAAGACTTATCTTTTGAAGTATTAAGATGGTCTCTATAGAACATTTCAAAAGATTTATTTGGAAACTTTCTTAAATACTCTCTCAAGATTTAATAAAACATTTCAAAGCAATGAAGAGAGTACTATATTTATAGCATAAATCGAATGATTTCTAATTTTTCAAGACAATTAGGAGGTGATAATACTTTCAAGGTCTTAAGACAAGTTCAAAGGATTCTCAAGGATATGAAACTTTAAAAGCTTCTTTCCAATATAATAGGAGATTTTGCCTTAAAAAAAACTTTTTAATCAAATAAGAAATTCTTTTCAAAAAAAGCAAGATTCTCATAAGTGTTATACTACTAAGAAACCATAGATCAAGAGAATCATAGATATTAAACATTCATCATGATGAAATATGCTATATGTATAGAACTAATGTCATCCACCCCATATGCAATGACAAAACTAGCAATTTAATGTCCAATTAGGCACTTTGTCAATGCTAAGCATACTTCTCATGTAAGGAAAACATCTAATCTTTTAAGATCAATTTATCAACAAGTATCATATAATCCATAGCATATATAATACCACAATAGTTTAGGGATAGAGATACTTATTGGGTTAGATAGAAAGTGATGCTCCTTTAGAATGTTCTTCATTTATAGGTCCTTTAAGTTTGTACTTTCTTTCATTGAGTATTTCATTCCATTTTACTTGAAGAAAGTCTCTTCATGTTCCTCTTCCTTCAACATTTTGCATTTATCCACATATGCTTGATGTTTCAATATTTAATGACTATATTTCAAAAGTTCTCTAAAACATGGGTTAGCATCAAATATCATTTAAACTTATTTACAAGCATAATTTAGGTTGATATACAATGTAAAACATGTACCACATTATCAACCATGCAATGTTAGCTCTTACAAGAATAAAGGAAGAACATATGCACTTGAATCCAAAAGCATAGTTTAAGCATTTTCAAAGCAAGATTCAAGTTTGTCAAGAAAGACATGATCATCGTCAAAACATATATAAGCATTTTGGGACAAACAGTGATCATGTAAGGCATGTAAAAACAACTTTCTACTTCTCTAAATATCACATGATATTCGATTTAAAGCATAGATGAGGATAAGAGATTGATGTCACCAAAAGTGTACTCTTTGAGTTTTTGTAGGTGATTCCAATTTATATGCATCAAGGCTCCTTAAGAATGTTGTGGTTCTCCATGCCATCCTTTTATGTTTTCATTACTCTTGGAGAACTTTGACCATTTCAAATTTTTCCAACCTAAAGTGGCGTAGTTGTATTTCACTTCAATGCATGCTTGAGTAAATAGTCACCTCATTGCTTCTCTTTTGGTTTTTTGAACTTTGCAAGTTCCACATTTTGTACTTGACAAGCTTTAGTTGAAGTCATCTTTCTTCTTTGATCAAAACTTCTACCAATGAGCTTTGGAAGCACTTTCCTTGATGATTCCTCTTTCCTTTGACCAATTTATCCATCCTTTTGAGAAATTTTATGCATAGTTGAAACACTATGAGAACATTTTGGTACCCACTTCATTTTGGGTTCTTGAATGTTAGTACTAGAGCCTTTAAGATCTTTAGGAACCCACATCATGTTATTTCTCATATAAGGATTTCTTCTATAATTGCACAAATGAGAAATATGTCCTAAATGACCACAAAAATTGCAAACAATTGAATTCAATGATGACTTGGTCCTTTGAAAATCATCTTTGGAAAACTTAAGCCTTTTGTTATTTTTACATTCTAAACTATTTTTGTCATAAGCCTTACTTGAATTTTCATGTGAAATAACATCAATTTCATTCTTATTAACAATCATGGATTGTAAGCAATTAGAATCATTAGCTTTGACAAATTCAGAATATAAGTTCTCAACATGATTTTCTAAATCAATACACTTTTCACAAGAAGTTGAGGTTTCACATTTCAAAGGCATTTCCTCATCAAGAAAAGCATATTCATTTTTCAAAGTCTGAATATCATTTTCAATGGAAGAAATGTTTTTCAAGCAAGATAAGTTTTTATTTTCTAATATCAACAAGTCATCATATATTTCATCATATGCACATTGTAGCTCATAATAAGAAGGACTATAATCTAGTTTAGCATCATTTACTTCAAAGTCTTTTTTAGCCATATAGGAAGTAATCTCAATTTCCAGCATGCTTGGCTCTTTAAGAGAATCACCTTCTTCCACATCAAGTTTTTCTTACTTTGCTTCTTCTTTAAATTGAGGATCATTATCATCAAGAGGCATTTGACTCCCTTCAATAGTTCGCATATCTTTTTTAGGATATTTTTCATGATAAGCTTCCTTCAATGGCTTTTGCTCTTCTTGATTTATATATATAACTTTATGCACAAAATCATTGTTAGCAAGATAAATAGCATCAAGAGCATCTCATATATCTTTAGCACTAGAGCAACTCTTAATTCTAGCATAAGCATCATCATTCAAACTACTTCTCAACATTTGCATTGCTCTAATGTTCAAGGAAAAATATTTCTTGTCATAAGCATTCAAATCTTGTTTTGGTTTAGGAGAAAATCCGTCAAGCACAACATCACACAAATCAAGATCAATAGATTGCATATACAATTCCATTCTAGCTTTCCAATAAACAAAATGCACACCATCAAAGAATGGTAATTTATCAATTTCAAAATCTTTCATTTTGAAAAGCTTTTTAATGGTTGCTAACAAATAAGGATCTTTAACTCTAAGCGGTTAAGCTTTCAATAGAGCATGAAGCTCTGATACTACTTGTTAGCCTTGGCAACCATCACCCAAGAGGGGGGTGAATTGGGTGATTATAAGTTTTAAAACACCTTTGAGAAATTAAGCATTTTGAATCATTCAATTAATAAATGCAGCGGAATAAGTTTAACAAAGGTGCAACTATTAGAGATTTCACAAATACTACTTGGGCTATAGGATAAATCAAGTAAATAAGCTAGATATCAAATTCAACTCAAGCATATATAATTAAGGCACAAATGTAAAAAGATAGAGTTGAGGAGATCAAACATAAGATTTATCCTAGTTCAACCACCAATCCAGTTGTGGCCTACGTCCAGTCCTCAAGCAATCACTCTAGATTTTCTACTATATCATCAAGTTTCAACAGGTGCTTGACAACCTTTACAAACTTGAGCACTCTACTCCTTAGGATGCCTCACCCTTGAGCTTGAGCCTTTTCAAGCAAATAGATGCTTCACCCTCTACAATTTGGCGGGATACCTCATCCTATTTACCAACAAGGGATACCTCACCCTTACAACTTTGAGGGATACCTCACCCTCTTTACAAACAAGGGATACCTCACCCTTTTCTCTAGAGAGATACCTCACCCTCTTACAATGATTTCAAGATGAAGAGAAAGATTAGAAACTCTCACAAGAGTAGATATACAACTTGAAGAACAAAGTATGGATGATAAGAAACTCTCTCAAGGGTGGATAATACAACTTGAAGCTCTATAGGTATCAATGATTCACACTTTAAAGCTCAAAATATGATTTTGATGATTCAAGGATCAAGTATAGTGTTCTTGTGTTTCTTAAGATGTTAATGCTTCAAATATCACTTATATATAGAGCTCAAACGATAAAATAATCGTTGGTAGTGTTTAGAAATGATTTTTTATGAAAACTAGCTGTTTATAGTTGTTAGAAACATTTCTGGGCACTTGGTAATCGATTACACACTTCTGGTAATCGATTACATGGCTTATGTCAATGTTGTAATCGATTACAGGGCTTGTGTAATCGATTACAACATTTCTAGTTTTGAAAGCTGACTTTTAAAAGGTCATAACTACTTCATTTCTTATCCGATTAAAGCAAGTGACCAGTCATTGGAAAGATCTTTGAGTCTATTTTCAAATGAAACAAGTTTCATAACAAAACTCAAAGTATTTTGAGAGTTATGATCAAAATTTTGACTAAAAGTCAGTTTTTCAAAACTCAAACTTGACTGTATTTTATAGTTTAAAGCAAATGGTCATAACTTCTTTATTTCTTATCCGTTTAAAGTAAATGACCACTCATTGGAAAGATATTTGAGTATATTTTCATATGAAATAAGTTTCATAACAAAACTCAAAGTATTTTGAAAGTTATGATCAAAATAGTAACTGAATATCAATTTTGCAAAACACAAACTTGGCTATTTTTCAAAGATTTGAACTACCACCAAGACTAACTTTCCAAAAATAGTTTGTTGGGCATCAAAACATGTAAGAATCACTTTTTAAAGATGTTAAAACATATTTGAGCTTAGTGTGATTCTTTTTTACTTTTACACAAGATCTAAGTCCTATAAGTTATTCTTGAAGAACCTTAGGACTTGTTCTTTTGCCATCATCAATTCTTGATGTAATCCAAGCTTCCAAAAATTTCTTCTCTTCAAATCTTATAAATGCTTAGAACATCTTATCATTCTCATTCTTCTTTAGTTGAGCATGATTGTGATCTTTTACTTTCTTGTTGCAATGCTCACTCTTGATACTTGGACTATCTTATAAAGTATTGTTCACTTAAAACAAGCATAGTTAGTCCAAATTTATAACTTAATATCTTAATATGTATGATTCGTAAATGTATAACTCTGCTTAGTCTAACATGCATATAAGAATGTTGCATATATCTCATTGCATGATTATTAAGTGAAGTGTAACTAAATAAAATACATAATCATGCATGATCCAATATATCTCTTTTAAGCACATATATGTAACATGATCAATATTCTTTTGTGATGTATTTGTCATCTATAAAGTACATCTATCAAGCATAAGCATCATTCTTTTTGTCTTGTATTTGTCATCATCAAAACTTAACATATTAAACCATTGGGGCAAACTTATTTCCATAATTCCTGCTTATGCCAAGTTCCTTAAGGACATGTGCATATTTAAAAGAAAATCTAAAGCACATATGTCTATGAAAGTTCACTTAAGTGAACAAGTAAAGTCAATTTTACATTTCAACACACCACCTAAGTTGAAAGATCCTGATGTCCCTACTATTTCTTGTTATATTGGTGATCATAAGATTGATAAATCAGTCTTGGATCTAGGTTCTAGTGTTAATTTGATGTCATATTTTGTTTATGAATAGCTAGGCTTGGGTGAGTTGCAGCTATCAAATTATTCTCTCCAATTAGTTGATAAGTCAATTAGGATCCCTAGAGGAAGAGTTGATGATGTCTTAGTGAAAATTGACAAGGGATTCTTTCCTGTTGATTTCATAGTGCTTGATATGGAACCCTCTCACTCATAAAAAAAAATAAATTCCTATCATTTTGGGGAGGCCTTTCTTAGCCACTGTTAATGCCGACATTAGTTGTATATCTGGTGTAGTGGATGTCTCAGTTATGAACATGAGAATTAAACTTAATATCTTTAAGCCTATTGGTCAGCCTGTTGTGGAAGATTAATCTGAGTGTGCCTTTGTAGATGTGATTGATGAGAGAGTTAAAGAGATTATGATGTTTATTTTATCTAGGAATCCTCTAGAGAGTATACCTTCATGTAGTGACTTGGAGGCTTTTTACTTGAGAAGTGATGCAGTTAGGGTTAATGAAATCTTTGATTGTTCTCTATCTCTTAAGCTACCTCGTGGGTAGTGAGGTACGAGCTTTTACCTCTTTGAGTCGATTTGGATTTAATAGTTTTAGTTGTAGGTATAATTTTCTTTTACTCTTTAGATAATTTTATTTTATTGATTGAGTCGACTTAAGTGCCTCCCAGATTTTGGAGCCTTTGTATGGGGATGTAAATAGTATCAGCAAAAAAAATTATAAAAAAAGGTTTTAGATTGTTTTAGTTTTTACTTCTTTATTTATCTCATTTTATTTGCTTTTGTTATTTTTTATTGTTAGTTTTCATATGCTATTCATTTGTTTTGGAAAAGATATTGTGATTTTTTTTTAGATTTTGTTGCGGAGCTGACTCTTGTGTTTCTCTTTGCTTGACATTGTATCACTTTTCATCAAGTTGTGTTGCTCTTTTCTTTAACCCATTTATTTCTTTGTCTTTCACATTGAGGACAATGTGTGATTTACGTGTGGGGGGGTGAAAAAAATATGAGAAAATATTTACTGATTTTTTTTAGAGATTTGATGTTCTCGTTGTGCATGATTATCCTATTTGTTTATTAATTAAAGTTCATGCAGCCTATATGCATTTAAGGGCAATTTTTTGTCTTAATAGGTTGGTAGTCAAAGCTTAGGAGACCATATTCCAATTCAACTTGAACTATAAGCATAAGATGGATTCTTATGTACTTTTACTATTTGAGTTATGCATAGATGAAAGTTTTTTTCCTTGTCAATTACTTGGTGGATTGTCTTTAAAAAATTGGTTCCTTCTTGCAAGTGGAAAAAAATTAAAATTAGAATGTGTTGAATACTTCTAAGGCTCTAAGTACCACTATTCAGGTTATTTTTAATTTCTGTATATTATGCCTACACCTGAATATGTACTTGTGGTGCTTCTATGCCATTAGTTGGCTTCAATTAGTATATCTGAGGGGTGCCTTATCACATAATGCTTTGGGCCAACTGGAATAGGAGTCATTGATTGAATACTCACTACATAAGTTACCTATGAGACAGAGAATTAAGAGTCATGTGTTTTCAAAAGAAAAAAAATGAAAGTGCTATGTTGTGAAAGAGGTTGGTTATAACTTAGTGACATATAATTGAGTTAATTGATGAATAAGATTGATTCTTAGCACTACTTTTGTTGTCATTAGAAGTGTGATGAAGTCTTATGCCTTTTGTTGGGAGTAAAATCACAGGTTCTAATTCAACGAAAATGTTTTCGATAGTCCGATGGTAACATTGAGATGTTTGACGAAGAGATTTTCGATAATTGGAGGATGACATTGAAATTTACCAAGTGTTGGATCACCGCAAGTGTTATCTGTTAGAGGAAAAATTACAAGTTCTAAATTTGACGAAGACTTTCGACACCTGGATGATGACATTAAAAATATTTTTTAAGTGATGGATTACCATAGGTGTTAATAGCCAAGCGTTGGTTTTTTGTCGAATAGTAGTTGCTTTCATAGTTGAACAAAATATTAGTGTAGGAAAAAACGTGGCATAACTGCCATACACGTGCCTAATTTTAGGAGTCAGTTATTTTCATAGTTTGTCTATAAATACTAGTATCTACGATGTAAAAAGGGTTTGTTACTGGATATACAATCTTAATATCTTACTCAAGCAGATTAACGGATTTACTCCAAGTATGCCTTCAATTTTCATTTCAAGTCATTTACTTTAATGCAATGTTCTTTTAAATTCCTTTATCTTCTACTTTCCTTTACATTTCTGCATTTTTAAACTTCTGCATTTTAAATTTCTACACTTTTAATCTTCAACACTTTACATTCCTTGCACTTTACTTCTCTGCATGTTAATTTTATGCACTTTAAATTCCTTTCTTTTATATTTTCTGCATTTTAATTTTCTGCAACTCTTTATTTTCTGCAACATTTCAAAGCTTTTATAAACTTTTACTTATTTCCTTTCACTTATGCTATTTACTTTCAGTTTGTTTTCAAAAGTTTCTTTTTCAAAATGTGATTACCATATAACTCTAAACTCACATTCGACTGAAAAAATATATTTGTTTTTTAGAATTTATCTTAACCAAATTTACCCATAAACAAATTGGCACGCCTAGTGGGACGAGTTCAGAGTAACTCATAGTGTCACGAACCTCTTTGCATAAAAGATGATTTTATGCGTTTAAGAAGTGGAAAGGTAGTTTATTCTTTCCCTTCTCAAAATACTCAAATCATGTATGATGCAAATAATAAGGCATCGAATGCACTTGCAATTGATGTTAGTGCACCACTTTCAATAGTCGTTACTGCGCCACCCTCAATCGTTGTTAGTACGGGTCCTATGGTGGATGCAATAGTAACTGGTACTCTCCGAGGTAATTTAGTGATAGAACAAGTGGTACCTGGAGTGATTCAGCCATCACTGAATCAACCAAGTAACTAAAGTGTAATGAATTCAAACTCAAGGTTTATACCACAATATGGTTTACTACCCAACTATGTTCCTCCTGTGTTGGCACAAATGAGACTTGGCTCTTTGGCCAATATCGTAGGCCAAACAGCAATTTCACAAGGCCAATCGCAAATAAGTTCAGCCTTGGTGAATTTCAATGGTCAAGGAGCAAGGGTTGCAAGTTCAAGTAATCCAACTCTTTTTCGTAAGGAGAGATTGAATTTGGGACTAGTTTTCCTAAATATGTCAAAGGACATTTCTCAAAATGTAATAGGGCCAACTATGAATTCTTTGGCCAGTTTTCAACAACAAATGGATGAAAGCAACCATGATATGGTACATATGTTGACTCAACAAATGGGTGTTGTAATTACGCCAATCATGGAAACCACAAATAATGCTTGTAATGCATTGGCTCAATAAATGGTAAGGCTAAACCAAGCTTTGGAAATAAAATGATTGGCTAATGATAATGTTCTAAAAGCCTAGCCTGGGGCAAATGCAGAAGTAGCTGCACCCCAAGCAAACATGGGATAAGACCAGTAAAATTTTGGTCAGCCTGGGAAAAATGATTAACCTCGCTTGGAATATGGTAATGTTCATGTGCTCTGTCGAGATTATAAGAATCAAATGGCTAGAAAAAATGCAACCATGAGATTACTTCGACGGAATCTTAGGGGGTAGCACCAAGTGGTTGAACAGAATGTAAATCAAGTGGTGGAACAAGTGCTGAATAGGTTTGGGTTCAATGTTAGATATGTCAACCAATCTTACTTTGTTTCAGTCTTTCCCGAATGGGTGCAACAAGCGAAAATGCCTAGACGAATTAAAATTCCTAAACTTTCTAAGTTTGCTGGTGAAAATGGGGAATCAAACGTCAAATATATCGCACGGTATATTATAGAAATGGGGGAGTTGGCCACTATTGAAGGCCTTTAAATGAGATTCTTCCCAAGTTCCCTTACTAAAAATGCATTCTCTTAGTTTTTGACATTGAGACCAAATTCAGTTTATTCTTGGACTCAATTAGAAAGAAGTTTTCATGATCAGTTCTTCAGGGGAGATTTAAAAGTGAGACTTACAGATATCTTCAATATCAATAGAATGTACAATGAAACCATAGATGACTATTTTACTAGGTTTCAACAAATGAGGAGTAGATGTTTTACTCTCATACCTGAAATAGAGATAGTAAAAATTACTGCAGGGGGTTTAGACTATTATATAAGGAAAAAGTTAGTGAACTAACATTTAGTTGATCTTGCCCAACTAGGTGAGAAGGTTAGACAAATAAAATAACTGAAAGCTGAAAAGGTTCAGAAACAAAAGAGGTTCCTTAAAAGAGAGAAAGTAGCATTTGTTAGATTAGGTGAATCCGACAATGAGACTGAAGATAGTAATGATGAATTTGAAGTCAACATTGCTGAACTTCAGAATAGTCCTCCTTATGTGTGTCAGGCTCTATAGTCTATAAGAAATAATGAGAAAATGAATTATATCTATAGAAAAACATATACATTTGGTGTAATAAAAACTGACAAAATCTTTGATTTATTGTTAAAAGATAAACAAATTAAACTATCGGAATGTCATAGGTTATTAAAACCTGATGAAATAAAAGATCAAAAATATTGTAAGTTTCATAACAATTTCGATCATGTTACTAATGAATGTATTCGTTTCAGAGATTTGATTCAGAAAACACTCATGGATAAGTGTTTGAAGTTTACTGATAAGCCTAAGGCTGATATGAAGGTTGATACAGATCCATTTTAGACTAAAGTTTCCTATGTCGATCAGCAGGTTCCTCTAAATGTTGGAATGATCAACATAAGAAATTTGCAGGAATTCGACATTGATGTGGAAGATATAATAGACATCTATCCAAACCAGGAGAATCTCTTGAAGTATTCCTTGAAAGGGAGAAAAAGAAAGGTAAAGTAAGGTTGTGTCCAAGATGCAATACAGTATATGATGAATTTGCTGCGAAGAAGGTTGCTGAGGAACAAAAAAGTAACTCATAAGGTAAGAAAAAGTTTTCTTACAGGAAAGCTTGGAAACCAAAATAACCCGTCTATACTCCAAGACCAAGGTCGAATTATACGCCCAGGTCTAACATGAATGGTTGGCCTGGTGAGTATATGGGAAGCAATTCATTTCCCAGGGGCTATGTCAGACCAAGAAGGACCAGGGTGCCACCTGCCAATGTTACTGTGGATAGATGGGTTAAAAATTCTATAATGGTATGCCACCCACAACTTCGACCGGAAGTGGCTGCCAGGAAGAGTAAGAGAGATTGACCATTATGGAATAAAGATTACAAAAATGGTATGATCAACCATGATGAAGCTATGATTGGCCAGAATGTAGCAGGGTCATCAAAGTCTTTACCGTTGTCAAAGAGTCGAAAGAGGAGGCTGCAAAGGTTGAGACAAGCACAAAAAATAAGGAACATGGCTGAGGGTTTGGTTATCAAGGAACAACCCACAAAAAAGGGATGCTTAGTAGTCGAAGCTAAACCAGCACCAAACAATGATGACAAGAAATTGAAGAGTATTGTCAGAAAAGAATCTGCAGATACAATGGGGCAATTCTAGTTGAACCGATGACAACTGCAGTTAGATGACTCGACGGGAATGATAGTTTTCGACAAGAAAAGCTTGTAGAAATAAAGAAAGGAAAAAAGGTACAAGGATCTGTTCCAAGTAAAAATTTAAGAAAATGGCCAATTGGACTAGTAGCAGCAAAAGAAGAGGTAAAGAAAAGTAATCTAGCAGTTAAGGAAGATAAGGAAGTAGCTAGATTGAAAGTTGAAAAAATGACAATGAGAATGGTTGAAATCAAGGACTTCAAAATTGAAAATGGGGAAGATGCTGAAGATTGGTCGAAGAAGGAAATCATGGAGGTCCTGAAAGATCCAAACCAAGATATTGAATGGAGAAGGAAGATGTTTGGCATAATCGGGGAGAAGAGATAAATGGCTAAGCCCAACTGCCAAACCTCAGACATGGATTTAACAGCTGATGAAATTATTGAGGCTTTGAATGATCTTGATGATCTTTTAGACTTTCGTGATAATGATCAATTCAACCTAGATTTTAATTTGGACAAAAATCTGGATGGCATCATAATGGCTATGGATAGCAATTTGCTATCGGATGGGTCAATTGACAAAAGTTACTTTAAGATTAGGGGTACAGAAGTGAAAAGTTGACTGATGAAGAAGAATTCTTAAAGTTAATAAGCGTGAATTTGATTTCAATTTTGCTTGCTGAATTCGAAGGGTATCATGAAATTGAATATATTGGAGAAAATGAAGAAGACCTGGATGACCTTAGTGATCAGTGACTTTTCTGTTAGGATAACATGTTAACTGTATTTCACAATACAACACAATTAGAAAAGCCAACAGAAGAGCAGAAGGTTCATCTCCGCCCGTTATACATCAAGGCTTTGTTAGAAGGAAAACTGACAAATAGAGTCCTGATAGACGGGGGGCAGCTATCAACTTGATCCCAAGGGCAATGTTTAAGAAGCTTGGCAAGAATAAGCCTTATATGATGTCAACTAACATGATTGTCACTGACTTTAGTGGCAAGACATCCCCGTCAGATGGAGTAGTAATATTGAATGTGCAAGTTAGATCTATTGTGAGGTCGACATTGTTTGTTGTAATTCCGATGAAATCTAGTTACAATCTTCTGCAAGGAAGAGATTGGATACATGTCGTCGAGTAATACCATCGACAATCCATCAGAAACTTATTCTTTGGAATACATATGATCAGGTAGAAATAGTAGAGGCAGATGATAGCCCTTGCTATTTGCAACAACTTCATGTCGATTTTAAAATTTATGCTCCAAATGTCAAGCCAGTCACGACAAATGATGGAGTCATCGACAAAGATGCACTTGAAGCATGCTTAATGGATTAGTTTGGCATTCGACTAGTGGATAAGTCTGAACAGGATTGGCCAAGCACTAGCTATGAGTGTTAATAATCAGTTAGACAGACTGTCGGCTTATTTGGCAGACAGAGCAGTATACACTACTGAAGGTGTATTGTCGGATTGCATAATAGATGATAGTCCTTTAGGATTCGCGAAAAGATTTAATGAAAAGCAAAGTATAGAGTTCGAAGATCCTTTGGAAGAGATAAACTTGGGCACTGAAACAGATAAAAGGCCCATATTTGTGAGTTCTTTTTTGCCAAAGGAGTTCAAGGAACAACTTGTCAACCTAATTAAGGAATAGAAAGATTGTTTTGCATAGGACTATGATGAGATGCCTGGGTTGAGCAGAGACCTTGTCGAACATAGACTGCCATTGAAAGAAGGATGCAGACTTATCAAGCAAGCCAACAGGAGATTTGCACCTGAGGTGGTGTCGAAGATAAAGGAAGAAGTCGAAAGGTTTCTTTGAGCCAAGTTTATCAGAACAACCATGTATGTCGAATGGCTATCTAATATAGTTTCTGTAATTAAGAAAAATGGCAAGTTAAGAGTATGCGTAGATTTTAGGAATTTAAATGCTGCAACTCCTAAAGATGAATATCTTATGCCTATTGCGGACATGTTAGTTGATGCCGCATCTAGACATGAATTGTTAAGTTTTATGGATGGCCATATAGGTTATAATCGAATCATTATAGCCGAAGAGGATATGTCGAAAACTACCTTCAGATGTCTAAGGGCTATTGGGACATATGAATGGGTTGTCATGCCTTTCAGTTTAAAGAATGTATGAGCCACCTATCAAAGAGTAATGAATACCATTTTCCATGATGTCATTGGAAAGTTCATGGAAGTATACATTGACGATGTAATTGTCAAGTCAGATACAAAGCAAAGTCATTTGACAAACTTAAGGCAGACATTCGACAGAATGAGAAAGCATAACCTCAAGATGAATTTGGAGAAATGTGGTTTTGGAGTGTCGGCTGCCAAATTCTTAGGTTTCATAGTTCATAAGAAATGTATTGAAGTGGACAATAATAAAGTCAAGGCAGTTCTAGAAGCTGCACCACTGAGGAACAAGAAGGAACAACAATCTTTTTTGGGGAAGGTGAATTTTCTGAGAAGATTCATATCCAATTTGTCGGGAAGAACCAGAGTCTTCGCCCCATTGGTCAAGTTGAAGGCTGAACAAGACTTTGTGTGGGAATCTTGCCACCAAGAAGCCTTCAACCAGATAAAACAATACTTGACAAACCCACCGGTCATGATGCCTCCAGTGCCTCGTAGACCATTGAAGTTGTACATATCAGCGTTGGATGAAACCATAGGGAGTATGCTGGCTCAAGAAGATGAAAATGACGTCGAGAGAGCCATATATTATCTTAGTCGAGTTTTGAATGATGTTGAAAGGAGATATAGTGCAATAGAGAAACTTTGTTTAGCATTATATTTCTCATGTACTAAACTCAAGTATTATATGATGCCTTGTAATGTATTAGTTATGTCAAAGACTAATGTTATAAAATATACGTTGTCGAAACCAATGCTAAATGGACGTATTGGTAAGTGGACCATTGCTTTGTCAGAGTTTTCTTTACAATATGTTCCAATGAAAGTTTGTCAAAGGCCAAGCAATTACTGATTTCTTGGCTTACCATGCATGTTTAGATATTGATAGTATAAAATTCATCGGTTTAAAACCTTGGCATTTATATTTTGATGGCTCAAGGCATCAAAATGAAATTGAAGTGGGAATTCTAATTGTTTCTTCTCAAGGAACTCTAACTAAGTTCATGTTTGAACTTAAGTATACATGCTCTAACAACGAGGTTGAGTATGAAGCCTTTATTGTCGAGCTGGAAATACTAATAGAAACGAAAGTACGTAATGTGCATATTTTTAGTGATTCACAATTAGTCATCAAACAGCTCACCCAAGAATATAAATGTGTCAGTTATAATCTGACCAAATATTGCATTGTGGTAAGTAAATTGATGAAGAAATTTGACGAAGTGATTGTCGAACATATCCCTAGAAATTTGAATAAAGAGGCTAATGAATTGGCACAGATGGCCTCTGAGTATAAAATTTCTTCCAAGGTTTTAACAAACTTAATGGAGATTAAGGAACTTTTACATCCATTAGAAGAAAGAGATGTACTACAAAATGATATTTCGATAAATAATGACTGGAGACAGCCAATAGTAAACTATTTCAAAAATCCAAATCAAAACGTAGATAGGAAGCTTAAGTACAGAGTGTCAAAATTTGTGGTACTATGAGGGGCATTGTATAGAAAATCCATCAATGGAAATTTAGAGGCTTGCCTGAGTGAAGCAGAGGCTTATATTACCTTAGCGGAAGTCCACAAATGAATTTGTGAAGCTCATCAGGCAGGTGACAAAATGAAATAAGTTCTTCAACGATAAAGGTATTTTTGGCCTACATTAGTCAGGGATTGTATAATGTTTGCCAAGTCTTGTGAAGAATGTCAAAGACATGGCCATATACAAAATGTTCCAGCTAGTGAATTACATTCCATAGTTAAACCTTGGCATTTTAGAGGATAAGCTTTGGATTTAATAGGCCAAATTCATCCTACATCGTCGAAGGGACATAAATACATTCTAGTAGGAGTTGATTACTTTACCAAGTGGGTTGAGGCTATAATCTTAAAAGATGTAACCCAACAGGATGTAATTGACTTTATAGAAAATAATATAGTTTATCAGCTTGGAATACCACAAACTTTTACAACCAACCAAGGGATGGTTTTCATTGGAAGGAAAGTTGTCGAATATGCCACTTTGAGGAAAATTAAAATGCTTATGTCGACTCCATATTATGCTTAGGCAAATGGCCAAGTAGAGGCCATGAACAAAATAATCATAAGTTTGATTAAGAAGCATATTGGTCGACAACCAAGAAATTGGCATAATACCCTTGACCAGATCCTATGGGCATATAGAAATTCACCAAGATAATCGATGGCCACTTCACCATATAAGTTAATGTATGGTCATGATGCAGTGTTACCAGTCGAAATTATTCTTCAATCAGTTCGTATTCAAAAACAAGATGAGTTACCAGTCGAACATTACTGGGACTTAATGTTTGATGAATTAAACAAATTAAGTGATGAAAGATTGATTACTTTAGAAAACTTGATTCAACAGAAAGAAAGAATTGCTAAATTTTATGACAGTTAAGTTAAGTACAAGTCTTTCAAGGAGGACGATTTGGTTTGGAAAGTGATTTTGCCCATGGATAGGAGTTGTCAAGAATATGGGAAGTGGTCTCCAAAGTAGGAAGGACCATTCAAAGTTACTTGAGTGTTTTCTGGAAATGCTTATGCACTTGTTGAAGTTAATTATGGTTTAAGAATTAAGTCTATTAATGGAAAATATTTGAAGCCATATAGGCCGACAATGTATGAAGTAAAAATTGACAAGGAATGATTAAAATAAATTTCATTCATATATTCGACAATTACAAGTTACATGAAAATACGAAGATATTGCAACTTGTTTGTCAAAACTTTACAGAAAAAAATAAATCTATTATAAGTAAACTAGAAGCTTCTCCCCAACTGAGGCACACGTTCCGTTTGCCTCGTGGGAACTGAGGAAGAGTAAGAAATAGACGGCCTTTGATTTGTCTTGGACGATATGATGGTTGGTCGTCTACTCCCTGATGAGTCATCCTTATCATAACAATCGTGTTTTAGAAACACCAGGTTCTTACGATGATTATTAAAGCTCATCAAGAATATTACGATGATTATTGAAGCTCAAGATGGGTATCACCATTAATACAGAGTCCTTCTTTCCATAATATTGAACTAAACTATTTTTTCCATGGAAAGGAAAGGAGATTATCTAAGGACATGGTGAAAGTTTTTGAGAAATGAGAAAGAAAGGGTCAGATTGTACTTTTTGAATCATAGCGTCCCAAAGAACAAAATTTATAGGAGATTTTGCTGATATAGTTATTATGCAATGTTTTGTAACTCACATTATAATTAATTACAATAGTTATGATACGCCTTAATCCTGCATAGACATAGGTTAGGCGGACAGAGACATTATCTAGATCAAGAAGCAGATGTGCCGGCAGTTTGAGTTGACCTTGTACTTGTAAAAGAGCTTAATCAGCAGCAGCTAGAGTAGAAGTAGCATCCTACATTATAGGGAAGAGAGACATGAGGATATGTTATTGTTATAAGCATAGGTAGGAAGCAAAAAAATGAGACCAGAACCAAAAAAAGTGAGAGATAGTCAAAAAACAGCCCAAAATGCGAGAAGTTTAGGCTTGACTCTGGTCTCTGGTGCTTTTTTGCTTATGTGTCATAGAAGGAAACCATCATTAGAGTGTAGGAACAAAAGGAATGCTAGCTGGCTGGAATAGGAATAGATACTGAACGGGATGGTGGCTAAGGAGATGGAAAAGGAAGTTACGAGATACATTGAAAAGAAAACGAGTCAAAAGAGCATTTAAGTATATAGAATTATGGAGCAACAATATATATAAAAAACATGTTGGAATTGATCAAAGGAAATGTTTATTAGGTATTGACCTAGAAGGCCATACAAATCTTGTCAGATTATTAAACCAATAGTATAAAAAAAAATATACATTCAAGTTTTTTTCATAACTTCCCAAGAGTCTTCCAAGGATTGTTTGTCGGCACAAGCTATGTGATATTCTGCTTCAAGGGAGTTTATCTTTGACAGCCCATTATTTGGTGTTGTTGACAATGCTTTGTCGTTTAGCAGCCCCTTGTTACAAAGTAGCATTAAGCATTTGCTTCCAACGGCGAGTCTCTTCAAGCTTTTTCTCCAAATCTTCAATTTCTTTCTCAAGTTCTGCCTCTTTATTTTTTCCTTTGACGAGATAGTCTTTTAATTTATAATCTCGTCCTTCGCATCAGTCAACTACTTCAAGATCTTGGTTTTTTTCTTGAATTTCTTTGTTATAAGCAGGAATGACTCGACGGATTGATGAACCTTTAAAAAATCATATTTTTATGGTTCATTATTTTGGGTTTTTCATTCTCTTTAATCTTTTTAATTGGGCTTGCTCTTGAGTTTTGTTATATTTTTTGTTATTTTAAATTGTGTTTTAATTATGTGTTTTTGATAGATATGTGCATAAGGATTGGAGATTGGGTTGAATCACAAGGAAGAAGTGTTGAAAAAGCTCTTTGGTCACTTAGCGCTCAAGCGCTCAAGGCAGAACGTGAGATTCTTTCTGGTGTCCCAACACTCAAGCACTGGGAGCTTAGTGCTCAAGTGCACAATTGGCAGAATAGATGGATTTCAGAATGGACCATTGCTCAAGCGTTGAAAGCCCAGTGCTTAGGCGCTAGATGCGTAAGAAAACTTTAGGCCTATATCGTCTTATACTTGTGTAACTCCTTGTGTTTGTAACCTAGTTCCTATAATGAGAGCACATAGACAGAGTCATTATGTGATTAGATTCTTAAAGGGCCTTAATGAGCAGTATGCAACTGTAAGGTCCTAAATTATGTTAATGGACCCTTTACTAACAATTAATAAGGTGTTCTCACAATTAGTGCAACAAGAAAGAGCAGTTCTTAGTGAATTTGAAGAACTAAGAGTTTTGGCAAATGTTGTGGAAGGATCTTCCAATGCTTCTAAAGGAAGAGGTAGGGGGAGAGGCTTTAGAGGTCAATCAATGCATCATTCAGGCTAGAATTTTGGTGGCTGAGGGCAAAATTCAAAGATATGTAACCATTGTGGAAGAGCATGGTATATTGTGGATATATGTTATAGAAAACATGGGCTTCCACCTAATTTAAAGTCTTGAAGTAGTGTAGTAAATAATCTCATGAAAGATAATTTGTATAAGGATGATGATGATAGTCTTCATTAGAAGGAATATCTAGAGGAGTCCAGTTATTTTTTATGCCAGAGCAACACAAGGCATTGCTAGCATTACCTCAGCAATCTGACCCTCACCACCAAACCCAATTATTCAGCAAACCAAATCACCACCAAACCTAGCCATTTAACCAACCAAATCATAACCTAGACAACTGAACCACCTACTACTCACATTTCAAGTATCTCATTTGTTTTTGCTTGTAAAACTACCCCTAAATAGTGGATTTTAGATACAAGAGCAACAAATCACGTTTGTTACTCCTTATTTCGTTGAAGCTATTGATTAATTAAAGTGAATAGATAAATGAGATTGAATGTTTCACTCATAAATTAAACAAGCTAAGATGAGTAACATTCAAGCAAGCATATAAAATAAATGCACAAATGTAAATAGATGAGTTTAGAAGATTAAACATAAGATTTATCCTAGTTCAGCCACCAATCCACTTGTGGCCAACGTCCAGTCCTCAAGTAATCACCTGAGATTTTTCACTATCTTCAAGCTTCAACGGGTGCTTGACAACCTTTACAAACTAGAGCACTCACCACACCTTGGGATGCCTCACCCTTTGTGCTTGAGCCTCAAACAAGGACACCTCACCATTTATAACCTTTGAGGGATACCTCACCCTCTTCACAAATCAAGGAATACCTCACCCTTTACTACCTTTGAGAGATACCTCACTCTCTTTACAAACAAGGAATACCTCACCCTTTTTTCTAGAGGAATACTTCATCATCTTCACAAAGAATCAAAGTGTATATAAGATGAAACTCTCACAAGAGTAGATTACACAAATTGAAGCTCTATAATGCTCTTCAAGAATATCTCAAATATGTACAAAAACAGAACACAAATGATTCACAGATTGATTCACGGATTAGAGTGATTGAAAGATGATTCTCAGTTATTGGTTAGCCACAAATGATGTCCCAAGATGTGTATTTATAAGTTTTCATATCAAAGAAGCCGTTGGGGACATTAAAGCCCAATATTTAATGCACCTAATATAGTCGTTGGGCACTGTCATGCCACTGGTAATCGATTACACAATCTCTGTAATCGATTACATGGTTGTTTGAACGTGTTCTTGGCTTTCTAGGCAGGATATAATTGATTACTAGCCTTGTGTAATCGATTACATGACCTCTGCTAGACTTGTAATCAATTACATCCTCAGCGTAATCAATTACACGGCTTCTTCCATGCTTGTAATCGATTACATGCTTAATGTAATCGATTACAAGGCCTCTGTTTAGCTTGTAATTGATTACAACACATGTGTAATTAATTACCTTGCCCTTTGAACACATTTTTCAAGCCCAATAAAGTATCCAGGTCATTTTTAACTTTGAGAAACTTGGATAAAACAATATTGACAAATGTTTAACATAATCCAAAATTGAAATCAACATTTTTTTAAAAAATATGAACTTTGAAGATGATTTAAAAAGATCTTGAAAAACCATTTGAATATAATTGAGATACCTTAATACCTTAAGAGCATTTCACATAGATATTCTAAGACTTATATCTAATATACCTCTTTTGATCTTGGTCTTCTTCTTTTGATCTTGGTCTTCATTTTGGCTTTGTTATCATCAAAAACTCATTTGATATGCTTCAAGACATAAGCATTCACATATTTGAATTCCATTATAAATAAATTAAGCCTATTTTTGTTAGAATGCCAAATGGAACTCAAGTTACTGCCAGTATATTAGGGACAATTTTCTTTTCAAATTATATTTGTCTTACTGATGTGCTATATATTCCAAGCTTTACTTTTAATCTCAGCTTTATTTCAAAGCGTACCTCCTCATTTAATTGTCAATTAGTGTTTTCTAAACTTTCTTGTCAAATTCAGGACCTGACTACAATGAAGATGATTGGTGCAACTAACTTGAAGGTTAGCTTGTATGCTTTGGTTTCTCCTGCACATTATTTGTCTACTTCTAGTTCTTTGAATGTCGTATATAGTTCCAATAAAGCCTTGGCATCTTAGACTAAGGCGTCCCTCTTATCAAGAGTTAGTTGCTTTAGAAAAAGACTTTCTTTTGTCACTCGTACAAATGCTAATGATCCTTGTGAGGTTTGTCATGTAGCAAAAAAGAAGAAACTTTCCTTCCTGTCAGTGTTACTAAATCAGTACAAGTTTTTTTTTTATCTAATTCATATTGACATTTAGGATCAAATTCCCTCTCCTATTTTTGGACATAAATACTTCTTAAATATTGTTGATGACATGTCTAGATACACTTGGATTTATTTCATGAAACTAAAATCAAAGGCCCCTCAACATATTAAATGATTTGTATTGATGACAAAAACTCAATTCAATAAGAAAATCAAGGTGATTAGGTTAGATAATGGTCTTGAACAAAATTTACCTACCTTTCATGCTAGTAAGGGTATTTTACACCAAACTAGCTGTGTAGAGACACCACAACAAAATCGGACTGTTGAGCGAAAACATCAACATATCCTTAGCACTACAAGGGACTTTTTTTGTCACAATCCGATCTTTCTTAAAGTTTTTGGACACATGTTGTTACACACTCGATTTTTTTTTATCAATAGTTTATGCACACTCTTCTCCAATAAATGTCCTTATCAAACACTACATAACCATGATCTTGATCTCAATAACCTGAAGGTCTTTAGATCATTGGCTTTTGTATCCATTTTGCAATTTCATCAAAAGAAGTTGGGCCCTAGAGTAAGGAAATGTATTTTCCTTAGGTTCAAACAGGGCACAAAAGGATTTAATCTTTATGCTTTACACACCAGAGAGACTTTTATCTCCCGGCATATTGCTTTTCATAAAGATGTGTTACCATTTCACGAATTTTCTTCTAATTCATAATCCTCTGACTGTTCACCATCTTTTGACTTTCATCCTAATTCACAATCATCTATTGACTGTATAGATCTTTTTTCTTTCTTTCCTCCTCCTGCACAACCCTTTAGTTCTCTCAGTCCATCAACACCACTCACCCTTCCTTCCAATTTTGATTCCACTGTCTCTTGTCCTCAAACTGTTCCTTTAGAATCTATCCCTCTCCAAGTCTCTCACAGAAGTAGTAGACCTCCATCATACTTGCAGTACTACCACTATGCACTGGCTTCTTCCATCAACTACACATCATCCTTAAGCAATACACAATACCCTCTATCTCACTTTCTTTCTTATGATAAATTTGTCCTATAAACAAAAAGTTTTTTCCTTAGCCATTTCTTCCACCTTTAAACCATCCACTTACCAAGAAACCATCCTTCATGGTTGTTGGAAAAATGCAATGATTGTTAAGTTGACTACCTTGGAGGCAAACAAAACTTGGACTCTAACAGATCTCCCTCCTAGTAAGATGGCAATAGGGTGCAAGTGGGTCTTTAAGGTGAAACATAGGGCAGATGGTTCTGTTGAAAGACAAATGGCCAGGATAGTTACAAAAGGTTACACTCACATTGCTGGATTGGATTATCTGGAAACTTTTAATCATGTGGTCAAAATTACTATTGTAAGAATGCTTTGAGTCATTGCCTCAGCAAAAAATTGGCATCTGCACTAGTTGGATGTTAACAAAACCTTCCTTCAAGGAAATCTTCATGAGGAAGTGTACATGCTACCTCCCCCTAACCTGCCCTTTGACAATCCCACTCAGGTCTACAAATTGTAGAAATCCCTCTATGGATTATAATAGACTCTTTGCCATCACACAATAGCCGGTTCTCTGGTGCGAAAATGCACTAGAAAAAGATGCAAAAGAACATAGTTATCTATTGATTTCTAACCAATTTCTAGCCATTCTAAAACAGCTTCTAGGTGATTTCTAACATCACTCACGTCCTCTATACATGTTGTAGAACTCATACAACTTAAAGGTTCACTTAAACATGAATTAATGGCCAAAGCCAAAACCTCACAAACCCATTTTCTATGTTCCAACTTAAGGAACTCCTTAGTTTTATCAAATCTTGCATTCATTAAGCAAAAAATGACTAAATTTAACCATTGAAAACAAGAACCAACGGAGAAAGTAGATTTTTGCATCTCAAACTCATTTTCTCCATCTAAAAGACCTAACCTCAACCATGAAATGGATGGAGGAAAAGGATCAAAATAAAGGTTAAGAATCCCTACCTCAAGTCCTTTGTGATGGTGGATGACCAAGCTTTGCTTTGCCTTTGCCTTTCTTGCTTGTTTCCTCTTCCTCCTTATGTTTTTCCTCTTTGTTTTCTGTAGCTGTTTTTCCTTCTGTTTTCATGAGAGAAAAGTGAGTGAAAAGAGATGAAGATGAGTGAAATATCAGGGAAGGAAAGTCAATATAAGGGGCTGCCGAATATGACTTAAAACACTTAAGACATTTCACTGATACATCTTGATCTGCTAAGAGCACTTAGATTTTGTTAAATCAAGTTTTCTAACTTTCAACAACTTTAAAATAAATCATAGGATTCATCTAAATTATTGTTTTCACCATTATCCTATTTTTTCATATCTGCTACTAGTCAATCTGGTATTAAAACGCACAATCAGTATGTCTAAAAATACCAAACTAACTCTGATTATTCTCAAATTTTAACTATACCCTCTTACACCTATTTGTGACTTAGAAACAAATTCTCTAAATTTGTTTTCCTCAACTTAGCAATTTATGCTACTATCTGAGTCATTTTAAGTCATTTTTCACAATATGGGTTACAACAAAGTGCCTAAACCAACTCAAATTATCACAAAAATAAATAAACATGTCAAGCAAGTATTATGCTACCTTTGTAACTATAAACTAGTCTAACATGCTAAAAAGAGGATGTTACATTCCTCATGATCAGTTATCAATCATAATGATATGTGAGTGTGGTGTTGGTTTTAGTTTGTAGTACCATTTTCTCTCAAGAACTGTTATCAATTGGTGAGTTGAATTTTGCTAATATGTTTCTCAATGTATGTGTGTGATGTTTTAAAATAGATATGAACATTTGGATGATTCATGCGACCATGTTTGTTTTTGTGAGAGATTTGGGGGTTCTGGTCCCATTTTCAACTGTAACGCATGTCTAATGACTTAGATAACATGTTTTGATAGCTTTCTTGGAATTTAAAGAAGATTTTAAAAAGATCTAGTTCTTTTTTTTTCAATAGTATTGTTATTTTGGAATTTAGAGAATGTGTAATCCATTTGTTTATATGTTTAGGTGCTAAATAGAGTTGGACATTACTTGTTTTGATAAAAAGTCTGAATTGAACTTTACTTGGGGAATGAATAGTATATAACATTCCTATAACTACTGAATGTAGGTGTTATCTCTTACACATTCTTGTAGTTTTCTTAATATTGTAACTCTTGTTTAATCACTTTTGAGACTTTGAGGGTTGAGTAGTATTACATAAGACATAGGTTTTCTGAGTTTTCTCCTATGACTCCATTAATTCTTGGGAATAGCAGATCATTTTTAAAGGTTACAAATGTTTATTTTTCTTATTTCTTTAGTTATGAGAGAAAAGTGTGGTATTCAAAGAAAGGAGCTTGTTTATTTTAAAGGTAGAAGTGAGTCGTGATGTGTTTAAACAGAATGTCCCTTTATGAATTAAAATATGCTTTTTGGGGTTCTATTCATTTTGATAGGAATAAGTTAGCTGCCATAACAATACACACTAGTCAAATTGCAATTCAAGTTTGAAATTCTGGATGGTGCAAGGCTGGTCTTGAGAATTGGACAGTTTGTGTTCATGTTGGACTGTTTTTAGATGAAGTCTTGGTTTTTATGTGCTTGAGTGCCTATGATATAATGAATCATAGATGCTTGAGATTGAAAATTAGGAATCGTGTTTATGTTTTCATTTTAGTTTCAAAGTAAGTTAAGGAAAATGGTATTGACAGAGGGTAACTAAATTCTTAATATACAAATGCATGACATCCAAGTTTAGAACTAACATAAATGGTAAGAGTATATGATATACCATAGCTTGATCAAATGTCTATACATGAATGTGTTGAATAAGATTGTAAAGTTGGTCTAAGTGAAAGGCATAAATATATAAATATAGTGTAAGTTAAAATTTTGCAGAAAGCTCATTGTGACAGCCTGTAATCATTGATGCATATCGTGGACCCTAGAAATCCAAATTAACTGCTACTTGCTCCATTTAAAAGCTATGACCTAAGGCTTCATGTAGTATAATTTTCATAATTTTAGCACCTTCCAAAGAGTCCCAGTTCGCAAGTGAAGATGACTCAAATTCTATAGAATTGCATTCAGCTGTCATGAACGGACATCCTAGAGAGTTTATCGCATAACTTGGTCTATAGGAACTTAAAAATCATGAAACCAATCACATTTGAAAGCTAACACATAAATATTCTTGCAGTAAAAATTTCAAAATTTTAAGACCACCCAAGTAATGCCAGTTTCTGTTTGAATTTAAGGTAAATTCTGTAGAAACGAACAGACTAACACTTGTTAAACCAAATTGCATAACTTTTTGCTCTGAAGTCTAAAATACACGAGACTAGTGGCATTTTGAAGATAACATGTAAGGCTATAAGAGGTAAAAATTTCAAGAATTTTGCATTCTTCAACCATTCCCAGTTTTAATTTAAAGTAAAGTCAGATTTTGATAAATTAACTAGTGGCCCTGTTTCTACTTCTGTATTTTATTGCATAACTTTAGTCACACTAAGTTAAATGAAGTGAGGTTTATTTCATTTGAAAGATATGAAATAAGGATATTTATGTATAAAATTTCAAAATTTTTGAAGTTAATATGAAGTTTTGGTTCAGTCATGAAAATCAGCCTTTTTAAGCAAAATTGAGATTTTGATAGCCCTATCTTTTTAAAGTTAAAATGAAACTTAAATTGCTTTCCTACTTCAAAATACATTTCTTAGTAGCTCACACATCTTATTTGGTATTTAAAGTTGAGCACTTTATTTGGAATGTATGAGGTTTCATATGTATATGAGGTTTTATATACCTCATGGATGAGTGCTTATTCATATAAGCTTTTGTATAGATCTGGTGGTAAAGTGCTCTATTGTGATAGTTTAATAGTCTTAATTGCATCATGTATTGTAACATCCCGAAAAATATCTGTTTAAGTATAAATGATCATTTTATATTATTCTTGATTTTTAAGAATTTTTCTAGAATTTTTCGGAAACGACGAATATTTTAATATATTCTTCGTTTTACGTGCACACTGAGCTGAGAATTGTTGAGGTCAGTGTAACGCTCCAGAAATTAACTATTTCACCACCAATAGTCATTTTCTAATATTTGTGAGTTATGTGAATTTTTCTAGAATTTTTCGGAAACGATGAATATTTTAATATATTTCTCGTTTTGTGCAAAACTTGAGCAGAGTCGGGAAAACGACTGTAATGCTTCAAAAATTGGAAAATTATATGACGAATAGTCGTTTTATAATATTTGTAATTTTTGAGAATTTTCTGGGAATTTTCTGGAAACGTCGAATATTTTAGTATATTCTTCGTTTTACGTCTACAAGACGAAGCAGCAACCTGAGAAACGCGATGTTTCCTCCGCGAACCTTGAACTATGGACATGTCGATAGGAGATCTTACTAAACCCGAGACTAGATACAGTTTACGAGGTTTCACAATTTTAGAGAAATCTTAACAGATAAAATAAATCAATACTGCGAAAAATTTATCTGTCAGATTAATTAAATACTGACTTCTGTCAACTGTAACTATTATCCATTGGATAATAGTGTGTAATAAAAATCCTATCACATTATCTAAATGAAATCCACTTTATGTCTAATCAATCTACTTTAATTCAAATTTAATGTTAAATAATCAAAGCTTCTTTGAGAAGCTTTGACCAAACATTGACTCAAATGCCCTTGGCTTCTCTTGGAAGCCAATTCTCACCCTCTCTCTTCTCTCTCCACATGGCTGGAAGGCAGCCATGCAAGGCAAATAATTGCATTTCCATTAATTCATCTATCTTACAAATTCATTTATTTACCAAAAGCATGTTCTCTCTCATCCTTTCTTCTTCTTCTTCACTTTGAGTTTTTCTCTCCTCCTTCTCTCCACCATTGCTACGGCCAGCAGCTCTTCTTCTCCCTCAATTATCACAAAAATTACATCTAAATACATTTCCTTAATCCTCTCACCATTCTAAGCATCTTTTCTTCTTGGAGTTTCTTGAAATTCCTCCATCTTCACCATTTTCTCCAAGCTCCAAGCTTTGAGCTTTTTGGGTAAGTTTCAAGACTCCTCTTCCTTTCCTTCTATTTTCGTGGTTATGGTCTTCATGTTGGCCATCCATGGCTTATTTTTCAAGCCTTGGTATTGATTCTAACAAAGTCACCATTTTTAGGGTTCTTGGAGCTCAAATCCGAAAATTCAAAGGAGGTTCTTGGTGTTCTTCTTTTGTTTTCTTCACTTAAGTAAGAGGAAGACACTCCTCCTCAACCTCTCTTAGCATCTAGGAACCTTGATTGTGTTGTTGGTGGAAAAACCCTAATGAGGGTTATCCTTTGATTTTGTGATTAGTATGTCTATGTGTTGATTTTAATTGATTTATGCTATTGGATTGATTAGTTGTATATAATGGAATATTGGATTGGATTGAATGGTTTGAAATGGACAAAAAAATAATTGAACACCCTTCTTGGAGGTCCACAGTTTTAGGAGTGGAAAAATTAGATAAATTGTGGTTAATGTGTAACAATGCATAAGACTAGAATTAATCAAGTAACAAGATGGAATTTAATGGAAGAAGAAAATTGGAATTGAAGCCTATGTGATGGTTACGGTTTTGAGGCCAAGGATTAGGGTTCTTGGTGACCTAATTTAACAAGTGTACAACTTAAATGAATTAAGGGAATGACATGTAGTAAGATGACTTGAAAGGATTGGAAATTGTAACCATTGTGAGGCCACGACCTCTAGGGTATTTGTAGGTAAGTATGTGATTTTGGTAGTTTGGAAGCATAAGTAATTAGGTAATTAGAAACCTATGCAATGAGTGGATAATTGATAAATTGGAAGGATTTATTAGAATTAGAGATTTCATGAATCTTAAAGGACTAAGAGTGAGATTGTCATAAGACTTGAAGTAATTATAAGTGAGTGAAGAACAAGAGAGTGTGAAACCTAAGAACTTGAACAATTTACAAATTGTATGAAAATTGAATCACCTTGAAAGATTTGTTTAATTGTAAGAATTGGATTTGACATGAACCTTGAAAGGAAAATAAATTCTAAGTTAGGATTCATAATGAACCTAAAAATGTACAAGTTGTCTTGATCCTTATATTATGATGATATGGGTCCATGTGAGTGACCATTTGTATATTGATGCTTATATTGACCTATTATGGCATGTTATGTAATTATATGAGATTGTGAATCATACATGTCCATGCATAGTGTCATATGCATTGTGAATGTCCTTGTGGATTGTTGTAAGGCAAAGTTGCCTAGGAGATTGAACACACCTTAGTGCGGGTGCGAGTAGACAAGTGTGAGTTATGTTATGACCTTGGGGGCGTCGGGGTGCGGGTCCTTCACAAGGGGCAGTTGGTAGCTCCTCTGCCTGTGGGGCAAACTGATACAAACGCACCGACGATCCGGACTTGACACTGTCCTATATCGTGATCTAGTGTAGAATGTCTGTACAATGCCATGATTGTGCACGAGAAAATTTATTGATAGCACTGGCCTCGGCAGCCGAGTTACAGACATGTCTCCTGATCTTTTTCTCCGACTGTTTGAGTCTAGCTCCATGGAGTAGGAATTTGGGAAAGCATGCATGTGAGTCATGATATACATTGTCATTGTTAATATTTATTTTTCCATAACTATGACTGATTTGGTTATTACTGAGATGACTATCTGCCTGGAATCATTTATTTGCTTACTGTTGGAATTACTGCTTATTAGTTGAATATGATTTTCTGAATTGCTATTTGGGTGCGTGGCGCCGTACTGTTTCTAGCTGTTATAATTGGTAATGATGGTAGGATGTCTTACCTCTTTCCTATATTTGTGCATTTCTGTTTTATATTTATATTTGATAAAAGATCGTGAGGAAGATAAAGAAGGACCACACCTTGGTTGATTGGCCTGAGCGTCTGGACAAGATTTCTTCGACTACGTAAGAGTGCAGCCGCGTGGAGGCATTGATGCCTGTCGGGTGAACTGGGACGCCGTGCGTCATGTACATATGGGGTTACGGCTTTGTCTGCTAGTAGTACCCATCCCTGGGTTACTACTTTTCCCCCTCTAGTGTTTTTATTCCCGCTGCATTTTATTGGACCCTGTAATTATTATATTCTATGTCATTAGGAATTTGTGTAAATTGACTATAAAATATATATATATATAAGGAATATGGTTTTATTTCAGTGATTGTATTATGGGTTGAATATATTTATATTTCATTTGAGGCTCGTATTTTCTACTTATGCAAATTGTCAAAAAAAAAAACTCTCTGGAGGATTTAAATTGCTGTTATCATGTCTGTGACACGCTTGGATTTAGTAACTGTGGTGTGATGACGATTACACTCCGGTTGCTACATCAAGGGGTGTTACATGTATCATTTCACTTGTAGGGGTTATTGCTTTGTATCTTCTTTTTATTTTTCTCCTTTGATTTTTAAAAGTTATATGAAGGACTCAATATGAAAGAATTGAATGAAGGATTTGGATGGTATAGATATGAACATACTTACTATTTTAAGCTTATGAGTATCACTTAGTTATTAGTTCAAGATGAACATTGACCTAGTACATTTGATATAACTTTGTATTATGCAAACATTGAATTAAGATTTGACCATTCCATGTATTTAGTTACTTGAGAAGTAAGTAATCAAGTAAGCATGTGACTAGATAAATAAGAAGCAAGTGAACATGACTAGATGATGTTATAAAGTGTTTGAGGTCATGATGATGTTGTTACAAAGAATAAACCAAGTGTTAGAAATCTGGAGTTTTTCTTTTATAAGTGATTAAATTTTGAGGACAAAATTTTTTTAAAAAAAGAAAAAATTGTAACATCTTCCTAAACTAATTATCTTTAATGATGGTTATAGTAGCTTATTAACCCTTGTATGAGTCACCTGCTAATTTTGGTGATTTTTTAAGTTAGTTTGAGCATAATGCTATAACACAAGACATGAAAAACAGCTTAAAAATTAGAATGCTTAAAAGATGGAAATAAATATGAAAAATTTATTTCTAGGTCATAAATAATTAAAATGTAATATAGCATTTTTTGGGAAATTAAATAAATTAGTTTGGTATTTTTAATAAACAAAATAAATGTTTAAAGACCAAAATTAAATAGAAGAGTAACTCAAAAAATTATAAAAATTTATGGAGTTGTTAAATAAAAGATGAAGATTATTTTAAAAATAATTACGGGTTATGACAGATACCTGTAAGTAAGTACGGGTTAAATCAGATATGTATTAATTACTTTCTTAAGGTTATATTAACTTAATGAAAAGTAATAGAGTCTAATGACTATTAGATGATGTGCATGAGAATTGAATGAGATTATAGAATTCTCTACCACTTATATGAAAGCTAGAAAATTCATTAGTAAAAGATCAAAGTATCCCTAAGAGACAAATTTCTCACATCAAATGATAACCACACATTTTGATCTTATCTCTTTATTCTCCTTTCACCGCCCTTCACTCCTATCATTAAATCTACTTTGGCTTTCATTTTTTCTATCTTTATCCATGGTTAGTAGCAAAAAGAAAGAAAAGAAAAGAAAGAAACGAGAGAGGGATAGAAAGACGAGAAAGGAAGCAAAGGGAGACTTCATGGGAGCTACAAGCTTCCAGCCCTTACGAGAAGGTCTTAGCTTGATCATCTCACTTAGCTTAAGTTAGGAAATATGCTCAACTCCTAAAGCTCTTTCCATTGGAGTCAAGAGTTACACCATCAAGCCAAGTTCATACTTTTCCTCATCGTTTTCACTGCACACTAGAGAGCCTAGGTAGAGGTGCTTGACTTTGCCTAGCTCTTCTTATTCCTTCTACATCTTGATTTTAATGATTGATTTAAGATTGTGATGATGCATAATGAATTTGGTAGAAAAAAGGTTTTTGGGTTTATAAGGGATGTAGGGGTTGCTCTTCATCTCACATATTTCTTTTGTCTTCTATAGTCTTCATAATATTTGTATTGATGTTGAATGCTAGAATACTCAATGAAAAATGGAATTGCATGTAAGCTATTTGTTAGTTTGATCTAGAGGGTCAAGACCTTGGAGGAGGTTAATGTGATGAAATTGTCAAATTTCATTACTAAATGATTGTTAATTAAAACATAGAAATTCATATGTGTGGATTAATTTTGAAACTATGATAGAATGGGTATATGGAGCTAAATGTCGTGTGG
Organism: Ormosia emarginata; assembly: GCA_029884605.1. Classification (NCBI taxonomy): domain Eukaryota; kingdom Viridiplantae; phylum Streptophyta; class Magnoliopsida; order Fabales; family Fabaceae; genus Ormosia; species Ormosia emarginata. The sequence goes on along the minus strand of JAQQTP010000068.1, from coordinate 18,095,627 downwards.
TGGCCCTTGGATGAGAAGTGAAGGAAAATGGATTCTTACCCAATTTAATACCTAATCTTGTAAATTAGTGGTAATTTGATGAGTTTTGTACATGGACTATGTATATTGATTAATAGAGTTATGGTGTTGTTGTTGGGAAAGGTCTCGGCCGTGAATAAGAGAGATAATGACGTATGTTCTGCTTGTCATGGCGAAGAGAAATATCGGCTTGTGTTCTACTAGCCGTGGTAAAAAGAGATAACGGCGTGTATTCTGTCTGTCGTGGTGAAAAGAGATAACGACATATGTTCCGCCTACCGTAGTGAAGAGAGATAACAACGTGTGTTCCACCTACCATAGCGAAGAGAGATAACGACATATGTTCTGTCTGTCATGACGAAGAGAGATAACGATGTGTATTCCACCTACCGTGGCGAAAGAGATAACGATGTGTGTTTCACCTGCCGTGACGAAGAGATGTAATGGCTAATGTGCACTTGATATGTTTGTGAGATAATGTATGATGTGCATTTGGCCAAAAAATTGATATAGGATATGATCCTTATACATAGAGATAAATGGCAGTGTGAGGAAAAATGATTTCCTCTCTACTTATTTGATACTTGAGATATGATAAATGACAATTGATGTTTGAATGATTAGCTTTATATAAATTGAGTTTATCATCTTTTGACTCGTGGATATGATAATAAAATACATATTGAATATGAAAATAATTTTGGTAAATTATATAAATTGAAATTTATGCTTCAAGAAGAGAAAGGAAATCATTTTGCCTTTAGTTACCTTTCTATAATTAACAATTGTGATTTATTTGATTTTTTTGAAATAGTTAGAATTATTATGATGATATGATTTATGTATTTGATTTATTGATAATTTTATGATTCTTATCAAATTTTTATGATAATTTTAAGGAATAAATATTATGAAAAGTAAAGATAAAGTATATGAATGTACAAAGCATAGTCTACTTTTCAAAAATTATAGTTTTGTATTAATTTTGTATAAAAAATTGTGTAATTTTGTACTTATTTGTGTCTTAACGGCCTAATTTGAAATTCTTTTAAAGTATATAATTATGAGAGTTTTTAGTTATATGTATATTATATTCAATAGACCCATATTTTTATATATGTGATAAATATTTTTATAAAAATTTATAATAATCTAAAAGTGGCTTGTCTAATTTTAATTTGTAATATGCGATTCTAATTAGTATTATTGTTGAGACGTTACAATTACTCCGTAAAAGAATAGCATCACCACCCGTAGACATGACACCAGTTATTTTCTGCATAAGTAATCTTATCTGCAATCCATGGCCACATTCAACTTTTGCTCCATTATTTATTCATTTAAAAAAATTAGCCGTGATGACGTTATGTTTCGTGTTTGTGGAAAGATTCATGATCTATGATCTTTGCGCACATTTATTATAAGCATTAATTACTTAGTTGTTACATCGCACCGAAATATTCTTACTTCCTCCAAAGTAAGAAAATTTCTTATTTGAGAGGAATCTTCACCCTTAATTTTATTTTTTTAACTATTTTATCTTTTTTATTTTTTAAAAGAATGGTAGAGATGTTAGGACTTACTCCTGTACTATGAAATAAATTCTCTTTTACACCCTCCATCTATCTTTCACGTGGCTACATTGAATTTGGATCGTTTATATTATTATTTTTTTAAATAATTACATAGAAAATAAATATAAATATGAATATTAAAATATTATAATTACATAAATATAAATATAAATAAATTCTCTTTTGCACCTTTCATATCTTTGCACGTTGATCCTTAAAAAAGTTCATGTACCGTACTCTGTAGAGAGTCGCACTCCATAACCCAATGTTTACCATCTAGGCACTGTGGAGTTGATGGATAGACAGAAGTGTCCAACTCTGATTATTAGTGAGAAATAACCAGCGACTGCCAAAGCATATGAGGCATCTGAGCTTGATCCTCTTTTTTATTAGAAGAGGCTCTCAGCACCCAGAGATGAGACGTTCTGGATCTTGGACATTAAGGGTTTCAGATTTTAGCATCTTTGTTGATGTTACGAGTCCAAGTGTGAGCTCTCCAAGTTCCAGACCTAGGATGGAAACCCACGATAGTTTCTTCTTTCTCCTTTCTTCGAATAAACGGACGTGAATGTCTACTGCACTGGTGACACACAATATAAAGATATGCCACTATTGCACTCATGACGCGCAGTATAAAGATACGCCATGAAAATTGTACATAAAGGTATGTCATCATTTGCTATTATATTTCTTTTATCTTTGTATGATTTTGCTATATTTTGATTTTGGACAGACGATCCTTTGAGTAGGGTCCTTCAGGGGTTTCTAGACTTATTTACCCTAATGGTTTTCTTGAAGTCAAATATATATATATGTGTGTGTGTGTGTGTGTGTGTGTGTGTGTGTGTGTGTGTTCCTTTACTTTTGGTTTTATTGATCGTACTTTATTTTTGTTTAAATTTGTATCAGGTTTTTCTTTTCAGTAATTGCTATAACAAGTAATATCTTCTATCTTTACTCATCTATAATTTAACATTGAGGATAATGTTGTGATCTGGTTGGGAGAGAAGGATAGTTGACCAAAAAAAAATTTTGCTATATTTTGATTTTGGACAGACGATCCTTTGAGTAGGGTCCTTCAGGGGTTTCTAGACTTCTTTACCCTAATGGTTTTCTTGAAGTCAAATATATATATATGTGTGTGTGTGTGTGTGTGTGTGTGTGTGTGTGTGTGTGTGTTCCTTTACTTTTGGTTTTATTCATCGTACTTTGTTTTTGTTTAAATTTGTATCAGGTTTTTCTTTTCAGTAATTGCTATAACAAGTAATATCTTCTATCCTTTACTCATCTATAATTTCACATTGAGGACAATGTTGTGATCTGGTTGGGGGAGAAGGATAGTTGACCAAAAAAAAATTTTTTTTTTGAAGTATGATATGATTGTCATGGACTTACTAAACTAATGAATGATGGCAGAGTAAGGAGTAATTTTACTCCTGAGATGCAACTTAGTTGGGGTAGTAACTATTTAGTGTTTATTTGTGGAAGTAACAAAGTTTTGCTGTTTGATTTCCTTTGAAAGATTCAAGCGAATGCACTCTCACATCCTTTGAAGCAATTGAAATTCAGGAATCATAGCATGATTGAATAAATTATCTTCTTTCTTAAATTTCACATGTTTGATTATGGATGTTGAATTGGTGGATTGAGCATGATAGAAATATGCCTTGTGAGATTTTGAGCCTATTGATGAATGGATTGAATATCTGTACCATTCTCTTCTTTCTTGTATGATTTTTACTCATGGAATTGTTACTCTAGAACTTGTTTTGATTCTTTTTTAGGCTATATTTTTACATGCATACATAAATATGATTGAGGCATTTTGAAATAGCTACTTTGACTAAATAGTCATCCTTGTATATTTTTTCTTGTGTAACCCTTTTGAACTTATTTGATCATTTCTTGTTTTTAGCTCATTTCGTGCCTTAAAAAAAAGAGAAAAAAAAACATGTTTTTACCCAACCTTAGGGAATAAGAGAGCATTGACCTTGTTCTTTAACAAGTGTGAGAGTGTGTGTACAAAATGATTAAAAATAAATAAAAAAAATTGACCATCGTTGCAATCAAAGGATTATCAGAGTCTAGAATAAAGGTGTATGCTTGGAAACAAAAGGAAGAAAATGAGAATGTTCAGGTCTAACAATGAATGCAATTCACCAATTTAGGATTGATTTTCAACAAAATATTAGTCAAATATTGGTGATTGTCCTTTATGATGAATGTTCTCAAACATTTTCTCCACTCTAACTGTACCATAATGCTCTTTTATTCTTTTTGGTATTTATCTTCTCATATCCGTATTATCCCCTCTTCTTTACCATGACCCCATTACAACCTTGAATAAAGTCCTCTTGATTTTTGTATGCATGTGGTTTGAGTAGCGGAGAAGTAGAAGATAAGTAAGCTTATGATAGTGCAATTGTTCATGGGTTGAATAGAGTGAAATACTTACCTTTTAAACACTTGAGAGATTGAGAGTGAATTCTGTGAAGATCTATCATTCTTGATTCATTCTTTTCAACTGAAGTTTCTTTGCTTGTTGGCTTGAGATGTGAAGAAATGTTACCTCATTAATACTTTGATCCCTTGAATTTCTTGTTGCTCTTCTTGCTTCATCGAGTTTTTTAGAGTTTTTATTTTTTGAGTCTGTCATTTTTCTTTGTTCCTAGCTTTGGTCTTATGTGTTTTACCCAAGAGTGCAAAAAGTTAAATGTGAGAGAATTTGATAATCACATATTTTGTACATTAATAAACCCTCATTTTTAGTTATTTACACTCTCCATGTACTTAATTGATTAAGCATGATTATGTTTTGTAAGTTTAGACTCAAATTGGACTTAATTGATTTTTTTAGCATTATTTGGGTCTTACACTGTTTCTGTATTTTCGTCATATCTTGAGTTCTAGATGTGTAAAAATTATGTATCTTACCTTGTAGGAAAGATAAGAGAGAGAGCTCTACAACTTTGATGAAGAGCTCAAAGTCTCATTCAGACATCTAGTGGAGCTAATTGGACTCGGAAGTCAGAACACTAGTTTTGTGTCTGGAACTTGAACAGTGTATAGCAATCAGAGTATAACTCAGGCTGTATGAACTTTCTTGGGCTGTAATTTTGACATTTGAAAGTTAAGATTCATATTTACAACTTTCATGAAAAACACAAAATTTCAAATCGGATAGTTTGGAGGTGATATTGGGTCTGGAAGTCAAAACAGAGGTGCCGAAATTGGGTCTGAACAGTCTGCAGTAATTGGTCTATATCTCGGGCTGTAGGTGATGAAATGAGCTGAAATTTGGACATCTAAAAGTTAAGACCCAGATCTACAACTTTCATGAAGATGACTTTTCCATTTGATGACGGAATCCATGAGTTAAGCAATGAATGATTTCAGAGACAAAGAATCTCAATAATTTTCCACTTACCAACTCACCATTTGACATTTTTCATTCATTCACTAACTCATCCACCTACTCTTAATCAGCCCCCTTGTCATTTTGTATCCCTAATCCTCTATAAAAGGCATCATTGGCTGATCATTTGGTGTTCTTGGTGTTAGGCTTAGTTTTTAGAAGTTATGGTTATGCTTGTTTATTGTTTTCCTTTGTTGTAATTTTCTCTTGCTCTAAATTAAAGCTATGTTCATCTTTCTCTTCTTCTCTCTTTCTTTCTTCTTATCTATGAGTAACTAAATCTTCATCTTGCTTGGGTGAAAGAATGAAGCTCTTGGTAATGAAATAAGGTTAGATTATTCTATTTCTTGTGCTTAAATGATATATTATCAAATGAACATTATATGTGTTGTATTTTGTTTCCAATTAATTTAGAAACCTTCTTTGTATGATGGAGATCTTGATTTATTGTAGACAATAGGATTGACACAGTGAATGCTTGAACTCATTTATAAATGTTGGTAGATAATTAAAGAAATCATAATATGATTGCATATATAATTGAACTTTGAATGTTATATTTTCTTATTGGAACCTCTGTTGTGTGTGAATTTCAATTGAGTTATAAAGAGAAATAATCTTGCCTTTAATTTATTACCAAGAGTGGATCCTCTAACCAAAGTAAGTTTTTAAATTTATTTGTGAACATCTTTTATTACTTTTGGTGTTGTGATAAATTTTTTTCTTACTTCAATTAATTTTTCTTCATTAATTCCCTGTAGATCGACCTCGAACTCCCGAAAAATTTATTACTTGAGATAACTTGCACTTGGGTTTGCATCCTTAAATCCCGCAGTCAAACAACGTGTATTCTGCCTACCGTGACGAAAGAGATAACAATGTGTGTTTTGCCTATCGTGGCGAAGAGATGTAATGGTTAATGTGCACTTGATATACTTGTGAGATAATGTATGATGCGCATTTGGCCAAAAAATTGATATAGGATATGATCCTCATATATATAGATAAATGGTAGTGTGAGGAAAAATGATTCCCTCTCTATCTATTTGATACTTGAAATATGATAAATGACAATTGATGTTTGAATGATTAGCTTTATATAAATTGAGTTTATCATCTTTTGACTCATGGATATGATAATAAGATACATGTTGAATATGAAAATAATTTTGGTAAATCATATAAATTGAAATTTATGCTTCAAAAAAAGAAAGGAAATCATTTAGTCTTTAGCCACTTTTCTATAATTAACAATTGTGATTTATTTGATTTCTTTGAAGTAGTTAGAATTATTACGATGATATGATTTATTTATTTGATTTACTAAGAATTTTATAATTCTTACCTTATTTTTTTGAATTTTCATGATAATTTCAAGGAATAAGTATTATGAAAAGTAAAGATAAAATATATGAATGTACAAAGCATAATCTATTTTTCGAAAATTATAGTTTTGTATTAATTTTGTATAAAAGATTGTGCAATTTTGTACTTATTTGTGTCTTGACGGCCTAATTTAAAATTCTTGTATAATGATGTAAAGTATATAATTATGAGAGTTTTTAATTATATATGTATATTATATATATTCAATAGGCCCATATTTTTACATATGTGATAAATATTTTTATAAAAATTTATAATAATCTAAAAGTGACTTGTCTAATTTTAATTTGTAATATGTGATTCTAATTAATATTATTGTTGAGACGTTACAATTACTCCGTAAAAGAATAGCATCACCACCCGTAGACATGACACCAGTTGTTTTCTGCGTGCGTAATCTTATCTGCAATCCATGGCCACATTCAACTTTTACTCTATTATTTATTCATTTAAAAAAAAATTAGCCGTGATGATGTTATGTTACGTGTTTGTGGAAAGATTCATGATCTATGATCTTTGCGCACATTTATTATAAGCATTAATTACTTAGTTGTTACATCGCACCGAAAAATTCTTACTTCCTCCAAAGTAAGAAAATTTCTTATTTGAGAGGAATCTTCACACTTAATTTTTTTTAATTATTTTATCTCTTTTAATTTTTAAAAGAATGGTAGATATGTTAGGACTTACTCCTGTACTACGAAATAAATTCTCTTTTGCACCCTCCATCTGTCCTTTACGTGGCTACATTGAATTTGGATCGTTTTATATTATTATTTTTTAAATAATTACATAGAAAAGAGATATAACTATAAATATTATAAAAAAAAATTCATAAATTTTAATTAAGTTTCATTAATAAATTTTTTTTATATATCTCTTTCTTTTACTTAATTATTTTTTAAAAAAAATCCGCCTACACTTCACAACACAGTCATAGACTCGTTCTTTGTCTCCATTCGAGCTCATACGTAACACCCCTTAACTGAGATTGCAATCGCAAGTCAGCGAAACTGTTATTCAATTATATAGTAAAACTGACTGTTTCAGTCCACCAAATTATTATTTTTATTTATTAATTTATTTATTTTTTTAATTATTGAACTCATCATCATCATCATCATATCAACACATAAATGAGAGAAATAACATGTTACTTTGGCTAGGATCTAAGGGTGACCATTGTGATACTAACGGTCAAAAGGAGGGAGGGGAAGAATCTGATATGGAAGAAAACATCATAGTGAGGGAGCCACTGCTCGGCCAACAAGAAGAAAACCCATCTTCTCTAATCACTTATTTATATGCTGGCCACTTCTTAGCGAGATGGGGTGCCAGGTTCTTCTTTCATTTCTCACCATTGTTTTAAACTCATAATATTGATATATCATTATTGGTTCCTGGGTTTCTTAGATTTCATTGTCACAAAACTTGAATCTTTCTTCCCTTTTCTTTTTCTTGTTTTTAAAATCTCTTTTATTCAAGATAATTCTCTTTAATTTTTTTTCAGTTTAATTTTGTGTTCCAGGTCTTACTCTATCCGCTTTAAATAGGATAATGAGTTTGTAACATGATTTAAAATTGCAGTCCATAATCGTAATTACGATTATAATATTATGATTTTTATGATTTTTACAATCGCATTATGATTGCAATTTGCAATAAATATAATATAACCGCAATCGCAATTTAAAATCATGCTTTGTACATTATTCTCAAAAGGGATGAATTGAAATGATTACCTGTGCTATGAAATCAGAAATTTATGAGTGGGCTACAAATATCAAAATATGTGTTATTATGACTCATCCAAATGTATATTAAAGACATTTATTGCCAAGCTGAGACATAGACCACATTAGACATGGTTTACTTGCACATAAGGTGGTTAGGATGAAACTGTCTTGGCTTGAGATTTTCAAAACTATTGGTGCGTCAGTGATTGGGTTATACTATTTTGCTGCTTTGGTGTGTTTTTTTCAGTTAAATTCACTGTGGATCTCTGTTTGCAGAATGTGGGAATTCTCTGTTGGTTTATATATGATCAATATTTGGCCAGACTCATTGCTCTATGCGGCAATATATGGTGCCGTTGAATCTGCCTCCACTGCAATGTTTGGTCCCATAATAGGAAGATGGGTTGATAGGTTGTCCTATGTGAAGGTGAGCCCAAGTATTGTTATCTTATTTATGCAAAGACTAGCACTTCAATTTTATCACCAGTAAAGTTATGCTATCATTTTACTTTTAGTTATCTTATATTAACTATTACTTGGGAACAACACAATCTAAATTTTGTAAAAGATTATAGGAGAATAAAGAAATATCTTTAGACAAAATTTTCTTTCCCCTGTGTACTGTAAAGTATAAATCTTTAACATATTTTATCTGAAATTGAAAGTTCCACAAATAGAGAGAATGAAATCTGAAATTTCCATTGTGTCTAATACATCCAAGAAGCTAAAAGATAATTTTAGATCTTTCCTATTCTAATTGTCTTCAGTCTTCACATAAGTTATGGGTCTGGTATTGAAAAGCTACGTTTATGCTTGGTCAAATTTTTTTCCCCTTTACTTTAATCATCACAGATTCTTGTGACTAGAATTTACATGCTTAGATTCTGTCAGCACCTGCTTCTGGAAATGCCAAAAATAATTTATTCACTATCTAAAGAATGAGATATGAACAAAATTCAAAGATAAAAAGTATATAGTCATATCTTACATGAGTGTCTTTAGTTATTTCTATTTGCTTCATAATTCTTTGATTATGCAGGTTGACTTTGAACCATCTGTTTTTTTCTTTTTAAAAAAATGGCTTTCAACAAAGTAACTCTGTCTGCTTGTTTTATTGGCAGGTTTTGCAATTGTGGTTGGTGACACAAAATCTCTCTTTTGTTATAGCTGGGGTCACTGTAGTTGCATTACTTGTCTACTCATCTTTGAAGTTTACAAATTTCCCAGCTTTCATATTGCTGGTGTTGATAATCAATATCTGTGGTGGCATCGGTGTGCTTTCAACTCTTGCCGGTACCATCTTGATTGAAAGAGAATGGTAATATTTTTGAGGATTTAATAAGACAAGATTTATATTTGATCAAGCATGTACAATTAATAATATTTAGTTTTAGTTTCCCATAGTATCCCCACCCGATAGGTGAGAGACTAATCTCCTGGGATATAGTCAGGCACCTAAGCGTAGACCCCTCTCAACGATGTTATTTCCATACACATGAATACTTCTCACAATCATATTGTCTTTACAATCTCTCAAGGTTTATAAGTCAGAAAAATATTAATTGTTTATATTCATCAGTTTTGCAAGGTTTTCTAGTAGTTTATTTGTGGAGGATGGAGGGAAAATGGCATTTCACAGCAAGATTAAACACTTCCATTTTTCTCTCCAGAATGTGATTGCTTTGCTGATATTTCATAGTATAACTTCTTAAAGGAAACTGAATTAAGTGAAACGTCTACTTAAATTATGGAAGAAATGAAATTGTGTGAAAAAGAAGTATGTTTTAATTGTAGTTTCCATTGTACAGGTTGTTAGTTATATCAGAAGGTCAACCCCCAGAATTGCTGACAAAGATGAATTCAGTTACCAGACGCATTGATCTAAGCTGCAAGCTTCTTGCTCCTGTTATAACAGGGTTCATAATAAGTTTTGTATCACTAAAAGCATCTGCTATAACCTTAGCGCTCTGGAATACTATATCTGTTTGGGTGGAGTATTGGCTTTTTACATCTGTGTATAATGGGATTCCAGCTTTGGGCCAAAGTAGCCAGAGGAGGATGGCAAGACTTTTACAAAGTGATCTGGAAAGGAACAAACCAACTTTGGAGGGAGATAGCTTGATTTCTATTACTGGTGGTAACTCAGAATTAGCAGATAGAAAAAGCAGGAAAAATTTTTCTGAGTGGATTTCAGAGATCCCTTATATTGCTGCATGGAGAGTTTATTTACAGCAAGAAGTTGTCCTTCCTGGAGTAGCTCTGGCTTTGCTATTTTTCACTGTACTCAGGTGATCGCTTACCAACAACTATAGCAAGTAAATATTTCATGAAAAAAAAAAAATCTAGTCGGCATTAGCCTTTTACACTAATGCTTAAAATTTCTAGTCTGTTTATGACAAAAAAAAAGGCCTAATCAAGACACTAGACATGGCATATTTACAAAGGATTTTACTTGAAATTTGCTTTTTTGCCTCTTTAGAAGCTTGTTCAGTACTATTCTATGTGATATTAATATATCACAAAGAATTGTGCTAGTTACACAACACTTTCACACCTGTACACAGTTTTCTAGGACCAGCTGATTTTTTTTTTTAAATTCAGATTCAGCAACCTGGGCATTAGTGCTCAGTTGTGCATCCAAGTGTTCTGAAATTAATGTTTTATTTATAAACCAAAAAAAAAAATCTGAGTTACCTATGTCTGTCAATTATACTGTAGTCATCGGACAAAGTCAATAAGAAAATTTCGTTCTAAACACACCTTAAGAAACATATCTTGTATTTCTTTGCTGTCAGTTGGGCCTGAAGCCTCACTGATGAAATTCCAATTACTTGCCTCAGCTTTGGAACTTTGATGACAGCCACCTTAGAATGGGAAGGCATACCTGCATATGTTATTGGAATCGCACGAGGAATAAGTGCTGTAATTGGAATAGCTGCAACTGTTGTATATCCTGTGCTACAGTCTCATATATCGACTATTAGAACGGGACTTTGGTCGATCTGGTCTCAGGTATAAACTTACTAATGGCTTTAAAGTGTTCTCTATAAATGACATGTTCCTAAATCCTAATGCTAGTCAAATATTCAATTTCCTTTCTTTGTGAACAAATATGCAAAAGACATGTTGCTGATAATACTTAGCATACAGATTGTTCTTCTTTATAGATAAATTATATTGATCGTTGTTGTCCTTGTTTACGTATGTTTTGCATGCAGTGCACTTGCCTCTTACCATGTGTAGCTGCAATATGGATCCAAAATGGCCTTCAATCATCATATATTCTGATGGGAAGTGTGGCTATATCTAGGCTTGGATTGTGGATGTTTGACTTGTCTGTACTTCAACAAATGCAGGCAGGAAATGACCCTTATTGTCTGAAATTATTTAAATTGTTTCTAATTGTTTCCTGAATAATTGTTTTCGACAAACGAAAAATCTAGCTTTTAATGTCTATGATGAATCATAGAAGTTATCTTTCTTCATAATCATCTCTATTCTTGGGCTGATTTCTTTTCAATTTTCTTAAATAGGATCTTGTTCCTGAATCCGATCGTTTGGTTGTTGGAGGTGTTCAGAATTCACTTCAGTCTTTTATGGATTTATTGGCCTATGTTATGGGAATCATAATATCCGATCCACGGGTGAGTTCTAAACCTATAACATTCATGTCCAACCCAGATAAATATTTTATTTATTCTTGGCGCTTACTTGCATACAAATGGGGACAGTAAGACATTTTATATTTCTGTATCTCTTTTTCTCAGTGAATGAGTAAGAGAATTGGGGGTTCATCATTTAATATACTTCATAATATCCTTCTTTTTATATATAATTGATGCCTCTATCAACTAAGATTGATTAAGCAATCTGAAAATATGGAAGAGATGTAAAGGTTCAAACAATAATTTTCTGTGTATTATTTCTGTGTATTATATTGCTGTATATTTAAACTACTCCCTAGAAAAACAAATTAATCAAGCCTAGAAAATAAACAACATTAAAGCACTAAAAACAATATAACATTAAAAACATGGGAACAATATAAGAAGCCACCGTCCAACATAGAAACCACCATCCAACATAGTTTTTTACAGTATTAAACACAATCAGCCCAATTAAGGATTGATTGATGGACTAGAATCTTCCATGATCTTCATGCCCCCTCAAGTTAGGAGTAGATGTTGATCATTCCCAACTTGAAAACTAATTTGTCAAAGTCGATTCATGGTAAAGCCTTTGTGAGAATATCAGCAATTTGAAGACTTAAAGGAGTGTAGACCATTTTAATGATTCCTTCTTCAATTTTCTCTTTAATGAAGTGTCTATCAATCTTTACATGTTTGCTTCTATCATGATAAACATGATTCTTAGCAATGTTGATTGTAGCTCGATTATCACAATAATTTTATTGACCTTTCATATGTGTTCTTCAATTCTTCAAGTAATCTTTTTAGCCACATTACTTCACATATGTTGTGCACCATTGCTCGGAATTCAGCTTCAATACCACTATGGGCAACCACAGATTGTTTCTTGCTTTTCTAAGTTTCTAGATTTTCCCACACATAAGTACAATAGTTAGAAGTGGATCTGCGATCTGTTATCGATCTTGCCCCGTCTGCATCTGAATAAATCTCCATATATTTGTTGTGTCCTCTTTTAAAAAAATAAGCCCTTCCCTGGTGTCATTTTCAAGTACCTCAAGATTCTATAAATAGCATTAAGGTGTTCCTCAGTTGGATTATTCATGAACTGACTTACAACACTAATTGAGAAACAAATGTCAGGTCTTGTGTGAGACAAGTAAATGAGTCTTCCTACAAGTCTTTGATATCTTCCTTTGTCAACCGCAGTACTTCCTTTCATGCCCAATTTGGAGGTTGGATCCATAGGTGTATCCGCCGGTTTACAACCAAGCATACCAGTCTCCTTGAGTAAATCAAGGGTGTATTTCTACTGTGGAATAGAAATTCCCTTGCTTGAGCGAGCCACTTCCATACCAAGAAAATATTTTAGTTTGTCGAGATCCTTGATTTCAAATTCATTAGCTAAATAGGCTTTTAGTTTCTTAATCTCCTCATGATTGTCTCTGTGGGGATAATATCATCAACATACACAATAAGAATAGTGATTTTCCCTCCTGATGTATGATTAACAAAGAGACTGTGATCTTATTTCCCTTGAATATAACCATATCTTTTGACTGCTTGTGTGAAACGGTCAAACTAAGCTCGAGGTGATTGTTTGAGACCATATAGTGATTTCTTCAGTTTGCATATGATGGGTTTCAATTAATTGCTAAGAAAGAGTAGAGTATAAACTGTAATGTTATTGTATGAACCAACTAGTATCGAGGTGATACAAGTCTGGAATATAGAAAACAAGAAGAGGCTACAATGGATGCTAGACAGTTCGAGAGGTCTAGTGCTCTCCCAAGGGTTCCAGTCCAATTCCAGCCTACTCCCTCCTACCCCTCCCTTACTCCTATATCAAAACTCACTCAGTAATAGAATTCCTCACACGCATACCCTAACTCACCACTACTGCCAGCTAGGCAGTAGTTAGTTACAATATTCTCTCTCTCAGGTGTCATTCGGTGCTTTTCCCCACTTAATGGGCTTCCATTTTCCTCTTTCGTAGATCTTATGCCCAATGGGCCTTATGTCCGTATCAATACCCGCCCCTTTCAAAATTCACCTTGTCCTCAAGATGAAAATCCGGGAACAGTTCCTGCATGTCAGTTACCTTCTCCCAAGAGTTTTCACAACTAGGGAGATTCTTCCACTTCACTAACACTTCCAAGTCCTCAGACTCGGTTCCCCTCACAGCCAAGGCCCCCTCGAGTTGAGCTTGAAGCTCCCATTCTTCAGACACAAAAGGAGGAAGTGGTTGCACCACTGCATCAGCAGCCACATTTTCTTCAATAGTGATGAATGAAAAACTGGATGCACCCTGCTTCCTTCAAGTAGTAGCAATTTATAAGCAACTGCCCCAATCTTCTCAATGATTTCATATGGGCCATAAAATCGAGGGCTTAACTTCTGGTTCACACTCTTTGCAAGATTTCTCAATTTGTAGGGCTGAATCTTCAAGTAAACCTTGTCCCCCACCTGGTGCTCAACGTCCCTCCTATGTTTATTGGCTTGCTGTTTCATGCGATTATGTGCCTGCGCCAATTGCTTCTTTAATTCCTCTAAAAGCTCATTGCGTTTTGTGGTCAACCTTTCAACGTCATCCAAGGCCGTTCCACCCTTATCACCTCTGATTACAGCAGGGGGATCCCTTCCATATAACGCCTTGAAAGTAGTCATTTTGGTAGCTAAATGGTAGTTGGTGTTGTACCAGAACTCCGCCTAACTAAGCCATTTGTGCCATTGTTTTGGCCTCACCCCTGTCACGCACCTCAAATAGGTCTCTAAGCATTGGTTGACCACCTCAGTTTGGCCATCGGTTTGAGGGTGGTAAGCCGAACTAAACTTCAATTTGGTTCCTTCCAACTTGAAGAGTTCATCCCGAAAAGAGGATGAATGCTTTGTCTCATCTAACACAATTGAGGCCTCCCATGAAGTCGAACCACTTCCCCGAGGAAAACTTCTTACCCCTTTAGCAACTAGTGTATGGATTTCCTAAGGCAATGAAGTGAGCATATTTTGTAAGCCTATCCAGAACTACAAAGATGGTGTCCATTCCCCCGGATTTTGGCAACCCTCCAATAAAATCCATGGAGATATCTTACCATTGTTGAGCAGAATCGGCGATTTCATAAGTTCAAGGCTTCATATTTGTTTCTCTGGCAGACCTCACCCGCTTGAACATATTTCTGGATTTCTCATCGCATTCCTTCCCAATAGAACAGCCTGACTATCCTCTTAAAAGTTCTGAAATAACCAGAATGGCCCCTCACGGCTGAATCATGAATTTCCTTAAGGATCAAAGGAATTTTAGAAGACTCTTTAGGAACCACCATCGTGCCCCTGTAATACAATCTACTCTTGTGCAGTGTATATCCTTTGTGTGCATTGTTGTCCAACATAAGCTCCTGCACTATCTTCCTCAATTTTTCATTTTTGAAATCTCCTCTTCCAAATCATCCCACTCAACGAATTGCACAGTGGATAAAGGCTGAAAACTGTAGCTTCCTGGATAGGGCATCTGCTGCCTTTTCTCTATCCCGGGCTTGTATTTGATCTTGAAATCAAATCCTAATAGCTTGGATACCCATCTTTGTTGTTCTTCACCCATTAACCTCTAATCTGCTAAAAATCTGAGGCTTTTCTTATTAGTATGGACCATAAAATGTCTTCCCAATAGATAGTGTCTCCATTTCTGAATGGCTAGCACTATTGCCATCAATTCCCTTTCATAAACTGATTTGTTTTGAGCCCCATCTAGATTGCCGGGACTCATATATGCCATTTCCCGCATCAACACATGTCAATCCTTTTCCGAAGCATCCGTCTCTACTATAAATGTCTTCTCAAAGTCCGGAACAACTAGCACTGGGATAGAAGTCATAGCTTGTTTTAGTTGCTCAAAGGCAAACTAAGCTTCTTCATCCCATTTGAAGTGATCCTTCTTTAGCTGTTGAGTTAGAGGTCATGCTATTTTTCTATAGTTCTTTACGAATTTCCTGTAATACCCCGTAAGCCCGAGGAACCCTCTCAACCCCTTCACATCCTTGGGAATTGGCCAATCCAACATATCCTTGATCTTGTTGAGATCTGCAGCAACCCCTTGACCCAAGACAATATGCCCCAAGTATTCTACTTGTTCCTGACTGAATGAACATTTTTTTCTGTTGACCATCAGCCCATTTTGCCTTAGTACCTACAGCACTTTCCCCAAATGTTCTCTATGACTCTCCACACTCCCACTATAAATAAGAATGTCATAAAAAAAGACCAATGCAAACTTCCTTAGATACAGCTTTAAAATCTGATTCATGAGGGCCTGAAAAGTGGAAGGGGCATTAGTCAATCCAAAAGGCATGACTAGGAATTCGTAATGCCCCTCATGGGTTCTGAAAGCCGTTTTGGGGATGTCGACTCTTTCATTCTTATTTGGTGGTAACTCATTTTAGGTCCAACTTAGAAAAGATTCGGGCTCCTCCCAATTCATCTAGCAACTCATCTATGATGGGTATCGGAACTTATCTAGTACAGTGAGTTTGTTTAAAGCCCGGTAATCCACACAAAATTGCCAACCCCCATCTTTTTTTTTTTACCAATATAACTGGGCTACTAAATGGGCTGGTACTGGACCTAATGATTCCAGCTAGGAGCATTTCTCTATCTTTTCTATTTCATTTTTTTGATAGTATGGGTACCTGTAGGGCTTGATATTGGGGATAGATGCACCTTCCTTCAACGTAATAGCATGGTCATGGTCCCTATGGGGTGGTAACCCCTTTGGCTCCTGAAACACATCTTCGAACTTCTTTAAGATCTCCTCTAGACCCCTCGGAAATGGGTCCAGCATCTCTTTCACCTGTCCTGTTTCCTCCTGATAAGTCATATAGTAACCTCCACCTTCATCCTGAAGGGCCTTAAACATGGCCTTCCAAGATGCTTGCTCTTTACAGAGGAAAGGATCACCTCTTAACTCATTCTTCTCACCCTGTTCTCCACACTTCAAGACAAGATTTCTGAAGTTAGCTTCTATGTTTCCCAAACTGGTCAACCAATCCATTCCCAACACCACCTCAGTTCCTCCCAGCTCCATCAAGAAAAAGTGTTGTCGTATCCTCACCCCTTGGACCATTAGGTCCATATGCTTACAAATTCCCCTATTCTTCACCTTATCTCCAGTCCCTACTTCTACCACGAACTCAAGGGTGTCGCTCACCTTCAATTTCAATTATTCAACAATTCTCTTAGAAATAAAGTTGCTAGTGACCCCACAGTTTACCAACACTAGTACCTCATTGCCCTCAATCTGTCCCCACGTTTTGAAGGACCTATTTAAAGTCAATCCCTCTTTGTTGTTTAGGGACAATTGTAGGGTTTTAACTTCCATATCTGCATGTTCCACCTCCTGCTCTCTGGCCTGTTCCCCCTCTTCATCCTTCGAGTCCTACACTAGTAAAAACTGATAGTGTTTCATTTTACAGAGGTGTTCCTGCCCCCACTTCTTTCCACACTTAAAGCATAACCCTTTGTGGCTCCTCTCCCTTAACTCAATTTGACTCAATCTTCCTCTTTTGAGCACCTTTTTCTCCTGATTCCCACCTTCGAGCAGTTTCCTTTCTCCTAACTCCTTCCCAGAAGGCTCGACTCTAGGAGTGATTGAATTGCTCCAAAAGAAGTCCTTCTATGCTTGACCCCTTGGCCCATCCTTATCCCTCCACCCCTTCTTCTCCTCAACACTCAAGCCATCCCTTCTAAGAGCTGCGTTTTTCTCTTGCAATAGCAGGGCCCGATCCATCAATTCATCTAAGGACTCTGAGGCATGAAGTTTCAGCTCTGTCTATATCTCCTCCTTAAGCCCATTGAGAAAAATCCCCTTCAACATCACTCTCTCCACTCCCTTCAATGGAGCTGACACCAACTCAAACCGATCCTGGAACTCCATGACATGCACTGTTTGTTGTACTCAACCGCCAGCCCCAAACGGGTTTGGGAACCGTTGGAAGCGACGCAGCACCGCGTCCTTGAACTCTTCCCAGTTAGAGGATAGGGCTTGCTCCTCCCACCATTGATACCAATTCAGGGCTCGAACTTCCAACGCCATCACTACCGCATTGAGCTTGTCCTCCTCTCGCACCGCATTCATTTTGAAATAACGCTCAATCTTCACAATCCATCCATACGACTCGTCCCCATTGAATAAGGGAATCTCCAACTTCCTTCCGCCATGGTCGAACGACGGAGTTCGGCTTTCATTCCTGATGTGGAAGCGAGATCGAGACCCAAAGGATTAGCTCCCATCGCCTCCTTCTTCTTCATTACTCTCCGGTGTTCTCTGGCGTCGGGTTCGCCCACGGCAAATCCGATCCTTCTTCTAGAGGAGTTATCTCATTTCCTCCATAGCTCGAGCTAGTTCATCCACTCCCTGCTGCAAATTCACAACCCCTCGCTCCAGATTATCAACTCGTGCATCCATACCAAAGCGCGTGATAACCATAAGCTCCAGGAAAGTGAGCTTTGATACCAATTGATGGGTATCAATTAATTGCTAAGAAAGAGTAGAGTATAAACTGTAATGTTATTGTATGATCCAGCTAGTATCGAGGTGATACAAGTCTAGAATGCAGAAAACAAGAAGAGGCTACAATGAATGCTAGACAGTTCGAGAGGTCTAGTGCTCTCCCAAGGGTTCCAAGTCCAATTCCAGTCTACTCCCTCCTACCCCTCCCTTACTCCTATATCAAAACTCACTCGAAAGGCACATCCTACCTCACCACAAAACTAGGCGGTTTAGTTACTATATTCTCTCTCTCAGGTGTGATTCGGTGCTTTTCCCCACTTAATGGGCTTCTATTTTCCTCTTTCGTAGATCTTATTCCTAGTGGGCCTTATGTCCGCATCAGCACACTTTGTTGACATTAGTCTTGTTCTCAAACCCAGGTGGAATTTCCATGTAGACTTCCTCTTTTAGGTTCCCATTTAGAAAGGCATTCTTGACATCTAATTGATGAAGTGGCCAATCTAGATTTGCTGCCAAGTAGAGAAGAACTTTGACTGTATTTAACTTGGCTACTGGTGCAAAAGTTTCTTGATAAACAATTCCGTAGGTTTGAGTGTAACCTTTTGCAACAAGTCTTGCCTTGTATCTATCAATGCTCCCACCTGCATTATACTTGACATTGAAAATCCACTTACACCCCATAGGTATTTTCCTTTCTAGTAGATTGGTGATATCCCAAGTGCCATTTTTATTCAATGCACGGATTTATGCATTAATGACTTCTTTCCAGTTTGAACCTCTCATGGCTTCATGAATATTACGTCGAATTTCTATCTGATACAAACTAGAGATAAAAGCATGATATCTAGGTGAAAGATGTTCATAAGAGACAAACTTAGATATCAGATGTTGAGTGCATGATCTCACTCCCTTTCTTTGGGCAATAGGAATATCAAGATCATTGTAAGGCAATAAAATAGGGGCAGTTTAGACCTTAGTATTACCTAGATTTGCAACATTAGGGTTTGAACAAGTTTCCGGGCAAGGCTCAGGAGGGATTGAATGCCCTATCTCTCTATGTGCTTTCGGTCTCCTAGAATAAACTTTGAAGAAAACTGTGATTTTTTACTTATGGACCAGTATTCTAGACAGGTTCTGAACCAGTATTCTGGACATGTTCACTAATATGATCAAGAATAGGTGTTGTCTCAATGATAGGTTCTATGACAGGTGCAAAAAAAGACTCAATTTTCCAAAATTGATATTCATTATCCTTACTAGTGAATGGAATCCCCTCCTGAATGTGGGTTTTGGAGTAGAAAGGTTGGTTCTCAAAGAATGTGACATCTAGAGAATTGTAAAATTTCTTTTTATCAGGAGAATAACATTTATACCCCTTTTGAGTTGGAGAATACCCAAGAAAAACACACTTGATAGCCTTTGGATCAAGTTTGCCCCTAAGGTGGGGAGAGATATGAACAAAGGCTGAACAACCAAAAACTTTGAGAGGTAAGTTAGAGATGAGTCGATTTTTGGGGTAGGTATCATTAAGAACATGAATAGGAGTCTTGAATTGTAGAACACGAGAGGGCTTTCTATTGATGAGAAAAGTTGTTGTAATGTAAGGACAGCATCTCCCCAGAAACAATTAAGAAGTTGAACTGTAAATCAAAGGGCACAGGCAACCTCAAGAAGGTGACGACTTTTCCTTTCTGCCCTTCCATTTTGTTGAGGAGTATTAACACAAGAACTTTGGTGGACAATCCCTTTCTCAGCTAAGTAATTCCCAAGAGTCGAATTAAAGTATTCAGTGCCATTATCAATTATGAGATTTTGGATGTTTATTTGGAACTGATTTTGGATCACGAAGTGAAAATTTTGAAGTATTAGTCTAGCTTCTAATTTTTCTTTCATTAAATACACCCAAGTAACCCTTGTGTGATCATCAACAAAAGAGATGAACCACCTAGTGCTAGAGATGTTTGTAACACAGGAAGGCCCCTAGATGTCACTATGCATTATTGAAAATGGATGAAAGGGTTGATAAGTGTGAACCAGAAAAGAGTTTCTTGTATGTTTAGCAAGTTGACAAATTTCACAGTGAAATAAACTTAGATTTTTATTGATGAATAAGGATGGAAATAACTTTGCAAGGTACATGAAACTAGGATGACCTAGTCTAAAATGCCATAACATAATATCATCAAGAGTTTGGACAAACACAGAATCCTTATTGAAAGCAACATAGAAACAATGAATTTCAAGTTGGATTTCCGACCCCCTTACAACATTTGATTTGCTCAATATTTAGAATTGATTGACAGGATATTATCTATTAACTATGCATACAGATTGTATTGGCCTTTTAAAACCACCAAATGATCTGATTGTATTGTACAATTATGATTAGGTTATTATTAGCCCAAATGTAGGAAGTTAGCATTCTGGTATTACATGGCTATTGTACGATTATGATTAGGTTATTATTAGATAGCCTGAGGATGTTAGCATTTATAGCATATCAACTGTTACATTATTGTACAGATTGTATTATCACTATTTAAATGAGAATTCTCCAGCAGGAGAGGGTAGAGAATTTTCACCCTACATTTTTCTAAGATTCACATCCAGGGGTACCAAGCATATGGAGAAGATAGAGACCTGCACACTCCTTAGCATTGCAAATCATCCTCTCCGAGTCCTAATCCTAAAATAGGCAATGAGAAGGGAAAAACTTAACAACACATTTATGGTCTTTGGTAAGTTTACTAATAAATAACAGGTTGCATGACAAATTAGGAACAAAGAGGATTGATTCAAGGGTTAAATATTCTGACACAACAACGGAACCAATGCCCGCAATAGTAGATAATGACTCCTTTGCAATCCACACTTTAAAATTCCTATAGCAAGGCAAATAGGAATTAAATAAAGAGGCATCACCAGTCATATAATCCGTGGCACCTAAGTCAATCACCCAAGCATTTCCTTGTTCAACGTTGTTTAGTGCGGTTGGAAAAACAGTTTTTCAGCTGCTGATCTGAATCCAATAACAAAGGTGCCAACTTGGTTTATCATCTTCTGGAGGAGTTCTAATTGTTCTTTGCTAAAGGGTATAGTCTCAGTGACTAAATTATTTTCTGTGATAACATTGTAGCCGCAGATATTCTGATTAAATTATATTTTATTTGGTTTCCAGTCAGGTGGTTTTCCATGAATTTTCCAGCATATCTCCTTTGTGTGTCCAGGATGGTGACAGAAATCACACCATGGTCTCCCTTTGTGTGGCCTGCTATCACCCCCTTAATTGAGATGTCCACGAATTGCAAGGGCAGAACCTTATGCTATATTATTGGTAGATCCTTGATTCCCCATCATGATATTTCTTCTCTTTAAACTAGTCCCTAGAAAAATAAACTAATCAAGCTTAGAAAATAAGCAACATTAAAGCACTAAAACCAATGTAACATTAAAAACATGGGAACAACATAAGAAGTCGCCGTCCAACATAGTTTTCTACAGTATCAAACACAATCAGCCCAATTAAGGATCGATTGATCGACCAAAATCTTCTGTAATCTTCAAGATGTTAAAGTCACCACTGAAAAGGTCCATCAGTTCTCGCTCATACAAATTACACCTTACAAATACTAGCTCTTGCCCCAGGAACTCCTACATTTGATTCCAAAGTTTATGCAAAAGCAATTCCTCTTAATTAAATCATTTTCTTATACTATTGATAAGTATTCATCTAAATTTTTCATTACTGACTTTCTAAGTATCGCTTCAATTTTCAACTTTTGAAAGAGAATTCTCTAATTTCACCACCACCAAATAAGATATAATGAAGGCATCCCAAGCTAATCTAATTATTACAGTTGAAATGTTACCCTTTAGACTACAAATTCGTTCATTGCATCTCATTAGGTCACCCTGAAGCTTTCTTTTGCATCATATAAAGATGCAGCAAATTAGCAGGATATTCCTTAGTCAGATAGAGAAACCACAATCTAACACGTGATCTCTTCTTTTCAAAACCACAGGAAAAACAGAATTTCACATTTCCTGAGTGACCCCCTTACAACATTCTATGCTCAATGACTTATTGTTTAATAATTGATCGCTATTCCATAAGTATGGCAACACTAAAATGATCTATATTTGCCAATGCATTCAAATAAATGCATGTTTAGGTATGGCAAGGCTAAAACGATCTATATTTGTCAATTCATTCACCTGAATGCATTGGTTAAAAATTCATATCATGTAGTAGCACATTAAGTTTTTAACAGTTCTCACCTTCCAAACAAACTTGTTCTCCAACAATAGTGCAAAACTTATTCACAACGCTACTAACTTTGGCCAACTATTTATTTGTTTATAGCACATTTATACTGATTAAAAAAAATTCTTCTACTTTCAAGAACTGGCTATTGCTGTATACTTTTTCAGGACTTCTGGAAGTTGACTTCATTATCATTTCTGGCTGTCACTTTGGCTGCATTCCTCTACTGCATCCATGTGTACCGAGTGCGGAAGCACATATTTCACTTTGACCGACTACTGTGGAGTAAATGTTTTGTAAGAGCATCTTAAATTGTGGAGGCCAACCTGTTGGGCAAAAGCTTTGTATTCACTTTTCATACCATTTTGGAGAAATGTCGACACAATGGTGGTGGAATGGTGGTGGAGTGATAATGTTAGGACTACTGGCTGAAATTGACGGTAATCATCCTGCTATTAAGAGCATCCTTTCTGCATCAGAATCGTTCTCAATAAATGAAATCTTGATTCATCACATAATTGAAGTTTTGAAATCTAGAGAACATACTTCTTTTTTTGTAACTAATGACAATATCAGATTTGCACTTAGTGGAATAAGATCATTATCTTCAGGTGCTTCCACTTTTAAGCTAATCTCATGTCAAATGCAACGTGAATGATGCAATATACAATGTTTGACGTGACTCACGTGAGAGGTCAATCCACTAATGGACTAAGCTGAAAGTGCATTGTTTGGTGCCTATATCATAGATGGCCAGAACTGTTATTTTGAATTAAAGACTTCATTAGTCTAAATTTGTAGTTGTGGGTGGTTTTCTATAGTCTATATGTTTATACATCATTTGCAAATAACTAGACACAAATTTATCTAAAAAGTTATAAGTGTAGGTCTAAAAATATATATTTATTATCAATATCTATAACATAATTTCTTGCATCTAAATTATTTAGGTTCGAAACTTGAATAAAGCTACTCATTCAAATCATGTACCAATATAAGTGAATCGCAATTTGTCATCCTATTATAAGTGAAAACATAAAGCACAAAGCCTTATGATTATCATATATTCTTATCCTCATAAGATCATGAAATAGCAAGTTTCGGTTCAGAGTTTTTAACTATGTTCACTTGATTCTCATATTATCTCTAGAGATAAGCTAGCATTGAAATTTTCATTCAACGTGTTGGTACAAAATAATTGATCATACACTGTTCTCTGGATAATTTTCTTTTTTTAAAAAAAAAAAAAAAACTTTTCATAGTGAATTGACCAAGTTCTTATAAATTTAATAAGGCATGTCCACCGAACCTATAGACTGACATTCTCCAAGTACCATTTGTAGGTATCAACAAGCCCATCCTTGAGTGAGATTTTTGGTGTCCAACCCAGCCCTGCAAGTTTTGAGCTATCCAGCTTTCTTGGAGTCCCATCAGGCTTTGTAGTATCCCAGACAAGATCCCCCTCAAATCCCACCACTTCCTTCATCAAGTCAGCCAACTCCTTAATAGTTACCTCTTTCCCACTCCCTATGTTCACATGCTCCAGTCCACTGTACTTCTCCATCAAAAAGACAACTGCATCTGCAAGATCATCAACATGCAAAAACTCCCTCAATGGACTTCCTGTACCCCACACCACCACCTCCTTGGTACCTTTGACCTTCGCCTCATGAAAGCTTCTCATCAAAGCAGGTAAGACATGCCAATTCTCAGGATGAAAATTGTGATTTGGGCCATATAAGTTGGTGGGCATCCCCGAAATTGCATCCCACTTATACTGAATTCTGTAAGCCTGGCACATTTTGATCCCAGCAATCTTTGCAATTGCATACTATTCATTTGTGGGCTCTAAAGGACCAGTAAGCAAAGCATCTTCCGGGATTGGTTGGGGTGCAAATTTGGGGTAAATGCAAGATGAACCTAGAAATAATAGCTTCTTAGCGCCATTGCGATAAGCAGAATCGATAACATTGGTCTGGATTTGGAGATTAATGGAAATGAAATCAGCAGGGTAGGTGTTATTGGCATGGATGCCACCAACTTTGGCTGCAGCAACAATGACAAATTGAGGCTTTTCAGAGGCAAAGAAGACTTCAACATCAGATTGGAGAGTGAGGTATAGCTCAGGATGAAAGCGCAAGATGAGATTAGTGAACCCAAGTTGGGTCAGATTACGAACAATGGCTGAGCCAACGAGACCCCAGTGACCAGCAACAAACACCTTAGCGGATTTGTCATCGTCAGTGCTGTTGAAGATACCAAAATAAAAAATATTCAGGCTTTGGATATTCTAATCTAAGAATTAAGAAGTTGAATGAAAGCTGATCCTTTAGAAGAAGGAAAAAGCTAAGGCTGATGCGAGATTAAAGAGTTTCAATGAATTTTCTTGGCAACCAAAGAGAGAGAAGAGATGAAGAGAGAACCGCTGTCGTAGCTTCCCATCTTTGGGGTGTAAAGTGAGATTTGATGTCTGATACAGCTGCAGTTAAGCCACCCTGCTTTCAAGTTCAACAATTAGGTATTGCTAACAGAAAATTCAAAGTAGCACTAATCAGTTAACTGCATGTTTGTAAGCCCAAATTTTCTAATGGAGCCAAAGTTGTGTCTTTTGAATAATGAGTTGAAAACTACGTAGGATGTTTGGTTTGTTTTCTGTTTTCATTTTCAACTGATATGTTTTCACTAATAATTACAAAAACATCACCTTGTTTTCGTTTTATTTCCTATCTTCAAGATTTGGTGAAGGAAAATAGGAGTTGTTTTCACCATTTCCTTTAACAAAATCTTGAAATTAGGAAACAAAATGAAAGTAAGGTGGCATTTTGATAATTATTAATGAAAACATATAAAAACAAACAAACCAAACGCCCATTTAACTTTTCCTTTCTAAATAAGATCATAGCGCACTACAGATTTTCAGTGCATAACAATGTAATATGGTTCTTGGTGCTGAAAATACTACTGGGGATTATGCAGAATGCAGTTCTGATGCGAAACAGTTATGCAGCGTGTCAAACTGTCATT
Organism: Ormosia emarginata; assembly: GCA_029884605.1. Taxonomy (NCBI): domain Eukaryota; kingdom Viridiplantae; phylum Streptophyta; class Magnoliopsida; order Fabales; family Fabaceae; genus Ormosia; species Ormosia emarginata. The sequence continues at coordinate 18,070,061 of JAQQTP010000068.1, read as the reverse complement.
CTAATTCTAACGTAAAACGACGAAGCAGAGTGCAACTTTGCAGTAAAACGGTAATGCAGAAAATCAAAGATCTGACAGCATTTTCCGAATCGAATCCGAAACGAATCAACTATGGGAAGAAGAGAATAAGCACTACACAGAGATTAAAGCATAACCTAACCAGTCAATGTAACGGTGATATCACTCTAGTTTGTTTCACGTTTTCTACCTGTTTCTGTATGTACAGAAATTGAACAGGAAAAAAAAATGAAAATTACCTCGAAGTTAGCCAACCAAACAAATTCAAGCTTCGAAAATGGGAAAAGCTTCGGTGCTACAAGTAAAACCCACGGTTAAAGCTTCACCGTGAATCGAACTCCGGCGGCCGTAGTAGAGATCCGACGATGGATTCCGGCCTAATAAAATTAGAACCAAAGCCCTTTAGCTTTCCCCTGCCTTACAAAATACAAGGCTGTGTAACATTCAACAGTCAAACCGACAATGCATACCCTTTTTTTTTTTCAAAAAAAAAAAATTAAATACAATGCTTTCGTTATTGAGTTTGAGATTTAACCGGTTTAAACCAATTTTTTTAAAATTAGGCCAGTATTCAACTGGTAAAAATATCGATTTATGATTTATTAGTTTAACAGTAATTGAACCGGTGATATATATATATATATAAAATTTTATTTTATGATGAGAGGTAGAGAAGAATAAATGTTTATTGAATCTTATGATATGACTTTTTAAGTGATCACATGAAAGTAAATTTAATTTTCACTATTTATGTATGGTTGTATTAGATCTTATATGGATCTCACTAGATATGTCCTATATATATATATATAGAGGGAGGATCAACTACACCAAGGTGTAAGTATCTACTTTCATCTAATGGTTACTTTTAATGAAATAATCTCAACCATTTGAAAGTAGATCAACAAAATAAGACCTTTAAGTCCCCCTATATATATATATATATATATATATATATATATATATATATATATATATAAAAGATCTTACTTACGATGAGAGGAGTATTTATTATGAGAGGTGAGAGGATAGTAAATATTAACCATCGATCTTACATGAATAGTTAAGATTAGAATATAAATGCGCATGTGACTTTTTAAGTTTCATTGCATGACCTTTAAGCACTTTTAAAATCCATGTATTTCATTCTCTCTCATCCTCTCACTACTATATATATATATATATATATATATATATATATATATTTTATTCTCGATGATAAAAGTGTTTATTGTAAGAGATAAAAGGAATAAATGTTAACTATCAATCTTATATGATATATTAAATAATAAATAAATATATTAATATCTTACATTATATCGTATAGTATTTTAAAATTTTATATTGTATAATAAATTAAGTATCTAATCATATAATATATATAAAAACTTAGAAAAAACACACTTATAAGTCACACATAAATTAACAAATGAAACATTCAAAGTATACAATTTATATAAAAGTTAAGAAGGTAGCAATTGCTCTCATACCTTCCTTAGATTTTATATATGGACCTTTGTAACTTAAAATTGAACTTTTATTTAGATAAAAAAAATATTTTTAAATGAGTTTAAAAATTTTATAAATAAAAACTAGTTCAAATCGATTTAAATTAATTCACAAATGATTTTGACCAATTCTTTGAAATTTTTATTTTTTGGGTTATTTGGATCGGACACATAGTTGGTTCACTGGTTTTTCAGTTGAACCAATCGATTCGGTCTGATTTTTTAACATTAGTTTAAACTGTATCACCCAATTGGATAAAGACATGAAAATAATTCACTTAACAATATAAAATAAATAAAAAACATTTATAAAATATTTAAAAGTTATTAAATTAATTTCAAAGAATTAATAATAATCATTTAAATGTTAATTAATTTTAGGAAAAATTTTAAAAAATTCTCCTAGATTATACGTGATTTACACTTTAGTCTTGTTACTTTAAAAATATATAAAATGAACTCGTTCCTTTACGAATTGTGCACATTGCTATAAAATGGTGATAGACATTATAATATGAATGGAAATAAGCATGTGAGTGACACATTTTAGATGTGCACGTGAATGACATATATTCATTTCTGTCCAAATTTTAACGTGTGTCACCATTTTGCAACAATGTGCACAATTCGCAAAGTAACGAGTTTATTTTGTACATTTTTAAAGTAACAAGACTAAAGTACACATCACATATAGTTTAGGGAGGATTTTTGAAGTTTTCCCTTAGTTTTAGAATTTAGCTGATTTTCATCAGTTTAAAATAATTTTATCGTAAATATGATTATAAAATTCTACTGATATGTTTTTGTCAAATTTCGACAATCTAATCGACAATATGATTTCATAATCTCAATTCAGGGTAGGGAATCACTTTCTCTTGTGGGCTTTCTGTTTTCACACAATGTTTAAATATTTTTACGCAAATGTTTATGTGACGAGATGCAAAATGTCTTTAACAAATATAAGAAATAGTAATTAGATAGAACTGAAAGTAAATAATATAACTTATAGAGTTGTAAGAGTTACAACAAAACAACAAAGTGTAAATGCAATCTAAAAGACTAAACAAAAAAAAAAAAAGAATTTGTTGGAAATGTAAAGGCGCTTGAGGAACTATTTCTCCTGTTATATGTGTGTGAGGAGTGACAAGTGTCAAACTCATTTTCCTTCATTAGATTTGCTATTTATACCTTCCAACTTTTATCATTTCTGCCTTCCTTTTGAATTTGAAAATTCTATAACTTAGGCGCCTTCACAGTAGTTGCTCTTTTCTACAAGGTCAGCTCCTATCTTTTCCATCTAACGACGTGCCTATGGTAGTTACATGCAGTTTCAGGCAGTTTCTAGAAGTTCCAAGTGGCTAGTAACTTTTTGTCTTGGTCGACATGCTTTTCACTTACTCTTTCCCTAGTGTCGATTCCTCCTTCTCACGTTGATTCTTTCTTCTTCTGATGTCGACTTCTGGCCTAACCAGTCAATGTAACGGTGATATCACTCTAGTTTGTTCCATGTTTTCTACCTGTTTCTGTATGTACAAAAATTGAACAGGAAAAAAAATGAAAATTACCTTGAAGTTAGCCAACTAAACAAATCCAAGCTTCGAAAATGGGAAAAGCTTCGGTGCTATAAGTAGAACCCACAGTTAAAGCTTCACCGTGAATCGAACTCCGACGGACGTAGTTGAGATCCGACGATGGATTCCGGAAGGGACGGACCCAGGTTATATATTATGGGGCACATGCCCCATTATGTTAAAAAAAATTATTATTATATAGTTTTTATCATTTATGTTTATATAATTTTACAAGTTAAAAATACATATTTGCATCCATTACCACTTACGATAAATAATTAATTTGATATTTTTATTTAATTATATTTATAGAGATACATATTTGATAATATTGATAATAAAAAATTTATTATTTACTCACAAAATATGAAAATATACAAAAAAAATATTAATTAGTCTTTAATTAATTTTATGAGCAAATATAAATGTTTTTAAAAAAAATCGTGTATATATTATCTTTGACTTGCCCTCACTATTAAAAATTTCTAAATCCAACACTGGATTCCGACCAAATAAAATTAGAGCCAAAGCCCTCTAGCTTTCCCCTGCCTTACAAAATACAAGGTTGTGTAACATTCAACAGTGAATCGACAATGGATCCCTTTTAAAAAAAAATTAAATACAATCCTTTTGTTATTGTGATTTAACCAGTTTAAGCTAATTTTTTTTAAAAAAAATTAGACTGATCATTAAACTGATGAAAACATTCAATTCATAGTAGTAATTATATTGGTGATAATTAAATATATATATTTTAATATTATATAATATATTAAATAATAAACAAATATATTAATATCTCATATTATATTGTATAATTTTTCAAAATCTCATATTGTATAATAAGTAAAGCATTTAAGCATATAACATATATAAAATTTTAGAAAAAAAAATAGACTTACAAGTCATACTTGATTAGTGAATGAAACATTCAAGTATATAACCTATATAAAAGCTAAGAAGGTGGCAAATACCTTCCCTGAGTTTTATACGTGTACCTTTGTAACTTAGAATCGAACATCTATTTGAATAAAAAATTATTTTTAAATAAGTTTAAAAATTTTATAGATAAAAATTGGTTCAAATCGATTTTGACCAATTCTTTGAATTTTTATTTTTTAGGTTATTTGGATCAGACACATAGCTAGTTCATCAGTTTTTCGGTTGAACCAACCAGTCCAGTCTGGTTTTTCAACATTAGTTTAAATTGTATCATCCAATTGGATAAAGACATGAAAATAATTCACTTAACAATATAAAATAAATATAAAAACATTTATAAAATATTTAAAAGTTATTAAATTAATTTCAAAGAATTAATAATAATCGTTTAAATGTTAATTAGTTTTAGAGAAAACTTATAAAAAAAATCATGAACTATACGTGATTTGTACTTTAGTCATGTCACTTTAAAATATATAAAATAGACTTGTTACTTTGCGAATTGTACACATTCTTATAAAATGATGACATATATTAAAATTTGGACAGAAATGAGCATGTGAGTGGCACATTTTAGACATACACGAGTAACATGTTCATTTCTGTCCAAATTTTAACGTCTATCACCATTTTTGTAGCAACGTGCATAATTCGCAAAGTAACGAGTCTATTTTGAACATTTTTAAAATAACAGGACCAAAGTGCACATCACGTATAGTTCAGGGAGGTTTTTTGAAATTTTTGCTTAGTTTTAGAATTTACTTGATTTTCATTAGTTTAAAATAATTTTATCGTAAATTTGATTATAAAATTCTATCGATATGTTTTTGTCAGATTTCGACAATCTAATCGACAATATGATTGCAGAATCTCAATTCGGGGTAGGGAATCGCTTCTTCTTATAGGCTTTCTATTTTCACACAATGTCTAAATATTTTTATGCAAATGTTTATGCGATGAGATGCAATATGTCATTAACAAGTATAAGAAATAGTAATTAGATTAAACTGAAAGCAAAGAGTACAACTTACAAAGTTGTAAGAGTTACAGCAAAACAATAAGGTGTAAATACAATCTAAAAGACTAAACAAAAGAAAAGGAAAATGTTGGAAATGTAAAGGTACTTAAGGGTCTCTTTCTCCAGTTATATGTGTGTGAGGAGTGGCGAGTGTCAAACTCATTTTCCTTCTTTAGATTTGCTATTTATACCTTCTAACTTTTCATCATTCCCGCCTTCCTTTTGAATTTGAAAATTCTACAGCTTAGGCGCCTTCACAGTAGTTACTCTTTTCTATCAAGGTCAACTCCTATGTTTTCCATCTAATGACATACCTATGGTAGTTACATGCAGTTTCAGACAGTTTCTAGAGGTTCCAAGTGGCTAGAAACTTTTTTGTCTTGTTTGACATGCTTTTAACTTACTCCTTCCCTAGCGTCGATTCCTCCTTCTTGTGTTTACTCTTTCTTCTTCTGATGTCGACTTTTGGTCTTTTATCATTTTTGTCACGTGTCTCACATGCTTGTTGATCCTTTTATGAATTTATGTTCAACTTTCCATACTACTAACTTTATATATATAAAAAAATTCAAAAAAACCCCACATATGCCCCCCACAAGTGTTGCCTTTGATCCAATTTGGGTGAAAAGGCTACACTTGTTATCATCTAACTGGCCTTGTGCAAGGTGTTGCTCATAGGAACTAAATCCCATAGTGCCATTAATTTTCACCTTTAGCCTTCACCAATGGCCATTTTGGATTTCTATTTATAAATAGTGATCCCTCCTTAAGGTCTCAGACATGGCTTTCAAAAGGACCTTTCATCTTCCCATAAACTTTTCATGGGAAACTTTAGCCTTTCTTTGTACTTTCATCCATTTTGGAGATTTTTACCATCTTAATTATGTTGGACCGGTTTGTGAACATTCCACCAAAGATTCCTTTTTTATCCAAGGTTCTTCATTAATACTAGCCTGGCGCCTTGCTCTGTTGCCTCGAAGTTGGCCAAAGTTCAACCTTTATCCAAGGCTTTTTGTTAATGTCGAATGGTCGCCCCACTTCATTGCCTCCTGGGCTAACTTAAACCAGGATTCAAAAATGCTGCATTTTAAAGGATGGAAGGACTTGACAACAGACCATACTTAATTTTGTAAGGGTAGATGAATTGTTATCTGTTTATCACCCTTTTAGGCTGGCTTCAAATAGAGTTCATTACTATTGTTACATTCAAAGAATAGTCTGCTATCAAGTTCCCCCATTCTTTTGAATATATGGTCTTCGTCATCTTTTTCGCCCCTTATCGTTTCTAGTTGAATAAAGAAGATTTTCGCTGTCCAAATCATTGTTAATAAACATCTTTTTTAATTTAATTTTGCAAACCTATATTTGTAATCTTCTCTTTTTGACCTTGTAATCTAATAAGTTTACTGTTTATAAGAAATTATAATGCCACACACTTTTGTCGAGAATTGATTCAAACTGATTTAGACAATTTATTTTGCTTAATTCTAAGGTTGTTAAATCAAACTTCGAAAAATGGACTTGGCCATTGGCTAACTATATAAATTTTGTCAATAACTCAAATAACTAAAAAAAAGTCTATGATAATGAACCTTAGCTAATTAACTCATTTTTGGCTAAAAACACACTTACTATATCGATCTACTCAACCAAATTCATAAGATCGATTTGGCCAAGACACCAAACTTTTCAGATAATTGCTATATGGGACAACTTAGACCAAGTCCACAAATAACTTAGTTCATATGTCGAGTTTAAGACAAAGTTAAACTTCTAGTCAAACTCTTTGATAAGGTTTTCAAAAAGCTAATTCTAGCTTATTAAACCTAAGTTTTCAAATAAAGATTTGGTGGATGGGTTAAATAATTTAAATCAAACACTTATAAACAAACTTAGCTAATTAGCCAAGCCTTGTCCTAACTATTTTGGATGGCCCAATTAGATTAATTTTACCCTACCAAATCAAACCATTCAAGATAGAATAAACTAAAAGAATCAGATTTTCACACAAGAATTCAGTTGAGATGTCATAGAAACTAAATTAGTTCGGCGAGGTGAACTATAGCTGACTAATTTGAGATTTTAATCATAACCCATCCGCTAGGCGAGACTTAGATAAAGTGGGCTTCTAGGTAAAGTTAGACCCATTAGTTTTAAAATTTATGTATGATCAGCATCCATTTGATTGCACTCTGCTTTCCAACTCCTCCTATACTTGGAAACATTTCTTCTCTAGAAGAAAACAAATTGATACATAATGATTCATTAGTTACCATGTCTTCCTTATCTTTTTCTTATATCGATTCTGATGATTTTAACGAAATTTTGCAAAGGACTTCTCTTATACTAAATCCAGACTTGCGCAAACCTATATCAGTTCATCATCCCAAAATTCTAAAAGGTTATGCTCATCTGGCTAGGGCAGATGAACTCATGTGTGATTTAACCTATGAGAAATTTTGCACTTTACTGCTAAGTACCCAGGTATTCATTTGCTCACACTTTTATCAACTGATGATGCTTATTTTGGCTTTTAGTTTTCTCCTTTATATGATCCTTCTAGAACCGTCAAAGGCCATAACCTTCACATTAGGGAGATTGTTGCGTTCGAACAATTTTATAAAAGTATATAGAATCTTAATTTTATGGGTAAGATCATAAGGTGAGCCTACCCAACTTTTATTGAAAAATGACACCAGCACTTTAATCGTTATCTCTGAAGATTCAACAAGGCCTATCAAGTCGATTCATCAGTTAACATCATCAACTTCTTGAAGCCTTTCAACCTTGTCAAGCTTTCAAACGCGCCTTTTGCATTGGCCATGCTAAATCCGAGAGTTCGTTTGGCCAAGTCGACTATTCCTTGAGTCCAAGGTTCAATCAATATACTCAACTAGTCTTATTCATGTTCTTCAGCTAATTAGTGTATTGCTTTATTACCTTCTTCAGTTGGTATCTACTTGATGGCCTCGACCCCTGTTCAGTATGGAGTTACCTCAGTTCTTGTTGGTTCTTCTGATCCAAGTTATGGTGGAATACATCCCACGGTGACTATAGTGTCACCTGGCACTTCTTCCTTTCCAACTCACAGGATAAATGTATAATTGTTCTACCTCTTCCTCTATGTATTTGTTACATGGTGTTAAAGAATCATATTATGATTTCAGATGACTACGCAGAAATGGCCTTTAAAACAACGTCAACTATCTTCTCTTAATAAAGGTAAAGACTTGCCTCGAAAAGATAACATTGCATAGGGTGATCCTAAATCACTCCTTTTAGCTGTCAAAAAGGAAGCTACGCTAGATTCTCCGCTTCCTAGTGTTCCAATTATAACAACTGCTGCTCCTGAGCTCGCTTCTAGTGAGGATCCCATGTTTCCACAAAAAGGCCAATCCAACATGCCCTTATTGGAAGAAGGCGAAGAAAAGCATACTGAAGGATCTAAAAGTGAAACTATATATGAGGAAGGTTCCTTCAACGAGTATGAGTCTGACCATTTTGTTGATGAAGCATTGAACCAAGATAACAAAGCCTTGTTCAAAGGAACTCTTAAACAACTTGAAGGTTCACCTCTACACAAACCTAGTCCAAGTCAACCTCATTCCCTTCTATATGAGATTAAATTATTTTTATCTCGTGATCTCAATGACGTCATTGCTAACACTGCAACTTGGCAATATCCTTGTTCCTTCCAGTTCTTACTTATAGCATGGACGATTCTGCGAGGGAGGAACTCTTAGTTCTTGTTGAACACATTAAAACTATCTTCACTTAATTTTGAGTTGCTCAAGAAGCCATTGATCGCCACCATGTTTTTGAAAGAAAGGGCAGGGAATTGGTCCGTAAGTATCTTCAAGCTCAGAAAGATAAGCTTACCTTGACCATTAAACTTAAAATGGCTAAGGCCTCTCGTGCTAAAGAGTTGAAAAAGGAGAAAGACATTCTTGATGAAATTGAGGACCTAGAGGCGAAGTTATGAGCTGTGAGGTTCAACTCGAACTTGTCTCGTCAGAACTTAGTTTGGGATCAAGTCGATATCGAAAGATATTCCAAGTTGTTAAAGGTCTATCAAACTTGGACATCTCTTTTAGCTAAAGAGACCATTGTCAAGTCAACTCTAAGTGCTAAAGTTGAACTGGAAAAAGAGGAGGGGATTCGAACCCAAGCTGAGTTAGCACAAGTTTGGCAAACATTGTCAAATGTTTATGTTGTATCGTCGAGCAAATAGCTTGGCCTTTTTAGTCGCTCTAGGATTTAGTACTTAGCACTTTTGTTTTGTTCTTTATTTTATCATATGTCATTTCACCAATGTACTTTGATTTGTGACTCTATAATTTAAAATAAAATTATTCCTTGAATGTTATTGCCCATCGACTTGATACAACTCTATCTTATATGTATATATATTTTTTCATTTTGGGTCCTATGTACCTTTAAAAGTAATCATAATGTTAGTGTTGATTGATCAATTACACGACTCCCTATGTCTGTGCAACAGTTACTTGATAATACCCTTATCACCTTTTCAAATTCTTTTCTCACTATATCAAACCATAACCTTGCTTACTCTATACGTCGCCCCAAAATTTCTAGAACCTTTTCTTCTCTTCGTCATTCAAACTTCCCAATTTTTTTATTTCACTCAATTTTAGACTTTTCCATCTTCATGTCATAGCTCCAAAAGAACAAGAGAAAGGGAAATCAGTGTTTAGTCTCAACCTCCAAGAACTAATTAAGGCTCATGTGCCTACGAATTCAAAACAGAGTGCCCTAGTTACTTAAGTAACAGTCAGTTCTTCCTCTAAAATTTTAGTTTATGTATCCCATTAGAGGAAAGAAAAGTTACTTTTACAGTTGAAGGAGAAGATTTGTTAATTTATTTCCCCAAAATCCCAGTTAACCCATGGTTGGCTGGGAATCGAATACTTAGAAACTTCTTAATCCCCTCAGTAGATTATCAAGCTTGGTTTGCTCATGTAAGTACAATGAAGGGGGAATTTTGGAAATTGATTGGAATTTATGAGGCTATTCCTCTCAACTAGCATCGGGTTCTAGCAAATCCAACTATGGTAGGTGCGGCCTCATGCTTCTAGAGCACCCCTTACAAACTCCTTCCACTTTCTTGATGGCATGATGAGCCCGACGATGTTTGATACGGCTGCGATTCTAGGCTTAAGGCCTAATGACGAGTTAATCCTTCCTACTTTGGTGCCAAAAGAAACTGTAAATCAGGTCATTCTATGAAAGAAAAGGTAGAAGTCGACAACAAGGAGCATCTTGGCTTTATCTTCTATTGGTTGTGCAAAGTTGTTTTTTGCTTTACAGGGTTGAAGATATCTTTTTCCTATTTATATTTGGTTGTCTTGATACTTGAGGGGAGAGGACAACCTCACTAGTCTCATCTTAGCTAACTTATATCAGTCCATTCGACTTGCTTTGTCGAACCTTCGCAAGCCTACTTAGACAAGTAACCTTGGAGGTCCACTATAGATCCTCCAACTCTAGCTAAATGCTATTCTCTCTAACCATTTAGTTAAAAGTGAAGGAATGCTAGAACAAGAGGAGATTTTGGCTTATGGGCCGAAGTTGGCTTATCTTGTCCCTAAAACTACCGAAGAAGATAATTCATAATTTTGATCTTATTTGGAACTCTTCTTTAGTTTATCTAATAGGTAACCAAAGGATTTTATTCAGCCTTTTTCCAAAAGGTAGCATGACCCATCTTGGTTTAGAGGATCAAGCCAGGACCATTGTTCTATTTGGCGTAATTTTTTTATGTCGCCAAGAATTTAGGGTCGAGCTTCCAGGTTAAAAATCTTGCACTCTGCAAATTCATCTCCCTAACTACTCTTCTGGTCAAATAGGCCTTGTACAGTTTCTTCCCTAGCTATGTCCCTTAGAAGTTGACTATATCCCTAATGGGTTTCAGTTCATCAAACTTGAACATGCCCAATTGTTGGCAGAAAGAAATGAAGCCTCCAAAGTTTTTTGGCATTTTATTCCTTTTGATATCTATTATTCGAGGATGAATTTTGTGACGGGTTGCATCGATACTCTTTACATATTTTTTATTCATCCTTCACGATGTTGACTAACAAATTCGGTGATTTGCAGAAGCCCAAGAAGAGGAAGTCTAAAGGTATCCTACTTGGCTATTAAGGTCTTACTCATTTAATTCATCATTTCTTGTTAGGTTGTTTACCTAATTTATTTTAGTTTCAGATTCTGGTGATGCAGCTGGAAAGGCTTTTGCAATCTGATACCTCTTCCCCAACGGCCAAAAAGGCTAGAGGTGGGCCTTTTAAATTGACTACTAAGGGTCAGAAGAAGTCTCCTAAGCTAAAACTAAATCTTTCTAAGAGCAAGTCTTCGACCAAAGTATTAATTTTAGTTTAATTCTCTCAATTTTATATAAAAAAAATTTAACTTCATGATCTATGTATGTTTTCAAGTAGCTTCTACTACTGATTCTCAAGTTGAAGGAACTTCAAAACCAACTAGTCATTCCCCTCAATAAGAGCAAGAAATTGAGGTTATTGCTTGAAAAGGTGGTGTCTGCTACTTCTCCCAAAATCATTGTTGACCTCGATGACCTCATTACTAATCAAGATAAAAGCATTGAGGTCCAAACTGAAAATTCTACCACCTTAGCAATGGCTATACATTGCAGTCCTCCTATTGCCCTTACCGCTACTTCCAAAGACTCCACACCAACTTTTCCAGTAGAGGTATTATAAATTTGTCACAACTCTACTGCTAAGATTTGTTGATTTAGCAAGTTCTTTCTAAATTAAGTTTCTTTTGTAGGTACAAGTTAGTACTAACAAAGCGACTGATAACGAAGCTAAGTCAACACAGGCACTCCTTTTGCTTGAAGATAATATGTTTACCAAAGTTTAGAGCCTACTGCACGATAGTGATGATGAACAGCTCGAATCTATGGCTCCCCAAGGCCTTCAACCATCAATTCAAATTGAAGTCCTCTCAACCTTGGGTTTGCTTAATTCCTTGTTACAATAAGATTTGTCTATTATGAAGACAAATCTTCATTCGTCTGACCTTTGTTCCCAATCCTTCGCCAAATTGTCTGAACACTCCAAATTTTTTAGTGAAAGGCAAAAGGGAATCTTGTCTTCTATGAAAATATCTATCATCGATTCTTTGAAGAGGTATAGCAGGGCTTATGTTATCCTTGGCAAGAAACAAATGTTAGACACTAGACAAACAAATTTGAAAGAGAAGGTCATCAAAGCTCAAGCTTCTCTTTCAACCCTTCACACTAAAGAAAAAGTTCTTAATTCTGCTATGGATTCACAACAAAGTCAAATTTCGACTTCCCAAGTGACCATTACAGAACTAAAATGCCAATTAGAAGAGGAAGAGAAATAGTGGAAAAGTTTACAAAATGACCACGATAAAGATACTTCATCGCTTTCTGTTGAACAACAAACTCTTGGCCTTCACACTCAAGGAAAAGAATTGTTTGCTAAGGCTTATGAATTATCTCAGTCGGGGGAGTCAATGCAACCCTGACATCTTGAGCCGAAAAAAGACTCAACTGAAGTTGAAGTCTTATGGCCCACTTTCCTAGATTCTTTTGTTAAGCTTAAGGATGATATCACTAATCTATTTAAGTAATTTTCCATCTATGTAGTTTTTGGCCTAAACTTCAAATACAATTTATTTATTTCTCTTATCATTCTTTTTTTCTTTTTGAATCAAATTAAATTGAATTTGGATTATTGATTTGTTAGTTTATAACTGACGAGATAAATATTATTTCAAATTAACATCTTCTCTAATCATCCCAATAGATAGATGTTATCTAAAACTTACCCACACACCATATCCATGACTAACTAAGCTATAAATAAGGCAAATAGAAAGGCTTAAATGCCATAACCTAACGTGGATTCTTTCAAAGCACCTTTTTTTCCAAAACTCCTAAAGACATATCTTGCTTGCATTCTAAGCTTTTTTCATGTCTTCTCTCAGAAGATCTGCGCGTCTCTAATATATGGATTCTAAATCCTCTTCTGCTAGCGAAGGCTCTTCGCAACACCTAAATTCTTTAGAAGTTAGATCCTATTTCTTGGTCTAACTCTAGAAAAGCTTAAGATACTTCTACAAAGACAATTGCTTAAGAAGTTACCCCAAATGAAGAAGAAACATCACGATTGGGAATACTAGTACTTGTTCCTTTCGGTTTTTCTTTCTTCTTCTATGGTCATTCTTTTCATTCTTTATATCCCCTAGGCAATTCCAATTGGTTTATCCAATCAAGAAAAGTCGAAACAAATTGTGGGCGAAATGCAGGCCAACATTAAAATCAAACCTAGTTAAGGCTTGTTCGATGACCTGATTGACATTTTGATCTGGAAGAACTAGTGGTCAACCAAGTCCAGGCTACCCACCTTCTGGTTGGGCATTAATCACTTGACTATTTCTATCCACATAGCCTACATGGCCATATTGGAATAGGTTATTTGGGTCGTGGTTTTGTGCATCATGAGTGTTATTAACTTCATAACCATAGGGTTATTCATTTTCTAAACCTCTTAACACAGTGTTGAGTTGACCCACTTGTTGTACCAAGGCATTACAAGTACTGTTAGTTTCCTCAATAAACTAGCTAAGAAATATGTTCATTTGTTAAGTTAACATATGAACTATATCATGATTACTCTCATTGATTTGTTGTCTTTTGGTGGTCAAGGTTTGAATCGTTTGGCTTTGAGCCAAGGTTGATATCGGCATTCCCCTCATCATAGTTGGAAATATAGGTCCACGAGATTGGGTTGCGCTTCCTTCAACACCCCTTTGCAGATCCGCCAGAAAATTTTGGTTGTTGAAGCCAGCACTATTCGGTCCAGGTGAACTGTTCATTGTATTCATAGCCGAAAGATAAATGAGGTCGAAACCTATGTTTGGCCTGAACGCTGAGGTTCTACCAGCCATTGGAATTGTATTTGGAGGAGTATATATGCTAGCAGTTACTGGAAAAGTACTTAAGATCCCAACAGTTACAAGCATTCCATACATAGGTACAAAATTAGGATGAAAATTATAATTCTTAAACTCCAAGCTACCCATATTCCCCCCAATGTTTAACCCACTCAACAATGCTGCAGTTGCAACTGCCACAGTCAATGCTTGTGTTTCCCAAACTTCTAGTGCAGTCGGGATTGTGCTCGTAGGATATGAGTTTGTACTATCATTTATGGATATATTAGTTATTTTTGTACTACTTCTTAGTCATGACATAATATTTGACACCTATGATTTTAACAGGTCCCATAGGGCATGCCAATTTGTTTCTTTTAGATTTCGATAATATAATCAACGATATGATTCTAGAATCTCAATTCAAAGAAGAGAATCGCTTTCTCCTGTGGCTCTCTATTTTCACACCGTGTATAAATAAGTTTATACAATTTTCTATGCTATGAGATGCAAAATGCCATTAACAAGTATAACAAATAGTAATTGGATTGAACTGAAAGCAAGGAGTATAACTTACAGAGTTATAAGTGTTACAACAAAGTGTAAATGCAATCTAAAATACTAAACAAAAGAAAAAGAAAATGCTGGAAATGTAAAGGCGCTTGAGGGACTCTTTTTCCTACTATATGTGTGTGAGGAGTGGAGAGTGTGAAGCCTTTTTTCTTCTTCAGATTTTCTATTCATACCTGTTAGAAATAGAGAAACAGTGACACAAGAAAAGTTTAAAAAAAGTTTATATATTATGAATTATCAATGAATTTTTGAATTAATCAGTGTGTATAAGATGATTCTCTATTTATAGGAGAGAGAGTCTATATAAAGAAGGAAATACAATCAAATATAATCAAAATAGTATATTTAATTATATAGAAATCAGATTTCTAAGATAACACAAAATCAAGCCTAATTTAATTCCGAAATATGTTCTAGATATTCTACCATGTAACACCCCAAAATTTCCTATCTATTAGACAATAATTTTGACAGTTAACAGAATTTTACTGTTTAGTGATTTCTATGTACTATAAAATTATTTTGAGTATTCCGTCAATTTGATGTGAGGTCCCATAATTTCACCTTCCTCCGAATGATTGGAGTTGGAAAAAAGAGAATGAAGGTTTAAATAGGGAAAAGAAGGGAAAAAATAATCACATAGCACCTATACGTGAATAGGCCGACCGTTGTCGAAAAAGTTTGAAAAATAAAAACAGACCTTCTTTTTCTATTTGATCGTTTTGTGTGATTTACTCCGTGTCAGGAAAATTATAATTTTCGAGTCGGGGAAAAATCTTTATGTATTTATTTCTCTTGATTGTTAATTATTTTTAACAATCTGACTTGATTTTCATACGTTTTCTAATATTTGTGATTTTTATGATGATTATAATTTTTTATATTTTTCTGATTGTTTTTGAGCTGTTTGTGGGCCCAAGGTGGCCTTACATGAGTCCAGGTGGGTCTCGCAAAGTGAAAATTTTTCTATACATAGAAAAATTTGTACCGTTTAGTTGAAGATAGGGGATCTTACTAAACCTAAATCTGGAAACAGTTTTAGAAAATTTTATTGTAATGCATTTTGTACTGTATTTAATTATCGGCAGATAAAAATACAGTAAATATATTCTTTCATGGGGTTATAGCAGATAAAAATAGAAATTATACTGCTTAAGTCAACAATAGTAGTTATGACAACTTTTGACGGACCAATAGGAGACAAATTTAATTCTTTTGACGGACCAATAGGAAGCAAGTCTAATATTGAAGACTTTGATATCAACCGTCGATTTAATCAACGGTGTAGGATTAGTCTAATAAAATGACTATGACCATTTATAACCGTTGGATTTAGATTTAAATCAAGGGTGGAGATTTGATCTTATAAAGTGGCTAGGACCATTTGTGACCGTTGGATTTGGATTTAATCAACGGTGGAGATGGATCATTTATAACCATTGGATTTGGATTTAATCAATGGTGGAGATTTGGTCTTCTAAAATGGCTATGACTAATTATGACCCTTGGATTAAAAGTTAGAAGGAGTAATCTTGACCCTTCATTTTGGAGATGGATCTAATGGCTAGAATTTCAAGGAGAAAGATCTAATGGCCTAGATTAAGTCTTCTAATTAAAAGTCTACCTTAATCATAACCATTGATCTAATCAATGGCTTAAATTACTCTAAATGGTGGCTAGAAAAGATGACAACTTTAGGAATGCATAATGCATGGCGGGAGGACGGTTTTGTAGTTGTTTTAGGAGTTAAAGGAAAGTTTGAAGACCATTATTAATGGTCTTGGTCATTATGAATCATTACTGATTCATTTTGCACTCTTAGGAGAATGCATGGAGGGGGCGGTTTTGGTGCATGCTTTAGAGCACAGCATGGTTTCATGACCATTATTTCCATTCTTGGTCATTATTGATTCATTTTCAAGAAGCTAAGTTATCAAGCTTTTCTCTCCACTTTCCTTTCATGGTGGTTTCGGCCAACACCTAGAAACCATGTCTCCAAGCTTCTAAAATTTCATCTAAACATATTTCCTAAACCTAAATACTATTCTAAGAACATCTCTAGTTATGAGTTTTCACAAAATCATTCATCTTGAGTTTCAAATCCAAGCTTCAAGTTTCTATCATAAAGGGTAAAGTTCTTATCTCTTCACACAAACTTCAAGTTTTAATTTTCTAAGCCAAGAAACCATATACTTGCAAAGTTATTAATTTTTCAAAAGATCAATGGTCCACTAAAAGTCAATTGTGTCCTAAAAAGCGAACGAATCTCTCGATCAAGTTTTTGGGGTTTAGGCAAACGAGCAATTAATTCACACTTCTGGCTTTATCAACTTTCAACAAGATATTCCCACGATTCCTCAAAGTAACCATATAATGACATTTTTCCCAATTTAAAACAAATTTTTTCTAAGCCATGCTTGAACCATGGTTTACCTATTTCTACACTCGTTATTGATTGTAACATTTGTTTATGATTTTTAGGAATTTTTTCCATGGAGATCCACGAAATTGGTAAGAAGGAAAACCAATTGTTTTCACTTCATTCTTTATTTTAACCAAGTCTAAGAAGCCTTTCTTTCACAAAAATCAAAAACTCCAACCTTGTTCTTCAAGAGGAACCATTCGACCATCCACCCAAAATTACTCTCCAATCTCTTTTAATTTTATCCAATCATAGATCTTGAATCTATATGATATTCTAAGTAACTTTCATATTGGAGACTTTCTCTAAATCATCCATCTTCAACCTTGTTCTTCAAGCTAAAGATTGAAGCTTTATTGGTGAAGTTTGTTAATCTTCACTTTTCTTTTGATTTTCAAGGTTCTAACCATGATTCTAATCTATGATTTTCTTATTCAAGTCTTATATATATTAATTATGTGTGTTTTATTTTGTATTTGAGAAGCCCTTGGTGGTGAAGGATTTGAAAAAAGAAGCAAAACAATGAACTTTTAAGGATCTTCAAGAGGTAAGAGGGAGATCCATCTCACCAATCCATCTCACCAATTAAGTATGGTGGTGAGAGATGGTCTTATATTTGATGGATGGTGAATCCATGTGAGGATTCATATCCATGGTCATGTAATTATTTATGGGTGTTTATGTGTTTGATTTATTTATTCATGCTTTGTATGATTTGTATGATTTATTGTTTTGATTATGGCATGCTTATGATATTTATGATGAAATATATATATGTATGTCATGATTTGATGATGAAAAGGAAAATAATTTTTGGTTCCAAAGAACCATAGAGGCACACGACCTCAAGGGTGATTTTTGAGTAAAAAGATTTAAGTATTTTACAAATCATAAGTTTTAAATGAAAAGAGCAATGAGTTGATGATTTTAAAGATTCGCAAAGAAAGTGAAAAATGAAAATGAACAAATGAATTGATTTTAAAGACCATGAGTCTCACGGTTTTGTTAAGGAATTTTTAATGATTTTCTTTGTGTAAAACCATATTGACTTAGAAGGAAAAATATTTGATGGTTTAAATAACCATGTACCACGGTTTTGAAGGTTTGTAAATGCTTTGGTTTTATGAAACAAAGTGATTTTCAAAATGGAAAGACAATTTGGTTTAGTACAAGGAATTTAGAAAGGGAATCAAAGTATTTTATCATTTGAAAGATGAAATTTTGTTTATGAAAGACAAAAAGAAGTTGAAAGTGTTTGAACCTCAATTTATTTTAAAGAGAATTGATTTTTGGAATTGCTTTGAGAAAAATGGAAAATATATTGGAGACTTGGGATTTTCTAATGTGTAACTCATCATTTGGGTTTTGGAGAGCGTTAGTAATTTTTAAAGTTAGAAACATTGATTTAATTCAATGGAATTGTGAATTTGTGGAATATATTGTGAAAAGGATTTTCCTGAGTAAGAAAATGTGAAAAATAATGTGAGTAGTCATATTATTTTGAAAAAGGTTGAAATATAATTTTTGAAGGTTGAGAAATATTTTTCGTAATAGAAAAATGGTGCAAAATAATTTACGTAATTTAAAAACGTGATTTTTAAGCTACGCGATTTGAAATACGTTTAAATATTTCTACGCGATTTGAAAAATGTTTAAATATTTTACGTGATTAAAATATTGTTAAAAAATCACTACGTGATTGAAAAGTGATGAAATATTTTTACGTTATTATAAAAATGGTGAAAAATCGCTACGCGATTTGAGAAACGTGTAAATATTTTTACGCAATTGAGAAAACGTTGAGAAATCAATACGTGATTTGAAAATGCAACAGAAATGTTGTGGAATTGTGAAAACGTAACAGAAATATTGCGCAATTGTGAAAACACGACAAAAGTATTTTATGATTATGAAAACGCAATAACATGATTTTGTGATTAAATATATAGTATGATTACTGTTGGGCCAGTGTGTGGACCTTGATTATGAAAGTGTGAATTTTGCCTATAATTGGCATTGGTGCATTGAACATGCATTGGAAATGATGAATTTTGCCTGTGATTGGCAGTGGTGCATTGAACATGCATTGAAAAGATATGCATTGAGGCATATGATGATTTTGAATTGAACAAAAAAAAAATTGATAGCTGATGCTATTGGGACTCTTGTGGTTGAAGAGGGAATGTGAATTAATAGTAAGGTCTATGATGGATCTTAAATGTGTCAAGGCGCGCATGATCGACCGGTGGATATCTGTCAGGGCTAAGGCTAAATGGACCATATGTCACTTAGCGATGCAACGTCACTGTTTACAACGCATTGACGATACCCGACAAGAACACCATTCTTTTCAAAGTTGGACAATTGTCTGTGGGATAAAGGTCAAGGGCATTGTCGTGAGCTAATCTGGAAGATTGTCTTTGGGCTAAGATCCGATAATTAACAGAATTCTTCTCGAAATTGTGAAAACCTCCATGGAGTAGTAGGCCTTCTATGAGGCCAAATTCTATCTTAGCTTAAAAACAAGAGATCGGGCTTGCCAAGTAAGAAGGTTATATACAATGAATGAAATATATCATTGAGTCTATGTGCACATGCATAACATATGCATCATTATTGAGCATTAATTATGATAATTGAACTGCTGAATAATACTGGATGATGATGATGATAAATAATGTTAATGACATTATTGTTACTATCGTGTGATTTGAATTGATGAATACTTGGATATTATTGAGGACATCATCGTGAATATTGAATGATATTTGAACTGATAAATGATTGGATGATGATAGTTGATTAATGTTGAGTGCATTATTAGAATTATGGTATGATATACATGTATGATATGCTATTTGTGTTATCTCTGTGCTATCATGTTGGTATTGGCGTAGGTGATCTCACCTCTTTGTTATATTGTTTGGTTGGGCTTGTGTTGTATAAAAATTATATAATAGATGGAATGAGTTGTCTTAAACATGACGGGTGGTAGATATTCTGAGATTTGGTGACAACATCAGAGAATGACCATTCAAGATTCGAGAGCGTCCAGTGTTGACAAGGAACAGATGTCTGATGCATCAAGATAGATACAAGAAGGAATAAGTATGCTAAGTTTTCTCATTAATATTGTACCGTGCTATTAAGTAGGACCCGTGATGGGGTTTGCTACTGTTAAAAAAAAAAGAGAGTCTGTTAGTTTTATATTTATCTTTAAATTATTAAATATTAATTGGTGTCAATATTGTATATTAATCAGTTTAAATATATTTTCAGTAATATTTATGGATTTCAGTAAGTTTATGTTTCTGTAATAAGAAATTTTAAAACTCACTTTTTATAACTCAAACCTTTTACGAACTTTTTTTTCAGATTATGAGTTGGGAGTCAGAAATGTGATACCCTGAGGAGGGTGTTACATACCACCCCCTTAAGCAAAAGATATTAAGCTTTAGCTTATTACAATTAGACACACAAAACAAAATAAATTAAAAATACTCTAAAAAACACAACGTCGAGATCTTGGAGAAGTCAAGAGGCTTAAACTGTATTTGAGATGGAACCATCTGTATTTGAAAAAATTTACAATGGGAACGGAGCCAAACTGCATCTAGGATGGAACCAATCTGCATTTTACTGAAACATCGAAGGCGAAGTTGATCTATCAGACAGAATTGATCGGAGGCTAGAGCAACGGAGATGGAGCCAATCTTTCAGGATGGATTAGACAGAACTGATCGGCGAAACTAAACAAAGATGTATATCTAAGATGTTGGATTAGGCAGAACTGATCGGAAGCGCAACGGAGGAGCACGACAGAGGAGCGCAGTAGAGACGTACAATAGAGGAGCACATCGGAGACGTGCAACGAAGGAGCGTAGTGGAGACAAAGCCAACTACAAATATGAGATAAAAAGTGAAGGTAGAGAGATAGAGAGAGGAAGTCGAAAATAGAACATGACATGAAAGATGACTAATCAGAGTTCCAGATTTTCAGAAACTATGCAGCGGAATAGTGATAAGATAGGTCACAGAGGATCGTACCTCTCTGATACCATGTTAGAAATAGAGAAATAGGGACACAAAAAAAGTCTGAAGAAAGTTTTTGTATATTCTGAATTATCTATGAATTTCTGAATTAATCAATGTATACAAGAGGATTCCCTATTTATAGGAAATGAAGTCTATATAAAGAATGAAATATAATAAAATATAATCAAAACAGTATTTCTAATTATGTAGAAATTAGATCCCTAAAATAACACAAAATCAAGCGTAACTTAATTGTGATATATGTTCTAAATATTATAACAATACCTTCCAACTTTTCATCATTCCCACCTTTCTTTTGAATTTGAAAATTCTACAACTTAGGCGCCTTCACAGGAGTTACTCTTTTCTATCAAGGCCAGCTCCTATGTTTTCCATCTAATGATGTGCTATGGTAGTTACATGCAGTTTCAAGCGGTTTCTAGAGGTTCTAGGTGGCTAGCAACTTTTTGTCTTGGTCGACATACTCTTAACTTGTCGATTCCTCTTTCTCGCATTGACTCATTCTTTTGATGTCGACTTCTAGGCTCTTTATCATTTTCGTCATGTATCTCACATGTTTGTTGATCCTTTTATGAATTTATGTCCAACTTTCCATGCTATATATATATATATATATATATATATAATATATATATAAACATCGCCAAACATGGTCTGACTTACACCATAGGCTAAAATGCGAAAAAAAAAATCCTATTTAATTAAAAAAGAAACTTTTGGTTCAAAACTCTATAACTTGACTCCTTAAACTTACCAAATTGCATATTGATTTCTTATAAAGGGGTTTTCTGCACATACACATGAGGTTGAATTTACATTACTTTGCATGGTTTGTAAAGCTCATAGAGTTGAGTTGTTGAGTTTTGAACCATGAAGAGTAATCTAAAAATGATTTATAGTTGAAGGGAGTTTCTTGCATTTTAGCCTATATCATATAAGTAACGTTTTCATTTTTTAAAATTTAAATAGAAATATTTTTTGTATATTATTTACTTTTCATTATTCTTTACACTTTTTTTTTTTGGAGAAAACGATATAAAAAGTATGTGTTTGAATGTGTGTTTATAATTAAAATAGTAGACAAATAACATTGTTATTTTTTCAAAATTAGGAAAAATTACACCTTTTTTTAATATTTTTCAAATGTGAATATTCCCCTTGTGTTTTGCTTACAACTTGCAAGAACGAAGCAGGTAAGTGGAAGTGGTAATTTTAAATATACTAAATTTTCCTTTTGGCAGCATGGATTAGTAGGTTTGGTAAGGTATGGTATGGGCCAATGGGGACTGAATCTCATGTAGCCATTAGTGACTAGACCTTTCATTTCACGTTTTCATCTTCTGGGTTGGGCAATCTTCAATATTGGACAAAATGCGTGACCGTTGGATTTGAAGTTTGGACCATGATTACATTTGTCTCATGACCCAATCACATCCCATACCAACTTTCATTGTTAGGCTGCCGGGCTGGTCTGCTTCGGACCAGCATGAATTTAAGGACGCAAATCTGGATTGACCCAAAAAACAAAAAAGGACGAAGATCTGGGTATTATTTTTTGTTTTTGTGAATTAAAGTTTAAGAAAAGAGAAGATTGCCCTCTTTGCCCTCTTCTAGGATCATGTCTCAAGTAAAATATGATGTGATACGTACTAGTAGCTTATCCATGAAAGACCACTAGCACAATTCGAACCCTTACAATTTTTTTACTTTGTTATGGTTTAAATGCTCAAAATCATCAAAAACCTTATTTTGTAACGACTAAGGTTGTTTGCACAAACAAAATGCATTATATATTTCCTACAAACCTTAAATTTAGTTTCATTTATCATTTCACCAACATCCCAAAAAATTTTGGGCCATTGATTTGTTCTCGAGTGATTTCTGTATTAAGAGTGCTTGTACATCTAACATTTTCCTTGTCACAATGTACGTGTATTAAAGCAAAGGCATCATATCGAATTGGTGACAAATTGAGTATGAACCGAAAACGAAAAAAATAATAATAAGACCACTTGGGGTTTGCTTATTTTACAAGGGAGGGATGTGGTTAAGGTAGAATTATGAGATTTCTGTAACATAGAGAGGAATAAACTATTCAGAACATTATTCTGAAAATATTTTTCTTCCAACATCACAAAAAGAGACTGCCAATAGATTCCATGTGTGCTGTACTGGCTGTCTGCCATAAAGAACCTGAATCTGCAAACCACTTTGAATCACCTACGTCTGAATTTTTAGTGACAGGGAAAACACTATTAAATACATAATTTCCCGATGGTTCATTGGTTATCATTAGTCCCCTACCTCGAAAAAAGAGGGAAGTAAAAAGGAGAAGGATAGTTCGCCATAATTTTTCGTTGAAAAATATTTTATGTAACACTATATTTATATCTTATGTTAACGTGAGATAAATGTCAATCATTTTATATACGATTGTAATATTCTCATAACATATAAAATAATTTTATGAGTATATTATATAAAATTAAATATATTTTAGTTGGACGAATAACGTAATTGATTCTTTGTTTGGAAGGGATTGGCAGATGGTGGAGTAGAGTACTATGGAAATTGACAAACTAATTCAGAAATAAGCACAGAGCTGCAGCCTACAGGCAGTATACACGAATGTTTAGGCTAAAGAAATTATGCAGTAGTAATTATTCTTATATAAGGCAAATTTTCATAATAAAGGCATTCACTTAATATAAAGCTAGCTAATATGACAATATCAAAATTCAAAAAGACAAACATTGCAAATTTCCAATCACCCACTTCCTTTGCTAAGGAAAGGGTAATCAGTGTAGCCTATAACAGGATCCTGGGTATAGAAAGTCTTCCTGTTGTACTTAGTTAGAGGTGCATTAAGCTTGAACCTTAGGACTAAGTCTGGATTGGAGATGAAAAGACGACCATAGGATACAAGGTCAGCATCGACTTGAGCTACAGCTTCCATTCCTAACTGTCTAGTAAATCCACCACTGCACATGAATGTTCCCTGATAAGCTTTTCTCAGGGACCGAATCAGGTGAGCTTCCTCTTCTTCACTGCCAGGTTTACCTGACTCGGTTTGGCCATAAGCCGTATATCGAGGTTGAGTAACATGAAGATAGGTGAGTTTTCTGCCCAGCTCTTTCTGAAGATTGTTGAGTATCTCAACCACTGCTAAGCCTAGCCCAAGTGGGTTAGAGTCAATGGCATCAAGGTGATCAATTACTGGTGAAATTCTCACAGCAACTCTTTCTGCTCCGATAGCAGAAACAACAGCTTGAACCACCTGCATTAAGAACCTGCAACGGTTTGCAAGGGATCCACCATATTCATCTGTTCGATCATTGATCCCATCCTTCAAGAATTGATCAATGAGATACCCGTGTGCCCCATGAATCTCGATTCCATCAAAACCTGTATGTCATAAGCCTTCATCAATGATATCGAACGCCACATGATAACAGAATGATTGTAAAGTTTTAAAGGAATGCAGCTCTTATACACGTTAATGTAATGACAAAAAAACCAAAGTGAGAAATAAACCTGCTCGAATTGCATTAATTGCTGATTGCCGATAATGCTCCACAATTTCTGGTATCTCAGAAGTGTTGAGGGCTCGAGGCTCTGGATATACGCCATAGGACCCATCGGGCATGAGAATTCTCCACCTAGCTGATAAGGGTTTGCTGGTGGAAGAAATGGGCGAAGCCCCACCAGGTTGATACACTGTTTCACAAGTCATTGAAATGCAAAATAAGTGAATCAGTGAGGTGAAGGCCTAACTGATAACTGATAAGTAAATGTAACATGAAGAAAATAACAATTCAAAGTCGTCCATACAGTTAAAAATGGAAACATCATGCATATAGTTATGTATGTGTAATATTAATTATTTAATAAGAATAGAGTTGACAAGAGGGAGATGGTATGGGGACAGCGAGATTCTTACCTAAATCATGGACATTCAGTTGAGTCAAACCATACCCTTTTATATTAGTACTGACTACTTAACTGGGAAATCAATTAAATTATATTTTTATAATTAACTTGTGTTTACAATTAATTTTATGGTCTTTTATAAAAAATATCAAATCTTGATTAGTTTAGTGGAATCTACGTGGTAAGTGTTCCTTTAACTATCACGCATAAATTTAATTAATTATAGTAGTTTAAGTAAGAATTTCTCATGAGACATTATTACCTGGATGAGATGCACGGCCAACGTGCCAGAGTTGACAAAAGAAAATGCTGCCTTTGGCATGCACGGCATCCACTACTTTTCGCCATGCCTCCACTTGTTCGTCTGAATATATACCTGGTACATGGGGAAACCTGCATCAAACCATACCCTTTTATATTAGTACTGACTACTGCTAACTGCGAGTCCCAGCACCATCCTCACGTGTTTGGATTTTGGACATTGGATGGGGGAGTAGCATTATTATATTTACTATACTTTGTGACTGTGATTCTGAAAAAAAAAAAAAAGGAATACTGGCAGGAACATATAAGTACTGGCCCAATGGCCCAAAATGAAACCGGCTTATATAATCTTGATATTTTTACCGTAAATAATATATATATATATATTTTTATATTTAATTTAATATTATTATTATATATAAATATATTTTTTAATCACACATTTTTTAAAAAATATATAAAATATTTATATTTCTAAAAAAAAATATTTCTAAAAAAATATAAGAACATTATTATTCTTCAGTATAAGACAACATTGTAACAATGTGTGTTAAGTTGCAAGTATCTAACACTAGCCAATCAGTTTCAGACACGACCGACTAGTGGAATCTACGTGGTAAGTGTTCAGGTTTCTTTATTAATTAAAAAATTAATAGTCAAAATTAATTATTTAAAATTTTATAAATTTCAATTAATAATATTTAGATTCATATATAAATTTAGTTAAATTATTTTTTTTATAAATAATTGTATATAAAAAAATTTATAAATTTTAATTAATAATACTTATATATATCCAAATTTATATATAAATCCGGTTAAATAAAAAAATAATAATGCATCCGTAACCCAAACATAATGAGTCTGTAATAACAAACTAGAGTTGTCCTCCACCCAAACGACGCATTGTTTGACTGTTCAATTTCATTAAGGATAGAATTTAGAAGAAACAGTTGGGTGTTGAAAAAGCAAAGAGCTTGAAAAAGTAATAATGGGAAGAAATGAATAAGTACCCAGGAGCAGTGGGAGAGATCAAGGTGCCTTCGCTGATGAGAAATCCACCTGGAGTTGATCTTTGAGAGTAGTACTCAGCAAGCGCTGCCTGTGGAATCCCCTTCAACGCTCTGCACCTAGTCA
This sequence comes from Ormosia emarginata, assembly GCA_029884605.1. NCBI lineage: Eukaryota > Viridiplantae > Streptophyta > Magnoliopsida > Fabales > Fabaceae > Ormosia > Ormosia emarginata. The sequence continues at coordinate 18,043,676 of JAQQTP010000068.1, read as the reverse complement.
TCGGCGCCAGCACCACCCTGCACTAAGTAAGGAAGGGGTTGAAAATTGAATAGAAATTGGTCACACTGGTAAACGGAAGTGAAAGAAAATTGTAAATGATGGTAGGTGAGACAGAAGCGAGAGAGAGAAGGAAGTGAAGAAGTGTGACCTGTGAGAGAGGTTGAAGTTTCCCATCTTGTAAGGAGAAAAGAGAGTGTTGCTTCCTTGAGTTGAATTCTCTTTCTCTGCCATTGTTAATCCGATGTTGCTCTCCCTTTCCAAAATTCAGCTTGCTTTCGGAATAGGAAAAGATTTTAAGAGGAGCAGCTGTTCATATTCTATTATCAAAGGGTCAATGATGTTATATGTCGCTCCCGAACACGAAGAGACCTGTTTGACTGCTATACCCATTGCCTGACCACCGTCCAAACCAAAACCTAACACAAATTGGTCAACGTGTAACACTCAATATGTGTTTGATTTCGTATGTAAACTTAAGTTTAATTAAAAGTATATTTATAAATTTTAATTTAGTTAAAAGTGATTTTATAACATAATTTATATTTAAAAATTTTTGTTTTAAAAATAAGTTTAACAAATTAAATATTGTTTGGAGGTAAATAATTTAAATTATTTTTAAATGTGTAATTATTAAAAATGATATGAGTTTATATTATAATATTAATATCACATTTTATTTCATTTCATTATTTTTAAATGTGTATTAATAAATTATATAAATGTTATCATTTTTTTTACTTTTAGTGGTAGAGTTAAATTATAAATAAAAAATTATAACAAAATGTTAAATTATATGCTTAGTTAAATAAATTATATAACAAAACGTTAAATTATATGCATAATTGATCCAATAAATGAAGACAACTAAAGTTTTAATATATCAAGGAAAATTGATTAATCCAAATCAAAATACAAAATAATAGTAAAGTATATAGAAAAATGTAATGCAATTTTGAAATATAAATATAAATACACTACTAATTAAGCTGCATGTGCTCATGAATAATTTGATTCCGAATTGAGTCTTGAACAATATCTATCTCTGATGAAGAGACTGTGGTTAATTTTGGGGATGGATAATCATCAACAACATTATCATCTTCATCTTCAGGCTCAACTATATTTTCATCTTCATAATGATTGAATTCAAAATTTATTCTAATAAAGTTATGTATAGTCATTGTTGCACTGGCTATATGAACTTGTGTTTCTATTTTGAACTTAAGCATGTGACACAAAATAACAAACTTATTCTTTCATACCCAAAAAGTCCTTTCTATTGTGCACCTTAGACTTGAGTGATAATAATTGAACACCTCATTGTGGCTTGCAAATCTAGATGAACGTCTAAAATCAGGAAGTTGATAGTGTTCACATTTATAGGGACCAATATATCCAATTGGTATTGGATAACCAGCATCCACCAAATAATATTTACCTAATAAACAATGAAACTAGTATAATGCAAATGTAAATTAATTGTAGATGTGAGAAATAACAAACCTGGAGGCAGATGTGGGAAATTCATACTAGGAGTTGTAAGGGCATTGTCAAAAATACGAGCATCATAGACGGTGCCTTCCCATCCTTTCAAGGAGATAAACATTTCCCTTGCAGGCCTAAACATCATGAGTTGACAGCATCGAAAATGTCAATCAGCATCACTTATAATAGCCTCCATGTTTTGAAGCTCAGTCATCACTTACCAATAGATGAACCAGGTACTATGAGTACGTTTACAACAACTGAGCGTGACTCAGATACGGATGCAATTCTACTTATTGCATCAGTTATCGTTCTTGAGGCTAAAACATTGGTCTTTCTTTTCTTTTCACTTATTTCACTAGGCCCAGCCACCTTCCTCTTCCTATTGTTGTTTTGGTTACTGTTTCCTTGGAAAGTGCTTAAATTCATATGTCAGAATTTAGCACTGACTCCAACACTAGCTCGAATACCAACACCTGCACTAGCACCTAAAGATTCTTCACTACTCCCCGAACCTTCCTCTAGATCGACACCACTCTCAAAGCATAGATGGTACCCATCATTATCTTCATTTGTTTCATTAGGTAATATCCCAGATGTGGGTGCCCAAGTAAATTTTTTAGTAGCCATCACATCTTTGAACAATATGGTTAATTCATAGGCAAAAGGAAGTCCTTTGTACCTGAATTTTCCATAATCACGATTTTCTTGCATATATACAACTTATCATCACAACACATTATACAAAATAAATCTAAAACTTGTACCTTCATATTTATTTACTACATACCGATTACTTTTTCTCCCACCATTCATCTGGTGCATCTATATTATTCTTTTCATTTTCCCATCCTAAACATGTTTCTTTGGTAAACAACTTGTACCATAGTCACCACGCTTTCTTAAGGCTATCCCACTTGTGTCGTAACTGCATCTTTCCATATTGCTTTCCACTTCTCTCATTAAATTGAGACATAACAGCTTTCCACCTTTTCTTTGTAAGGGTGGTTGTATTGCGTTCCCCCTTATAGACTTGGTCCAAGCATGCTTGGATAAAATCTTCAATTGTCTTTGGATTTCATGTAGCTTTTGGCTTATGAGTTTCATTATCTATTGAAGGGGTTTCCACAATGTCTTTCCTTTTGTTGTTTACTCATTGATCTATTACAAAATAAAGACCAAATATGTTATATATTCTTTCAACATATTTCAAACCACATATAAGCATATTTTTACACTTACAAAGCTGTGAGAAAGGAATCTTAAATCATTGTCAATCTGTGTGAGCATATTTCTAAACTTTTTATCACTGGCAGTGAAGCTTAAGACATTATTGCATTATTATTAAAAGTTGCATTATTATCAGTCATTGGAACTAATTTTGTGTTTCAAAACCTTCACCGATTCGTATCTCTTATTTAAAACGATTAATAATAAGAAAGAGAAATAACAAGTTCATTAGCCTAAATTAATTCTTTAATAAATGGACTCGTATACCAGAAGTGCATTTAAAGAAATTTAACAATAATTAAGTAATTGAGAATCATGCAGGACAATGGCATGACATAGACCATTTAATTGTAGCTAGGAACAAAAGAAAATTGATCTTGCATTGCAAGTAAAATAGTTGGATATAGCATATAAAGACATTGATACCAGGCACTTTCTCTAAAGTCTAGATTATGAGACATTTGAAAAGAAGTTTTGAGACATTTTAAATCTATTGGACAGTCAAGTTATTGAAAAACAATAACGAGAAAAAGAACAAATTGCAAATTCAATAGTTTATTGGTCATTACTTAAATTTTTCACCCCTCTTTTTCCCTTATGGTGCATTTAATTGGATTTAAAGAAAAGAATAGCAAATAAAATTACAATTTTCTACATGCCACAAAGGAACAACATGCAAAATTTTAGACACTAATGAAATTTGTGCAAGTCCAATGAAATCCTTAGGGAAGGTCGTAAAAGCCAAGAAGATTAAAGTAACAGCTCCATTTCCCTCAAAATAATGGACTAGAAGTTAAAGACCTTGTTTAGGTGATAAGGCTGCCAAAAAAAGGCAGTGACACCCAGACAATCAATGGTATTAGAATATGACAATTCTGTAGAATGATCTTTAATGAATATCTACTACATGAAGGTCGTCTCTTTCTGAAATGACACTATTGATGTCATCTATGCATGTATGTACATGCTACACTCATGAAGGATTATTAATAACTGAAAGTGTCAAAGTTATCAAATTTTTAAATATTACATTTAAAAAATAGTGTGCTCTTCTTAAGAGATCCTTAGGCAATGAATATGGCATACAAGTAGTATAATGCAAAAAGCATTTCATGATGATCCGTAAGGTACTATAGAATTCACTAATTTATGGCAACCAAGTTCACTTTCATTAGGCTATTTTGACCATATTTTAGGCTTATAATCGGAATTTAATATTCTCACATATTTACTCAATGCGCACTAAAGTGGTGAGCTAGGCATATATAGCTCATAACTAAACTAGTCATCATGGAAGGTGGAATGGAAAAGAAAGTACAACTCACATTTTGGATGTTGCATCTTTGTAACCAGTAGCAATATGATTTGAGGGACTGCTCAAGAAAAAGTACTTCCCAAGACTAAAAATGGTCAAAGCAGGATGGTAAAAGGAAAGCTCTTGGAGAGTAGTACATCCCAAGACCAAGGTTTCTCCATACCAAAATTCCTATTGATTCTAAATCGACCTCTTTTAATTTTCTGATTTAAATTAAGTCTTATAAAATATAAGTTTTATTTGTTAAGATTGTGGAATGTGAATTGAATACGACTCTACTCATGCATTGTAATATATCCTCTAATCTACAGGATAGCCCAACTCCACAACTAGGAATGTATACGTTCATTCACAAAATTATGTGAGATGTGTGGAATGTTGGAATGTAAAAAATTATGTGGTACTACGAATATACTAATATAAACCATATCTGATTAGTTATCAAGAATGAGTTTATTAAAAAAATCTCTTAACATAGGCTTCTATTTATTCATAGTGTCTAAGATCTCAATAAAAATTGATGGTGTAAGGGCCTTCACTTATGGAGAAATGCCCTCCGCTACAACTAATTTTAGCAGCTCTGCTCAAGTTGGACAAGGGGGCTATAGGAAGGTTTATAAAGGTATTTTTTCTGATGGCATTGTTGTTGCCATAAAACGTGCACATGAGGGATCACTGCTAGGTGACAAAGAGTTCAAACATTTCCTCCTCAAGACCCTCATGTATTTAAGACTCTCTTTGGTTCCCTCTCTAGACATATTTATATTTAAACCTTGCACTCCTTGTATTGTGTCTAAGTCTATAATTAATTCTTCTATTTAATCTATTGCAAAGTCACAAAAATAACACCTAAGCTTTGAAGAATCAAGCAGCAAGGTACTGGGATCATCTTCAAAATGTAACAAAATAATGGCATTTGAGACTGTAGAGCATGAACAAACAAGGATTCCTCCCATAGTCACACTTTCTCTATATTTCTCTCCTATGTATTTAGCTTATGGTATCACTATGAATCTAAGTTTGAATGAACAAACAAGCACCTAGCTAAGCTAGCCTGAACTTTTTGTTATACAACCATAAGTTTTAAAGATAAAAAGAGACTCATACTACTCATCACTCCACAACTAGCAGAAGTTAATTAATATAAGCAAGTAGAATAGAACAACCTCATCAGGAGGAAGGAAGTAGATCCTTTCTCTTTATGCTGATGGAAAAGGATATTTAGAAAGAAATTCACGTCAAGCTCACTCTCTTACCTATCTCCCTCTCTTTTTCTATTTCTCATTTTAGTCGTTTTATTCCCAAGTGTGCATTTGTATTACATGTTCTTGCAAATGAAAATCATTTACAAAATGAAGGCCATATAAAAAACATAGCATCAGGCCATAAATTATAGTTATATTGTACTAAATGAAAATCTCACAATGCAAAAAATAGAGCCAGAGGCCAAACGAAACGAAAAAAGGGACAAAAATACTTGGAGTAATAGGGCACGTGATTGGGGTGAAATCTGCAAGTGTACGGTTTCGTCGTCAAGTAATAAAATATCGAATCTATAGGGACTATGTTTATGAATACCAATTAATTAATTAATTCAATTAAATTAAACAAAAGAGAATATAATTGTTGAACAAGAACGTAGAAACCAAACAATTAAATAAATAAAAGTTAAGACGCAAAATTGAGAATAAAAATAGCAAATTGTTGAGAAAAGATTTCAAATTTAAGAAAGCTTCCAAGATTGGGGTTAACCACAATGATACAAGACTCCTAATTGACAATCCTCTTATTAACACTTAAAATTCAATTGAAGGTGAATTACCTTAAATTAGTTAATGTTCCCTTTCAAGATACAAGAACCGTGCCCAATTAAACCAATTCCTACTCTCGTGGTAATTGAATCTAAATTGAACCCATTACGCTTTTTGGTAATTCATTAATCCTCGAAAGGCTAAACCTACTCTCGTGATTTAAACCTTAAGTTCATTTCTTATAGTTCCAACACCTAGGTTCACCTTTCAGTACGTCCCTAGATATCTATGAGATGCAAATAAGTGGCCAGCAAATTCACATGAATAATCGCAATAAGGATTGAATCAACAACATTCAAGATTAATAAAAGGGATAAACAATATCAATTAATCATCATCAATGTATCAAAGGGCATTGCCCAATCCTAGAAACAAAAGGAACTACTCAGACATGGAGAAGAAGAAACCAGAAATCAAGTTCCAAGAACATCCAAACCCGTAATCCTAGAGAGAAGAGAGGAAGATGAAGATCAAGAGCCTCCAATGTGCCTCCTTCCAAACTAAATTCCCACCCTAATGTTGTCTTCAGAACATCTATATATACCCCAAGGGTTAAAACTGGTTCAAACCCATCAGAAAAGAGAAAAACGGACTTAAAAATCTGACACGCACATCGAACCACGGCCGTGGTCAGTTCTGGACTTAGAGTTCTCAACCAGACTCTCAACCACGACCGTGGTGGCCACCACGGCCAGGCCGTGGTTGTCTCTGGACTTCCCCTTTTGCTTTTTCACGTAGCTACTCGATCCATGGCCGTGGTTCAGGCCATGGGCAGGCCGTGGAACTCTCTGGAATGAGTTTTTTGTCCCAAATTGCTACCCTTTAAGCTCCAACTTCAATTGTGTAAGCTTTCCATCCATTTCAAGGCCAATTAAGCATCAATCCTGCACAACAACACTAAAAACACCGCAGTTATCCGAACTAAAGGGAAAAACAAACAAAAAGGGAAACTAAAATGCCTAGAATGTATAAAAATGCATGCAAACACATGAACAAAATATGATGATGTTTCACACACATCAGCACGATACGAACGAGTCTACAGACAAAGGCCAAACAAGAAACGAGAGACAACAGCTGAAGAAATATGAATGAGTGTGATGAACCAAATATTCTGAAGAAAAAAGGGAAGGTTAAAAGAGTGAAAAAGTAGTTGAGAACCATTCAATTCTCCATTCAATTCTCAACGGATAAAAATTCCCTTTGTCTAAACATGGGTTTGAGGACCAAACTCGGTTGAAGCAAACGAAACTGAAAAAAGCCAAATGAAAAACGACCCGTTCGAGGAAGAGCTGAATAGACGTTTGTAGTACTACAAAAAAAATAGAGTTTAGCCACGATTAAAACCTTGACAAATTCAGTGGAAAAACGTGGCAAACTTACTTTAGCCACGGTTACTAATATCATGGTTAATCATGGCGTCACTCTAACTTTAGCCACGGTTATTAGGATCGTAGTAACATTGCGTTAGATACAGTTCCTGACCCAATTAGCCACAGTTCAAACCGAAAGTAATAATCCGAGAAGAATGGAAAAAATCCAAGGTTTGCCACGGTTAAACCATGGCTAATGTTATTCTTTTTTTTTTAATAGTTTGTCTATATTTTCATAATTCCCCTTATATCAATACATATTCAAAAAATCATATTCAAAAAGTTAAATGCAATATTAAAAACCAAAACATTAGCTAATAATAGTCAATCTTTTATTTATATATATATATATATATATATATATATATAATCATAAACAAAAGCAAAAAAGACTTAAAACATTTAATAATTTTAGTATTCTATTTTGCATTTTGATTTATCAATAGGAGTTATGGAAGTGATTATAAATATTAAATGTTTTAAGTCTTTTTTGCTTTTGTTTATGATTTGATATATGTATATATTCCTAGTAAGATCTTGTTGTTGGGTAATGCTATTTAGTATTTACACACCACTTTGTTAAACCATCTTTTATAATTTTTTTGGTTTGGGGAAAAAAAGCTAGAGAGAGTGTTTGGGAATGTATACATTTTTGTTTTATTATTAAAAAAGTAATATAAAAATAATGTAATAAAAATAATATATAAATATCATTATTTATATTTCCTAATCTAGTTACTAGAAGAGTGATGACATTTTTTTTGCATACCAAAATTTGTACATCATTTTTATACTTTACCTATTAAGATAAGAAAAGATAAAGAAAATATTAAAATGTGTGTTTTGTGTTTCGGCAACGCTATTCGTTCACAAAAAATATTTTAACTTTTTTTTAACCTACTCACAAACTTAATTTGTATCCCACGAGAATGTTACAGTTACATACAGTCTAATTTGACATCTCTCTCACATAAATCTACGATATAAATATGGTGTACGTATTTTAAGTATACGAATAACATTATCTTTTGTGTTTTCTATTATCTAAAAGGGACGATGGTATATCTAAACATGATTAATGTTATTCTTGGATCCTGGTGCAGTACCTATTCATGTCATTGCCAAAGTTCTTAGTTCAAGAATACTAAAACAAAGGGGACTTGTAGTGGCAATATATATTAGCCATTTTTTCTGGTGAAACGAATAACTGCAAAATATTAAGTAAAATTAAAACATAAAAAGTTTATATTAAATAGGATAAACAGTTTATGTTCCTATTAAATAACAATATCAATATAGATTAAACTTGTTTTAGGATATAATATACAAGTCAAACTTCATGCGCATAAAAATAGGCATAGGCATAGACTACATGAGGTTGCCAACATCTAACCATTATCACACCAATTAGATTTAACTACAGTATATCTCCTTTGTAATAAATTTCTTAACTACACTAATAATTTCTTTCCTTCCTGACATGCCTAACATTTTTCACTTTCTGGGTTGAAGAGAAATTAAGTTAACTCAAATAAGATTTGATAGTTCAATCAAGCATTAAATTATCAATGATCATGGAGCATGAAGAGGAAATAATTTAATGGTCCTAACCTTATTTAGATTATACATATATGTTAAAAGCTTAATACTTTTAAAGGTGAGCATGAAATACCTCAACCACCTAGCTTTATCCTCTATCAACTTTCCAACCTTTCCTCTTCTATACTGACAATCAAGGCAACGAAAAGGCCTGTCAGCTTTCTCCCTATGCATAAAAAGCAAACAAATATGTTCACACATCTGAATAAAAAGCTCCAAGGCACATTGCATAATTGCAAAAGAAGAAGAAGAAGATACAATGTGACAACAACATAAGTTTCAAAAGGGAAAAAGTAATAACAAAACTCAATTTATTGAAAACACTAAAAGACAGGACAACCTCACAACATGACAGATAACCAAATGAACTAACAAACATTAGTAAATGTACTTTGTACTTCAGTTAGTAGCTTTTCCCCCAGTTCATGGTGAGAAACTGATACATACCAACATTTAAATATCTTACATATTGTATGGCCTTTACAATTTTGGCCTGACATTTTATAATTTCAGAGTCATTATTAAACGAACAATCAGATGTCAATTTAATTATTTTATAACCATTAAACAAGTCAACTACAAAGTTAGTAAGAAGCAAACAACCAACTTGACACCACACTCTATTACTGATAATCCAAGAATTTGAACAGAACCAATACAAATCATAATTCATGCAATTCTGAAACATATTATTCAATAACTGCAAAGAAACCATATCGAAATACATATGATGAGGAGGTAAAAGGTTCAACAAAGCTAAGAGACTCAGAGTCACTCACAGGTGACAACATCTGCAGCTACTGAAGCATCAATTTCAGGGGTGACAAGATCACAGAACCCAGTTGCCAAGATGGGCTAATAAAATAAATGGCCCTATGCAGGGTTTAGTGGATTGTCCCATGGGCTTCAATCTAGATTGACAGCTCTACCACTGATGGCAACAGTAGAGGCCTTTTACAATTATTAGTTGGCAGTGGCCCCGTGAAGGATGGGTTAAACTGGATGTAGATGACAGTAGTAGGGTCCTTTTACAATACTCCCATTGGTCAAAGGAGTATCAATACTCATCGATGTTTAATCATAGATTTGAGATGAATTCGCATCAACGGCTATTATTGTTGATTAGCAACTTGAAACCTCAATGCCTGATGCTTTCACACTTTGCTATTTGGTCTCTTTCATTTTCTTTTTCTTAGTTAATCGAAAATAAGCCTTAATTTGTCTGAAGTTTGGGTGTGTTATTAGTCGAATAGGAGAAAAGATGGATTGGGCGAAATCTTAGGTGGAGAAGATAATTGCGAAGGAGAAGAGAAATCTGGGCAACAACTTTTTCATTGTAGTTATGTTGTGGTTATTCAGCTACCTACAAATATGCAGCCTTAATAAGTTCTCAGTACAGAGAGAAAAATCAAACAAGAACTTCATGTTATTCTTAGGCATTACAGAGAGGAAATCAAACAAGTTGTTTGTGTTGGTGTTATCCCTCTGTTTGCCCCATTATACCTTACAAAGAGGAAAACAAACAAGAACAACTTTGGATATACAAATTAATAATTATTATTATATATAAATTAAAATTCATTAATAATAATGCATTGTAAAATTCATGTATATAACCATTCTGATTTTCCCCCTCAAACAGAGGTCAGAAGTGGAATCAACTAAAGAAGAGTTGTATTGCCATGCTAGAATCCAAGTAGCTGAACCCATTTAGTGGGAATAAGGCTTAGCTATTATGTTTGTTGTTGTTCTGCTTTAAGATAATCTTTCTAACAATTATATATGAAAGGTGTAACACCCCGTAATAATTTTTTTTTAATAAGAACTTTGATAAAAACCCTAGGCAAGGACTAAGATAACCTACTATAAATCTAACTCAAAAATCAATCTCAAAGTAAATTAGCAAAGAATGATCATGATCACATATATGATTGAGTAATGACTAATTACTGGAAAATAGAAAAAAAATCATGCAAACAAACAATTAATCTTTTGCATATTAATATTAAAGGACAAGTGTTACTTGGTTATAAATATGATTAGAATTATGCCAAAGGCAGCCTAGCCATCATCAAACAAGTGTTTACATATCATTTACTTAGTGAAATTAGTAGATTAAACATAACCTATGGCCATGGCATTTAGAAGGTGGCATGCTACCCTTAAAACAAGTGTCTTACACAAGCAATAAAATCAAGCACACGGCTGGCCAGAATTTTGACACACCATCAAAGCTTTAAAATACATCCAAATAATATGATATTATGGCTAGAACATATAGCAGCCGTATGGCTTGAAAGCCATGCAAACTGCCACATCTTTAACCAAGCCAAATGTTCATTTGTCCAAACCTTTCTCCATGCAGTGTGCCACGGCAGTAGCCCCCCAAAGGGCCATGATTATCCTCACCAGTCCAAGCAAACCGTGGAAGGCTGCATGATAACTAAAACATGCAGAAGGACATCTATCTTGATCAACCAAGCCATGATGCCACTTGTAACCCATGCTTCCTTTCACTTCATGCATGGAGACACCTCTCCACCTCCATGTCATGTCATTTGAAACCAGCGAAGCAATAGCATGCTTCTTCAAAAAGGGAAACAGTAGTTGCACCAGAATTTCTCTCCCAAAAACAGTAAGCTGCCACCCCTTCTCTTCCAAGAACAATGGCCACCTCAAAAGCCTATGCTAGCCTAGGCAGTCATAGCCATGATGAGGAGGAGCAACACGGTTTTAAGGCTGGAGCAGCATCCATCCAACCTCCTCCAAGTTCTTGCAAAAACCGTGAACCACCTATCCTTCCATTTTCATAATTTCTTCACACCTTCCTTCTGATTTCCTATCCGTGAGCCTTAGAGGAACAACACACCTCCTCCATCTCTTCACTCCTAAGGACGGTTAAGGTAGGGAAGGATCAAAGGGGAAGTTTTTTTTCTAGTCTTTCTCTCTTAGATTTCCATTCTACCATTTTCGGGCTGATCAAGTGCATACTGTTCTGCATGCTGTTTCTGGTTTCCATTATAAATATATATACGTTTCTGTTTTCTGGTTTCCAATCTATATATATATTTCTTTCTGTTTCCATTATATATATATATATATATATATATATATATTTATATATATATATATATATATATATATATATATATGTTTCTATTTCTGGTTTCCATTATCTATATATATATATATATATTTTCTCTGGTTTCCATTATATATATGTTTCTATTTTTTGGTTTCTATTATTATATGTTCTTGTTTTTCTGGTTTCCATTCTAATATGATTCTGCTTCTTAAATCAAATGCACCGAGTGGCAACTTGGAATTCATGCATTCTAGTTTCTTTAAGTGTACCAAATGGAGATTGTGATGTTATGTACTTTTCCTTGATTTTGATTTAATTAAGTGCGCCGAATCAAATGCATCTTAATGGTTACTAAAAATGATAAAAGATTATGGTGATGAGTATTTAAAATTATGGTTATTGATTCCTAAGCTACAAGGTAATGAAACACAGGATGTAAACACTTGGTTGGTGGTGAGTTGTGATTGGTTTTCGTTTGTAATATACGAACTTTAAAATTATCATATGTATAAATATAATAACAAGCGTAAAGATAAAGTTTCCTTGGGATTAGCCTACAACGAAGATATGTGAGGAGTAGATTGGGGGGGGTGGTGAAACCCTTGGGAGTAATGCTATTGTGACCACACTTATGTTCGAGGTAGAACAAGTCCTGGTAGGACTGTGAGTTTGTGGGGGTCGTTTCCGGAGGTGGCATTACTTCGACATGCCCTTTTTCTCCAGGACGATGGAGAGCATACTGTGGGAGGTATGTGTACTCTCGTCCATCCGCTATCCCAAAGGAACACTCCATGGAGTTGGTATAGTAAAAGAGACCTTAAAAAGAATGTTATAACTATCCTAAACTCTTGTTATTATGATACTATCTTTATTAGTAATTTTTATGATGTTTGGATGCTCTTATTCCTTACTGTTGCAATTCTGTTATTTTATTCCTTCTAACGGTTACATATTCTGTAGAAAAGCTATTTTCGAAAAAATAAAACCGTTTTGGGAATCAGAGATTTTCTTTAAGCTATATTATTTTTGTTGTGAGAATTTTACTAAAATCGATTCTCCTGGAATATCATTAGTTCTGTTTTTTTTAAAAAACTTACCTATTGAGAATCATTTTCTCACCCCTTCTATGATTTTATCGTGGTATTCCAGACCCGCCATCATGAGTACTATTGTAGTCTGACTGGGATAGGGGACCAGGCATTATGACATGGAAACCAAACTGTTTACTTTTACTGGTCAGATTACCATACATGTATCATCCATCGTCCACCCAGAGTTTGGAGTTATCACCATCACAGACCCCTTCACTTTCCAGGTGGTCCTTCCACCATGGTGATCCTGCCGTCGCCGCCTCCGTAACTATAACCATGCTAATTTCTCCTCTACCCTACTACTCGAAATGAGGAGATATATGTGTTGCTGCTTATGTTTTTTTTTTATGTTGTTTTAATATCACGGCTTGTATAAGACCCTGCATGGGTCTAATTTTGTAACTGTTATGCAACTGGTGTTTGGTGTTTGGTACCTAAATGACAATTATGTACGTGTGACTTGGTGTTGATATTTTATTTCTTCCGCTTCTTAAAAAGTAAGCCTAAAACGTAAAGTTATTAAGCTAGCCATTTCTAAAATAGCAGTGGCTAAATTAACCGTACTTACAAGGAAAAAGAAATAAATGCTATTTGTTTAGGTTGTTCCAAAAGGAACAATTATATATTTATTAAAATCTAACAACTCAGAGCACTCCAACTAGCCGTAAGATAATTTAAGCTTTTCTTATGCTTTCTAGATTCTAAGTGATTGAAGAATTTAGACATAAATTAAAAATTTGCAACAATCGCCATGGAAGTGTACCTTGTTGCAGCAATAGATTGAGAAGGTGCCTCAGTCCTTAGGGTCTTGGATTTGAGCTTTTTAGATAATGCTTCGAGTTGATCTAAGTTCCTCTGAACAATGTATGAAAGTGAATTCAAAACCAGAGAACCTAAACACTATATTTAATCAACATTTATTTATTTTAACGAGTGACAATTCCCACCAAGGGGAAGGGAAGCTTATTCATTAACTTGGTCAAGTTGAAGCTATCCTTAGTTCACAACCAAAATGCACTTATACTTACACCTTCAAGTGCACTTTATGTGTGTGTAACCACAGTTTCAATGTGAACTATTTTGCCATCCCAGTAACCAACTGGAACAGCACTAAAAGTGTAATCAAATGTGCAATTACATTGGACTCTTTCTTTGTGAGAAAAAAAAATCTTTGGCAATTTCTCTTTGGTTCGCAAATTTTAGTCAGCAACAAAAATAAAGCAGTGATGAAATTGTTTCCAACAAGGAATATGAAAAGGAAAAAGTTGATTCGCTCGTATTCGTATTAGATTAAAAAATGAGGAGTAAAATAAAACTCAAACAGTAAAGGGGAAAGTGAAATGGGACCCGAAGTGGAGGGAACTGAACCCTACCTCTAACCCCCAACCCACCAACAGCCACTACACCCCACCAATAGCCACCAATGCCCTACCTGGCACCACCCCTGCCCACTCGCCACCACGCCCACCCTTGATCCTCATCCCACTAACAACCACCATCGCCCCACACTCCATCAACCACACATGCTCCCATCCGCCACCCACCCCGTTGCCACTCACCTAGTCGAACCTCTAAAATGGCCTCTCTTCCCTGTTGGTGTGTGTGTGTGTGTGTGTGTGTGTGTGTGTGTGTGTGTCAGAGAGAGAGAGAGAGAGAGAGAGAGAAAGAGAGAGAGAAATTATCCATGGAGAACGAAGACGATGTTGGCCTGCTTCAAGAATACGACGATGTTGCCACTTTCTTTGAGATGATGAAGACGCTGCTCTCCAAGTCTCAACCAATGGGTTTCGTTCTTCCACAAGAGTGCTGGAGTTGGAGGTTTTCTGATTGTGTGAGAAAAAGAAGACGAAAAAAATTGAGGGAAATGAAAAAAAGAAAAGGAAGGGAGTGAAAAATGAGTGACGCCAAATTTTGCTACGGTGCCCTAACTACTGTGTCCACTTCATAGCAAATTTGGGCATTTTCACTTAAATTTGCCATGGTTATATACACCGTGTCAAAATAACCAAGGCTAAAAGTCCACATTTTTTGTAGTAACTACAAACCAAACACGCTTAGTTAATTTGAATTTGAATCTGAGTGATTTCTCTGGTAGCTATAAAAATTGTGTGTCATTAATGGTTTTCTACAATACTCCAATGTTATTTTAACACATAAGTAACTATAGTCAAAGTCATAAATTAATATGACTCATTGTTCATATCCATGTAACTGGAATGTTTTACAAATTTTTATTTATTGAATTCTCCTTAGAGTTCTTTTGTAAATTTGTGATAAGACCTAAAAGAGATAATATTAGAAAAAAAGTATTTAATTTTTATTTAATTTTATTATATTTCAATGCGTTTATAATGTAAAAAGTATATAATTTTAAAAATTAATGTGCAATTTTAATTTAAAAATCAATGTGATAAGATTTAAGAGAGACAATATTAGTAAAAAAGTACATAATTTATACTTAATTTTATTATCTTTCAATACGTTTATAATGTAAAAGTATATAGTTTTTATTTTTATATAAAAATGTTCATTCTTATATATAAAAAAAAGTACAGTAAAAATGTAAGAAAACTATTTCTCTTTTATATCATCAATTTGTGCTTAAACGGTTTATATTTTGAGTCTTCTAAAATTAATTTTACCAATCCAAAATCAATTTTCATAGTAATTTTAGTTATTTGGTTAAGAATTTTAGAATTGATTTCCTACTTTATGAATTAATCAATTTTAATAGAAGTGAATGAGGAATAGGTTTTACGGTGAGCAAAATTAGTTTTGAAATAATATTTTTTTAAAAAATACTCTTATAATCAACGCTATAAAATTAGTTTTAATAAGAGATACCAATAGTTTACTAAAAATATTTCTTCCTACTATAGTGTTGATTTTGAAGGTTGATGAATCATTTTATGTTTGTGAAATGATAATTCACAACATTAGGGATCATGGTATGAACTCACGTCCTTTAATCCTTTGTTCTCTGGCATGCGTTAAACAAAGTTAATTTTTGTGCTAATTTTTAAGCCAGATGGTGGTGATGAGTTTGTTCTTCATTCTCCTCCTACATGCTTGAGTCATTTTCTACATGATAACAACATAGGTACTGTTGTCTCTCTTAGGTCTTAGCATTTCCCTTTTCTTTTGTATGTAGCTCCAAATAAGTAATTATACTTTCAAATATTCAAACAAATTAAAATTCTAATATTGTTTTTTAACATAAAATCTTTTATAATTTTTTTATTAAATTAGAATTGCACAGTGGGGTTCATGCACTGTTAAGTTTTATCACATTGATTTTGACATTAGAATTACATAGAAGAATATCATTTTATTTTTCACAAATTTGTAAAAGAATCATGAAGGAGAGTCTAACAAATAAAAAATTACAAAATACCCATTTTACATGGATATATGAGTAGTGGACCACATTCATTTATAACTTTGACTTAGATATTTACATGTTAAAATAACATTGGAGGATTATGAGAAGTCGTGATACATAATTTTTGTAAGCACAAGAGAAACCACCTAAAATAAAACAAAAGATACTACTAGATCTGAATGCACATTCAACAATATAAAATTGAAACAAAAAGCAAAAACAAAAACAAAAAAAAAAACAAAAAAAAAGAAGATGTTACTTCTTGGCTAGACTATGTGCTTCTTCCTCGGTGAGCTGACCACCACGGAGAACCTCACCGATTTTATCTGAAGGCTATGAATGCGATGAGCGATTTGAAGAACGAACAAACAAACAAACAAACTTAATTGTTATCTTCATGAGAGTTTGAAGTTATTATAAAAAAATTTCATACAAAAAAGAGTTAGTGAATAATAGTAGTAAGTAGTAACCTGGCGAGCACAGTGGCTGGAGGCGGAGACGACGACAGCGGCAGTGTTCAGCAGAGGGAGTTCAGACCATGTTAGGAGTTCAGAGGTAGAGGCACGTGGGTTGCTGTGGGGCGTGGCTCTCTTTTGTAATCTTGGAATGGGAAACACTATTTTTAAATATTAATTTTGCTACTATACATCTTTCTAATTAGTTGAACTTAGATAGTTAAACAATTTCATTATTCATTTAATTTTTGTACGTTTAATTTTTTTTAATTTATTTATAAATTTATTTTATATCTTATAAAAAAATTATAATTATATATAATATAATTTAATATTTTTTTCATATTAACATACAATATAATATGATGTACATATTTTAATCTACATAAAATATTTCCAATAATTAAATTATGAAAGATTCTTAAATCTTTTCAAGTTAATTAATATCAGATAAAGCACCTTCATTTAATCATTTCATCATCACCATAAGTCATCACTTAGTGAACCCACCAAAACATTTATCACGTGTATGGCGACCCAAAAAAAAAAGATAGTGTATATTTTATTTTGAGAGTTGGTACGGTACTTTATGCATTTAATATTTGGCATGAATTGTTGAGTTATTTATTGTTATTGATTTAGTAATAAATATTTACAGATTATTAAATATAAGTATTAACTAATAAAATATAAATTATTTTAATGAGTATTTTAAGAATATTTGTTAAAAAATTTAAAATAAAAAGTTATGCATGTAAAGTATAATTTTTTCAATTTTTAATGTATTGAATACTCTATTTTTTATGATTTTTTTATTTTAAATCTTTAACATGTGATCTTAAAATACTCTTTAGCAAAACTCATAAAATATTTTACTATTCACTCTAAATACTAAACCTAAAAAAAAAATTAATACTATAGTATTGCCCTTTATTTTGCATTCCAAAATTATTTTGAGAGAAATTAGTTTTAGGGACAAAATGATGTTAATGCCTATAATGCATTGAGTGTGATTTAATAAGGGTAATGAGTGTTTAAGAGCATTGATTAAGGAATATTAAATAATCTTTATTAAGTATTTTTTAATTACTTAAAAATAAATTTTTTTTGAATTTTAATGTATTAAATTCTTTAATATTCATTTATTACTTTTTTATTTTAATTTCTTAACTAGCACTTTAAGAATACCCGTTAATAAATTATTTTAAATAATTAGTAAGATTATTATTAAGGAGATCAATTAACAGAATATATACCTACAAAGGGTGAGTCAAATGATAAGTAATCTCAACCTCTACAAAAACACGGGTTCAAATATTAAGTAAACAATTCTTGAAAAAAGATTGCATAACTCTCATGCTAAATAGTTTGTGATCTCACCAAAAAAATAGAAAAATATATAGTTAAAAAAATATAATTGAGAACTTGTATAAACCACAATGAATGCATGCATTTATGATTTACTCGAGGATTTGGGATCAACCAAGGCGCAAATATAATCAAAAGACCAATAAATATCAATTCTTGATAGAACAAAACTTCACTCTAACTTTTGATTCTAACTCCTACCTTTAATCTTATTTAATCTTTCACTATATGTTCATTAATTCAATTAAATAGGGTTAAAAATAATAAATAAAAGGAGATTAAATGAGATTAGAGACAAAAGGTAAGAGCCCAAGGTTCGAACTAAATTTTGTTCTTGTTGATAATGAACAACAGTAGAAGAAAATGGAAGAGAAAGAAAAAGAAACGAAAAGCCAAAGGGCACCAATCAACTTAGGCTTAGCAGCCGAAAATGATATTGCAGAAAGAAAGGAAAGATGAAGCACATGAACATCATGGCTCGTTAGAAGATGCTCCTCTCCACTATGTCAATGTGTAGTGTGTAGTGATATGTGACTACCATTGTTAAAACGGGAAAAAAATGTAGAATTAACTCGTTTGAAGCTTTAAAAAAGTGCGATGGATTGGCATTTGTAAGCCCATTTAAGTGTAGACTAAACTA
Source organism: Ormosia emarginata (assembly GCA_029884605.1). Classification (NCBI taxonomy): domain Eukaryota; kingdom Viridiplantae; phylum Streptophyta; class Magnoliopsida; order Fabales; family Fabaceae; genus Ormosia; species Ormosia emarginata. Next base: position 18,024,842 of record JAQQTP010000068.1, on the reverse strand, counting down.
GTGTGGGGCAGTTTGATATGCTGCCATTTGATTTAAAACGAGTTATGTATGGGTAATTTTATTTTAAAAATAGATTTTGGAATTAAACAATTTCTTTTTGTCAAAATAGTTAAAAACTTTGGAAGAAGTGTGTAGTGTGTGTACTCCGTCTTGACGAGGGGACAGGCCACCACAAAGTTTGACTTATTGGCTCTGCGTCTACCCTTACTTGTGGTGGAGATCTCTGCAGATGCTCCCATTTCCAATTAGTTGGTCATCCGCACTCTCAAATCTTTATAGTTTGGTAAAAGTTTTAATTTTTATTTTCTTTTTCTTTTTCATATTATTGATTATGTGGCGAAACCATCTATCATGCAATTGGTGGAAATGGAAGCTAATCTTCATTAATAATTGACTGACTATCATATTTTAATCAAGTTTCCATGGCATGTAAAAGGTCTGCAAAAGATCACAAGATAAAGATGACTTCTATACGCTAGAGGATCATTCTCAAGGGTTAGCTAGTTGATTCGAAAGTTATGAAATGTTGTCATTGATTTTCTTTTTCAAAAGTTTAATTTATCATGTGAAAGCTTGTGAATAGTTTATACACTTCTTCATGCAAGAAAGTTTTGATCTTGAAAATTCATGACCACCTAATTATATAGACTCTTGATAATATATCAATGACCACTCTCCTAAGATTTTAAGTTATTAGATAAAGGCTTATAATATATATCTAATATTTGTAATATCAAATATTTGAGTTTACAAAAAAAATTCTTGTAAAATTGACTATTCTGAATAACTAAAGTGAGGATTAGTTTCAAAAACCTTGTAAAAGAAACGAAAAAAAATGTTAATTCAAATGCTTTAACATGAATATTTCTACAAATCGTTATTCAATGTAATTCTGTGTCAGAGTTTTGTTTTCCTAACAAAAATAATGACATGATACTAACAGTGATAATATGACTATGACATGACGATACTGTAAATATGATATAGTAATAATGTAGTCATCACTAGTTAATAACATGTTATCACTTCTATTAAATAGTTAACAAAACCTTAACAGAAAATCATATAAATGACGATTTGCAAAATAAAAAATCAAATTGACAAAAATAAAATATAAGAGACTAAATTAAAAAATAAATAAATAAAGAAAAAGAACCAAAATACATATTTTACCTCTATTACCAACTTTGAAACCACAATGAAAATTTTTCTTGGCAGAATGTTGAAAACAGCAATATTGGATACAAAGTAATTCAGGATGAGATCGGCACCTTGCCTTCTTAATTACACCCTATGAAGCACGGACACGTCAATTATGAGGCGTGTCCGAGTGTCGAACACGTGTCTATGTCAGACACATGGAGACACTCGTAAACACACTGTCCGATTAAAAAGATTATTTTTTCAATTTGGACACATCTCGTTAATACTTCTGGATCTGCTATCTTCTGACACGCTTGTACACAATCCATTAATATTTTTTTAAAAAAAAACTTAATTTCTATGACTGACGTTCAATTAGTAAGCATATAACTCACTCAAGCTCAGATGACTGACGTCTCAAGCCACTATTTTCACATACTAGTATTCTAAGTTTTATCTTTTCACAAGCCACTATTAGACTTTTAAGTTTTATCTTTTCACACAGTACTATTTTCATCTGCTCCTTCGACCTCTACTCGTACTAAGTCATTCACTTCATTGTCACCGAAGGTTGCCTCACACCAATATTTCTTCTAGTTATTTTTTTATGCACATGTACTTGTACATGATTAGTTCTATTAGGAGAAGTTGGTTTAGGAGATTTTTTAGATTATGTCAATAGAAATTATGTTTCATATTTTTTAGGAAGGGCTTACTAAGTAGCAAATATTAGCATATATGATATATATTAAAATATTATAAATCTTCAAGCTTATAGAAATGATATTAATGAATTATGATTTTTTTTCTTAAATTTTGAAATTTTATATATATGAGATATATCTAGTGAGAGGAGTTTTTATTGTGAGAGGATGAGAGGAGTAAATCTTGACCATACAACTATACATGGATGGTCAAGATTAAAAGTTATTTAAAGGTCATGTGACCACTTAAAAAAGTCACATGCATTTATGTTCTAATCTTAACCATTCATGTAAGATCCAATGAACAATATTTTCTCCTCTCACCTCTCATAATAAACACTCCTCTCACCAAGTAAGATTATATATATATATATATATATATATATATATATATGTGTCACTTATAATTTTTATAGTTGATGTGTCTCGTATCCGTGTACGTGTCCCGTCCGTGTAATACGTCCGTGTCTATGCTTCATAGATTACACCTTATCTATCATTCTTTTATTAGATTAGTTACTTTACCCCTCATCTTTACAAGTATTTTACAGGCAGGTAAGAGAAATAGAAATGAAAATAGTAGAGAATATCTAATACATGTTAATCTTTCAAATCCAAGGGCCATTGGCAGCAAAATATAAGAGTAATACTACTCACACGCACTTCCAGTCACATCACCTTACATCTCTATAATTTTTACCATTTGATTATAATTGAATAAGCCTCATTTTCTACACCTCTATACTCTACTTCTGTCACAGAAGTAAATGTGGGATAGATGAGTATGACACTTCTGTGAGTAGCATTTTTCGAATATAAACAATATATTGACATCTATAATTCCTAAAAGCCCTCTCCCATCTAAACTAGGCATAAACTATTCAACAATGATATGTGGAGAAAGCACTGCTAGTGTAATTTTAAAGGCACAATGGAGCCACCTTTATTGCATATGCATAAAATAAATCAATAAATAGATTTAAAGAAAAGAATTACCTAACACCAAAAAATTAATTCATATTGAACACCGTATGTAAGAACTCACAATTCGGATTCATATGTGTATGGAAGAAAAAAACTACTCTTATTTTCTATAGCTCATAGTCTAAACAAGACAATCACGATACATATAAGATGAGAATAAAAAACTTCTCGCTGTGATAAGAACGAGTTAATCTATCCATCATGGAAAGCTCGTCACAAGACTCATAAATCCAAAACAATATTACTCACCTGGATTTAAGTGTTTATAAAAACCTAATAACAAAGTGGTCACAAATAAGCTAAATCAATAGATGCTCTATAATATTTGATATTCAAGTAATATGAATTTTGAAAAATTGGTGATTATACTAGTCTAGATAGGATTAAAAAAATATCAACAATCACATGCCAAATTACTCCAAGCAAATTTCTTATTAGAAGTGAAAATAGATCAGGCTGTCCGTTTAGGACCTATGGCCTAACCTAGTCTGACCTGTTTACTAAACAAGCAAGGCCAAGACTTTTTTAAAAGTTTATTTAATTAAAAAAGCAAGGCCTCAAGCCATCTAATAGGCACTTAAGTAAATGATAAATGGCCTAACCTATTTAACTATATATAATATAATGTATATTATTATAATAATTATAAATTATAATTATAAATTTATTATCATATATTTTTTAATTAAATTTTAATAAAAATTAATAACTAAAACATAAGTTAATAAATTAAAATAAAAAAAAAACATATTTATCAATATATTTAATGTAATATATTTATTAGAATGAAAATAATAAATTAACAATCGCTCCTACTTTTATAAATGCTTCACTACTTTCTTTACTGTTCTTTGGTCGATGTAGAACTTGAAGATATACCAAGTTATAAAATTTTACAACTTAATATATTTCCAATCTCACATCGACCAAAAACTAGAGTAAGAAAGTAGTGAACATCTATAAAATTAAAAAGTAAATGCTAAGTTATAACAAAAACTTATTGACCTTGAATAAGCCCATTGACTTATTTCAAAGCTTAAGCCTGTTAGCTTATGTAACCTATTTAAAGGTAGATTTGTTAGCCTATGTAAAAGTATGTTAACCTATTTAAAGATAGACCTGTTAGCCTATTTAAAAGTCTCATTACAAAATAGGCCTTTAAATAGGCTTTCAAACCAGGTCAAGCTTTTAAAAAAGACCAAGTCTTAAAAATCGACCTATATTACAGGCTCACAGACTAGGCTCAGACTTATAATTAGGATACAAGTCACACCTATTTAAGGCAAAGCTTGACCTAACCTGTTTGTACCCCTATTTCTTATGAATCTCAGAACAAAAAACTCATCAATCTCATATGTCGCTGCATCCTAGTGTCTTTGTGAAGAAGACTAGCTCAACAAATTTGTACTGCTATAAATATTTAATCTTGTACACAGTAAATAAGTTTATATGATATGTGAATATACTGTCTCGTTAAAAAGGGCAACCTGGTGCTCAAAGCTCCTGCTATGAGCAGGGTCCAAGGAAGTGTCGGACCCATTAGCAAGATTGAAACCAAGATATACAGTCTCATTAGCAAGAAAAAAAATACCAAGATTGAAACTTCGGGTTGTTCTAACTAGATATTTCAATGCCAGCTTTGGGCAATATCCTGAAGTTAAACCTAAGAAGCAAAGGATGGTCTAACATTTAAACTTAAGTTATATTAAAAAAAAAACAATGTGAATTTCTCCAACATAAATATTAAATCCAAGTGAAATCTGCAAAATGAATCTGGCCCAGATTGCAACAAGCTGGTCAGAATGGGCAAGCAGGATCCCAGGCAGACCTACAAAACAAAAAACACATGATTAATCTACCAGAAAGGGCAGTTTAACAAGTTAAAATCAAGAAACAAACACAAAGCAGCATAGACACATGGTTTCATCATTTAATTTGGTTTAGCATTTGGCACTGGTGAAGGGGTGAGATAATAAGGAATTTAATTCTACATTTTTTATCATCCAAAACCCAATGGCTCACTACAACTCAGTATATATCCAAAGTGTCTACTGTACCAAAAAAAAGGGAAACTTTTTGAAAAATCATCTGAAAATGTCATGGTGATCTTCTGTGGCAACCTGATCTGCTATGAATGTGAAGCACAACAATGCCATGGTCAACGACCACATCAGCATCAGCTGATACCATTCACAACAAGACTCAAACAACAGCACAGAAATTAACAACAGTGCAAATTCAAAAGGACCTATCCAAAGTTTTTATTGGTATGCTCCTCTCTCTCATTTGATTTAGAACCAAGTCATCAACACACATCTGGAACCACGTTTATAGTTGAAAAAGATGCCTTCTCAAACAAGGATCCAGGGTAGTTAACCCAGTTTGTTATGCCCATCAATATCCAAATATTATCTACCTATTGAATCATTGTATTTTATGATATAGTTTCATGTCAGTGTATCCGACTTCCACATAGTAGAATCACCATCTGCTCTTTTCATATTTCTAGCGATCAATGAATTCACAAAAAGAAGAAATCATTATCTATAGCCTTGCTTTGCTGCTTCACACTTGACAGGCCTTGCCACACCACATATTTGTCTGTTTGGACATGGTAAGGTTGCCATGATTTATTTACTAGTCGTATGAATGCTTAAAGTCACAAAGATACCATATTTTAATTCAACACTATCATCCCACTTTGCCTAAATATGGTCGCCTTATCCATTTGAGTGGAATCTCAAATTGAGTGCACACTTATTCCAAACCACACAGGTTCTAATCTTACTCCAGAATTGCTCCCCCATCCCAGCCCCTGCAAGTGATCTTAACTAGAAAGCTTTTAGTAGCTTTTCTGAGAAACACAATTTAAGTTAGAGAAGGTTCTTCCATAACGCCCTTAGCAGGGTAAAATGGAACTAATGGCAGGCTGGCAGCCAATGTCTTAAGACCAACAGAAAACCAACAAGATGCCAAAAGTATACCTTCTCATCATCTCCAATAACCACCAATTAGGCAGCTAATCAGCAACTCAAAAAACAGCTTGTATAACAATCTCAAGCATTTCAGTTCAAATGAAGCAAACCAAAGCATTGGATGTCAAGTAACATAGTGAACAAGGTGTAATAGAGGGTGTAACCATGAAGCTAAAGTAGCAGATCTAATTAAAATGATTTAAAATAATAGATAATTAGGATTGATAGCTTCTCTTGGTTGTTCTCACTTTGTTATACTAAACTAAATGATCCAAATCGGATCACATATGCCAGCTTATCTAAATGTACTATTACCTAATTCTTTGAAACCACAACGAAAATTTTACTCCAAAGAATGTTGAAAACAGTATAATTGGATACAAAGTGATTAAGGATGAGGTCAGCATCTTGCCTTCTTAATTACAACTCATCTACCATTTTTTTTTTAGAACAATTAATTTACCCCTCATCTTTACAAGCATTTCACTGGCAGGTTAGGGGAATAGGAAACAAAATAGAAGAGAATATGCAATCCACGTTAACCACACAACACTGATATCTATAATTCCTGAAAGTCCTATCCCATCTTGACTTGGCATAAGCTATTCAACAATGATATGTGGAGAAATCACAAGCCAAATTACTCCAAGCAAATTTCTGATGAATCTCAGAACAAAAAACCCATCAATCTCATATGTCGCTCCATCTTAGTTTCTTTGTGAAGATGACTAGCTCTACAAAGGTATACTGCTACAAATATTTAATCTTGTACACAGTAAATAAGTTTATAAGACGTGAATATAAAGTCTCACTAGCAAAATAAAACAACCAAGATTGAAACTTTCGGGTTGTTCTAACAAGATACTTCAATGGCAGCTTTATGTAACATCCTGAAGTTAAACATAATAAGCAATGGATGATCTAACATTAATCTTAAGTTCTATTTAAAAAAAAGCGAATTTCTATAATCATAAATCCAAGAGAAATCTGCAAAGTTTATAATTTTGAAGAGTCAAAGTATGACAAAATACAACCAATAAGAAATAGGGTATTAGATTCTTAAGTCAGAAATAAATTTGAATTCTTATGAAAGCAGACTCAAAATACATAATCATCTATCCAAGTTGGAAGAACAAACCAACATCTTAATAAGCTCAAGCCTCAAGTTTTTTCATCAAAATAATAATAAATGTGGAACAAAAAGAATATGCTACTAAGACAGCCATGAGAGATTGGGATAAACTCACATTTCATATTTCTAGGCATGAAACCAAATTAAGTCTGCTTAAGAATCCTCCTTCAATTCATCAGAATCAGAGTCACTTGCATTATAACCTAACAAAGATGCATCAAAACAATTATAGTCATACTAAAGTACAGAGGAAAATAAAATGAAGCTGCCGGCAATAACAAGGAAGGGAGGGTTTACCTGGGTGCTTATCACCAACTTTCCAAACCGAAGACCTAGTCCTTGATGCTTTGGTCAGCCAAACTCTTCCCTTAATTCCCAACAGATAACATCAGTCTTGGAAACCAAAAGTCAACAACAAACAAGTACATCCACAGATTCTACACATTGTTAATCTATCATCGAAAATTACACTATTCCTATTTACATTCAACTAATGACCCATAGAATCTATATATCTCATAGCATAAACCATTTATATGCATTCCTACAATTATTTGTGTAGGTTAAAATAATGAATGTGACAACACCAATCAATAAGTTTTAGTATTATAACAAAACTATAACCTTAAAATTACCATCCAAAAAAATAATAATTCAAGGTGTTATTTACATCCATGATAGAACTTTTTTATATTGTTATTCTAGATTCAAGATATATGTATACAGGTACCTATGCATGCGATTACAATTTAAAAGTGTTAACATTTGGGTAGAGATACTCATATATACAAGTATTAGTACCAAACAAAAGAATTTTTATTTTTAATTTTTATAACGGCCAACTTATTCTTCTTTTTTCAAGCAACATCACATTGAAAGGAAAGAAAAAAAAAAAACCGGGTTGACTTGTTCAAGCACTCTTATATCTAGGACACCAAAATCTAACACCCCATCAAACCCTAATTCAGTGAATCCAGGGATAGTTCATTGAATTAGAAGATTGAAAAAATAGGCACCAAACAGAAGAACAAACCCACCTTCTGGGCATCTCTGGGGACCCCATAGCCACTGTAGTACATCTGACCCACCAACACCTGCATGTTGATGTCCCCTGCTTTAGCCTCCTTGAGTGTGTCCCTGAACCACCGCTTCACACAATCCGCCACCACCTCTGACAGCGGCACGCGGCCACTCCTCTCTCCCACGGTGTTGCTCTCCATATCCCTCTTTCAACCACTTCAAATTCAAACTTCAAGTGCAGAACCTGGTTTTTCTGAGAAGTGGGGTTTTCTGATAGCAGGGCCAAAAGGATAAATTTTTGCACAGAAACTGTTGAAGAAAAATCATGGGTATCTTTCAGATTGAATCAAAATATAGAAACCACGCCAGAATTGCAACTTGGGTTTGCAAAGTTCTTACCTTTTTTAATTGGGGGGGAGTGTTTGAGCTTTCTCTGGTGCTATCTGAAGATCATGTTTGGCATCAATGCTGAGAATTTGATTTTCCTTTTTATATTCAGAGGAGCAAAAGAAAGAAGAGAGAATGGGAAATGAGAAAACGAAGAGGGGGTTTATGGAGAGAAGAGACGGAGTTGGAAAGCACAACACAACAGCTATTCCCTGCGGGGCTGTGGGCCTTCTCTACGACGTCGTTTTTTACGACAATTGGTCAAAATTTTATGTTTATTAAATAAATATTAAATATTTGTTCCATTGGTTGCAAGGAAATGCTTGCACTCTCATCCATAGGGAACCCGATCCTCTGCCGTTGAAAAGAGAAATGCATAGGGGTGCAGTTTTAATCCTACGGCTTGCAATATTTAAACCATGTATTCCGTCAATTTTTTATCATAAAAAATTTAGGTTAAATTAAAGTTTTAATCCTTATAATTTATATTTTTTTAATTTATTTTTTATACATTTTTAAAATTAATTCTCATATTTATAAAAAAATTAAAATAATTTATGTCATTAACTTCTATTTTAATACTATTAATTTAGAGATACTAGACATTGTACGACAAAAAAATGTGTCTAAAGGATCACTTTATTAGACAAAGGAGCACTTCTCACAAGAAATAAATGCTTATTAAAACGAAAAAATATTTTATTTGACATTTTACAAAAAAAAAGAGTATTTAAAGAAATTTTTATTAAATTAAAAAAATATTTATTTTATTAATCAATTCATAATTTTATAATAACTTTATAGCATAAGTTAATAGGAGAGATTATTTTAAAATTTTTTGTAAATATAAAGACTGATTTAAAAAATATATATAAGAATTAAATTAAAAATATATATAAATTATAAGAACTAAAATTTTAATTTAATCAAAAAATTATTTTAAAGATTGAAATTCTCCATAGTTTAAAAATAATGATAGAGGATTCTCATCCCATTTTTAGATTCATTTTACACTAACATGGCCAAGTAATTGATTATTAACCATTAATCAAATAATATACTTTGTTAATCCAAAAGTTATATATCATTAACAAATGTAAAATGAGTGTAACAATTAATTTAGGTATGTATATGATAAAGTTCTTGGTTGCAATAATATATTGAATTTTTTTTTAATAATCGAAATGGGACTTTTTTTTATTTTATTTTTTGGGTTTGAAAATAGACATTTCATAAAACTTTCAACTTTAAGCTGGTTGTATTTGAGTTTCAGATGAGATGAGTCTTTATGCTAAATTGATTGCAATAAAATATTGAGTTTTCTTTTGTAAATAATCAAAACAAGATTTTTTTCTTCTTTTATTTTTGGGTTTGAAAACAAACATTTCATAAAACCATCAACTTCAGTTGGTTGTATTAGAGCTTTAGGTGGGATGACTTTTTATGTTGAATTGGTTGCAATAACATATTGAGATTTTCTTTTTAATAATCAAGATGGGGTTTTTATTTAATTTTCGGGTTTGAAAATAGACATTTTTTAAAATCTTCAACTTTAGCTGCTTGTATTATTGTTTCAAGTGAAATGAGCCTTTATGTTGAATATGAGGATGGTGATGATCTTTATTATCATGTATCTATTCACCAAACTTTTGTTGCAAGGATTGAAATATTAACCTTATTATTTTTTAAGAGAAATTTTTATTTAAATATAGAAATATTAACCTTATTTAATATTTTTTAAAGATCTTATAAAATTAATTGAAATTTATAAAAATATTAAGTGCCCAACTTTATATAAGAATTTTTTATTTTTTAGAAATGCCCAACTAACAAGATACAAAACGACAAATTAAATACGGCTACAATCCACCATAAAAGAAATAAAAACAAAAACAAAAAAATCATGAAGTGAATTATAGCCAAGAGGATAATTATGCCCTTGCTTGCCAACAACATCTGCACACGTATTTGCCTCTTTGTAGACATGACGAAGAAGCACAGTCCAACCCTTGGAAAGAATGTCCTTTACTGAGCTCAACAGCCTAGCACAAGGATGCCAAGGTTCCCAATAAGATTGGAGAAGGTGAATGACACATTTAGAATCAGCCTCGAGAATAACATGATTAAAACCAAGATCATACATAGTCTGCAACCGAAGAATTCCCCACAATTCGGCTATAACAATAGAACACCAACTAAGATTAGCAACGAACCCGAAGATGTAAGCTTCGTCTTCGTTGTGGATAATGCCTCCATAAGAGGCTTTGGCAGCATGTTGAAAAAGTGAAGCATCTACATTTAGCTTAATCCATACATGGAGAGATAGTGACCAAGAAATATTGATGTTGTGATAAGTAGGAACAACCCTGGAAGCATGTCGCACAGTAGCCATAGCTTGATGATAGTCCCAAGTTAAATATCTAACCTTAAAAGGAAGACTACAGGATCATCCTCACCTTACAAAAAATGATCTTATTACGCTGATGCCATAAGGTGGAGCATGTTGTAGCAAACATCAAAGGTCAATCCCTCCACATGATCAGCCATGACAAGGTTATTAGCCATTCAATCCAGCAGACTAGACACAAAGAAAGCATTATGCGCAAAATCATGGAGTAAAGCTAACCAGCAATCTCTAGCCCTGATACAATCACACAAGACATGCATAACAGATTCATTAACAGCTTCACAAATACCACACCTGGCATCTTCAACTAAATGCCTTCTGACTATTTCACAATTTATAAGAAGGGCCTCACTCGCAGTTAGCCATAGAAAGGCCTTAATCCTCTGAGGAACATGAAGACGCCAAATAATCTTAAAGACTTTATGGTCAGCTTGAACACCATATCCAGTGTGCATGGCATAAGCCGATTTAACATAAAATTGGCCATTAGAGGAAGGGAACCAGCCCACCAACTCATTAACACCCATCGGAGAAGGAGGCTTCATGAAGGCAAAAATGTCCAAGAAACCCTGGGGAAGCACCACAACTAGTTTGGTCCAGTCCCACGCTTCCTCATAAGGTACAAAATTCAGCCACTTTAACCTTTATGAGACTCATCAAGCAAGACCCTAGAAATCCCTCAATGCATGAATACCAGGTAACCAAAGGTCACACCAAAAACGAACAATGAGTCCATCTCCTAGCCTTAAAATCAAATTTATATAAAAAGAGGACCACATCTTAGCAATTCCTTGCCAATCATTTGATGAGGAAGCCTTCTTGTTGACCATAGGAATAAAACCACCACCATATCCATATTTAGATCTCATAATTTGAGCTCAAAGAGTATCCTTCCAACGAATTAAAAACCAACATAATTTCATAAAAAAAGCTTGACTCGAACCTATAGCAAATTTCATCCCAGGCCATCCGTGGTTTTAGCTAGGTATATAAACATCATTCCATCCCATAAGATGGATTTTCCTACCATTATCATTTAATCCCCATATGAAATCCTTACAAGCTTTATCAATCTTATCACAAACTGAGATTGAAAGAAGAAGGTTAGCATGCCATAAGTCGAAATAGTAGACAAGGCCGATTGAGCGAGAGTGACTCTACTCATCAAAGAAAGAGAATTAGCTTTCCACCTATTCAATCTACAAGAAACTCGATTAAACATATACAGGAAAGTATTCTTGGAACACCTCTCATGAAATAAAAGGACCCCTAAATACTTATCTAAATCCTCTATTTACTAAAAACCAAACTCATCATTGAGCTCAACTCTTCTGGAATGGTGAACATTTTTAGAAAAGAAAATGCAAGATTTAGTATTATTAACTTTCTACTCAAAATTGTTATAAAATAAATCAAGTATACCCTTGATCACTTACACCAGACTTGAGGAAGCATGGGCAAATAAAATCAAGTCATTTGTAAAGTAAAGATGAGAAAGTCTAGGGCCATTTTTAAACAGAGTAATAGGCTCCCAAATATTATGCTCAATTGCCAAATTAATGTTGTGATAATTTCTTAATGCACAGGACAAAAACATAGGGAGAGATTGGGTCACCTTGTCTAATACCCCTAGATGGAGAAAAAAGGTAAATGCATTCACCATTCCAAAGTAACTATATAGAAGAAGACATCAAGAAATGCCACAACATATTAACAAGCATATTTGGAAGACTCTCATCCTACAAAGTATCTATGATGAATTCCCATTTAATTATGCATAGGCTTTCTCTAGGTCAATTTTAATTGCCATAAAACCAACCAGGCTTTTTTTTAATTCCTCACAGTATGAAAAACATCCTAAGTCACAAGAATATTATTAGCACTCTGCCTATCTGGGACAAAGCAACAATGTGTGATTGACTATTGACCTATGAAACTTTGTTTTGATGATAACAAAAAAGAAGATATTACAAGATCAAGTTCAAGGCCTTCAAAAATAGTTTTAGGACTTAGATCATTGTGTAAAGGTATAAAAGAGTTCACACTAATGCTCTAAAACTTGCTTTTCAAAGAACCTAAATAACACACATGTTTTCAAGGCTTCAAAATAGTTTTTGGTTTCCAAATAAACATCTACTAAATGCCCAAAAGCTTATAAGATCATTTGGAATTAATTGATAATGTTTAAAAGCTGTTTGGAATGTTTCTCAAATGGGTTTATTTAGATAAGGGATCTTATTCGAATAACCAGAGTCAAAGAAGTCAAGAATTCCATTTGATTGAGCTTTATTCGAATAAAGCCTTGCTTTATTTGAATAAACGTTTAAAATGAGCCTTAACACTTTAAACTTATTCGAATAACAATGTTGTTATTTGAATAACATGTTTCTACATAAACCAACTTTTAATAGTTTATTTGAATAACAAATTTATTATTCGAATAACATGTTTTTGAATAAACCAATTTTGAATGGCTTATTTGACAGAAGTGTTATTCAAATAATACATTCCAGAGACAAAATTGCTTTCATGCTATTTGAAGATTTATTCGGATAACAAAGTTGTTATTCGAATAAATGCATATACGAAAAATAAAATTAACAGTTAGTTTGAAGCAATTAATGCTCCAACCAACCCCCCAATGATTCTAATTTTTAATGAGCTATAAATACAAGTTGTTGGGCATTTATGGAGGTTAAAAAATCAATCTGAAAAACTTGGTTGAACATTAATACAAGCTTTCACAGTCATTTCCATTAATTCTCTGTTTTGAGCTTCAAAAGTGTGAATCTATATACCTATCAAGTTTCAATTTGTATTATCCACTCTTGAGAGAGTTTCTTATTATTCATACTTTGTTTATCTTGTAAAAAGGGTGAGGTATCCCTCAAAGTTGAAAAGGTGAGGTATCCCTTGAAGTTGAGGCTCAATCACAAAGGGTGAGGTATCCCAAGGTGTGTTGAGTGCTCCATTGTGTAAAGGTAGCAAACACCTATTCAAGCTTGAAGTTTTAGTGAAAAATCTCGAGTGATTGTCTGCTAGACATAAGTCACAATGAGTGGTTGAACCAAGATAAATCTTGTGTTTGATCTTCTAAACTTTACTATTTTACTTTTGTACATTAGTTTATTTGCTCGCTTGAATATTATCTTATTTGGTTGATTCATTTGTAAGTGAAAGTATTCACTTCTCTTTGTCTATTCATTTCTTTTAATCAATAGTTTCAACGAAAATTGATAATCAAGCGTTTTGTGAAAGGTTTGCAAAAATATTTTATAAACTCAATTCATCCCCCTTCTTGAGTATTGAGGTCACTTAGTAACAAGTGGTATCAGAGCTAGACTCTTGTGTAAAGAGCTTAGCAGCTTCAAGAGAAGTGATGACTTCAAATCGTTTTTCTTCTGAAAGTTTTTCTATAAATAGACCTCTCTTTTTCAATAGGGATGACTATGCCTATTGGAAAGAAATGATGAAAATCTTTATTGAAGCTATTGATCTTGATGTGTGTGATGCCATTGAAAATGGTCCCTTTCTCCCCACATGTATAGTTAATGGTGTAAGAACCAATACACCAAGAAATGAATAGACCGATGAAGACAAGAAAAAAATCGAATACAATTTGAGAGCTAAGAACATCATTACTACTTCCTTGGGCTATGATGAGTTCTTTAGGGTATCAAATTGCATGACTGCCTAAGAAACGTAGGATATTTTACAAGTAACCTATGAGGGTACAAGTGAAGTGAAAAGATCAAGAATAAATATTCTCACTCATGAGTATGAACTTTTTAGAATGAACTAAGAAAAAGATATTCAAGAAATAAAAAGAGGTTCACTCATATTGTAAACCATCTGGCTTCATTGGAAAAAAACCTTTCCTAATGAAAACCTTATTAATAAAGTTTTGAGGTGTTTAAGTAGGAATTAACAACTCAAAGTAACGGCTATTGCGGAGTCAAAAAATCTATCAACCATAACACTAGCCACTCTATTTGGGAAGCTTCAAGAGCATGAATTAGAGCTAAATATACTCAATCAAAATAAGGAGCATGACAAGAAGTAAAAAGGGGATTGCACTCAAAATTACCTCCTCCATAATTGATGATGATGATGAAGATGATGGAGATGGCATAGATAACATTGAGCTAAATAAGGAGAATCTTAGTCTCCTTGTAAGAAGATTTGGAAAATTTCTTAAGAAGAAAGAAATTCAAAGAAAATCACATTTCCCTTCAAAGAAGACCTATCATAAAGGGAAAAAAACCTCATATACTCCATCATGCTATGAATGCGAAAAACTATAACAAATGAAAATGGAATGTCTCGTGTATCTAAAGAAGACAAAGAAGTTTGATAAGAGATCTTATAAAGAAAAGAAATGAAAGAGAGCCTACATAGCATGGGAGGACAATGACATGGATTCTACTGGTAGTTTGGAAAATGAAGAAGCTCATCTATGTCTCATGGCTAGAGGAGAAGAAGAAGAAGAGAGTGACACAGAGGTAACTTCTTCTAACCTAGATTCTTTACCTTCCTATAATGAATTACAAGATGCTTTTGAAGAATTGCATGATGAATCCATGAGGCTTACAAAATTAGTTTTATCTTCTAATAAAACAATTTCCTTATTGGTAAACAAAAATTCTACTTTAAATAAAGAGATTAAAGAACTCAAAATTGAGAATGAGACTCTAAGATTAATTAATGCTAACTCATCATGTATGACTTGTTCTTCATATAAAAATACATCAACATCCTCATCTTGCACATCATGTAAAACTTTTGAAAAAGAAATTGAAAATTTGAAAAATACTCTTTCAAAATTTATCTTTGGAAGATATAACTTGAACATATTGCTAGGAAAACAAAGATGTGTTTTTCAAAAGGCCGGTTTAGGATATAATCCTAAAAACCAACAAAAACTTTAAAAAAAATTCTTTGTTTCCTTAAGTACTTCAAGTAGTCCCTTTATCAAATACTTTCATTGTAGAAAGAAGGGGCATAATGCTTCAACATGTAATATAAGAAAGAACATTAACACCAAGGTTGGAACTAAGAGGATTTGGGTCCCAAGGCCACCTTGCCCAAAGCTAACACACAAGGATAAAAAGAAAATTAGGTACCAAAAGTTAAAATCTAAATGTGTGTTGTAGGTGTGCTTGAAGACCAAGAACTCAAGTTAGTATCTTAATAGTGGTTGCTCCAAGCACATGATCGGAGATGACTCCAAGTTTTCCTTCCTAGTCCCCAAGAAGAATGGACATGTAACATATGATGACAACAACAAAGGACAAAGGACAAAGGAAAGATCCTTAGAGTTAGCAAAGTTGGTCAAGTCTCTTCCTATGCTATTGATAATGTTTTACTTGTTGAATGATATAAACATAATTTGCTTAGCATTAATCAATTATGTAATAAAGGAAATAAAGTTATATTTGATTTAATTGTTGCATAATTGAAGAAAAAGATGATAAGCAAGTTCAATTTGTTAGTCATAAGGTCAATATATATATATGATTAGCCTTGATGATATATCCTTAAATGATGCTAAATGTTTTATAAGGAAGATGATTCATGGTTATGACATAGAAAGATTGCTCACTTTCACATTGATCACTTAAATAAGTTGGTCTCAAAAGAGTTAGTAATTGGACTTTCAAAACTCAAATTTGAAAAAGATAAATTCTATGAAGCATGTCAAAAGGGAAAACAAGTAAAGATCTCTTTTAAAGCTAAAAATATGGTTTCAACTTCTAGACCTTTACAACTTTTACACATGGATCTTTTTGGTGCCTCTAAAACTATGAGCTTTGGTGAGAATTACTGTGCATTAGTAATTGTGAATGATTTTTTTAGGTTTATATGAACATTATTCTTATCTCACAAAAACGATGATTTTCAATCATTTAAAAGGCTTGCTAAAGTTATCTAAAATGAAAAAGATTTTTGCATTGCATCCATAAGAAGTGATCATGGTGGTGAGTTTGAGAATCCTGAGTTTGAAACCTTTTGTGATGAACATGACATTAAGCATAATTTTTCTATTCCTAAAACTCCTCAACAAAATGGAGTTGTAAAAAAGAAAAATTGATTTTTAGAAGAAATGACAAGAATCATGCTCAATGAGGCTAATCTTCTTAAGTACTTTTGGGCAGATGAAGTACTGCTTGTTATATTATGAATAGGACCTTAATAAGGTTAATTTTAAAGAAAATCCCCTATAAGTTGTACAAGGTAAGGAATTCAAATTTCTTATACTTTCATGTCATTGGATGTAAATATTTTGTTTTGAACAAAGGAAAGGACAACTTGGGGAAATTTGATACTAAGTTTGATGCAGGAATATTTAAAAGAACTATGACTATAAAAGAGTCCATACATGTTGCTTTTGATGAAACTAACCCAAATGGTCTGAGAAAGGATTTGGTTGATAATGTTGCAGAAATCTTGGCAAGAACACACTTGGAAAACAAGGAAAAAGAAGCCAAGAAGCAAGAAGAGAGTCCCATTGATCCCCCAAGGCAAGAGGATTCACAAATCATGGACCTTCCCAAGGAATGAAGGACATCAAGATATCATCCTCTTGACAAGGAGAAAGGTGATGTATCAAAAGGAGTAACTCTCTTAGAGATGTATGCAATCATATGAATTTTGTCTCTCAAGTTGAACCTAAAGATATAAATGAGGCCATTAATGATAAACATTGGATCTTGATCATGCAAGATGAACTAAACTAATTTAAGAGAAATCAAGTTTGAGAATTAGTTCTAAGGCCCAATGATCATCCCATAATTGACACCAAATAGATTTTTATGAATAAATTTGATGAAACAGACTTAATAATAAGAAATAAAGCTAGACTTATTGCTAAATATTATAATTAAGAATAAGGTATAGATTATGAGGAAACATATGCACCCGTAGCTAGATTAGAGACCATAAGAATGTTACTTACATATGCATGCATCATGAATTTCAAACTTTATCAAATGAATGTCAAAAGTGCTTTCTTAAATTGTTTTATATAAGAAAATGTGTATGTGGAACAACTTTCTAGTTTTGAAGATTATGAACTGCTCAACTATGTTTTTAAATTGAAAAAGGCCTTATATGGCTTGAAATAAGCTCCTAGAGCTTGGTATGAAAGGTTAAGCAAGTTTTTTTTAGAAAAATACTTTACAAGAGGAAAGGTTGACACTACTCTCTTCATTAAAAACAAAGTGCATGACATTTTCCTTGTACAAATATATGTTGATGACATAATTTTTTATGCTTTTAATAAGTCTATCTGTAAGGAGTTTGTCAATACTATGCAAAGTGAATTTGAAATATCAATGATGAGTGAGTTCAACTTCTTCCTTGGACTCCAAATTAAGTAAACAAAGGATGAAACTTTCATAAGTCAATCCAAATATTGCAAGGAGTTGTTCACAAAGTTTGGAATGGATAATACAAAACATATGACTACACCTATGTGCACTTCTTGTTATTTGAACAAGGATGAAGAAGGTAAAATTGTAGAAATCACAACGTATAGGGGTATGATTGGTTCTCTCCTTTATCTTACTATCAATAGACATGATATTATATTTAGTGTGTGCATGTGTGCTAGATTTCAAGCTAATCCTAGAAAATCACACTTAAGTGTTGTAAAAACAATAATGAAATATCTTGTTGGAACTTCACAAATGGGATTGTGGTACCCAAAATGTGTCTCTTATAGTTTAATTAGTTATTCCAATTCTGACTTTGCTGGATGTAAATTGGATAGGAACAAGACTAGTGGGACATGCCACTTGCTTGGAAGCTCACTAGTTTCTTGACACAACAAGAAACAAAATAGTATAACATTGTCTATAGATGAAGTTGAATATGTTGCAGCTGGGAGTTGTTGTGCTGAAATCCTTTGGATAAAGTAACAACTTATAGACTATAGACTTCAGCTTGATCATATCCCTATAAGATGTGATAACATTAATGCAATCAATTTGTTTAAAAATCTCATCTTGCACTCAAGGACTAAGCACATTGCAATTAGACACTAGTTTATAAGAGATCATGTAAAAAAAAAAGAGATTGCATATTAGAATTTGTTGAAACAACCAAGTAACTTGTAGATATCTTCACTAAGCCTTTGGCAAAAGAAGTATTCTTTTATATTAGAAGAGAATTAAGCATCATTGATCAATCATGTATGTTAATGGATGCTTGTATTTATTGTTTTATCATTGGTTTATTTCTCTTGAATTATTACTAACTTGAGCATCGGAAGTATCCAAAAATTTAGTTTACAGGTACTCCATCAATTGAGTAAGTCTCTTTCTTTTAATCTGTTGTTTTAAATGTGCTTACTGGTATTTTTATTTTAGTCTTATTTGAATAAAAGAAGTCTTATTCGAATAACATATCCTAGTAGCCCTCATTATTTACTTGTTCGTATGTTTTATTTGAATAAGGAAAACCTTATTCAAATAACGCTTGATAGAAGCGTTCTCAAAATTCTGATCTTTGTTGTGTTATTCGAATAATCATGTAGTTATTCGAATAAAGCTTGGCGAAAGGCCAAGTCTATTAGTTTTTACATTTTTATTCGAATAATGAAACCATTATTCAAAAAAGGCTTGACAGAAAGCCAAGATGCTTAAGCTACGATGTTGTTATTCGAATAACAACACTGTTATTCAAATAACGCTTGGTAGTAAGCCATAACATTTCAACAACCACGTTGTTATTCGAATAACGTAGTTGTTATTCAAATAAAATGCGGGCTAGAAATAGGGGTTTTGCGCATTCTCCCCCTCATTTTTCACATCTCTTTCCTTATCTGCTTTTCACTATCCACGCATCCTTTACCTAGCAGCCACCCCTCACCCACAAATCTCCATTTTTGCACCTTACATTATCAATATTTTCCCTCTTCGTTTCTCTCTCTCTCTCCAAACCACCATCCTCATGCCCCAAACACTGTACCTAACCACTTCGAGCTTCACCTATGGCTTCCTCCTCCTCCAAATGTCCACACACCAAAACCACTCACATCAACAACCCACTGGACCTTCAAAGACTCTCTTCTAATGACACTAATCTGACTCACTTCAGAAATGATTTCTGGAATAGAAATCTTGTGCAACTAAAGCACATTGATATGGAGTTCTTCGAAAAAGAAAGAAGATTTGATTTTTTGGATCACTTGGATCACCAAGGCATGTTGAAACTTTGCTACTACAAGGATACCATCTTCCCGGACCTCATGAAGATGTTCTACTGTAATATGAAGTTAGATGGTCCTAACATCATATATGATGTCAAAGATCAACATATAATGATCACTCCTAGTAATTGGTTGGAAATGTTCGGGTTAAGCGCTACTGGCATTGCCATTGAAGAAGATAGCATACCATATGTCAAGGAATACAGGAAGAAAGATACTATCTCTCTGATTGTGAAACTTGGGATGGTATTGCCTAAAGTTAGTTTGAAGAATGGCATGCTCAAAATTCATAATAGGCTGCTCCATTATGCGTATGCGCATATTCTTGCCCCTCGTGGTGGCAATTACGCCTATCTGACCGAAGATGATATCTTCATGGTTTGGGTCCTGTGAAAGAATTGGAGGATCAACTGACCCGACTTTATTGGGAAACACATGCTAAAGGTAAAAAACGAAGTAAATTCTGACCTGCCTTATGCTCTTTTGATCTATGCCTTTCTCAATAAATATTCACTCATCAGGGATACTGAGCGACCAGTCATGCTCAATCACTTCAACATCTTTGGATGCTACACTCTGAAGAAAATGAAGACGGTTCCAAATGATGAAGGAGGCTGAGTGTACCCAAATGAAGTGGAAGAAGCTGGAGCTGATGAAGAGGCTGAAGATGCTCTTGTTGATGTTGTTGTTGGTCCAGTCACTTTGGAACAAATAATGGCAACCCTGCTTGACAATCGCAGGGACGGATCAAAAAAATATTTAGTGAATGAGCAAAAAATCATGAATCATATTATTAAATATATAAAAAAATAAAATTAACAAATAAAAATCTATTGACCTTTAAATTATTTAGTGGATTAATATCAAAATATACTATTTTAAATTAAAGATAAATATATTTTTATTTGCTCACTTTAAAAGAATATTTTTCTTTCATTATATAAGAAGATTTATGAATAAAATGAAAAAAATAAAAAAATATTTATATTAGATATTAAATGCATCACAATAGTAATTGTCTCTTATATCATGATTTATAAGTAAAATAAAGTTTTATATATATATATATATATATATAAAAAAGAGAAGAAAGTGAAGTTAAAAGTGATAAGAGCTAGTAAGTTTATTATTAAAGATTAAAAATTAATAGAAAGATGAGTTAAAATTGTAATATCAATGTATATAAAATAATCATGAATTACATATCAAATACATATCAAGTATAAACTCTTTTAACTTCATCATTTTTATTTTTAGTATAATTATACTAAATTCTCTTGAGGTTATTGCTTATAATATTGATACTTTTTTTATTTGAGAAATTACTCATACTTTCCCTTACTTTGTATTTTCAATTGGACTTTGTATAATGTTTATATATAAAGTAAGGGATGTATATGTAATTTTGTAAACAAAGAAGAATGTTGAAGTGTAATAACAATATATAAAATCAAAGATATGTGTATAATTTTTAAATAAAAGTGTCAATATAATAAATACTAACTTTATAAAAAAATTAATATAATTATTTTTTTATTTTTTAATAAATTAAATTAAATTATTACTTCTTTAAAAAAATTAATGAGAAAAGAAATGTCCCTGGACAACCGTACCTACATGGAAACCACTTATTTTGTTATGCTTGATAGAATAAAAGGTGTTGAACATGAGCTGGCGGCTTTGCGAGCTTTGCAACCAAATCAAGCAACCAACTCCCCTCCTCCACCATCGAACGCATACTTTTAGGATTCATAACTCATAAGATTCTCGTTTTGATATTTTTCTTGTATTAGCTATTTTTTTGTTGCAAATGTAAATGTAATTGGCCAAATTGACTCTATAAATGGAATGCATTGCTTTGCTGAATTACATCTCTTTTCTATTTCAACCTGTACTTATGTGATCAGCTTATTGCCTTGGCTTAATTGAATAACATGCTAGACTTAATTGAATAAAAATTGCTAATCCTTTGGTTTTCTCTTGCCCCATCTTTTTTATCATGACAAAAGGGTGATAAAAAGCTAAAGATCTCACATTTTGCGAATGTTTTTGAGAAAAAACAATATAATATAACCGAATCTTGGGATTCTAAAAGTAAGAGACAGTTACGCATATCTCTAAATTAAATTCACTTCTTACGGAAAAGATGAGAAGTAAGTCTTTCTAATGACCTTATGAATTCTAATTTATGTAACTAACTCTTTTCTCAAATGGTTATTTATCATCATCAAAAAGGGGGATAATGTGATTGACTATTGACCTATGAAAACTTTGTTTTGATGATAACAAATATAAAGATGTTGCAAGATCAAGTCCAAGACCTTCAAGAATAGTTTTAGGACTTAGATCATCGTGTAAAGGTATAAAATGATTCACACTAATGCTCTAAAACTTGCTTTTCAAAGAGCCCAAATAGCATACATATTTTCAAGGCTTCAAAATGATTTTTGGTTTCCAAAGAAACATCTACTAAATGCCCAAAAACTTATAAGATCATTTGGAATTAACTGACAATGTTTAAAAGATGTTTGGAATGTTTTTCAAATGAGTATATTCGAATAAAGGATCTCTTATTCGAATAACCAAAGTCAGAGAAGCCAAGAACTCCATCTGGTTGAGCTTTATTAGAATAAAGCCCTGCTTTATTCAAATAAACGTTTAAAACAAGCCTTGGCGTTTCAACCTTATTCGAATAACAATGTTGTTATTCGAATAACATATTTATGTAGAAACTAGTTTTTAATGATTTATTTGAATAACAAAGTTATTATTTGAATAACACATTTTTGAATAAACCAATTTCGAATGGCTTATTCGAATAACAAAAATGTTATTCGAATAACAAGTTCTAAAAGCAAATTGCCTTCGTGCTATTTGAAGATTTATTTGAATAACAAAGTTGTTATTCGAATAAATGCATATACCAGAAATAAAATTAATGGGTAGTTTGAAGCAATTAATGCTCCAACCAATCCCCCAATAGCTCTAATCTTTAATGGGTTATAAATACAAGTTGTTGGACATTTATGAAGGTTAGGAAATCAATTTGAAAAACTTAGTTTAGCATTAATACGAGCTTTCACAACCATTTCCATTAATTCACTGTTTTGAGCTTCAAAAGTGTGAATCCATATATCCATCAAACTTTAATTTGTATTATTCACTCTTGAGAGAGTTTATTATCATTTATACTATGTTTATCTTGTAAAGAGGGTGAGGTATCCCTCAAAGTTGTAAGGGTGAGGTATCCCTTGAAGTTGAGACTCAAGTACAAAGATTGAGGTATCCCAAGGTATGTTAAGTGCTTCATTGTGTAAAGGTAGCAAAGCATCTGCTCAAGCTTAAAGTTCTAATGAAAAATCTCGAGTGATTGCTTGAGAACTGGACGTAGGTCACAATGAGTGGATGAACCAGGATAAATCTTATGTTTGATATTCTAAACACTACTCCTTTACTTTTGTGCATTAGTTTATTTGTTCGCTTGAATATTATCTTCTTTGGTTGATTCATTTGTAAGTGAAAGTATTTAATTTTCTCTGTCCATTTATCTCTTTTAATCAATAGCTTCAATGAAAATTGATAATCAAGTGTTTTGCAAAAGATTTACAAAAATATTTTATAAACTAAATTCACTCACCTCTTGAGTATTGAGACCACTTGGTAATACATTGAGTAGGCATAACTATTTTACCCATTAGACACTTCAATTTGAAGCAATAACTTTAGTATTTATTTTGTAGCTCACATTACAAAGACTGATGGGGTGGAATTGTAAATAAGACTTTAGACTATCCACTTTTGGGATCAAAGAAATCAGCATGTCATTTGCACCCTAAATAATGGAAGGGTTGGCAAAAACAATTTGAACTCATTGATAAACTGAATCTTTCACAATTTCCCATTGAAAATGGTAAAATGTCGCATGAATGCCATCCAAGCCAGGGACTTTAAGGCTCCCCATAAAGAAAATAGTTATCTGAATTTCTTCTAAAGAAACCTCCTTATTCAACATGAGAAAATCCTCATTTAACATGGATGGAAAGCAACCAGAAATAACAAACTTTGAATACAAACCATCATTAGCATAAAGTTTGGAGTAAAAGTCAATTCCCATTTTTTCAATTCAACCAGATCATCAACCAAAGCACCAGAATTAGATTTTAAAGTCTAAATATGATTTATATGCTATCTAGCCATAGCCACCCCATTATAGTATTTAGTATTTTTATCCCTATAGTCTATCCATTTATATCAAGATTTTTGCTTCCAAAGAATTTCTTCTTAAATAAGCACAATTTCATACTTATGTCATAATTCTTTTTGTAACTTTTCAAGGAAAGTATTTTCAGAAAAAGGACAAACATCTAGAAAAACCTTCAAGCTTAGCCAAAACTAGCCCTTCCTCCTATTGATGTCTTCGAACACCTCTTTATTCTAGGTTTGAATATTATTAATGAAATCAGATATATTGTTCTACAGACTAGGAAACAAGGATACAGATATGTGA
This sequence comes from Ormosia emarginata, assembly GCA_029884605.1. Taxonomy (NCBI): domain Eukaryota; kingdom Viridiplantae; phylum Streptophyta; class Magnoliopsida; order Fabales; family Fabaceae; genus Ormosia; species Ormosia emarginata. The sequence goes on along the minus strand of JAQQTP010000068.1, from coordinate 18,000,372 downwards.
TACAAGTACGACATGACACCAATACATGAATACAACAAATCTTAAAAATTATAAGATATGATACGAATAAGATACAACATATAAAAATTAATATAAAATAAACATAAAAGCATAAATCCTAAATTAGAATAAATACATTAATATTCTATAAATCAACTTTATTTATTGTAGACACGACAAAATATTATCATATATCAAATCATTATAATATCCTACTTGTCTTAATATAAAAGTTCAAAAAATAATTAAAAGATATAAAGTAGAAGTATCTAAAAGCATCTGGTACAACAACAATTTTAAAGTATCAATATTTCCTAGCTAACAAGCAACTAGAGCTATTCCAAAAGTTAAACATAACATCATTGAAACCATCATGGATGAGCCACAATGCCAAAAGGGGAAATGGCATTGGACATGTCAAGTGATCATATCCCCAAGCTGAAACTTTAATAAAATTAGGATGTGATCTAACTTTAGTTTAGACATATGTCAAACATGAGCTTCACCAAATTGAGTAATGCAATCTAAATTACCAACAAATTAGTCTAATCATTTCTTTAAACTTCCTCGCTACTAAGTATGTTGCTGGCCCATAAACCCCAAATAATTTAGACCACAATTAAACAAAAAAGAGTTGAACAGAGAGGAAACACTAGAACTAGCTGCACCCCCTCCTTGATCCATGTTACTATTAGTATCATTAAAATCTCTTTCAATGCACCAACACCCATGCATATTGGTAGCAATATTCTCGAGGGAGTTTCAAAGCTCTAGACGTGGTCCAATACGACGACTACCATATATGGCTTTGAAAAACCAAAGTAGTTCATTTTTAAGGGACACATGCATATGAACCTGCTAGTGATTTGAGTGATGGACCTGAACATCCCCAAGGGCTTTGTGCTATAAACACCAAACTTCTAATGAAAACCCTACTACATCTTCTAAATAAAAACCATCACAATTAAACTTTTTTACCAAGTGATTGGCTTAAGCATCGTTGGCATAAGTCTCTACCAACACAACAAAATGGACCTAATAGCGCCCCAACCAAATCCTTAAACAAAGACGCAAATCCTTTACTACAAGCACCTCTATAATTCCAGATCGATATATCCAAATAATGACTCTTTAAACACATAGGGGATTTTCCCCATCCTGCTATTCGACTTGCATCTTGATGAATATGCATCATTTATAAATTATCCTTTTGCCCCCTATGATAAATTGTCACCAGGATCTAGAGGATTATTATCCCCTATCAGGGATTGCCTTTCTCCCTTTTGATGCTAAAGAAGAGCCAAATCCTCTTGAGAGAGGCCAAAAGACTGCGAGAAACCTAATAAATCAATAGTTTCACCCTACTGGTGTCTAAGCCAAAGACCATTCTGCATGTACCTAAGCATCTCCCACGATTTCCTATAATCTTGAGGATTCAACCTAGAGCTAAATGCAATAGGTAGTATGGCAATGGATCGAGTATTCAACCTGATTCAGCCCAACTTGATCATGTGGAACAAGATTTTTCGAATCCAAATCTAGCTTGGATGGTCAGGTTGGGCCATTAAAAAATCCAATGGATTTATGGGTCTTTATAGATATCTAATTTTTTTATTTTTCAACAAACCCTAAACATCAATTTGGGAATCTAGTATCTAATTTGACATGAAGTAACAAAGGGTTCTTTCTCTTCATCGTTTCTCTCTAGCATCCATGGCAACAACTATGATATTCTCTCTGTCTCTCTCTTCATTCTTTCTCAATTTTTCTCGCTAGAATCTCTGCCAACAGTTGTGAACGACGTTCTCGCTCCATCTCTCTACCGAAACTTATTGGTGCAGTGCATCGAACAACAATTATCTCAAGGTGATGGTTTCACTATGTGATTTATCTCAAGCACCACAAGAACAAAGCAAAAATAATGGGAGAAAAGAAGAAGTGCAACATCCACAAGCTTCACACTATGGTGGCAAAATCTTTGAGGGTGGTAACTTCGTTGTGTGATGAATAGTGGCAAGCGCGGCTGAGCAAAGAGGCGCATAGGGAAGGTGTTGCTAGCAGTGAGCTTCGCAAGCACCGACGGTGCTTAGTAGTAATCCTGCACCTTGGCTCTCTCTCTCTCCACTTAATCACTTGTTTTGCCTTATCTGCATTTTTTTCTTAAAAAATTTGTGGATTAGGGCTCCATAATTAGTACACTTCGTTGGACCAAATCAAGTTGGATCATATCTAATACAAACTCAAAAAATTGGCATCCCTAACAGTAGCGTCATTCTTCTAAAGGGGCTTCTTACCAATGGAAGGCTTTTATGACAAAGACTTCTGAGATAAAGGTTTACATGTTTTTTTCATGGATAAATTACCTGACCCGATATTGGTCTTGCTCTGTTTCTTAACTGGCTCATTAAGTATGTAAGTCATTCCTTTATTTAGTTTGGACCCAACCTATTGCACCACACCACTTGTAGGCTGAATATTATAAATAGGAGTAGCAACCATGTCATTTTCAGATTCCCCACGTAATACCTCGTACTTTGATTTTTTCTGAATGGATTGACCAATCATTGCCTTATAAGTACTAGAATTTTTAAGTTTTCTCCTATACCTTTTGTTTGCTAACATCCAAGGACCAAAGCAATTAAAATCCTTCACACATGTTGACTTATCCGTGACCACCCCATGAGATTGCCTCTATTCAAATTTTAAAATTTCCTCATTAATCATAATAATGACATTAACTTTGCTAGCATGATTAAACCCATTAACAACTTCATCACTTTACACCACACCCACCTACACAGGAGAACTACTCATGGTTGCCAGAATAACCTTAACCAGATTATGAAAATCAACACAACTATCAATCTTATGACTATATTTTCCATACTTAAAGCAAATAAGGTGGAGACCTTCATATTCGATCTTTAAATCCTTCCCCAAGGTACTTATACATGGAACAAGTTGCTTCCTTATATCTAATTCCACACAAATTAGTGCAAAATGACCTTGGATTAAACAGATGTGTGCTCATCAATCTTTAGCGTTGTTCCTAATTTAGCACCTACCCTCTAGAGAAACTTTTGGTTATACAATTTCAAAGGAAGGTTTGGGATATGAATCCACATTGTCATCTTTTTTATTTCCTTCTCCATAAGTTCAAAGAAAGGTCATCATTGGACTAACATATAGTGATCCACCACTAGCCAAGGACCTCCAAATAAAGCATGCTTATATTCTCTTTCATTAGCAAACTTCAACCAAAAAAAAAAAATCTTCTTTCAAATCAAGGACCTTAACAATGCCTTTTCTAACCCAAATCCTTTGAAGCTTAGAATCCGTAACATAAATACCCAAACTTTTACCTAAGAGGTTGACAATAAGAGTGAATTTCCAAGGCTTACACCACTCTTTATACTCTTCTAATGACATTTCCGCGCTTGGTTTCAGATCAAAAGGACGAGGAGCCTCTCCAAAAGTATCATCCATTGAATCTAGGCTACATATTCCTTATACACCGCCTTAAGTACCTCATCAAGACCAAGGCCTTCCATGATTCCTTCATTGACTAAAACTGAGACCTTATACGACATCTTGGGAATTTCCCCCACAAATTGGTTTCTATCCTCTCTAACTTCCATATTCACATCCTTCTTGGAAGCCTCAACATCCATACTTTCCATGTCTACGTCCTCACCTTGAACATCTTGCATTTTAACTTTCTTTGTACTATTCACCATCTGGTCTTCCTCCTAGAACAACCTCTGATCACTGAAACCCTCAGACTTCTCTCCACCTATCTCCCAAATTATCGAGAGTATATGATTATATGAACCTTAATAATAAACAATAAGGATGAGTTTGATGACGAGAAGGAAAATATAAAGGATAAAGATAATGCATATCAAGTTAATATGGCCTTAGGTGTCAGTGTAACATAGGTCTCTAGTGAAGCACCTATTTTTACCCAAACCTGTGTGCTTTTTTTTTTTAATCTTAATTAGATCACTTTCATGCTGTAATATTATTGTATATTTGAGGAATAATCAATATTTTTCTAGTTGAAACTATTGTTGCCATAATTCAAATAGTAAATATGTGATTCCAATATATGATACAAAAATACTTGGATGGGAAAACAGAAATCCATAAAACAACTCTATGGTCATTGGGAGAGTTGTTGCATATTATTACCGAGATAGATGACTGCTATGCAACATAATATGTCAAGCAACCTTTTTGTGTGCGGTAGTTCTTTTATTTTTTTGTGTCTTTTTGGGCCTTTGAATTGTGCATCAATGGGTACCAACTGATATAGAAAGTATAAGCAGATGATGTTGATTATTGCTTATCAAGATTTTTATAGTTGTATTTGCCATTATTGATAAAAAAAAAAAGAAGACACTGACTATTATCTTGGTTTCTCAATTATATTTGTAAGCATGCAACTTAAAGCTCAAATGAGGGGTTTTTGTTTAATATCAAACAAGCATGCATCTATAAAGTCTACAGTTGAAAACAAAAACAAAGATTGGGAGCCATCCAATGCTTATGCATATAAAAAGGCTAGGGGACTATTGTGATCACATTCCAAAAAGAATGGAGCTTGGCATATGATGAAGGACAATGGTGGGGCACATGATCACCACTAACTTTTCAATTCAGAGCCTATAAATGCAATTTTTAAGATTTTTGTGCACTAACTCTGCATACTTTGTATATTGTAAAGGTGTATCACAATTTTGCATACTTTGCATAGGTATGTCACTATTCAAGTGCCACAAGGAAAAGTCTCTCGAAATGAAACAAATTGGGGTTTTATTCAATGATAATGTACTTTTTCCTTTTAGTAATTAAAAAATTTAAGATTTAAAGTGTCTGTCCTATTTTAAAGTTAAGGCAAGCCCCAAAACTCAACAAGTGCTTATGAGGATACTTATAGATAACTCACCTGTTATGAATCATGGCTGGATTCGAATCCCGTCCAACTTGGTTGATGTGGTCCACTCTTACTATTTGTGCCAACAATTGTTGGCCAATGATAATATACTTTACAGTTCACACACTTTCAAAATATTCTAAGAAGGCAAGTGTACTTAAGGTTATTGACTATTTAGTTGGAAATAAATGGTCACAATGAAACCATGTTCTAGGGGATATAAAGTCAGGGGACATGTTTATGGAATTGAAGGGTCATAAAATAATTTTAAAAGTGATAATGTTAGTGGTCAAAAACCGTATAAAGGTTTTAAAAATAGAGAAATTTCTAGTAAGATCAAATCAAAGATTAATAATGCAAATGACATTAGACCCAACATGACAACTACTCCAAATAAGTTTGATGTTATACCTACGGGTGTGAGTTCTAGAAAAAGACGAAATGATTAAAGCGTAATTTATCCATATATATAAGATTTTTTAAGGCTTGGAGGCTATGGCCTCTATCATCCCCCTTTCCCTCTGTCCTTGAAATAAAGGATCACAAAGAATCTACTGAAGTAATTAAAGAACAATACAAAGAAAGTAACTAAGAATTACATAAAGGTCCAAGTAGAACAAAATAACCTACAGGGCTAGATGACCCCTGCACCCTCCTACGAAGGACCTGGATGTTGCAAATAGTTTGTAAAATTAGTAAGTGAGGGATGAAGTCCCACATAAGAGAGCTTAATAGTTTCTCAAGACCTTATATAAGGAATGAGACCATACATTAAAGTATTTTGGAGGGAACCAAAATGCTTGTGCTATGGAAATATTTAATATTTACATTTTAAAGTACTTAGCACGTGCGCATGTGTTGGATTAAAAGAGATCCAAAAGCTCTTAATTTTTTTCATTTTTGTTCTGGACCGAGATCCGGGATCCCGACCCATGGGATCAACCAGGCATGCGCATTACCGGATTCCCACCAGCCGTCGTGGAGGAAGACCCACGACACGCTTCGGACCACGGGTCAAGACGCATGAGCAGGTGACCACGGCTGACTAATCTACTCTGAGGATAAATCCCTAAATATGCGTAACTGCCAATCGTCAGCTCACGATATTGTAGGATTTATAGATATCTCGATGGCTAGATATCTTGCTTATATTAATCCCGCATTTATAGGGATATCCCCAACAATAAAGGAAAGATAATCATCATTAAGATATCAATCCGTTTATCCGCATCCAAGATGAATCCCTTTAGGATTCTCGCGTATGCTCCTATAAATACCGGTGCCAAGCATCAAAGGTAGGCATCTCCTCCGATAAACAAATTATTCCTACCGTGCACGGTCCTAACTCCGAGCGTCGGAGTGCCTTTTGCAGGTACCCACCCGCTCGCATCACCGCTGCTGTGCAACGGAGGAATCCACCGTATCGTGCCTATCTCAGGTACCCCTCTGAACTTACTTCAGAACATTGGCGCCGTCTGTGGGAAACTATAAAATTCTAATCCCACCCAACTATGGTGAATACGAGGCAAAACTCCAGAAGAGACGATGCTCAAGTCTCAGTCAACCAAAGACAAGATCCTGACATGCAACGTCCACCACCACCATTACCTCCGCTTATGGCTCAAACCTCCGCTGTGAGAAACCAAACGCCCCGACCAGGAAGCCGACGTGATGGGCACTCCACCTCCTTTTCGAGGAGTCTCCTAACCCGTCGCGCAGATTCCTGTCATGGATGACTTGAATTCCCAACCCAGAAAGGCGGCCAGAGCCTTCAAGGACGCAGAATTCCTGTACACCAGCGACTAGGAAACCCGAGCAACGAGTTCGACGATCATGCATCACACTCCGAACACATGCACCAATCTCGGGCTTCTCAACGCCAATTCCAGGATATGTTGCAACAGCATATGGATCTACTCAATGACCAGTTTAGAAGATTGGAAGACTTGCAGCGCGCCATACATGAAGGTCAACCAGAGCCACACCGACGCGACAGACGAACCGACGCGGAAAATAATAGGACGAGGGCCCATGACGATGAGGAAATTCCTCATAATAGGGACAACAACCGGAACCAAGGAACCGTGGAACAACCTTTCTCTGACCAGCTCATGGAATTCCGGGTTCCGAAAAACTTCAAGTTTCCCCTAAACCTCGAAATTTACGACGGGACCACGGACCCTCAGGAACACATCAATGCCTATGAGCAATCCCTATGCTTCTACGGCGGATCCATGGAACTGTTGTGCCGAGCCTTCCCTCTCTCCCTCAAAAAGGGGGCCCTCAAATGGTTCACCAGTCAGCCACGGGAGACCATCCTGGATTGGGCCGACCTCAAGCAGCGTTTTCTGCTGCAATACACCACGAGCAAGGAACAACCAAAATTCATCGAATCCTTGGCCAAGATCCGCTAGGGAAAGGATGAAAGCCTCCGGGACTATGTCAGACGTTTTATGGCTGCTTGCGCCAACGTAGAAAACTTTGAAGACAGAATAGCCTTGCATTATGCCAGAAGCGGTCTCCGGATAGGCTCCGACTTCTTCAAGTCCCTGGCAAAGAAGAAACCAGACAATCTGACCGACTTCCAAAAACGTTCTGAGAAGTACGTTTATTTGGAAGAGGCAACAGAAGACCACAGGAGGTGGGACAACAAAAGTGAACTTTCTCACCAAAAGCCCGGCCAAAATTCCTCAAGGTCACGACCCCCAAAGGGTAGCCCACCCCGAGAAACTATACGTACTATACTCCTTTAAACACACCCCGAAAACGATCTTGAGGGAAGTAATGAACACGGAGTTCCGTAACATCCCGAGACCACCCCTATCAGAAGGCAGAGACAAAGGATCACTCCAAGCATTGTACATGGCACAAAGCCTATGGCCACGATACAGAGGATTGCCATCAGCTGCGTGATGCCATTGAATTTCTAATCAAGGCCGGGCGCCTGCAGCAATATATCCTCCGTGCCCAAAACAACGAAGGTAGTGACAGACGCAGAGACAGTAAAAGACGAAGTCCATGCCCTCCGCGCAGAAGAAAGACAAGAAGCCCGAGGAGAAGATCTCGGACTCCGCCTCAACGTAATAACGGCGACCGACAGGGCAGGGACAGAAACGCTCCCCCCGCCGGTAATGATGATCACTGCGCCGAGCCCAACAGGACGATCCATACAATTGCCGGTGGTTTCGCCGGAGGAGGATCCTCCAATGGAGCCCGAAAGAAAGCCCTCAGAATGGCAGTCTTTAGCGTAGCCCACTCAGGATCAAGAACACAGGCCGAAAAGAGGAAAACGTCTCCCATCACCTTCTCAGACGAAGACTACGATGGAATAATCCCGGATCACGACGACCCACTCGTCATCTCCGGAGTAATCTCTAACGCCGAAGTCCGCTGGATTTTCGTCGATCAAGGGAGCTCAGCCGATATTATGTTCCTGGACCTTTACCAAAAATTGGAACTTCCGCAATCCGACTTGACTCCCCACGCTGGTGAATTGACGGGTTTCACCGGTGAGAAGATCACTCCGGTAGGATATTACGAAACCCATCTAACTCTGGGATCATCAACACTCTTCAGGACTGTGAAGGTAAAATTCCTGGTCGTGGACTGCCCCTCGGCCTATAACATTATCCTGGGCCGTCCGTCTCTCAACGCTCTCGGGGCGGTAATATCCACCACTCACCTCGTGATGAAGTTCCTCAATAAGAACAATGACGTCGTCACTATTAAAGGCGACTATGTTTCAGCCATAAAATGTTATAACGAGAGTTTGAAGATTTGCAAAGTACCCCTGACATCAAACCGCCCTATATCTACCCCGACTATTGACCAAGTCAATATTCTGATGACCGAGTTGGACGTCAGAGAAGAAATCCGGGATACCCGACCACAACCCGAAGGCGAACTGGAATCCCTTCAACTCGGGAAGGATCCTGGACAGGTAACTAAAATCGGAGCTCGTCTGGGTGAAGGAGAAAAGCAACAGCTCTCAGAACTCTTGTTGAAAAACAAAGACCTTTTCGCTTGGACTTATTCCGACATGCCCGGACTCGATCCCAGCTTTATTTGCCACCGACTGTCGATTAAAGAAGGCACCAAGCCGATCGCATAGAAAAAGAGAAAGGTCGGACCCGAGAGACAACAAGTCGTCGAAGACCAGGTTAAAGAACTACTAAACGGCAACTTCATCAGAGAAATTTCCTATACCACTTGGCTTTCCAACGTGGTCCTGGTAAAGAAGTCCAACGAAAAATGGAGGATGTGCGTAGACTATACCGACCTAAATAAAGCTTGTCCCAAGGACCCATATCCACTCCCCAATGTGGACAAATTAGTGGACGGATCCTCCGGTTTCAGATGGTTATCATTTATGGATGCATATTCCGGATACAACCAGATTCCCATGTACGCTGGAGATGAAGATAAAATCGCTTTCATTACTGATAGGGCGAGCTACTGCTACAAGGTCATGCCCTTCGGCCTGAAGAACGCAGGAGCCACCTACCAGAGGATGATGAACAAGGTTTTTGAAAACCAAGTGGGAAAAATGCTAGAAGTCTACATAGATGACATAATAGTCAAGACCCCACACGCCGGATCTCACACGGCGGATCTTGAAGAAGTATTTGCCCAAATCCGGAAATACAATATGAGGTTAAACCCGAGAAATGCGCTTTCGGGGTCCGGCCGGTAAGTTTTGGGTTTCATGCTAACGCATAGAGGAATTGAGGCCAATCCGGATAAATGTCGGGGTCCTCAAACATGAGGAGTCCCCGCAACGTTAAAGAAGTACGGCGGCTTACGGGCGCATAGCGGCCCTCACAAGGTTCTTAGCCAAAGCCGCTCACAAGTCTCTCCCCCTTTCAAATTGCTCAAGAAGGGAAGAAGTTTTGAATGGACTCGGGAGTGCGAGGACGCCTTCACATCTCCGAAAAACCTTTTGTCCTCCCCCCCCCTATCTTGACAAGGCCTGACAAATGGGAGACACTTTACTTGTATCTATCCGTCCACGACGAAGCTATAAGCTCAGTTTTGATCAGGGAAACCGACGAGGGACAGAAGCCTGTCTATTTCGTGAGCAAGGTCCTCCAGGGGCCTGAGCTCCGATACCAAAAGGTTGAGAAAGTCGCCTTCGCGCTCCTCATTACTGCAAGAAGACTTCGGCAATACTTTCAGTGCCACCCTGTGGTAGTAAGAACCGACCAGCCTATCCGACAAGTACTACACAAACCGGATCTGGCCGGGCGAATGATTGCGTGGTCGATTGAACTCTCAGAATTTGGGATTACATACGAACCACGACTTGCAATAAAAGCCCAGGCGTTGTCCGACTTCCTGGCAGAACTCACAACAGGTAACGGCGACCCAAAGAAAGCCTCCTGGACCATTTTTGTTGACGAATCGTCGAACCCCAAAGGAAGTGGGGCCGGGGTGATAGTCGAAAATTCAGAGGGTTTGACTTTGGAGCACTCCCTGAAATTTGAATTCCCAACTTCAAACAATCAGGCCGAGTATGAGGCCTGTATCGCCGATCGCTAATGGCAAAAGATTTGGAGGCAACACGGATCAAACTCTGCAGTGACTCCCAGCTAGTAACCTCTCAAATCCGAGGTGACTATCAAGCCAAAGAGCCCCTCCTACAGAGATACTTGAGCAAGGTCAGAGAACTTTTAAAATGTTTTGAAGAAGTCAGGATAGAGCACATCCCAAGGGAACAGAACTGCAGAGCCGATCTCTTATCTAAACTGGCCAGCACAAAAAGCCTTAGCAACAACCGGTCCGTAATTCAAGAAACCCTTTCCCAACCCTCCATCACGGATCATATCATATCCCAAGTGGAGGATCATCAGCCATCTTGGATCACTCCTATACTGGACTATCTGCAGCATGGAAAACTGCCGACAGACCCGAAGGAGGCTTCCAAGTTAGTAAAGACGTCGGTCAGATACACCGTTTACAACGGTCGACTATACCGGCGTGGCTTCTCTTCCCCTCTTCTAAAGTGCTTAACCCCCGAAGAAGCAGAGTACGCCCTAGCCGAAGTACACGAAGGAAGCTGCGGTCACCACTTAGGAGCCAAAGCCCTAGCCCAAAAAGTATTAAGGGCAGGATTCTATTGGCCGACGATGGAAGCAGACTCTCATGCGCATGTACAAACTTGCGACAAGTGTCAACGTCATGCAGATCATTTTCAAGCCCCTTCTGAAGAACTGTCCACGACGTCGGTTCCATGGCCCTTTTACCGGTGGGGTATGGACATCCTAGGTCCGTTCCCCCAGGCCCCAGGGCAGTTTAAATACTTGGTGGTAGCAGTAGACTATTTTACTAAATGGATCGAGGCCGAACCCCTGATCACCATCACCTCGGCCCGACCCGAAGTTTACTTGGTGCCACATCATCACCAGTTCGGCATCTACGGAATCGTAGTCACGGCACAACGGAACCCGGTTCAAAGACAAAGCTTTTGAGGAGCTACTAGCCGGTCTGAAAATAAAACACCACTGCAGCTCCGTCGAGAACCCTAGGACGAACGGACAGGCAGAGGCTGCCAATAGAATCGTCATGCGAGGCTTGAAAAAGAGGTTAGACGAAGCCAAAGGGAACTGGATCGAGCAACTTGACCATGTTCTCTGGGCATATCGGACCACCCCCCATTCCACGACGGGAGAAACCCCTTTCAAGTGACTTATGGTGCGAGCCATGATCCCGGTGGAAATAGGGGAACCTAGTGTTACCAACAATTCTCATCCGACAAAGAACCTCGGTCCTAATCGAGAGAGGACCTGGACTTGCTCGAAGAAAGAAGAAACGTAGCCCACATACGGGATGTCGCCTCAAGCGTAAGACACCGCCGGTACAACAAGAAAGTGGTCCCGAGAAAATTCCACCCGGCGACCTAGTCCTCGTAAGAGCCGACATAGGAGGGAAAAATGCCTCCCGGGAAAAAACTCGGCCCCAACCGGGAAGGCCCCTATCGTGTCGTCACCGACGGGTAAAGGAGCCCACACATTGGAAACGTTATCCGGGACCCTGGTCAAGAACTACTGGAATACAGACAAACTAAGGAAATACTATAGCTAAAACCCCATAGCGGCTCAGCCCTTCAGAGGAATTATCTTTGATCCGTTCTTGTTTTTAAATAAGCACGCTATGTATAGACTCTTGTTCTCCCAAGTTCAGTAATAAAGTTACTACTCCGGAAACCAGTTTCGATCTAACGCGTTGCTCTAAAAAGTCGACAGGAGACAGTACGGATCATATGTACACACTCCTTCCTTATACCTAAGTTACAGCCAAGATCCTAAAATCAGTACGATTATTAGGATACTTACCCCGGCAAGGTTGAAAGCAATGCTAGCGCCCGGACAAAAGGGCCTTCACGTAAAATGCCCTAACCAGCGCCACTCTCACCTATGTTCAAATTCCAAACGCTTTCCGTAGCAAGCACCGGAATACGGATTAAGGTTTCATTTCCTAAGTCTAAAATTTCTATAAGCGTTAGATTAAAGACCAAGGCCTCTTTCTTACCTAAGTCCCGGGAATACCACTCAATTAATGACATGAGTGAAGGATCCCGGGCCATGGTTTTTACTGGCTAGATTTTCTAAGCCCGCATAACAACTACAAAAAGGGCGTTGGACCCAGGTCGGACCATGAAAAACGAAAATGAATGACCAAACAAAGTAATCAATTATAAAACCCCGAACATGGGGTAATTGTCCTTACAAACAAGAAAACCCCACGTAGGGGGCAAATATATATATATATATATATATATATATATATATAGTAAAAGGGCGATTCAAACGCCGGTTTCTTCCTCCTCCGGGACCTGAATAACCTCTGGGTTGCCACCAGGAGCCTTCGCGGCTAAAGCTTCGACAGCTACAAGCTGACCTTCATGAAACATCTTCTCCGAGGACACACCCTCCAAGATAAGGTCGACCCCGGGATTAAAGTGCTGGATTGCTTCACAAAGATTTTGGAACTGCTCCTCCCCAACGTTTCCAGGCCACTCCGTCCAGTTCCTCCACTTCCTTCTCAAGCTCCGCCACCTCGGTCCCTAAGAGCGCCAATGCTTCAGTCGGCTTCAAGCTTCTCGACCTTCCTAGCAGCTTCAGAGTCCGCCAGCGCCTTTTCCAGCTCAATGACCTTATTCTCCAGTCCGACGGCTCTCACTTTATTGTCCTCACTGGCTTTTAGGGACGCGGCCAACTTCTGCTCGGTCTCCTCTTTTTCTTTCTTCAAGGTCCTCAGCTCTGCCGACGCCTGGCGATCAGCATTCTCGATAGTGACCTCAATAACATGGATTTCGGCTGCCGCCCGGAGAGCCTGTCTCTGGAGCGCGGCTAAGGTTGGGCCCAGACCCTGCTCGGCAATATGTTGCCTCACCTCGTCACTCAAAATTAGCCCATCTATGAAGGGCCCGGGCTCAGAGTTCCCCGTGATGACCGGCAAGAAGTCTGCCATTTCCCTCTCGCCGCCCTCCGACGACCGACCATCATGCTCAGACAGCTCTTCGACAGCCTGCCTTTTTCGGGACCTGAGAAGGGGGGTGGGGGATCCCGGCTCATCCTGCTCCCCAATGGCAGCGCCCCGGTCGGATGATTCCGGAATGGCTGTGGAGGAAGAGGCCGCGGTTTTCTTCCCTTTCCTCCGGTTTCTTGAAGACCGCAGTGTAACCATGGAAGATCCGGACGTCATGTTGCTAACTGAAAAGAAGCAGAAACAAATTAAGTCAGTACATCTCGAAACATTGATATATGAAGACAAAGCAAACTCCTAGGGACGCACTAGAGGTATAAATGCCCTAATTCATACCTAACAAAGAGTAAAGAAGATCATCACCAGGAACACAAAGGACATCTCTAATGTTGATGTTCCCATGTTTCTCCGCATATCGGGTTATGAATTTCGTGGTCCTAAGTTCTTCGGGGTCAAGATCTCCCTCTTCTTTTTCAATCATGCCGAGAGGCACGTCCCAGCACCTCGGCGTCCAATAAAGAGGAAACTCTGGTTCCCCGTCCGGCTTAAGGAAAAATGGATGACATCCCTCCTTGGCTTTTATCTTGAAAAACGCAGTCTTAAACCCCTTGAAGCTTTCTTCGAAAACGTCAAAGGATTTGCGACCAAGCCGGGATCGGATGACAAGCCAGCTCGTTTGCCTTAGCGTCCCCTGGGTGTTTATTCTTGTATAAAAATAAAAAAAGGTATTCGCCGAGCACTTGGGGCCCATCAACCGACAAAATGATAATTCTGAGGTGCGGAATCGGAACAACCCCGGCAATGTCTTTATTTGGTTTTTACTGGGATAAGCGTTGGACTCATCCCGGCAGAATCACTTCGGCGGAAAAATCAAGCAGAAATATAGAACAAGTTCAGAAAAAGAGAAACGTATATTGAATCATTCTCATTCCATACATCGTCATACAACTGAATAAGAGGAAAAGCAAAATCTTGAGACAAGGAAGGCATAAGGAAATTCCGGAAAAGGGGGCAAGTATCTTCGGCCACCTAGCTTGTACCCCGTCCACATCTCCAAACCGCGGTCTCTTGAAAAAGTGGATAGGCATTGCAGAACATTGACCAACCGGGATCGTGACCACGGAAAGAAGGTCAATGCTCTTTGCACGACCTATCCACGACCCAATGCCAGACCGAGATTTTCTCGCGCTCGTAGGAAGGGGCCCGGCCTCTCTAGCTGAAGAATCCTCCACCGGTGTCAGCCATTCTGAGTTGTCTCAAGTCAGGGAGCAGTCACAGCGGGTTTTCTACCCCGGAACAGACTGAAGCCACTCCGGAATAGAAACCCGCTGCTCACTCGCCCTTCTCCCACCTTCTCAACGGACAGCGGCGGAAGCGGATACCCGCTACTTCCTTGAAAGCAAGTCAAAGAAAGCAGACCACCCCAAGTTGCTCCAAGGGGGTTCTCACTCCTTTGGCTAGGCGTCCTCGCATTTCCAGCCGTTACTACGAAAAAAACCGACCCGATGCTTTCAAGTAACCCGCCGAGAAGATGGAGAGAGGAACAGTGTGCTCCATCGGGTCCCCATGCAACAGAGGACGGAAGCATGATTCCATCCTAACAACACGTAGGGTCAGACACCCCCGTATACGCCGGGATAGAAAGGCTTCCGCCTCCCCAAATGCATAGCAACCCAGTTTTACGCCAAGATAGAAAGACCTCTGTCGGAAAGAAAAAACGCTCGGAGAAGATCAAATATCTTTAAGGACTTTGGGAAAAATAAGAGTATAGTTTCTATAGACGATGAAGCTCTCTTCACAACAGAGGAGAAAGAAGAAAGAACTACACTCAACCCCTGGGGAAAAATCATCTCTACGCGATGGTGAAGAAGAGCATGCAAGCTCATGAAGAAGCGTCCAGTACTTATAGCATGAATGAAGGACTCTGATTGGTCGCGTGAAGGGTGACCTGATCCCATGAAGTCAGCCAAAATAAATGTTCCGATCTCTGATTGGCCACAAAGATAGGGAGCAGTTAAGGAAATCCCCACGAAACTAACGTTTTCTCTAAAAAAGAATCGTTATTTCCCAAGAATCTTTATATCCCAATAAAGTCCACGTATCAGTTTCCCAGAGAATCGCAAGCTGAAGTCACCAGAGATCACATTCGGGATTCGCATTGAGTATATCTTCACACTCAGACTGGAAAACAGTAGCTTTTGCTCATAATTAAGTAAAACGAGGACGTCGGTAATAACTTGAGGTCTAACACCTATCCCAGTAAATTGCTACGTCACCATGTGGTGGTTGATCCATCTCAAACTTGACTCTGGTCTGTCTCATCCAAGAGCCAAGCTGGGGGCAACTGTTCTGGACCGAGATCCGGGATCCCGACCCATGGGATCAACCCGGCATGCGCATTACCGGATTCCCACCAGCCGTCGTGGAGGAATACCCACGACACGCTTCGGACCACGGGTCAAGACGCATGAGCAGGTGACCACGGCTGACTAATCTACTCTGAGGATAAATCCCTAAATATGCGTAACTGCCAATCGTCAGCTCACGATATTGTAGGATTTATAGATATCTCAGATGGCTAGATATCTTGCTTATATTAATCCCAGATTTATAGGGATATCCCCAACAATAAAAGAAAGATAATCATCATTAAGATATCAATCCAGATTTATCCGCATCCAAGATGAATCCCTTTAGGATTCTGCGTATGCTCCTATAAATACCAGGCCAAGCATCAAAGGTAGGCATCTCCTCTGATAAACAAATTATTCCTACTGTGCACGGTCTAACTTGAGCGTCGGAATGCGCTTTTTAATACCCACCCACTCGCATCACCACCGTCCGTGCAAACGGAGGAATCCACCGTATCGTGCCTATCTCAGGTATCCCTCTGAACTTACTTCAAAACAATTTTAATTTATCTGACATTTATTAACAGTTAATATAATTGTTAGCCAACAGTCACATATTAACAGTTAAGATGATTGTTTGCCAATAGGCATACTTATTCAGAAATTCTATTATAAATAGAATTGTAGATAATAGAATGTTCACTTTTCATCTTTTCCCTTTGCCTTTTCTTTTCTTAAAACTCCTTCAAGATAATTCTAGAAAGTGAAATTATTAGAATTGCTGGTTGGTAATTTCTAGGTTGTTGGATTAATCCTATAGGCAATTTGCCACAACCCTATAGCAAATAGTAGGGGCAAAATCCATCTTCTTTTTCACGTTTCAAGCATTAGAGTTTCTATTTCCATATTCATAAGCCTCTGTTCGTATAACACTGGGAAATTACATATCTGAAGTGGCTTGGAAGGCTTTGAATGAAGATACTCTTGAGGACCTATGCCTCGAGAAGGGGACTCTGTTAGAGAGCAAGCAGCCAAGCATGGGATGCCTTGAATTTAGTAACACTGGAGTTGTAAGTTATGACCTTAAGCCTTGTCACTAACCTATATACTTATCTTCCCTCTGAAAGCACTGGCATGCATCAACAAAACATCTAACTCTCCGAGAAAGATAATTCACCTTAAACAATGCCTAAGGTTGCAACAAAATCACTAATAAGTCATTTTGCCCAAGGCTTGTCCTACTCTACAAATCTGCAGCCTACAAAGGAGAACTATATAGCCAATCACAACCATTAATTGGTCAGTGGCACAATCCTAGTATAAATAAGAGCTCATTCATGCGGTAGTAAACAAGCCTTTTGGTAATTTCTTCATAAGACTATCCTTGCTTTCTTTACATTCTCCTTACAACTTTGCTTCTAAAGAATCCAAGAATTATGTAGTTTAGTAGTCAAGTCTTCATAATGAGAAAATACTTGAATCTATACATGTATAGTTGTTCCAATCGTCCTGTTTAAGACCTTATTAATAGAGTTTCATTCGTTCTCAACTTGCCCCTTAGAGCAAGTCCTTTAGCACCCACACCTCCTTAGTGTGTACTACCTCACTCTAAAATAGTATGACAAGGACATTTTCCTTTAGCTATGGAGAATGATCCTATGACAAGCAGAGGCCAAAACATTTATTATGTAGTTGATTAGTCAAAACATGAGACTACATGACTACATGCAAGAAGTTAAAATTTCAAGATCGCTTACTAAAAGACTATTTACTTATATGAGATGGAAATCATACTAGAAATTACATAATTTTGTTCAAAAGAATTAAAGATTTTAGCTTACCATTGTCACATTAAACCTTAACAAGAAGAATGAAAAGAGGTAGAGCTTGTTTTAGAAAAGAGTTTTAATTTCGATGCACTGTGAGTGTAAAGTTTTTTACATAATCAGTCAATCATATATTATCATATATGTGACTTTTGATATTATTATTGTAAGAATCAAATATTTTTAATGATATAATAATATATAATTAGTTGATAGTATAAAAAACTTTTACACTAACGATGCATATAAATTAAATCCTTTAAAAAATGTCTCAATGAAAGTAGTTAGGCTTTCTAATATATATATATATATATATATATATATATATATATATATATATATATATATATATATATATATATAAAGCCAATAACATTCTGATTGTATTCAAACCATGGGTTTCATACCAATAAACCAAAGCTAAAGACCCAATACACTTTGGCAGCATGACTTTAATGGAAAAATCACCATTATTAGAAGGTTTTCACCAAATTAATTGAAAACAAATTCTTGAAAGATAACAAGAGGATTGTTATTTTCACATAAACAAATTTAAATAATTTATAAACTTCAAGTTAGAGGCCACAAAATGTCCAAAAACTTTACAATAAATATTGAATCACATCTTTTGAAAATGGCTAAACTCTCAACTCAATTTGCATTTCATTTCGAATAACTATTTTTTTTTTAGGACATAACTTCCCTCTTTATATCAATTTTCTTATTATTCTCGATCCTCACAAAATAAAATTCCTCACTCCGCCCGTGCCTTGTACACAGGTTAAGATAGACACCATGCTGAAGCAACCCTTCAATTTATTTTGTTGGTCACTCAGATGACTAGTCATAGGTGAATGGGCCTATATTAGTTGCTAACCGGAGCATTCGGTGACCTGAGGGACGATCAAGGTATACTTACACTAAAATAGACATGCAGGAATTGATCAACTTTCAGGTGCAGCTTGTGTCACCAAACAGCGCATAACAAGGAAAAATGCCCATCCAGATAGAGACCACAAGCAATAGACACTTGCACAGATAGATAACTTCAGATATTATGCCTTTATGTATGTTTGATATCTTGCCATGTAGTATACATGCAAGCATTCTATTTTTTTTTTTCAATTTTTTTTGTAAAATAATTTAGGCTTAAATATGTTTTTTTGTCCCTCTAAATATATCAATTTTTAATTTTGACCCCTCAAAAATTTTTGTTATGATTTGTATCTCTGTAATTTCAAAAGTGAGTGAAATTACTCAATGATGTCATTTAATCTGTTTGTCCTAGTGCAGTTGCGTTGCATGTATGCCAAGGACGAATGTTGAGGAGTTGCATAGGACATCATATCGAACTCAGAAAGAAATCAAGCGTATTCTGATAAGATTTAAGCGTGTTGAACTTTGTCCAACTACTGGACAACATCTAGAAGAAGGAAATGTAAAGGAATACGAGTTGTATAATTTTTAAATTAAACAACCAGAATGTTTGTTCGACATTAAATCATCGGACGAGGAATAAACTCTATTCTTGACATCTTTATCATCTACTTTTATTTACCGCTGAAAAGCTTCCAATTTGCTTGCTAATATATAACAAGCACAGTAGTTATAAAGGAAGATTAGATCAGAGAACTGTACACTGAAAGGATTTTACTCACGTATATATATTACTGTACTGAACACAGATGAACTACATGATAAATCCAGCAATTATCACGATACACTACATCACATAATTACAAAATTGGATACTCATATGACTATAAATCAAAAACTTATGACACAACACAAATATATACGTGCTTATATGAAGAGGGGGGAGGGTGGCGAATTTGTTGATAGGTTGATCTGGACTAGTACAGCGCTTGCACGCTGAGCCTGACCCGTCTCGAGTGAAGTGAGTTTTATCTCTGAAAATGAATCTGGTTCGATGCTAAACTGCATGCTTATACCAATATTCATGCATATGTATGTGAAGAAAGAGGACGGAAAGGAGGAGCCATATGGAGCTCAGAGTATCATATATGACATCGAGTAGGATAAAGAATCTTGCATTTCACGGAGATTTCCTATTCATTACAGGGAAGAATAACTTTTTAGACCTGGTTCAAGGGCAAGAACCAGAATATCAAAACATCAACCAACTGAGAACACTTTCCATAATAAATTCAAGAATCACTCCAACTATCCGCATCCTCGTCTTCATCACTTCCAGCCAAAGCCTATTTCAATAATTAACATATTAGTTGACCCTGAAGAAAACGGATATGGTGGTGAAGAGACAAACAGAAAAAGACAGGAGCACACGCCTATTACAGTAAAATAAACAGAGAAAGAGAGTGAGAGACCTGGCGAATTGCATTTGCTTTCTCCAAGATGGCAGCAAGCTTCAAGTTTGTTTTTGGACCTTGAATGCTGGGTCGTGTAGCCACAGCAGGCTTCAAGTTAAAGGACTGAGAGAAGCAAAAGGTTTTTTTACACAAAAAAATGTTTAAAATACAAACAAACAAGAAGGGGAGGGGGGGCCGGGGGCACAATCAGCATAAAGAAACAATAGTTGCAAGCTCTGACCTTTGTTCTTATCTGTTCTAACAATGAATCTCTTTCATCTATCTTTGGTGCTATTTCAGGCATAACCCGTTCAGTAACCCTCCTAAGCTGCAGTGGTTCAAAGGCAAAGTGTTATGCAAGAATTTTGACCTCAAAAAGAGATTCAGTGTCACATAAGAACTAGAAACTGCAATCACCTTGCTTTTGTCGTGAGCAACAACAGCATCAATTAGAGGATTCCGAGGACGACGAAGCTTATTCTTTGGTTTTCCATTTGTCTTTTCACTCTCAAAATCTGATGTTTGAGCAGATGTATCCAAGGACAATGCCATTTCCCCCTCAGAAGGCAGAAAACCCTGATTAGGCTCCATACTTTCCATGTTTGGTGGTGACATGAGTGAGATAGACGGATGTCCTTGTTCCCCTTCCACATTACTTATAGACTGATGAAGTGTTTTAACTTCTGAACTAGTCTCTGTCCTTAATTGACTTGGAGGTTGAGTCAGTTTTTCTTCTGGAGAGATGGAATCAAGTCCGGAAACAGCACATTCAGCAGGTGGTATTTGAGGCAATGGGTTTGAATTCTGTACAATTTCTCCCTCAGAAGCAACATCGTAACCATGTGGAGGCCTGTCCGTAGATACCACATTACTTAATGACTGCTGAAGTGTTTTAACTTCTGAACTAGTCTGTGTCATAAATTGACTTGGTGGTTGAGTCGGTTTTTCTTGTGGACAGATGGAATCATGTCCAGAAACAGCACATTCAGCAGGTGGTATTGTTAGGCATGGGTTTGAACTCTGTACCATTTCTCCCTCAGATGCAAGAATACAACCATGTGGAGGCCTGCCCGTAGACACCACATTACTTATAGACTGCTGAAGTGTTGTGACTTCTGAACTATTCTCCATTTTTAATTGACTTGGAGGTTGAGTCAGTTTTTCTTGTGGAGAGATGGAATCATATCCAGAAACAGCACATTCAGCAGATGGTATTGGTGGGCATAGGTTTGAATTCTGTACCGTTTCTCCCTCAGACGCAACAATGTAACCATGTGGAGGCCTGCCTGTAGATACCACAGGTAATGTTAAGAAGGGGTTCTGGATTTGGTTTCTGTCCAGCACTAGGTAATTATGTTGACCTTTTGCTTCATTAACCATGATAGGAAATTGAAAAGGTATAGCAATGGGATGCCCTGAAACTCCCACTGAAAACCCAGAAGAATTTTGGAGCTTATCACTTTCCACAGCCATGACAGGCAAAAATGGATTCTGATACAGCAAAGTCTCTCTCTCGGAAGTTGGCAAACCAAATTGAGATTTCTTATCAGGTTGAATTGGCTGCATTGGTTGGACAGAGGCCTGACTTACTTCAACCTCTTCTCTCTGTGAAACTAGGGAAGCATGTTGAACCTTGCCCATTCTCCATTGCATAGGCGGTAGAGGCGGCATAGGTGGCATCTCATCAAGATTATTTTCAGTTGCCTTGGGAAAGAGGTCAGGAAGAAGAGGTTTCAATGGATCCATGACAAGTTTTGTAGAGTTAATCTCCGGGCCAGATGAGTCTAGTAAGGAATAAGATGATGATGGTTCAGGTTCATCTGCATGAATTTCTGAAGCAAATTCAGAAGTAGCATGAGTGCTTTCTTTCTCCAATTGATATATCTGCATCTGCTGAGATTGAGATTTCTCAGAGGTAAAGTTTTCTTCATCTCTGGGCAGAAATTCTGCATCCTGTTCACCAACTTGTGATTGCAAGAGCAGCTCTAAATCAGTTTCAGACTCCAGCTGGTTACAGGAAGATGATGAATAACTATCTTTGCCATTCTGTAAAAGATCATTCTGGCCATTAAATATAGATTCTAACCGCCAAGTGTCTAACCCTGAAAATTCAGGCAACATTTTCATGTCATCGACAAAAGCACTGTGTTGGAATTGCTCCCTAGGAGAAGAATTTTGAATATTATTGCATATGTCTGAATCAGAAAGATCACAGGGCACCGATTTGTTCAGGTTCAATTGTACATCAGCAGAAGCAGTTTCAGGTTGATTCACTATCTTCTGTTCCTCTAATTCTGTCAAAGATTCTCTAGTAACTGTCTCGTTGACTTCCATCTCTTTCTCATGTGGATCTGCAAAAGCAGAAAGAGACTCTTCCAACTTTGTAAGATTACTCATCGGAGAATATAAGATATCAGATGATGTTATATCTAACGATAGTTCCAGTTCATTCTCCCTCTTCTCTTTATTCAAGTCCATGGAAATTTGAGCCAATTCCACTTCATTGGATTCCAATTCCATCTGATAAGAATCCGAAGAACCCAAGAGAGGTTCTTGCAAATTTAAAGGACTCCATGATGGAGAACAACTCAAACCTGAAGCTGGACAAGTAACGATACCCACATTATTTTCAGCACTATCAACAGAAGGAACGGTAAAAACAGCTTGATCTTCAGATTGAATATTTTCAGTGACCACATCATTTACCATCACAAGATTATCAGGAGAAGATGGATGCTTAAAACCACCATCACCTTCAACTGGATCAACACTGCAGGTGTATCCACTTATTTCATCACCTTGCACCATCTTTGGTATCTCTTCAAAATTTGATTGCAGATCAGAATACAAAACTTTAATTTCTGCTGGGACTGGTTCATCATGTGGATTGTCAGGATTTAAATCTGACGATAGCTCCCCAGTAAAGCAACTCACTGGAGGAACAAGGGACAAATCTTCCGAATTAAGTTGAGTTGCTATAATACAATCCTCATCTTTTGAGTCTGGACAATCGAGAACCAGCATAGTACCTGAATTCAAGTCTAATTCTTCCATGGATGAGCAAATGCGATCCTCTCCTTCTGAACCAATATCTCTACTAACCAAAATTTCAGAAGTGTTTTCATTAGGAGATTCTGCTTGCAACATTTTGATTTCAGAATGATCACTGCATTCATCTTCTTGAGCTAATTCTAAATCATTAGAAACTTGTAACAAATCATCAGAATGGACACATGGATCATCATCATCCAAGTTGCCTAAAGATTTTTTATCGGAAGAATCCACAGGGCTAGTGTAATCTTTTATTAGGGAGAGAGAAACAGGTTTGGCAGCAATAGATTCAACCAGACCTGTTCTGTCTTCATCATCTTCTAATCTTAAATTACGTTCAACAGAGTCAGATGGGGTTTCATCTGATTGAGTCCCTGCAGGTAGGGTCACTGGTGAGGCGGAACACAATACATGTCCTGAAGTCATCAGATCAAACGAGGCTTGCCCAGAATCAAAAATCTCTTCTTCATGAACATTTTCATCATCATGCATTACAAACTTACCACAATCTGTGTTTTGAAACTCAACAATTTGGGGAAGCTGGTTGGAACGTGTATCTTCAATCTCCGGTTTATAATATTTAGCATATGTGAATAATATAGGATCTGATTTTTCAACCACAGTGCTTAATGAATCAGAGCGAGTGAAATAGGATTTATCTTTCTTGAAAGGACTATTTTCACCTGATGTAGAGGAGTTTCCAATAGATTGAGAATCTGAAAAGTGAGCTTGCAGTTCTATATGCTCATTTCCATCTCTTCTGAATGAACTATTATTGTCTGATGTAGAGGAGGTTCCAGTTGAGTGAGAATCTGACAACCGAGCTTGCACGTCAATATGTTCTTCATTTCTATCTTGTTTGAATGAACTAATCTCATCAGACATTAAGGAGTCTCCAAACGATTGAGAATTTGAAAATTGAGCTTGTAGTTGATGTTCTTCTTTACCATGTGTATCTGTTACCCTTTGAATATTCAACAAGCTTTTCTTGGGTTTACACTCATTGTCAGTTTCCAATTCTGACTCCATGGTAGTCAAAGCATCCATATAATTGTCAACCTCACTAGTCACATCATCAGAACGGTACCCATCTAAGCTGCCTTCTATTTTTTTTTGTTCATCGACTGCCAATTCTGTTTCATCAGGAAACTTGTGATGATTAGAAGACATTGCATCTGTCACACCAGCTGAGATTTGTTCTTTCACCTTCACAAGATCACCATTTGTCTCACCATCCACTTCTGAAAATGGTTTTAGTTCCAATTCCTGCTCATTAGGGGATGAACATTTATTTTCATTTCCCAATGACTTTTTCACAGGATTAATGCTACTGATTTCAAGTATTTTAATCCCTGCTTCGCTAGTATCATCTGACGTCAATTTCTCAGGCAATGGAATGATTGAAGTTTCACAAATCATTTTATGATCAGGTGAGGGAGGTTCCAGAAACTTCTCCATGTAAATTTTCCCAGCTTTTACTTCAACTGCAGATCCATTCAATTGTCTTTTCTTCAACTTCACACGACGCGCAGGATCACTATAGCCATTCTCAATACGTTCCTCAAGAAGCAGCTGATGTAATCTACAATAATGGAAATTAAATTGAGTCACCAATCAACCATTTAAAGATCTTTATTCATTCCAAAAACAAGAAGAATAAATTAATGCACCACAATAAAATTATTGGAGCTCACTTTGAATGTGTTGGTACAACATTAGGGGCTTCACCGTCCCTCAACCGTGCTCCTTTCTTCTGCTGGAAAAGAAAGAAATAATTATATCTTCAAAATTGTAAGTATTCAATTTTCCATTGCCTAGAATTGTTTTCAATGACAATTACTCGGAGTTGCAACCCTAGTATGAACAAGAAAAAGCAGTGCCGAAAACTTGTCTGCTAGTATCACATATGGTTATATATATTATATGCATATATCAAAGGCACTGTCATGTGAATGGACCACATAATTCACATCATTCCATTGTGATCATAAATTAGCAGCAAGACAAAAATCAATACTGAAGCCAATTAGGATCAATTTATTAAAAGAAAATCAGAGGTTCTACCATTTAAAACAGTTTTCCAGAAAAAAAAAATTCTGTCAATAAATGGTAGAATTTGCAATGTTATACCTTGACTTTACGAATTCTCTTTTCCCTGTGAACAGATGAAGCTGACTCCATTTTAAAGAATGAAGGATCAGTATAACGTGTCAGACATGCCCCAGCCCCAGCCACATCAAACCTTTAAGAAGCCAAAAGCCAAGAAAGAAAAAATTTTCAAACATCAATAACAAAATAATATTTTTTTATTTATGTTGAAATCATATATGTCTAATGAATCAGGTCATCATACTTGTCCAAAAGGAACAGTCTTGGGGGACCGCGGCATTCTTCATATGAATCCATTATAAATCGAGGTAAGTCTCCATGGGTAACAAGATTCTGTTCAGACGGAAGATTAGGATGCCAATCAATCCCTGCAATGCAATAAGCAAGTGTGTTTAAATTAGACACGGGATCACTACACCTAAAGTTTACAACTTAAACCAAAATTGCAGCATTTTACAGGATTAACAGTATTCAAATCAATACAATAGCACTCTGTTATGAGTAATCTAACCTCCATTAGTAAAGAATGATGAATGATGAGTTTGAGAGTAAAAAGCCTTCTCAAGTGAAGGAACTTCAGCCTCAAGCTGTTGAACACGAGCCATAAGACCGTGGCCTCTTGCAGCAGTAGCCATTACTTCTTCATGTAAATCATGGAAGATCTCAGCAGCAAACCTAACCAAAACGAAATAGTTAAATGCAGACAACTTAATAGCACCTAGTAACTGTTAAAACTATAATTCAAAAACTTAAATGTTGATGCTGGGGTCAAAATTGCCAGTGCTAAAAAGGGCAGGAAATAACTTCAGGTATCCCAGTACAATTGGAACTTTGCCAAATAGAACTAACTTTCTAGTAATCAACTACAAAATACAGAATCCCTCGACTATCACAACTTTAGCAAGATATATAAATTTTCCTACCACAATCATTTTAATCAAATTGCTGAGATTAAGCCACCTAGGGTTCTGTAATACACACTCCAATACTCACCGCAGAAAAATCACAGTAACAGTGTTCTGAAATGCTACTCAGTTATAAAATGGACTACTGAATTACATTTTCTCCTTATCTGATTTTAACATATCAACAAATACTCAAAAACATTAAACTGAAACATACTTTTCCGACAATGAAATCACATTTAAGCACAAAAACTCAACTTTTCAAATTCATAATGTTTGTCCACCAGGAACTTCGTTAGTTCAAGAATTGTAGTCTAGTACCATTCGATCAAATTCGGACAAAAGTCGCCCTACACCTTCTCAACCTCAAAATTTAAACCAATAAGAGCACTACAACCACTCATTTTCTTCTCATCTTTTTTTTTTTCTTCAAATTTCTATATATATACAAAGTTAAAGAGCCAAAAGCTAATGGAGAATCAACGATGAGACGGCGATTAAGCTAAAAAGGAAAATTAGATTCAAAAACTAATCTCATAAATCAGTTCAGTTCCAGGACATAAAATTAGGAGGGGGGGGGGGTTAGGGAATAAATTAATTAAATAATAACCAATTAACCAGAATACAACCACCAAATTAAACATCTCTATATATGTTTTCCTCTAATTCCGAACTCAACCGAACCGGTTCCTCGATCCAGCTACCAAATGAAATAACGAAACCAAGTCCAAAAAGCACAAAATCTCGGCGAATTAAGCTCACTCCAGCACAAACTCGAAGATTCCACAATTTTTTTTTCTTCAATTTTTTCCAAACTCAGCACTCGTTGGACTAAACGTAATCACCGTTCACCGAAACAGCGAGTAAAATCACTTGAATTGCATTGCAGAGCTCAAAGCAGCTCCAAATCAAAATCACAAAATTTGAGAACTCAAATTGAGAGAGAGACAGAAAAACTGAGATGAAAAAAATTAAAAAGAAAAAAAGAAACTGACTCACTCCGCAAGGTCGCCGAGCTGGCGCAAGAGACCAACGAGCCCGGCCATGGCGACGGCTTCGAGGAGAGCTTCGGGATCATCTTTGTCGGCGGCACGGTACAGTTCGGGATCCGCCAAGTTGTGCTCATTCCTTATGTGGTACTTGGAGAGAGGCATACTTCAAAGAATTCGGTAATTTGAGAAACCCTAGTGTCTCACGGTGATGGTGTTGCTTCTTCCTCTTTGTGCTCTTTGATCCTCTTTCTTATTCCGGTGACTCTGTTGCCTCTTCGTTCCACCATGGAAGAGAGAGAAGGAACAAAGAAGAACGAGAGAGAGCGTGTGTGTGTGTGTGTGTGTTTATTTTTATATAATTTTATGGGGAAATGAAATGAAATGAATATACGGTGGTGGTGGGTGCGTGACTTAGACGTGAAGACAGTGAAGGAAGGTTACTAGCAGTGACTATTTATTATTTAACCCAGTCGGAGAAAAAGTAATAATTGATTTGGAATTTTGGAATAATAATAAAAATATAATAATTAAGAAAAACTATAGTTTTTTAATTGTAGAAGTGACCGCGGACAAGGGATATTTTATGGAAAAAGCTAGTCGTAACAAAAAAAATAAAAAAAAACTTAGTATCTCGCGTATGTTTATATAATCACATAATTAGAATAGAAGCATAAAAAATGATCATAGGATCATATGTAATTAAATAATAAAAATTATGTATATATGAAGTATTGTGAGTTAAATTATATAGTAAGAATTACTCATATTTATATAGGAAGTGTTTTGGATTGGGTTATAGGTTTATAGATTTGGAGCAATCTGATCACCTAAGATAACTCTCAAATGTTACTGTGTACATAAAGCAACTTATACATTAGATGTAACTCCATCAACATAAAAGAATATTCACCATACCCTGCATAAATAGTGGATTAATCTTAAGAAATAATAATTTTATATAATTTCAAGTAATAATATTTAATACGTACTGAATACTTAAATTTTTCACACTTTTAAACGCTCATACACACACACACACATAGCAAGGTGAAAGAAGTATGACCTAATTCTCAATTAGAAAATCTACCCTCTTTGCGTATATACTAACTTGAGCGTCAAAGTGCATTTTGCAGGTACCCACCCATTACTCCATTGATGCTGATGTTACGCTACAGAAGAATCTATAATCTCTTACCTTCTCAGGTAATTCTCAAAACTCAGTTCTGAACATTGATGCCGTCTGTGGAAAAGATAAATTTCTACTCCTAGCACCACCTTCAATACTCCCATTACCGCTACCATCATGGTGAACACAAGAAAGAGACAAATCTCAACTAACCAGAACCGTGCTTCTGCTGCGTGCCAACCATCTTCTGCAAATCATTGTCCAACATTAGCCCTTGCTATTTACAAACCACTTCTGGGACCAGCCGTAGCTCATCCAGAACCCAGGCAGAACAAACAAGAGACTTCCTCCACTAGAGAAAACCCCCTCCTCCTTCATAAGCTACGATGAGGCAACGTCTAGGCCTTCTGAGAGCACTTTTTAGGGGTGCTAAACAGTGATTGTCTGCGCTGCAACACCCTGGGGATCAAGTGGAGAATGAAGAAAACTGCTACCACAATGAACTAACTCGAGCAGTAAACACCATCTTAGGGGCTTCGCAGGCGGTGGCGAGTTTAGAAATGCCAGGAAAAAGGCCCTCCAGGCAGTGATGAGTGTGGCATCCCTCACAGAATCCAAATCGGGCAATGGCAGTGGGTCAAGAAAAGCTCCATAGATCTCGTTTTCTGATGAGGATTATGGAAACACCATCCCTGATCACGATGACCCCATAGTCATTATCAGGATAATTACAAACGTCGAGGTTCGTAGAATGTTCGTGGATCAGGGAAGCTCACCTGACATAATGTTCCTAGACTTATTCAACAAGCTAGGAAAAGGAAGAGCTCATCTCGTACACCGATGAGTTGAACAGCTTCATAAGGGACAAGATCACCCCGGTGGGATATATTGAGACTCACCTTACTTTGGGGAAAGACTCCCTCTTTAAAACTATCAAGGTCAAGTTCTTGGTCGTTGATTTCCCTTATGCCTACAATGTTATTCTAGGTCGTCCTTCGCTCAATGCCTTTGGGGCAGTGATTTTCACGTCCCACTTAGCTACGAATTTTTTGGACCACCAGGATAGAGTTGTGACAGTTAAAAGAGATCAAGTCACGGTGAGGAAGTACTACAATGAGAACCTAAAAATTACCAAAAAAAAACCTCAGACCGCGGATCAATGCAACGATTCGATTCCAGTCACTACAGACTCTGTCAACGTCCTCTTGATCGAGATGGACGTATGTGAAGAGATCCGTGATACACGTCCCCAACTTAATGGAGAGCTCCAGCCCGTTCAACTTGGTACCAAGCCAGACCAAGTAACTAAGATTGGAGGCCAACTCAGTTAGGAAGAAAAACCCGGTTGTTCGAGGTCCTACAGAAAAACAAAGATTTATTCACTTAGACTTCAACAAATATGTCGGGCCTAGTCCCAAACTTTATTTACCACCGACTTTCTATTATGAAGAATGCAAAACCAGTGGCTCAACGTAAAAAGAAGATGGATTCAAAAAGGGAAGAAGTGATCCAAAAACAAGTGAAAGAGATCTTAGAGGTCGAGTTCATCAGAGAAGTCTCATATACCATGTGACTTCTAACGTGGTCCTAGTCAAGAAAGCTAATGGGAAGTGGCGTATATGCATCGGATTACACCGATCTCAACAAAGCGTGCCCGAAAGACCTCTACTCACTTCCCAACATCGACAAGCTAGTGGACAACTCGTTTGATTTTAGGTTACTCTCCTTTATAAATGTCTATTCTGGATACAACTATATTCCCATGAACCCAGAAGATGAAGAGAAAACTACCTTCATAACCGAGATGGGGAGTTATTGTTACTGGGTCATGTCATTTGGACTAAAAAACGCAGAAGAAACTTACCAGTGTGTAATGAAGAAGGTTTTCGAGGGACAAATTAGCAAAATGCTAGAAGTATATATTGTGGATATAATAATCAAGACAGCGGACACCGGTAACCACATTAAAGACTTTGAGGAAGTGTTCAATGAGATTCGGAAGTACAACATGCCGTTGAATCCATAAAAGTGCACCTTCGAGGTACAAGCTGGGAAATTTATAGGGTTTCTGCTAACAAACCAAGGTATTGAGGCCAACCCAGAGAAATGCCAAGTCATTCTCAACATACGCAACCCCTATTCAATCAAAGAGGTACAACAATTGACGAGTTGAATCGTTGCCCTCACACGTTTCTTGGCCAAGGTCGCCCAAAAGTTTCTTCTTTTTTTTCCAAACTTTAAAAAAAGGAAAGAACTTCGAATGGATCTCAGAATTTGAGGTCGCATTTCAAGAGTTGAAGAAGATGTTGTTAACGCCACCTATTCTGACAAGACCAGACCTTGGTGAGACACTCTACATCTACCTCTCTGTCAGCAACAAGGCAATCAGCCTAGTTCTGATAAGAGAAACAAATGAGGATCAGAAGCTAGTTTGCTTCGTCAATAAAGTCCTCTAAGGCCTCAAGATCTGCTACCAAAAAATTGATAAGCTGGCTCTAGCGTAATTAATCACTGCAAAAAGGCTGAGATAATACTTCTAATGTCACCTTATGGTAGTAAGAATAGATCATCTAATCAAGCAAATACTCCACAAGCCAGATATTGCGAGGAGAATTATCACTTGATCAATAGAGCTTTCCGAATTCAAAATAACTTATGATCCAAGACCAGTTGAAAAAGCTTAGGTACTGTCTGACTTCCTGGTTGAGCTCACACTAGACTCCAATCATCCTAGAGCACATTCTTGGACCATCTATGTTGATGGATTCTTGAATCCCAAAGGGAGCAGTGTCATGGTCATGTTGGAAAATAAAGTCGGCCTTGTACTAGAACATTCATTGAGGTTCGAGTTCCCCATATCCAATAACAGGCCGGATACAAAGCATGCATAGCAGGCATTAACATAGTGAAGGAAATAGGAGCTATGGACATAGGCCTATGCAGTAACTCCCAATTGGCGATGTCTCAGATCTGAGGGAAATATCATGTTAGGAGCACTTATTAAAAAAGTACTTAGCCAAGGTGAAAAAGTTATTAGAGGGTTTTGACAGTGTTAATGTAAAGCACATCCCAAGAGAGCAAAACTCTAGGGCTAACATCCTATCAAAACTTGCTAGTACGAAGAGCCCCGACAATAATAGGTCTGTGATCCAGGATACCTTATTCACTCCCAGTATCACAGATAATGAAATCCTCATATTGGAAGATGAAGAAACCTGGATGACACCCATATTAGCCTACCTTTACAATGGCTCACTACCCAACAACCAAAAAGAAGCCTAGAAGATAGTACAGATAACAACATTGTACACCATTTATGATAACTAGTTGTATCATCGTGGTTTCTCTTCCTTCCTTTTCAAATATCTTGATCTTAAGGAGGCAAAATTTGTCTTGGCCAAGATTCATGAAGGAAGCTCGGGGCACCATCTCGGGGACAAGTCCTTAGCACAGAAGGCATTAAGGGTTGGATACTATTGGCCCATCATGGAAGCCGATAGTAAAGAACATGTGTAAAGGTGCAACCAATGCCAACATCAATCAAGCGTTTATGCAGCACCTCCTGAGGAATTGTTTACGATGTTTGTCCCCTAGTCATCTACCAATGGCAAATAGACATCATAGACCCCTTTCCTAAAGCACCAGGGCAAGTCAAGTACATGGTGGTAGCTTATGATTATTTCACCAAGTGGATTGAGACAAAACTATTGGTCACAATCACCTCTGTGCGAATTCAAAAATTCATCTACAAAAATATCATCAGGAAATTTGGAATCCCGAAGTCAATTATCACGAACAATGGTACTCAGTTCACTGATAAGAAATTCAAGGATCTCTTGGCTGGGCTCAAGATTAAACAACATTTTACCTTGGAAAAGCATCCAAAAACCAATGGACAAGTTGAGGCCGCCAATTGGGTCTTACTTAAGGGGATAGAAAAATAGACTTGATGACGCTAAAGGAAATTGAGTGGAACAACTCGATCATGTCCTATGGGCATATCGAACCATACCACATTCCTCTACAGGAGAAATCCCCTTTAAGTTAACCTACGATTGTGAGGCCAAGATCCTGGTGGAAATAGAATAGTCGAGCTGGAAGAAGCAAAACTTCTTTGAGGAAACCAACTTAAACTTCATCTGCCATGAACTTAATTTGTTTGAAGAACATCGTCATATTGCCCACGTTTAGGAAGTAGCTCTCAAGCAGAAGATCATCGTGCGGTATAATTCCAAAATGATCTCACGTCGGTTTAACCCTGGTGACCTTGTGCTGCGCATGATGGACATCAGAGGAAAAAATGCAAAAGATGGGAAGCTAGCTCCTAATTGGGAATGACCATACAAAATTGCATACAAAACCAATATAGGAGCCTACACCCTAGAAACCCTCTTGGGCAAGGCAACTAAGAACTTCTGGAACGCGGACAAGCTGAGAAAGTATTATAGTTGAACATTATATTAATAAGCCTATATTTTATAGTCTTATATTAGATTAATTGTGGTGATTTGCTTATATTTATTGGTGAATTTAAGATGGATCCTTCTCATTATCTTCGTTTTCGTAGATTAAAGAGATTTATCACATTTGGAGTGAAAGCAAGCAAAGACACCACGTTTTTAGAGCAAAAAGATGATCATTTGCATGACTGATAAACACCATTTTTTATATATTAGTTAACTATCATATTCGACATTTTAGACCTCTCTTGTGCTTAATTAAGTGATTTTGGTCACCATTTATAAGTTTGAGTTCAAATTAGGCTTAGTTGTATTTTTCAGTATTGTGACAATTTTACAATATTTTTGTATTTCAGGTATAACTTGAGTTATAGACATCTAACAATTATGAACTTTACCTTTTAGAAAATATGAGAGGAAGCTTTACAATTTTGATGAAGAGCTCCAGAGCAGTATTGGATGTCTAATGGGTCATATTAGGTCTGAAAGTCAGAACAGATGTGTTGTCATTAGAACCTAAGTAGTTTGCAAATATTAGGTCGTATCTTAGGCTATAGGAGTCATATTGGGCTGAAACCAGTGGCATTGGAAACCTGAAACAAAACCCTTCAACTTTCATGAAGATCACTTATCTAAACGGTGACATTTTTATTAGGCTTTTAACATCTGAAGTTAGACACAACCTTGTGTCAAACTCAGAAACAATTGAGGAGTTAGACACGACCTTGTCTAACTTGGAAAACGCTTCTGCCAAGGACACACAACTGTGTTTCTAGGTAACACAATCGTGTGTCCCCTTACAGTGTAAGTTACGTGATTTTTTAAGTCACACGGTCATGTTGTGTACTCATACGGCTATGTGAGGCTTCCTGGAGTTAAAAATAGACAACTTTTCCCCTAAATTATTATAAATAAAGCAAATCCCTAAACCTAAAGGGAGAACCTTTTGGAGACTTTTTGTGACGACAGACTTTGAAAGGCAAAAGGGAGTTTCAGTTTTTCTCATCCAAAAATTGGAGGCTAGGGTCTTGAAGACAAGTGTAAGAGTAATTGAAGTTTAACTAACGAAGACATCTTCTCCTTCTTCATCTTCTCAATCTTCCCTTTTGATAGAATCATGGTTGTTTCCTTAACTTTTGTTCTTATTTGTGCTACACTAGTCATGAGTGGCTAAATTGCTTTTTCTAAGATTAGGATGTTGTTAGACCAATTGTGTACCATGAGTGCACGGATCGTTCAAGTAATACAGATACATAATATAAGTTCGTTCCCACGAGTATATATGACTTCCATTACTAAGTAACAAACAATAGCTTAGCTAAATTCTATTCAAGAATATATAAAAATGAAGAAAAACAAATAAACTAAATCTAAACTACAAAAGCAATAAAGATAAGGGTTTAGAGATCTAGGGAATCCTTCTTCACCTTCTACTTCAACTAATGACATGCAATCCTTATAAGCAACATCAATAATTAGTTAGGTTAGCTTGAGAATCTGATTTAGTCAAAAACCTATGTCTAGGTCAATTAACCATGGTGTCATTTACCTAATCCACTATGTTTCTTATGTTTTCATGAGGACTAGTATAAGCTCCACTAATGAACGATCTATTATCAAACACATGCTAATATATGGCTAAAAGGTATATTTCTATCCAGTTAGCGAATCAACTCATCCAAGCTAATTAAACTCGTCGAACATGCATCAATCATACTATATCCATATCCGCAAATCGCTATGTTTAGTTCATTTGCATCAATCAAGATCATGCAATTATTGGCCAAACAAGAGCAAGCATTAAGCATAGGCATGGAAGAACAAAACCAAACATCAATAGAAACTCAAAGTAAGACATAAACATCAATATACATATAAAAATCTAAAGTATTTCCTAAATACAGCTGCTAATCCATTAAACATGAATTTACAACAAAAACCATGCTCAAGAGATAGGGAAGAGAAGAGAAACAAAGGGAGAAGAAGAAGGAATCCATGGATGTGGTCCTTGAAGCTTGAATCTCTCTCTATGAGGAATATGACATCCAACATAGCCTCCCTAGGACTCAAATATGCTTAGAAATAAAGTTCAGGTTGCAGCCTCTCTAAACTCAGCAAGGCTTCCACGAAGCTCTCTCTTAAAATATGTTGAAAATCTATTTATAGACTTAAAAAAACAGAGGCATGCCGCGACATTAACATGCCTACGCCGCGGCGTGTGTCAATTTAGGTCAGGGACGCCGCGGCATTGATTTACTTGTGTCGCGATGCTCAATTCTTCGTGCCCCTGACTTTGATGCAGGGGAGGAACGTGCCACGACGTATGCTCCTCAGCGCCGCGACGTTACATCCTAATATGCAAATTTGGCTTCCTCTTCTCATGCTAGCTTAAATGCTTTATATATCATCTTGTTTGGAGCTCTTCCTATGATAGAGAAAACACCAAATCAGTAACAGATATAAATTTACTTAACCAATAATATAATACGCACAGTTTGCTCGATATCATATAGGAAATGTATCAGAATTGGATATAACAAATATAAGTGCAAAACCTTCCAAATATGCATGAATACAAGGACTTTAGCAATCAGAGAAATACAAAAATAGGGCACAAATAACTATACATTGTGGAGTTATCACACCCCCAAACTTAACCTTTTGCTTGTCCTCGAGCAAAACAAAGCATGACCAAGTAAACTCACTTACAATTTGGACTCAACATGCATTCAACAATTAGCAAGTTTCAATCTTTCTATTCTTCAATTAAACCACAACTACTAGTGTGTAATGATTACTTCAATCCATAAAAAGTTCAAATGCCCCAAAACCAGTTTCACACATACATAATCCGTCACATGCTAACAATCTAGCTTCCTTCCATGCAATTCACATTATCCATGAACTTGCAAGATAAACTTCTACTATTCAAATCATACATATCCGGATAAGTTGATAAACATACATGTTTATGAATCATATGATCCATAAAAATTGAGCATAAACTTTCTTTCCACTAATGTAAACCACACACAACTGAGGATCAAGAGGGTCATTACAACTTGTAATGTTAGGCCATGGTATGGGCGTAAGAAAAGAAGAGAAATGATACATACAAACATTGAGATACATACACATATGATTTCAAGACTTGAGCCCAAGAGAGATTCACAGGGTATTTCAAAAAGACTTTGAAAGATCAGAACTCATCAGAACCATTCAATGCTTTTCATTTTTAACTTTTCTTCTTTCATTGCTTGCTTTGCTTTTCTCTTTTTTCATTTTCTTTCTTTTTCTTTTTTTTTTCTTTTTACTTTAACAAAGCAATTTCTTTTTCCTTTTGATTGCATTTGGTTCCTTCAAGCTCATTTTTTTTTAAACATACATACTCATTTTCACTGGACTCACTTCAAGAAATACATATCATGTACTCAACAGACATTAAGGTAGGAAAAAAATGCAATGCTTTCACATGCATTAAAATAGTTAACAAGTTAAGGAATACATGGGGTGAATGAAAAACATATAAGGCCAAACAATTATAAGACTTCAAAATGGGACCTAAGGATATCATCATTCACGGTAGGCTTAAAAAGCTCAATCGGTCCAAAGAATGCCCTAATCATTTTCTCAGTCATGCATAATCTATGATTTCGTCCTAAGATAGTTTAAAAATAACTTTTAGGATCATCGAAACTCTACATGTACATCCATAAACTTTCTCTAAACATGCACTCTTATCATTTTCAAAGTTACATTTGCATCTAAGTGGAATGTAGATCATACATGAAAAGAAACTAAACTGTTTCACATGCGTTAAGATCAGATAAGGTTTCACTCATAAGGGGACAAATAGCAACATTTCATTTCATGAACAACCAAAACAACACTAGCAGTCTTTTGCAATAAAGCATGCATTCAAATAGATTAAACTTTTCAATTTAACATGCATCACATCATTTGCTTAATAGTAAAAATTGAAACTTCTTTGCAAATTCATCAGTAATAACCAAAACAAATCAAAACTTATGGAAACATTGTGGCTATCACAACTGCATCAAGAAAATATCATCACATGCATATCTAATATATCATAGTAATCAAATCATATAATGACATGATAACTCCACAAAGTGTAGTTATTTGTACCCCATATCTGAGTTTCACTAATTGCTAATGTCCTTATTGTCATGCATATTTAGAAGGTTTTGCGTTTATATTTGTTATATCCAATTCTGATACCTTTCCTATATGATATTTAGCAAACTGTGCATATTTGATATGTGATTAAGTGAATTTGTAACTCTTACTGATTTGGTCTTTTCTCTATATTAGGAAGGGCTCCAAACAAGATGATATGTAGAGCAATTGAGCGAGAAAGGGAAGAGGAAGCCAAATTTGCATTTCAAACATCAACGCCATGGCATGTCACGTGAATGTCGCGGCATGAGCCTCCCTTGCATCAAAAGTCAGAGGGCTACGCAAATGGAGCGTCGTAGCTTGGCATATTAATGTTGCGGCGTCCTTGACCTAATTTGATACGCGCTGCAGCGTAGGTATGTTAATGTTGCGGCGTGCCTCTATTTTTCTGAGTCTATAAATAGATTTTAAGAGAGAGGTCCGTTTTAGTTTCTAGGTTTTAGAGAGGCTACGGCCTGTTCTTCATTTCTGGGCTGATTGGATGCCTAGGGAGGCTAGGTTGGATGCCATCTTCCTCATGGAAGAAGATTCAAGCTTTAAGGATGCTATCCATGGATTCCTTCCTCTTCTCCCTTTGTCTCTCTTCTCTTCTCTATCTTTTGAGTATGATTTTTTATTGTAAATTCGTGTTCAATGGATTAGCAGCTGTATTTAGGAAATACTTTGGATCTTTCTATGAGTATTGATGTTTATGTTATCTTTTGAGTATATATGGATGTTTAGATTTGTTCTTCCATGCCTATGGTTAATGCTTGCTTCTGTTTGATCAACAATTGCATGATCTTAATTGATGCAAATGAACTAGACATAGGGATTTGTGGAGATGGACATGGTATGGTTGATGCATGTTCGACAAGTTTAATTAGCTTGGATGAGTTGATTCGCTAACTGGATAGAAATATGCCTTTTAGCCATGTATTAGCGTGTGTTTGAGAATAGATCGTTCATTAGTGAAGTTTATACTAGTCCTCATGCAAACATAAGAAACATAGTGGATTAGGTAAATGACACCAAGGTTGATCGACCTAAACATAGGCTTTTGACTAAATCAGATTATCAAGCTAACTAATTAATCATTGATGTTGCTTATAAGGATTGCATATCATTAGTATGAAATAGGAGGTGAAGAACGATTTCCTAGATCTCTAAACCATTGTCTTTCTTCTACTTCAACTTAGAGAATCCTTCTTCACCTTCTACTTCAACTAATGACATGCAATCCTTATAAGCAACATCAATGATTAGTTAGGTTAGCTTGAGAATCTGATTTAGTCAAAAGCCTATGTCTAGGTCAATCAACCTTGGTATCATTTACCTAATCCACTATGTTTCTTATGTTTTTATGAGGACTAGTATAAACTCTACTAATGAACAATCTATTCTCAAATACATGCTAATACATGGCTAAAAGGTATATTTCTATCCAGTTAGCGAATCAACTCATCCAAGCCAATTGAACTCGTCGAACATGCATCAACCATTCCATATCCATATCCACAAATCTCTCTGTTTAGTTTATTTGCATCAATCAAGATCATGCAATTATTGGCCAAACAAGAGTAAGCATTAAGCATAGGCATGGAAGAACAAAACCAAACATTAATAGAAACTCAAAGTAAGACATAAACATCAATATCCATATAAAGATCCAAAGTATTTCCTAAATACAGTTGCTAATCCATTGAACACGAATTTACAAAAAAAATCATGCTCAAGAGATAGGGAAGAGAAGAGAAACAAAGAGAGAAGAAGAAGAAATCCATGGATGTGGTCCTTGAAGCTTGAATCTCCTTCCATGAGGAAGATGGCATCCAACCTAGCCTCCCTAGGCCTCTAATCTGCCCAGAAATGAAGTTCAGGTCGCAGCCTATCTAAACTCAGCAAGGCTCCCATGAAGCTCTCTCTTAAAATCTGTTGAAAATCTATTTATAGACTCAGAAAAACAGAGGCACGCTGCGGCATTAACACGCCTACGCCGCGGCGCTTGTCAATTTAGGTCAGGGATGCCGCGACATTGATTTACTTGCGCCGCGGTGCTCAATTCTTCGTGCCCCTGACTTTGATACAGGGGAGGAACGTGCCGTGGTGTACACTTCTCAGTGCCGCGGCGTTACATGCTGAGATGCAAATTTGGCTTTCTCTTCCCATTCTAGCTCAAATGCTCCATATATCATCTAGTTTGGAGCTCTTCCTATGACAGAGAAAACACCAAATTAGTAACAGATACAAATTCACTTAACCAATAATATAATACACACATTTTGCTCAATATCATATAGGAAATGTATCAGAATTAGATATAACAAATATAAGTGTAAAACCTTCTAAATATGCATGAATATAAGGACTTTAGCAATCAGAGAAATACAAAAATGAGGCATAAATAACTACACATTGTGGAGTTATCAGATGCAACTCTCTACTTATCTATGTTGAATTGTTAATTTGATTCTTTATTAATGAAAAAGTATTATTATTGATTCATTCTTAGAATGCTTAATGCTTGTGGTATGTTGTCGGTCATATTTATATGATCTTAGGCTTTAGGTAAAGGATTGAAAGATGAGATCTAATTGCTAGATAATCTAAGAATTGAATTTAGGAATTGAGACCTAGACATAAGCTTAAATCCTTCGTGGAGCAAACGATTGTCATAAAACTTAATGAGTTGGAACTTGGATTAATTTCCATAAGAATGTGATTAATAGAGTTTTAGCATGTTTTTAGTGCCAAGAAATTTGGTTTTAAATAATTTAGGACAAATTGCCTTCAAGAACATAATTGAACATTAGCAAAGATAGGATTACAATTTATCATAGGGGGTAGTATAGTGAATTCCTAGTCCTAGACCTTTAAATTTTAGTTGAATCTTAAATTTTCTAAATTTATTTGCTTATTTTATTGCTTTGATTTTCATCTTGATTTTAATTTAGCTTTCAATATTATTTTTATCCGCTTAAATAATCAAAATCCCTATAAGAGTTAGTAATCAAACGATCCTCGAGGGAATGATCTTTATTTTACTACTTGTACAATCTATGTGCTTGCGAAAAATTCACAACAATTTTTTGACGCCATTGCTGGGGATCGTGTTGATATTAACACAAGTGGCAATTTGGTTGATTTAAGTAATTTTTATTTTATATAATTTATTCTTTGAATTTTCAAGTATTATTTCTTTCTTATGCATAAAAC
The DNA here is from genome assembly GCA_029884605.1 of Ormosia emarginata. Lineage (NCBI taxonomy): Eukaryota > Viridiplantae > Streptophyta > Magnoliopsida > Fabales > Fabaceae > Ormosia > Ormosia emarginata. Next base: position 17,960,407 of record JAQQTP010000068.1, on the reverse strand, counting down.
AAGGAGCCAAGAAGATCTTACTATCCAAGTTGATCTTGAGATCGAGAGGATACTTTGTAATGTTAGAAGGGAAAGAAGAATACTGAGAGTTGAGGAAGACCACATGGCGAACAACAATAACCAAGTCGCCAATCAAGGGCCAAGGCTGAGGAATTATGGCCCCCTCAACACTAACACTTGTTAGTCTTCCATTGTAAGGCCACGGGTAGAGGCCAATAATTTTGAGATTAAGACGTCATTAATCTAGATGGTCCAACAATTGTAATTTAGCGAGTCAACAACTGAGGACCCAAATCAGCATTTGGATAAATTCTTGGAGTTATGTGACATGATAAAGATAAATAGGGCTACAACTAATGCTATGTGGGTCAGGCTTTTCCCCTTTTCTCTTAGGGAAAAGGCAAAGAAGTTTATTCACTTAGAAGCCCCAAATTCACTAACACATGGGAGTTGATGGAGCAAGCTTTCTTGGACAAGTACTATCTGGTTAGAAAAATAATCAAGCTTCATCAAGACACACTATCTTTTCCCAAAAGGAAGATGATTCACTTTATGATGCATGGGAGAGATACAATGATCTCATTTGTCAGTGTCCACATCATGACTTACAAGATTTTGTTGTTATACAACATTCTATGTTAGGTTAACTTTTTCTACAAAACCAACTCTTGATGTCGTAGTAGGCGGTGCTTTGACGACAAAGACTCCAACAGAGGCAATGGCTTTGATTCAGGAGGTCGCTTCGAACATTTATTTATAGCCAATGAGAGACCATCTTCAAAAAAGCAAGCCAGACTGATAAAGCTTAATGCAATTACTATGTTGAATGCCAAGTTCGATGCCTTAACTAAGTCACTTGAGAAGCTGAATGTCAATGTTATCGCTACTCCTAACATCACGTGAAACATGTGGCGGAGGGAATTTGGTTTTGGAATGCAATGCAGTAGAAAAGTATTCTCAAGACCTGTCTTTGGAGAAAATGAGTTATTTGCAAAATGACAATTTCAAGACTTAAGGAAATCCCTTCTCTAACTCTTATAATCCCAGATGGAGAAATCTCCCCAATTTCTCATATAGTACCCAACAAAACCAAGGGGCTCCATCCAACAATAGACCACTACCTCGATTCCAACAACCTAAACAATATTCTCAAGGTGCGAAGTCCAATTTAGAAGCCCTTATGAAAAATTTCATAGTTACTCAATAGGAACAAAATCAAGTCATTCAAGCACAAGTGCAACAACATGGGGAGTCCATTAAGCAAATCAATACTCATCTAGATCAAATAATCACTCACTCCAAGTTGCTTCAAACTCAAATAGCCCAACAAGCAAGCTTGTTCAACATGATGCAAGGGCGAATAATAGGTCAACCGGAAACTAATCCAAGGGAGCAAGTTCTAACAATTTCATTGAGAAGTGGTAAGCAACTTGAAGGCCCCACAAGGAAAGATAAGCTTGAAGATAAGGAAACCCATGAAAATGAGGAGAAGCAAGAGAAGAGCGAGGATAAAGCAAGAGATTAAGAAAGCGTTAAAAAGTATGTTCCTCCAAAAGTATATGCTCCACCTTTGCCCTTTCCTCAAAGCTATCAAAATGCAAAGCTTAATCATCAATTTGGAAGATTTTTAGAGGTACTTAAAAAGCTTTACATTAACGTTCCTTTTACGGGAGCTCTCTCCCAAATTTCCTCTTATACTAAGTCCTTAAAAGAGATTCTCCCTAATAAGAGGAAGCTTGAGGACTATGAAACTGTTGCTTTGATGGGAGAATGTAGTGCAATCATTCAAAACAAGCTGCCACCTAAGCTTACAGATCTGGGTAGCTTTTCAATTCCATGCTCAATTGGGAACATGGATATTAACAAGGCTTTGTGTGATCTTGGAGCAAGCATGAGTTTGATGCCCTTTTTTATTTGTGAAAAACTTGATATTAGGGAGCTCAAGCCAACCACCATATTTCTTTAATTAGTAGATAGGTCAATCAAACATCCTATTCACATATTAGAGAATGTACCATTGAAAGTGAAAAATTTTTACATACCAGTCGATTTTGTTGTGCTTGAGGTGGAAGTAGATGTTCAAACCCCCCATCATCTTGGGCAGGCCATTCCTCGCCACTGGAAATACCACGATTTATAACTGTCAAGGAAAATTAACATTCCAATTAAATGATGAGGAAATAATTTTTAATGTTTTTAATTCTATCAAATATCATAGTTCCTTTGATTCATGTAATTGCATAGATGCTACTGATATTGCGGATAACGGTGTGTTTTCACTTCTGCAGGAATTTGTAACTGATGATATACCAGAAAAGATTTTGCCCAAGGCTGCCACCAACTTTGAGAATGTTAAGCTCTGCAAGAAGAGACCAAAGTAACGACATGACAAGTATATCAGCATGAGTTTAAGATTGGGGATAAAATTCTTGCCTATAACTCATGTCTTCGTTTTCTTCCTGATAAGTTTTAGTCAAAAGGGTATGGACCATATGAGATTGTTTGCGTCTTATTGTACGATGTGCTTGAGGTGAAGAAAGAAGGTCATAAGACATTCCTGATAAATGGCCAGAGAGTAAAGCAATATTAAGAAAGAGTGAGGACTAAGCACCACTCCATTAACATCACTTAAGCATGGAACCGGCCCATAGTAAAACTAATGATTATAATTTAGTGCTTCACAGGAGGCAACTTGTGTTTCGATCCTTGCATTGGTTTTTCAGTTTTTGCTTTGTTTTTTTTATAATAAAAAAAATTGTTTTGACCCTTTTTGTTTTTCTTGTGCAGTTTTAAACAACATGTCACCGCTCAGTTAGACTAGATGTTTAAGTTCATAACTACACGCCTCCATCTGGCTCCACCTCTCCCATCACCTTTGTGATCTTGCATTTCTATTTTCAGGGAAGTTTTATTGTCCTTTGCTATGTTATTTTTCTTGTTAAACACTGAGGACAATGTTTATCTTAAGTGTAGCGGGAAATCGATGAACACTTGAGTATTGCATCGAATCAAGCAAGAATTATGTATTAATTGCTTGAATTAATACGGAGCTCATAAATATATGTTTTAAAGGGGAGTCCACTACTTATGAACTGATTTTGTGCAAGACATTTTTTTTTTGAATTTCAATTGAGTTTTGAAACATTTAGCATCATATTTAGAAATTAGTCATGTCTGTTTGCATTTGTTCTCTTTATTAACATTAGCCAGAAAGTGAGTTTTGAGCTTTAATGTATGGATCTTTCATAACAAAATCTTATTTTTCTTCTGGAGTGAGTTTTCTCTTGATTAATGTGTGCTAGAACTTGTTTTGATATTTTGTTGAGACTTTAATGATTCACATACATACTTGAACATGATTAAGGCAATTAGGCAACTCTTTCTTGACTTCTAGAGTTGCATTGAGAAAATAATCCCTTAGTTGTCTCATTTGAACCTGAAATTGATTTCTTTGGATACCTAATTGAATAATCAGGTTGGATGCATTGATTTTTGAATAATGAAGCAACTAATGTGTTAATTGAAATGTCTTGAAAGGTTGCTTTTGTCTTCAAGGGTAAAAATTAAAAAAATATATATATAAGGAAGAAGAAAGAAAATGATTATTCATGAAAAATAATGAGAATATTGGGTTGAAAGTGAGAATCTATTATACCATTGTGCATATATTTTATTTATCATCTTTTCAACCTGATTCTATTGTGTATCGATTTATCCATGAGCATTCTTTACTTTTATTTACCTTTATCCTACCTTTCATTATTCCCCTTAGCCTCGTTACAACCAAAGGAAGTCCTTTTGATTCTTCTGTTATATGTGAACTAGGAAGTGGAGATGAGATTGATAACCAAGCCTATGATATTGCATTTTTTAAGAGAAATTTGAGTGATCTCTTTGTCCATAAACACTTGAGTGATGAAAAGATGAGTAATCTTAATTGGTTGGTAAAGAAAAAATATGCGAGTTAGACCCAAGCCTCTAATTGTTTTAAGTGCTAATTGATCTTGCTTGATTGGATTTATTTGCCAAGCTTAATTGAATTTTTAAATTGTAGAATTTCTCTTAATTCATGTTTCTGGATGCTGAATTTAATCTTATTTTTTATTCTTATTCTTTGCCTGAGTACAAGCAAAGCTCAAGTGTATGGGAGTTTGATAAGTCTATATTTTATAGTCTCATATTGGATAAATTGTGGTGATTTGCTTATATTTATTGGTGAATTTTAGATGGATCATTATCATTGTCTTTGTTTTCATTTATTAAAGAGATTCATCACATTTAGAGTAAAAGTAGACAAAGACACCACGTTTTCAAAGCAAAAGAGGATCATTTGCATGATTGATAAACATCATTTTTTTTATAAATTAGTTAAACATCATATTTATCATTTTAGATCTCTTTTGTGCTTAATTGATTGATTTTGGCCAACATTTATAAGTTTGAGTTCAAATTGGACTTAGTTATATTTTTTAACATTGTGACAATTTTATACTATTTCTATATTTTGGGTATAAATTGAGTTATAAACATCTAACAATTATGAACTTTACCTTTTAAGAAAGCTGAGAGGAATCTCTACAACTTTGATAAGAGTTCCAAAGCTAAATCGGATGTCTAGTAGGTCATATTTGGCTTGGAAGTCAGAACAGAGGTGTTGTCGCTGGAACCTAAGTAGTTTGAAAAGATTGGGTTGTATCTTGGGCTATATGAGTCATATTGGCTGAAACCAGTGGCATTGGAGACCTAAGACAAAACCTTTCAACTTTCATTAAGGTCACTTATCCAAACGGTGACGTTTTGATAGGGTTTTTAATGTCTGAAGCTAAACAGGGCCCTGTGTCAACCTAGAAGCGATTGAGGAGTTAGACACGACCCTATCTAACTCGAAAAACGCTTCTGCCAAGGACACACGACTGTGTTTCTAGGTAACATGGCCATGTGTCTCCTTACAGTGTAACTTACGTGGTTTTTCAAGTCACACGACTGTGTCGTGTACTCACACGGCTATGTGAGGCTTCCTAGAGTGAAAATAAGCAATTTTACCCACAAACTATTATAAATAGAGCAAATCCCTAAACCTAAAGGGAGAACCTTTTGGAGACTTTTCGCGACGGCATACTTTGAGAGGCAAATGGGAGTTTTTAATTTTCCTTAACCAAAGATTGAAGGCTATGGTTTTGAAGATAAATGCAAGAGTAATTGAAGTTCAACCATTGAAAACATCTTCTCCTTCTTCATCTTCTCTATTTTCTCTTTTGAAAGAATCATGATTGTTTCTTTAACTTTTGTTCTTGTGTATGCTACATTAGTCATGAGTGGCTAAATTCCTTTTCCTAGGATTAGGATGCAATTCTCTACTTATCTATGTTGAATTGTTAATTTGATTCTTTGTTAAAGAAAAATTATTGTTCTTGATTCATTCTTTGTATGTTTAATGCTTGTGGCATGTTGTCAACCATATTTACATATCTTAGGTTTTAGGTGAAGGATTGAAAGATGAAATCTAATTGCTAAATAATCTAAGAATTAAACTTAGGAATTGAAATCTAGATATAGGCTTAAATCCTTCGAGGAGTAAACGATTGTCATAAAACCTAATGGGTTGGAACTTGGATTAATTGTCATGAGAATAGGATTGATAGAGTTTTAGCACGTTTTCAATGCTAAGAAATTGAGCTTTAAATAATTTAAGACAAATCGCCTTCAAGGAACATTTGCAAAGATAGAATTATAATTTATCATAAGGGGTAGTGTAGTGAATTTCTAGTTCTAGGCCTTTAAATCTTAGTTGAATCTTAACTTTTTTGGATTTATTTGCTTACTTTATTATTTTTATTCTCATCTTGATTTTAATTTAGCTTTCAGTATTATTTTTATCAGTTTAAATAATCAAAATTGCCATAAAAGTTAATAATCAATTGATCCTCGTGATAATGATCTTTATTTTACTACTTATATGATCCGTGCACTTGCAAAAAATTTACAACATATATCCAGTTATCACTTTGGGATCATGTAAGAAATATCTTTGCAATATGAATAAATTAGTTTTTTTTCCAGTTGTTAATAAGCCAATACCTTGGCTGCGAACTTGGATCCACATATACTTCGACTCATTACTATCCACAACTATTATTGTGGTTATGACTTTGAGTCCACGAGTATTTCGTCCTGACACAACCCACAATGTTACCACACCTTGACAAGGCTTGAGGAATACAAGGTCTGAAAAAGATCAGATATTCAAATATGTTTACATGACGGCCAAATTGAGGAATCAACTTGAACACCTTATAGGGTCAAGCAACGCATTCAAGGGTTTTCACTCGTTCCCATTTAAGTTCGACCTTAACCCATAAACCGACTCGGTTTACAGTAGCTAAGCATATTTTCACTTAATGGCCAAACTAGGGAATCTATTTGAACACCCTCTAGGGTCAACCAGCATATTTAAGGATTTTCACCTGTACCTATATGAGTCTTACCTTGACCCATAAACCCACTAGGTTTGCAGTGATTAAGTGTAATTGACCGTAACCTAGGATAGTAAACCCCACACCATGAGGCTACTGAGTCATCTTTACTATTCCAAATATTCTTAGATGAATCCAACCATCAAGATCAGGCTTCAGACTCATTTCGGTTGGATAAAACGAGCATTTGTCAGACTAAACGAACCCAACTTTTGAGATCAAGCTTTGGAGTTATCTGGGTCAAGAAAAACGAGTGTTCGTCAAACTAAACGAACCCGACCACCTAGATCAAGCTTTAGACTTATCTCAATTAGGCCAAACGAGCATTCATCAAACAAAACGAGTATCGAGATCGAGTGTTAGACCCATCTCAGTAAATTGCACGAGTAAATCGCTAAGTACAAAGCGAACATCGAGATCCAGCGTTGGACCCATCTCAGAATTACAAAAATGAAACTACATAATATAAAGTGCCACCAAGATTGAACATGACATTGAGTAACAAGCCAACTGCACAAGATAATGAAAAGTAGAATGTTCAAAAAATAAAATTTATTATCGTTTACATTCCAAACAACATCAGTTTTACAAGAAGGACCTATAAGATACTTTCTTGCAAGAGTACCCACTTGGCAGGAGCCAAGAAGGTAGCCTGGTAAGATGATGATAATGATCAAGCACTGACCATGACCACCTCAATGGTTCCTCAAAATGCGCAGACCCTTCTTCTCCCTTTTGATCAACATAAGGAAAGGGCTTTACAATCCCATGACTCCAAAACACTTCTGCACACCCAAGGTATAGTGAGCACCTTCGGTGATAGTCAGGAGAGCAAAGAAGGGAGAGAGATGAAACCCCTCCACACCTCACAAGAACTAGGAAAGAAGCCATGAACCTTTGTAGCATGAACAAGATCTTGTTCCAATATTGCATACACTTGGAAAGGAAGGTTTTTGCTACCCGAAGACGTATTGACTAAGCCACATAGAGCAGTTACTTGGCCCTCTCTGATTCATTTTGCCTGGAAATAAAGGCCTCCACCAGAAGAATATGCAGGGAAAATGGAACATCTTTAAGAATTTGCAAAAGAAACGAAAGATGATTTTAGAAAGGGACATAGTCATCAACACATTCACAAGAAGCAAAAAGGGTCCCCTCCTAAAAAGACTCAGCTTCAAATAACTCTAGAAAGCGAAAGAAAGGAACATGTAACAACCCCTCTACAAACATTCCTTATTTATAAAGGGAGTACTATGCCCTAATTGGTTCCCCGAAAAAGGTGAATCAATTGCATATTCGAAGCCACGTTTAATTGTTCATCCCCAGTGATTGGTCACAACGGTAGTGGGCAGTTAAGAAACGGAGCAGAAAGTTGTTGTTGTCTTTAAAGCAGTTTTAATTTCCAATAAATTCAAAATCGTTCTCAAGCAAGCACAGACTATTGCAAATCGCAGAGTAAAGGCTGCTAAAATGACATCAGATCCCCAAGAGTAATGAAATTCTTACTTTCCTTCAAGTAGCAATCAATAAAGAGACTACGGAGGAAAGCATTGGATGAACTTGAATCACAAACCCGCAACGAGATACTGCAGTATAACAACACTACGGATTTCGGTCCAAATCCAAGGTGCATTCATAACACCCCACAAATTACACATGCGGGCAATATACTACCTACCCCAAACAACAACATAATGACAAGCCAACCGATCCATCATGAATCTCAGCCTTACTTATTTTCCTTGGGAGCTTACTTTAATACATCACGAAACTTGACCTTTTAGGAAAAAAAAACATCGAGAGTCTCGACGTTGACACTATAACTCGGATCACTTTGTCCATCGCACACCATGTGCTCCAGTTGAACTCGTATCTTAACACTTAATTGTCTCATCTAAGCGCCAAGCTAGGAGCAACTATTCTGGACCAGGTTATGGCTCCATAGATCTGGAGCAACCCAACCCATCAGGATAGCTCCCAGAAGTTACTGCATGCATGAAGCAACCTATACACTAAGCATAACTCCCTTTACAAAAAGGAATATTCATCATACCCCGCATAAATAGGGGATTAATCATAAGGAATAACAGTTTTTCATAATTCCAGGTAACAATATTCAATACACACTGAATGTTCTAATTCTTCACACTTTTAAATGCTCATATATATACACTCAACAAGGTGAAAGATGTATGACATAATTCCCAATTAGACACACTACCCTTCTTACGCATATACTGACTTGAGCGTCGGAGTGCCTCTTGCAGGTATCAACCCCTTGCTCTATTGCTATTGTTATTGCGCTACAAAGAAATCCACCATCTCTTACCTTCTCAGGTAACCCTCAAAATCCAGTTCTAAACAGGAAGTTTAAAGGAAAAAGTTTTATTCACATCTATTTATGCTTTATATCTCTTACATATGTTTAGGTGATAAAATTGTAATACAAATATGTAAAAATTGAGATAAGACTAGATTTAATCAAATAATAAAAACTATATAAATATAAGATAATATGTATATAAATAGGTGTTACTAGTTGTTATAGTCAAAATTTAGCTCATCGAAGAAAAATAAATTATTATAGAAGGCTGCTCAAGAAATGATAGGAAGTCCAAGTCACAAGTGGCAAGAAACGAAATGACTCACAAGCGATAAGAGTGGTAAAAAATGTTGACAAAATGGAGAAAGCAATATTTTGACTAAAAGAAGTTTGATGAACAAGGGCACCAAGGGGGAGAAACAAAGTTAGACTAATAAGAGGAGACTGGGTATGTTTGGATGGAGGATTTTGGAAGGAAAGGAGGAAATTATTTTTTATTTTGAGTAAACATTCTCTATATTTAAGATTTTTTTAAAATGAATGAATAATATGAAAGATAACCATATAACATTTCAATCATCATTTATTCATGTTTATAAATATTTTATAATTATCTTAATTTATAAATGAAAAACAAGTCTTTCCTTTTCTTTCCCTCCAAAATCCTCCATCCAAACATATCTAGAAGGCCAAGTGGATGGATTCATAAACACTTTTAAGAAGATTTTACAAAGTCACGAAGTTAAAGAAACTTGCCGATTAAGGAAGTAGTTACAAATTTAAAATTTAAAAGGAGTAAATTGACAATTTTAAAGGAATTCAAATTTATATAGAAAAGTTTGTGTCAGTTTTTTGTTGTAATCAAATTAAGATTAAATAAAATGTGCGTCAATAGTGCATCTAGGACATTTGTCCAATAAGCATTAAATCTATAGGAAAAAAGGACATGTGTTAAAATCTTAGGGTGTAAGTTTATCTATAAATAAGTTCTGATGTCAAGGCAGAGAGATAGTTGAAAAAACACTTGACGAAGTATCTTATACTTCCATTTGTCACTTTGACGCTCTCGGAAACACAGAAAACTCAAGTGCGATCCTTTCATCTTTTCTTTTTTCATGTAACATTTTCAATTAATACAACGCAATGTCATTTTAATTTCTCTCTTCTATTACTTACATCGAGTGATCCAATTCACTTGATGTTCTTCTTTTAAGTTCCTGCACTTTAAATTCTGCAATTTACTTTTATGTATGTTTAAATTCTTGTTCTTTATTTTATTTGTATGCTTTACCATTTCTATCATTTGATATTCCAGTTAATTTAATTCTTGCATTTAACATTCTAATCGGTTAATTATTGCATTTTATGTCATTTAGATTCATGCACTAAAGTTCTCTTACATTTTAATTTCATGCATTTTACAATACTTATCAATTTATATTCATGCCGTCTTTATTTGATCGTCAATTTACAGTTTGCTACTTTAATTTGACTATTAGTACCATTTCTGTCAAGTTTATGTTCTATCATTTTGATTTGGTCATTTACATATTTTCATCTAGTTTCTTTGCTTTTGACGCCTTACTTTGATTGTCAGTTTATATATATTTCTTACCATTTACCTTTCTACTTTTTTATATGAAATTATCAATTTCATTTTCTACTTACTTTGTCAAATTGCTATTCTGATGAATTCTCATTAAATTTTATTCATTTAATGTTTTAAAATTACAAGTTATCGAGAGTTTGAGAATCTCAAGAGGGGAAAATTCCTTTCTTAAATAGCTAATTGGAAGAATAAATTTTGTCAAATAATTTGACAATTTTCCCCTACAAACTCTAGCACTATTCGAAGTTAAATTTTGTCATGGGAGGGACACTGCACATAAAGCTGTCTATGTGAAATTTTTTTATCTCGAAATCAAATGGTTTTTGAAAGAAAAAATGCTAAATTTTCTTAAAAAATATATTTATTGTACTCTTAATTACTTAAAACATAATATATTAAATAAAAAGTAAAATTATGTAATATCTTACGAAGCTAACAAACATTTAACACTTTTCTTATTTAAGTAATTAAGAAGATTATCATACTTTAAAATGATGTAGAATTTTTTTCTTCTAAAATAACATTGTGTTATTAATCACAACTCTTGAATATATTTCATCTTTCTCTTTTTTAATTAAATAAAAGTTTAGAGAAGGTGAGGTTGTCCCATTTTAAAAGAATAGCATGTCACAAGTCTTAATAATGGCCTATAACGATACTTACACATAAGTTATTAACGAAGGATTATTAACAATAATTAAATCTAAGAGCTTTGAGTCGAGCAATTTAATTTTATTAACTGAGTCAACTTTCACTAACTTCATATTTTTTTAATACTTATTACTAATTAATCAGAGTTTAATGAATTTTTCTAATTACAAATAAAATCTAAAAGTTAATGTAAAGAGGAAGATAATATGCTAAAATATGGACAAAATTTTATAAAACATTCGACTTTAGAATAAACTAATTTTCAAAGAAACTTAAAACCATTTAAATTAAAGTTTAATTTTAATACACTATAAGTATAAATTTTTTTATACTATTAACCAATTAGTTATCATATAGACTTTTGATGTAGTTGGAATGAAAGTCAATTTTTTTTAATAATGTAACAATACAAGATTGATCGTTAATGTAAAATTTTTTTACTTTAACAATGTATTAAAAATTAAATTCTTTAAATTATCACTCACGAACATGAAGTTTGCATTTTAAAAAGTATCAAATAGTTAGCTTGTTAATTTTAGAAGTCAATGTCACTATTTCTCAACTATATGTATTTTCTTTACTCGCTTGATACACGTATAAAATTCTTCTCGAAACTTTTTACATGTTACTTTTTTTAGTCCATTTTAGTCAAATTCTAGTAGGTATTATACTGTGAAATTAGATAAGAATAATATTTACTAGCTTAGCCTAATCATTGTGATTCAATAGGGTTGTGAGAAAAATGAGGGTAAAATTAGAGTGGACAATATTGGTTGGCAAAGAGTGGAGGAACAAATACTTAGGTGTTCAACAACAACGTGCGAAATTCCTCATATTCGATATCGCGCATAAGCTTATCTATCTTAGTCAACTGTGCAGGATCTTTTGGAGTTTTAGGGTGATGAACTGAGATGGGTTTGCACAAATCTGTATTTAACAACAATGAAAATCTCTACAAAATTCCGCAAAGCTCATTAGAATCATTAGAAGAAGAAGTTGAAGAAGACATTGTAATTATTGAGTTGTTATATCAATTATTGCTCTTCTAAAGAAAAAGGTTTTCAAGTTTAAGTAGGAGTTTGAAAATAAGGTGCAATTTGACAAATGCTTATCATATTTCAAGGACAAAAGTTAATGGGCCTCGACACACCTAAAATGTCCACTTTATCTAAATCCAACCCAAATGGAAGGAATATGATAAAAAGTTTAAATTAGTCAACTAGAACTCCATTTTTGCTGAACTTATCTATTTTGTGAAAATTCAACTTAATTATTATCTGGATTATTTAGGTTGCTTTGGTGCAATTTGGTTAAGTAGAATCTATTAAACTAAGCCTTATGGATTGATCAGGATAAGACCTGATTTATTAGGTCAAAACATATGTATATGTATGTAAACCCTTGAATCAAGATATTCTACCTGTCAAATCAAGTCAATGTTTTGAAGTACAAGGTTAATGATAAGTCGAAGCCAACTTAAAAAAAAAAATTATTATAGAGTTCAACCATCAATGTAATTTTATCCTAGACTTGGTCATGTTGGCTGAAGCATTCATTTTTGCCATATGCGACAATTAGCTAAAAACTCAATATTTCAACTAACTTGACTTGTTAAGTTTGGTTAAAAAAGTTATGTTATGATTTTGCCTTTGGGCCAAAATGACTTATTCATCTGAGTCATATGATAGTAAACTTACTTAACTAGCCAATTTTATAGAAGTAAATATAGTAATTAAATTGATGCTCAAGTCCATTGTCGAGAGTTTGGTTTAGGGTCTAGAAGAATCATGATGAGTAAAGGGCTCAAATTAAATGTCGACAAAAAGTAAATACTATTACAATAAGTTTGTGACATTACAATATCAAAATAGAATTTTGTAAATGAAAAGTTTACAAAATCAAATTTAAGAGTAAAACAAGCTTCCATCAAGGATGGTTTTATTGGATAAGAGCCATCTTCAAGTTGCCGAAAGGCGAAGAAGACAGTGAAGACCTTGCATTCAAAAGAATGGGGAAACTTGACAGTAGACCATCCTTTGAATGCAAATTCATAAACCTTATGTTAAGTCAGCCCAAGGGCGACAAATACATAAGAGGCCATTCTACCAAGGGGATCATCCATGGTTTGCTATCAAGTTCCCCCATCCTCTGAATGTAGCATTCATGGGGCTTGATTCAATCTAGATGAGGATGCGGTGAAGCAGGGCGAATCAATGTGAACCTTGGATGAAAGCTAAAATTTGGCCAAGTTCGAAGTAGTGAAACAAGGTGTTAAGCTAATATTAATAAAGAACCTTGGATGAAAATAGGGTCTTTAAGGAAATATTTACAACTCAGTTTAATATAGCTGAGATTATGGAATGCTCTAGGTGGATGGAAATGTGAGAAAGGATTACAGTGCTCCATGAAGAATTGATAAGCAGATGAAGAGTCCTTTCCTAAGCTATGTTTGAAGCTGTAAAAGAGACTTCTGTTTATAGTTAAAATCTAGAATGACCATTGGCAGAAAGCAAAGGCAACAATTAATGATATTATAGGATTTACTTCCTATGGCGGCACCCTACATACGACTAGTTGAATGATAACAAGTGTAGCCTTTTTAAGCTAGTTGGATCAAAGGCAACACTTGTGGGGGGCATATATTAAGGGCATTTTGAAATCTTTAGTAATATGGAAAAAGGGGACAAGAAGTCATAAAAGTAGAATATTAAGTAGAAGGAGCATGTGACCAAGGAAGGAAGTCGATATAAAAAAAGGTTCAACGTAAGAAGTGAGGTCGACACAAAGGAAAAGTTGAAACTATATTTGGATTCATGTTAATCAAAGTAAAGGGCACCAACCACCAGGAATCTTCAAGAAAACTATCTAGAACCGCTCATAATTGCCAAAGACACGTCGTGAAGAGGAAAATATGGAGGTTAATCTTGAAAGGATAGCTCAACTATTGCAAAAGGCACCTAAAATCCCAAAAGTTTCAAAATTCAAAAAGGAGTGGGAGTAATAACACCTTAATTTTTTCTATATTTTTCCTTTCTTTTGTTTGTTTAGTTCTTTAATTCATTTTTCCTTTGGTATTTTGTTGTTGTTGTAACACTCATAACTCTGTAAGTTACACTCTTTATTTTCAGTTAAACCAAATTGCTATTTCTGATACATATTAATGGCATTTTGCATTTCGTCGACTCGACACTTACATTCATAAATTTAGACATTGTGTGAAAAAAAAGAGCTCATAAGAGAAAGTAATTCCCTTCCCCGAATGGAGATTCTAGAATTACATTGTTGATTAGATTGTCAAATCTAACAGAAACACCTTTTTACATAGATGTGTTTTATTATGAGGAATTAATACTAGATACAATGAAATTGATTTTCATGACCATTCCCTAATTGTTCTTATTGACCTATTATTTTGTTTTATAATTAAAATGCAATCAAGTTTTCAAATGAAAAAGGAAAAGCTTGTTAAAAGATGTGCAAGTGTACACAATCAAACAAATAATAAAGTGTGAGTAAAGATCGTTTCCACGAGGATTTAATTGGATTGAATACAAATTTTAGATTTAACCTTTCCTATTTAACGTAATAAAATAAAGAGAAATTTTTAAGCATGTAAAGTAAATAGAGTAATGAGGTATCAGAGCAGTAAGCAATAAATGCAAGGAATTAATAAAAGCGATAAATGAGTGTTTTAAAACAGAGATGGAAACAGCTAGGATTCTAATCCTTTGTAATTCTTAACTTCAGGGTAATGTATACTTCAGGATGCTACAACATTTAGTCCAGGAAATGAAATTTGCTTTCCAGCAGTAAAAACTGAGTTCATTAAAAGCTTCTTATTCCTAAGTTCAAATTAATTTTCCTCAGTTGTCAGAGAAGCACGTCCAGCTACTTAAAGACTTGAAGGCTATTCCTAGCTCACTCAACACAATTAATTTTCTAATTAATTATTCTATCTTTATCTTCTAATCAAGTCCACTAACTTGGTTCTTCCAAATGAAATTAGTTGATATTTCAAATTAGTTGATTAGGCTAAGCCAAAATTAAATATTTAAGCAGAAAAGAAGAAAATGAATAACATCCCTAACATTGGATTACCCTTCAGTACAATTACAAATTCATAAAATCCTAACTAATAGAATTTAGCTCATAATGAGCTTGATACAAAGTAAGCAAGAGAAATGGAAATTAGATGCATGATGCGTAGAAAAAATGAAATTACAGATAAGACCAGCAGCTGACGGCTCTGCACAGTACCCAAAAAGCTTTCCCTTAAAGCAAGGTCACACTCACTATTTGTACTTGCTCCCAAAATAGGGTTACACTATTTCTCATACCTCACTTTCTGGGCTTTTACAAATTCAAATACTAAAATATTCCTTGACTCAATTCTCAAGTACACATAGCTGCTGCATTGTATTCTCTCTCCTCCTTTTAAGCACAGCGCAACAGGTATTTTGTCTTCTAGTGGGCAAGAGCTGAGTTGAAAATGATTTTATCTTATAGTGACTCGCTCCCCCTAAGCTGCAGCATTCCAAAACATCCCAGAGCAATTCCTTTAGCAATCACACCTTTAAAACATGCTGAAAACTAAATCAAACCTTCAGCAATAACAGATCAGAATTTACAACTTTTCGCAATTAATCAGATTAATACATATATTTACTTAATCAAACAAAACTTGAAGTTCTTCTCCAAAATTGATCAAAACAAGAACAATGATTAAGCTAAAAGGATAGTAAAAACTCTTATTTCTAAGAGTTATCACACCCCCAAAATTGAACCATTGCTTGTCCTCAAGTAATGACATTCAAAAAGCATTAACAAAACAAAATCAGAATAGTATAAGTAGAGTCCATGACAATCCTCAGCTGCATTTTTCAAAATCATGCTCAACACAAATTACCATTTTCTTAATCACTTTCCATAGTGTGTGTGTGATTTCCCTAAGCTCTCAACTCAGTTTTAGCAAGGAACTCCAACCAAACCACCTCTCAACAGAGTCTTATGTGCATTTTCCAAATATCCTTTGGAAGTAAGGGTGAAGACTCACCAGATTATCTTCCTAAGAACAGGGGCTTAACACATTATTGAGTTTGTCATATCACTCAATTCACTCTACTTTATGTTCTGTGTTGATATTTCACTCAATCATTATTCAGATACAACTCTATCATATGTTTGACAAATTTCTATCAATCAAAAGCACATACACAAATTTCACACAGCAAGAGGACTTTAATGGGTTGTAATGAGGCTAAGGTTCGGGTGTGGAATTTTTGGAAAGTAACTAACTTAGGTGGAGTTCAAGATCTTTGTCAAAATTACCCACCCCCAAACTTAGACATTTCTGTATTTTTACCCACATTTCTGGTAACAAGGGGGAAGGTTTTTATTTTATTTTTTTTATTTTTTTTTTACATTATTTCTTTGATGATTTGCTCTTTCCTCCTTTTTTTTTTGCGTAGGCACCCCACCCCCAAACTTATACTGTTGGTTGTCCTCAACCATTGTGGTCAGGACGTATAATTAGGTAACACTTTGACACAATCCTAAACTCCACCTAAACAGGGTAGTACATTGTTTTTCAGGGAATTTGTACTGTAGCTTATCACCAACAAGAAAGTCTTAGGCTCAAAGGGATTCACAAAAGGTAATACTTGAGGGTTGGCCTTTTAAGTCTCAGTATTTAAAACAAGAACAGTGCCTCAAGTCAGTTTGTGTGCAACAGTGAAATATGCAATCAATCACAGAAATAAGTCAAGTTCTGCAGAAAAAACACTGGAATGGAATGCATGATGAACAAAATCTGCTGAAGCTCAAAAGCTCACAAGATTGATGTTGTTGAGTGCTACAACACCACATTCAATCTCACTCACCCCCAAACTTAGGTTGAAATCTAATTCAGACCTCACCCTCTCTTCCTTGGACAAAGGTCTTTGCAACCCAATTCCCCCAATTGATTGGTGACTTTTGAAAGAAGTCCTTCTTTTAAGTCCATTTGGAGCTAGGGATTGTGTGGTGAGAAATGATTAATTCAAGGTATTAATGTATTTTACATGCAGTAAGGTAAAACTTATCTTCATCAGATGCATATGGACAGCAAACACCATTCTTTCATTAATATTTTTTTTAAAAGGCCCCCACTGGTCATTAAGCCTACTATATTTAAACAGTGGGGGCAGACAATACTACAATTTTAAAAACAGAATTTAAAACAAACTAAAGAAAGATAAAGGGAAATCTTGGTCATCTGATGCTGCAGCATGGTGCAGCACCTTGGGTGTTTCTTCTTGCTCAAGGCTGAGCCAATCTTGCACTGCTCTTTTTGCTGCCAGATCTGGCCAACTGCTTCATTGTTGGCTTATTTGTTCCTGGAATCTCCTTAGTAATGGCCAACTCAGCACTTCTTTCTTTTTCGGCTTCATCCTCCTCCTCCCCTCCACCAGCTCTTGGCTGAGCCTTGGAGACTATGAAAGCTTTGAGTTTCCCAGCTCTTCCTATAATAGGCATGTTATCTTCAGAGTCCTCACTGGGTGCAGTGGGAGTCTCCTTAGCATCTATATCAATTCTTATTTTTTTTTTCTAATCATGGGGGGAGCTCTGTGCTTGATTCTACCCTTCTTTGGTGGAGGGAAGCCTTCTGGTGCTTCATCAACCATCTTTTCTTTTCCTTTCTTGGACCCGCTTGGTTGAGCTGGAGGTGGTGTTGGATCTCTGGGTGGTGGTGGTGGTGTCCAGTCAGAACTAACTTCATTGTTATTCACTGAGTGCTCACTAGCAGTGGGATTCATAGGAGGGATTTCAGGGTCTTGTTTTGGTGCATGAGGGTTAGCAGGTGCAGTTTCCTTTTCAGGGTTGGTTTGTTTCTTGGGTTCAGGGGGAGAGTACTGGAATGGTTCAAAGATCGCTTCAGGAAACAGGGGAGGGTAGCTACCTTGTCTCAGCTTGTTGATTCCAAGGGTCCTTTGCATCTACAGATGTTGCTCTTTGGAAAATTCCCAGAAGAGTTGCTGCTGCTTCAAACTATGCTGTAGCATTTGGTAGCATTGGTCCACCTTTGTGTTCACATCATCTAGGTGTTCCTGCTACCCAGATGGAGGAATTGAACCTTGCACCTTTGATGCTGATGCCCCAAATAGCCAGCCAATCTATGGCCCCCTTGTTGTCCATAATTTCATCCTCATATAAGGCCTTTATTCCACATTTCAAACATAAAGTGGTGATTAAGGAGGGGAAAAACAATAGTCCCTTCTTCTTGAATGCACAAGCAATAATTTTCCTCTCAATCAGTTGTCCTACATCCACCTTCTTCTTCTTGAGAATGCAATACAAGAGGACTAACCTCTCTTTGTTTACTGTTTCTAAGTGCGCGGTGGGAAGAATCTTGGTTCCGATGACATGATACCAAACTTTGGCCAAGGAGGTGAGATCAGGCCTGGCTATTTTCCAATTCTCATATGTCTAAATCCAGTCTGCCCTTTCCACCATGACTTCCCTCATCATATCATTCAGCTCTGTTTCTTCAGTATTCTTCAACAGAGTCAGGTATTCATCCTCAACATCTTTTAAGCCCCACCTTCTGTTCAACGTGGCAGCAGAGAACGACACCTTTGAACCCTTCACTATGACATGTTTTTACTGTGGTGAGATCAGATTGGCGTAAAATTCATGCACAAAAGGGATTATGGGGTCTCTCGGGTGAGTCACGAACTTCTTCCAGTTGTGATTGTCTACGAGCTCAGCAACATCCTCCGTGAGCCCATAATGAGGGGAATCCAGAAGGAAGAAACCCTTCTCCAGATGGAAGTTCCGCTTCTTGATTTCCCTCTCGAACTTTAATCTCCCTTCTCCATCCACAAAACGCAAATCGGTCTCCCCATCGGAAAAGGATGAAATGGTGGTAATGGGCTTTTTGGATGACTGAGCTTGGGCTTTAACCTTGGTATATGAAATGGTAGAAAAGAGGATTTGGTTGATGGTGATAGACAGAGACAGGTGAGACAGAAAGTGCAAGTGGGGTTACGTGTGGGGTTAAGGCAGAGAAGACAGTGGCTTTAATAGAGAGAGAGGGAGATTTAGGTGAGAGGTTAAGGATGGATGTGAGTGGTGGAGAAAAAGGTGGCATTAAGTGAGTGGGTAGAGGTAAGTTACATTCCTACAATTTCTGAAACCTTTCCATGCTCATTAACTCTTCAACTCTTAAATTTGGAAATTCAAAAAGTATTACAGTTGAACATGGGCTCTTGTGCTTGTCCAAACTGTCACCACCAATAACACTGTTAACTAGGCCTGATGTGACCACACACCACCCTTTCCAGCACAACCTTGGGCTTAAAATGCTCTAGTCTGTAAACATATATTAGCAGCATTTATATATTTATTAAACTAAACTAACCCATTTTAACTAAAATTCAAAAGACAAAAAAAAGGATATAAAGCTGGGCTGCCTCCCAGTAGCGCTTGGTTTAATGTCCTCAGCCTGACTCCGCACTGGTGGCTAAGGATCTGAAAGATGAATGGTGGCCTTCATTCTTGCACACGGCTCACCCCAATATTGCTTCACCTTTTGGCCATTCACCTTGAACTCTCTTCCAGAACTTTCCTCTAACAAATCCACAACTCTATGAGGGTGCACTTTGACCAATTTAAATGGTCCAGACCACCTTGATTTCAACTTCCCAGGGAACAATTTTAATCTGGAATTAAACAAGAGCACTTGCATGCCTTCAACTAATTCCCTGGGTTAGATTTTCTGATCATGTCATGCCTTGACTTTGCTCTTATATACTTCAGCATTTTCATAAGAAAAGAGTCTGAACTCTTCAAGTTCATTCAGCTGCAGTAACCTTGCTTCTCCAGCTGCTTGTGCATCAAAATTCAACTTCTTTATGGCCCAAAATACCTTGTGTTTCAGCTCTATTAGTAAATGGCAAGCCTTGCCATAAACCAATCTGTAAGGGACATGCCAATGGGGGCCTTGAATGTCGTTCTGTAGGCCCAGAGAGCATCATCTAAGTGCACAGACCAGTCCTGCCTGGAAGGATTCACCATTTTTTCAAGGATTCTTCTGATCTCTCTGTTGGACACTTCAGCTTGTCCACTGGTCTGAGGATAAGAGGCAGTGGCCACTTTGTGTTTCACTCTATATTTTGCAAGCAAGTTAGCAAATAGCTTGTTGCAAAAATGTGTCCCTTCATCACTGATAATAGCTCGAGGAGTGCCAAATTTGGTAAATATGTTCTTGTGCAGGAATTTTGTGACTACCCTGGCATCATTGGAAGGCAATGCTACTACTTCTACCCATTTAGAGACATAGTATACTGCAACTAAGATGTAGGCATTTCCATAAGATATAGGGAATGGTCCCATAAAATCTATTCCCCACACATCAAACAATTCAATCTCCAAAATGGTGTTGAGTGGCAGTTCTTGTCTATTGGAAATATTCCCTACCCTCTGACATCTATCACAATTCTTGGCAAACTCTTGAGCATCTCTGAACAAAGTGGGCCAAAAGTACCCCGATTGCAGGACCTTTGCAGTTGTTCTTTTTCCTCCAAAGTGACCACCATAAGGAGTAGTATGGCAATCACTAAGGATAGCTTGCATTTCGTCCTCAGCAGCACATCTCCTCATGATCTGGTCTTGGCACCTTTTGTACAGGAAAGGTGTATCCCAATAAAAGTGTTTAACTTGATGCAGAAACCTCCTTTTCTATTGAGAGTTCATTTCTACTGGAATTACCCCATTGACCAGAAAATTCACAATGTCTGCGTACCAGGGTGCTGCAGCATCTTCAATTAGTAAAAGGTGTTCATCAGGAAAATTTTCTTTAATTTCTCCTTGAGGCTTCGTTTCTCCTTTCTCAACAATTCTGGAGAGATGATCAGCTACCTGATTTTCAATTCCCTTCTTGTCTTTGATCTCCAAATCAAATTCTTGAAGCAAGAGCACCCATCTGATAAGCCTTGGCTTAGCATCCTTCTTGTCAATGAGATACTTGATGGCTGCATGATCTGTATATACCACTACTTTGGTTCCCACCAGATATGGTCTGAACTTGTCAAATGCAAATACAACTGTCAACAATTCTTTTTCTATAGTGGTGTAGTTGATCTGAGCATCAATGAGAGTCTTACTAGCATAATAGATAGTATGGAAGATCTTGTTATGCCTCTGAACTAGCACAGCTCTCACTGCAAAATCACTTGCATCATACATCAATTCAAATGGCTTCTCCCAATCAGGAGCTACTATTACAGGGGCAGTGATCAGAGCCTTCTTTCAAGTTTTAAAAGCTGATAAACACTCTTCTGTGAATGTAAATGCACTATCATGCTCCAGCAGTTTGCACAGTGGCTTGGATATTCTAGAGAAGTCTTTGATGAATCTCCTATAAAACCCAGCATGTCCTAGAAAACTTTTGATGCCCTTGACAGAATTGGGTGGGGGAAGTTTTTCAATCACCTCAATCTTAGCTTTGTTCACCTCTAAGCCTTTCTTTGACACTTTGTGGCCTAGTACAATGCCTTCTTTGACCATGAAATGACACTTCTCCCAATTCAGAACCAAATTGGTTTCCTCACATCTGTCCAGCACCTGCTCTAGATTGTCCAAGCATCCCATGAATGAATCTTCAAAAACTGAGAAATCATCCATGAAAATTTCCATAGTCTTCTCAATAAGGTCAGAAAAGATGGCCATCATGCACTTCTGAAAAGTTACTGGAGCATTGCAGAGCCCAAAAGGCATTCTTCTGAAAGCAAATGTACCATAGGGACAAGTGAAAGTAGTCTTCTGCTGATCTTCGGGTACTACTGCTATCTGATTGTAACCAGAATAGCCATCCAGAAAGTAATAAAATTTTCTCCCAGACAACCTATCAAGCATCTGATCAATGAATGGTAATGGAAAATGATCCTTCCTTGTGGCCTTGTTCAAATTTCTATAATCCATGCATATCCTCCAACTTGTGACTGTTCTTGTAGGAATCAACTCATTCTTCTCATTTTTCACTACAGTAACTCCTCATTTCTTTGGAACGCACTGCACAGGACTTACCCACACACTATCTGAAATGGGGCAGATGATTCCTGCATCAAGCCATTTAATGATCTCCCTTTTCACCACTTCTTTCATAATCGGGTTCAATCTTCTCTGGCCTTCAATACTGTTCTTGGTATCTTCCTCTAACAGAATTTTGTGCATACAAAGGCTAGGACTGATTCCTCTAATGTCTGCCATTTGCCATCCAATAGCTTTCTTATGCTTCTTCAAAAGTGAAATAAGACTACCTTCTTGCTCATAAGTTAAGAAGGAAGAGATGATGATAAGAAGAGTTTCCTTTTCTCCAAGATAAGCATACTTCAAATGAGAAGGTAGTTGCTTCAATTCAAGGGTGGGAGGTCTTTCAACAGAGGGTACATTCTCCTTGAAGGTGTCTGTAGATACATCTAAGGATTCATATTTTTTAATCCAAGATCTGTGTGCCAAATTCCCTTCAACTAGCTGCTTTAACTTTTCATTTCCAAAATCAGTTTCCTTATTCAGTTCAGACTCATGCTCTAAGTCTTGCCCTGAAGCTATCAATTGCTATTACACAAGAGAATCAATATCAGTAATAACAGAACAGTTTTTCATCTCTTCATCAGGATAGTGTAATGCATTAAAAACATTGAAAGTTACTTGCTGATCATTCACCCTCATAATAAGCTCTCCTTTCTGCATATCTATCAATGTTCTTCCAGTTGCCAGGAAGGGTCTTCCAAGGATGATTGGAACTTCCTTGTCAGCCTCAAAGTCTAGAATAATAAAATCCACTGGAAATACAAACCTGTCCACTTTGATTAGAACATCCTCAATCTTTCCTTCTGGGTAAGCAATAGACCTATCAGCAAGTTGCAAAGTCACAGTGGTAGGCCTGGCTTCACCAATTTTTAGTTGCTTGAAAATGGACATAGGCATCAGATTAATACTTACTCTAAGATCACATAAGGCTTTTCCACAATAAGTATTTCCTATAGAACAAGGGATAGTAAAACTGCCTGAATCTTTCATTTTCTGAGGAACTTTATTCTGCAACAGCTGGCTGCACTCCTTTGTCATTGCCACTATCTCGAATTCCCCCAATCTCTTTCTCTTAGTAAGGATGTCCTTCATAAATTTGGTGTAGTTGGGCATCTGCTGTAGAGCTTCAATCAGAGGTATATTAATGTGCAACTGCTTCAGAATTTCCAAAAACTTATTGAATTGCTTCTCTTGGGTTGCCCTCTTCAACCTCTGTGGAAATGGAGGAGGTGGCCTCTCTGGAATTAGCTTGGGCTCAGTCCACTTAGGAATGACTTGCTCTGCATCTTCAGGTAGTAGAGCCGATTCATGCTTAGGCTCCTCTGTTTCAGCTGGTTCAGTTGTCTTTGTTCCCTGCTACTTAGATGCTATAGCATCCTGTAGCTCTTTACCACTTCTCAGGGTTACAGCTTTAACTTGCTCCTTCCCTTTATCATTTGAAGATGATGGAGACTCTGTGGAAGCAGGTAAGGTGCTAGCAGGTCTGTTAGCTAATGCATTGGCCAACTGACCTACTTGGTTCTCCAAGTTTCTTACAACAGCTCCTTGATTCTGGATTTGAACTTTAGTTTCAGCCATGAAAGTTTTCAACATAGCTTCCAAAGATGATTCCTTTACAGGAACAGGGTTCTGCTGCTGCTGACTGTCCTATTGCTGTTGTTAGTATTGTAGAGAAGCATATCCAGCTGGAGGATTCAGAGTGTTGCTGTGATTACTGTAGCTGAAATTAGGATATTGCTTCCAACCAGGATTATAAGTATTGGAGAAAGAATTGTTCCCTCTATTTCCACATAATTCACTGACACTAGATTATCAGGACATTCTTCAAACCGATGCCTTCCTCCACAAAAAACACAAGCTACTGAATTTACTGGAGCCATAGTAGGTTCAACCATAACAGGTTCCTTGTTGGTGTTAGCCGCAGTTAAATTTTTCAGCATGTTGGTAATGGCAGCAAGCTGAGCAGACATAGCAGTTATCTCCTTTACTTCATGAACACTAGCCACACCTTTAGAAGAAGTTGCTCTACTAGTTGGCCACTGATAACTGTTGGCAGCTATGCTTTCTATTAACTCATAAGCTTCATTATAAGACTTAGTCAACAGAGCACCTCCAGAAAAGGCATCCAACATCAACCTTGAAGGAAGTAATAATCCATTGTAGAAAGTTTCCATTTGAATACATACAGGAATGCCATGATGAGGGCACTTTCTCAACAGATCTTTAAACCTCTCCCATGCTTCATACAGTGATTCATCATCATTCTTCCTAAAGGAAGTAATGTCATTCCTTATTCTGGCATTTTTAGTGGGAGGGAAGTATTTTGTCAGGAACCTTTCAGCCAGTCCATTCCAAGTAGTAATTGAATTGGGTTCTAACGAGTTCAACCAGATCTTTGCTTTGTCCTTCACTGAATAAGGGAAGAGTCTCAATTTGAATGCATCATCACTTACTCCAGGGATCTTGAAATTGCTAGCCACTTCTAGAAATTGCCTTAAATGTAGGTGAGGATCTTCAGTAGGAGCACCACTGAACTGCCCAATAGTTTGAAGCATTTGGAACATCATAGGCTTGAATTCAAATTGCTGAGTAGTTATTTCTAGCCTCACTATCCCAGTATTCATCATTTGCGGATCAAAGACTGCATAGTCTTTGATGGACCTCTCTCTATCATTTGCTATGTCGATCATACTAGGTTGCTCCTCATTATTTAAGAAAAGATCAGCCATGAAGCCTAACTCAGAATGTTGGGTTTGAGCACGTTATTCTTTAGTTCTCTTTCTTAACCTCTTAGCTGTTTTCTCTATCTCCAAGTCAATTTGAAATTCGGGTGCACCCTTACTGCGCATACAGATTGCAATACTTGTTGCTGAGCACAGTACACCAAATTTTTAGAAGTAACTAAATAGATAAAGTTAACAAAAGAATTTAAATATTCAACACCATTGTCAATCCCCGGCAACGGCGCCAAAAACTTGTTGGCTTGTTAAAAGATGTGCAAGTGTATACAGTCAAACAAGTAATAAAGTGTGAGTAAAGATCATTCCCACGAGGATTTAATTGGATTGAATACAAATTCTAGATTTAACCTTTCCTATTTAACGTAATAAAATAAAGAGAAATTTTTAAGCATGTAAAGTAAATAGAGTAATGAGGTATCAGAGTAATAAGTAATAAATACAAGGAATTAATAAAAGCGATAAATGAGTGTTTTAAAACAGAGATGGAAACAGCTAGGATTCTAATCCTTTGTAATTCTTAACTTCAGGGTAATGTATGCTTCAGGATGCTACATCATTTAGTCCAGGAAATGAAATTTGCTTTCCAGCAGTAAAAACTGAGTTCATTAAAAGCTTCTTATTCCTAAGTTCAAATTAATTTCTCTCAGTTGTCAGAGAAGCACGTCCAGCTACTTAAAGACTTGAAGGCTATTCCTAGCTCATTCAACACAATTAATTTTCCAATTAATTGTTCTATCTTTATCTTCTAATCAAGTCCACTAACTTGGTTCTTCTAAATGAAATTAGTTGATATTTCAGATTAGTTGATCAGGCTAAACCGAAATTAAACATTTAAGCAGAAAAGAAGAAAACGAATAACATCTATAACATTGGATTACCCTTCAGTACAATTACAAATTCCTAAAATCCTAACTAATAGAATTTTGCTCATAATGAGCTTAAAGACAAAGTAAGCAAGAGAAATGGAAATTAGATGCATGATGCGTAGAAAAAATGAAATTACGGATAAGACCAGCAGCTGACGGCTCTGCACAGTACCCAAAAAGCTTCCCCTTAAAGCAAGGTCACACTCACTATTTGTACTTGCTCCCAAAATAGGGTTACACTATTTCTCATGCCTCACTTTTTGGGCTTTTACAAATTCAAATACTAAAATATTCCTTGGCCAAATTCTCAAGTACACACAGCTGCTGCATTGTATTCTCTCTCCTCCTTTTAAGCACAACACAGTAGGTATTTTGTCTTCTAGTGGGTAAGCACTGAGCTGGAAATGATTTTATCTTATAGTGACTCGCTGCCCTAAAGCTGCAGCATTCCAAAACATCCCAGAGTAATTCCTTCAGCAATCACACCTTTAAAACATGCTGAAAACTAAATCAAACCTTCAGCAATAACATATCAGAATTTACAGCTTTTCGTAATTAATCAGATTAACAAAGATATTTACTCAATCAAACAAAACTTGAAGTTCTTCTCCAAAATTGATCAAAACAAGAATAATGATTAAGCTAAAAGGATAGTAATAACTCTTATTTCTAAGAGTTATCAATATTCGTCCCTAAATTTTTCACGAAAATTTTGATTTATTCCCACACATTTTTTTTTGTTAAATTTTGTCCCTAACATCTAAAAAAAAGTTTAAATGTCTTCCTCTTTGCAAACGTCGTTAATTTTCCTAATAGCGAGCTGACATGGATCTATCGTGGGTTCCACATGGTTGACATGAATCCCACATGGCATTTGACATGGATGCCACATGACACCTGACCAAATCGAAACTTTTGTGAAACATGAGGGACGTAAATAGGACAAAAAAAAACTTTTAGAACTAAATCAAAACTTTTACGAAAAATGAGAGGTGAATAGGGTTTTAGCCTTTTTTTTCCTTTCGCCCTTACTGATTTAGCCATTATATCATATGCATATTTTCTCTCATTTCTCTTTTCTTTATGGTTCATAATAGGTTTGTTGGGGGTCAAAATTATCCTATAAATAGGAATTAGAACAAAGAACAAGCTGATCCATCTACTTACAAATAGGAATTACATGTCTTTTCTCTTTTTGTCAGCATGCTCATCAATATTGACATTTCTGGTGTTTACTTTTTGGCTTTTACTTTCTGCCATTTAGATTATGTTCATTTACATTTTGTCAGTTTACTTTCTGCAAGTTTACTTTCAACAATCATTTACTTTAATGTTAGTTTACTTTCAACATTTACTTTATCTTACCAATTACATTTCTGTCAAGTTTAGTTTTAGTCAGTTTACTTTGACATTACCATTCCGTCTTTATATCTAGTAAGTTTATTTTGGCGCACTCTTATTTTTCATTTATTCACGTTCATATCTAACTTCGCTCTATGCTTTGACACACCTTTTTACTGACACTTGACCGATCGACAATTACTTAACCTTGAGAGTCCTAAGAAGAGTTGATTCACTCCCAGATATTAGATCTTGAACAAAAAAGAGTAGTCACTAGCTTTGACAAAAAAATGACCACAAACAAGGTCCAAGTTCAATGGCTTCAATGGCATGACAAACTAAAGTCAACCTAAACCTAAGCTTGAAGGGTGTGGAACAGAGGGCATCTAACATGGGTTGGAAGAATGTGATTGGGTTGTGCATTTTTATGATGGCAGGGAGAGGAACTTGGTTGTCAATATGGTGGTTCTATTTAATGATTGTGGCAAAAGTGAAATTGTAGGGGTGGATGGTGGTGGTTCTAAAACCCTATTTATGTCTCTCACGTTTTACAAAAGTTTTGATTTGATCCTAAAAGGTTTTTTGTTTGTCCTATTTGCATCACTCATGTTTCATGAATGTTTCGATTTGGTCGTAAAAGTTTTCTTTTGTCCCATTTAATTCTCTCATGTTTCACAAAAGTTTCAATTTAGTCAAGTGTCATGTGAGATCTGACGTTAGCTCACCATTAACAATTAAACGACGTTAGGTAAAAAAAAGATATTAGAACTTTTTTGAAACAAATAACTTTTAGGGACGAAATTAAAACAAAAAAAAAAACTTTTAGGACTTAATCGAAATTTCATGAAAATATTAGGGACGAAAATGATGCTTTTGCCAATGAAAAAAATAACTCTTTCATACTACGCAAAAGTGGTTTCTTTATTATGTTGACATGTGTCCGTTTTATGAAATTTCTTTAATGGAAGTTTAGCATTTTTATTCTTTTATTGCTATTTTTGGGTGAGTTTACATACATATTGGCTATTTGATTTTTACGGTATAGTTAAAGATAGGTTACTCATATTAAAATTATCAAGAGATTCATTCAGATATTCTTTATGGCCTAGACCAAAATATTTGGTATAAATATGATTCAAACTTTGACCGCGTCGTTATTCACACATTACATATTCATCCAAGTGCTAAGCCAACAAAAGTTTTCTTACATGAATGTTTAATGTAACATTACGTAATCCAAATAATAAATAAGGTTTTTTAACAAAAATAATAAATAAGGTTTAATTACAATATTTTTATAATAAATACTTTGGAAAACAGAATATACTAATTTTCTCATTTGTTCGCAATTATTTTTAAAGTCTACTGATGATTATAAATCATCGATGGAGCTTTATTAGAGCCGAGGAGGGCAGCTGGCCCCATACTTTCCCCAAAAAGTTTAAATAACCTCTTAATTTCTTTCATATTAAGAAAAGGTAATAGAGTCTTGCAATTTATATTTTCTCTGGGTTTTTTTTAGTTAACTAGTTTCTTCATGAGATTATCTTTCTCTTCTATAGCCAATTTAGATATTCCTAAAAGTAGTATTATTATAAACTTGGGTTTATGGTGAAGTTATATGTGACAATATATCTATTATTAAATTTTATTATATGTAAATATTTTCATTTAAATTATTTTTTGAATGGAGGATATATTGTCATGTAAAGGGTTTATTATGTATCTGTGTCTATAATAACTCCACTCTATTTTTAATTCAACCATTTCTATTTTTTTCTACATTATATTTTTAAAATATGGTAATTGTATTTCTATATGAATGTGAATATATAACTGTTTATGAAGCTCTAACTCTAAATTTCTTTAACTAGAATCTTTTGTGTGGAAGCATATTTCTTCACATGTATGACAAGCATTCAGTATATGTATATATGTCTCTATTTTTACTGCAAAGTTTATTAATCATTATAAATAACTTTTTTTTATTAAAGTAAAATTGAATTTTAAGAGTCTAAATTATACATCATATAGTCAATGAACTTTCTTTCCATTTTTTACAATCAAGTCTTTCACCCCTGCAAGCTCTTTGGCCAAATTCCATCACTGTTATAAATGTTCATGTTTTATTGTTTTCTTTTTTTTTTTTAATGTCAAAATATTTCGGCAATTTAAAGCACAACAACTTGATATCATGTCCAATCAAAAGTAGCACCCTAAGTCAGCTTAATAATAAAAATTTAAAATTCAATGGGTTGCTTGGCATATCAATAATGCAATGCATGTGAAACATACATTCGTTCTCTGTCAAATCAGTCAAATGCTCCTATTGCATGTGAACTCAAGAAAACCAATGATAACAAAGCATGATATTCAATAATCGATGTTAATCAAAGCTTTTAATAAAAAAATATTAATCAAAGCTAGATAAAATTATATCTATCTCTTCTTTAATTTTAGAAATTATAGTGATCTTTTTTTTTTTATTGTCTACTTTTATTTCTATTGTCTACTTTTATTACAGAAGGTTTAAAAATTTAATGAATAAAAAAGAATATTTGTCTAATAAAATTTTAAAAGAATTTGTTATCTTTTGAATCAGGCAATACGTCAATATATAATTTTAACAATCTATAAAAAAATATAATTTATATAAAAAGAACTACAATTTGTCAAGAATTCCTTCACACAAAAAACACACGAACGAGTTGGCATAAGTATAAATCACTTCCTTCTTAACAAATCAATCGATAAATTAATAAAAAGAAATGTAGTGAAACAACATTCAATTGACACTAATATTAGTTATTTGTGTGCCGTCTTTACGAAATCTTTTTGTAGCCATGTAGCAAATCTTATCTAAAATAAAATATTATAATATAAACATTAAAATAAATTACACAAAAATAGATATTTTCATTGCAAAATATTATCTTAAAATAAATAAACTTATGTAGTTATCATTATTTTAGTATATAAGTAATTGTTTGTGATAATTTTTCGTCAAAAGTACTGACTATTCTTTTGATTCAAGGTCTAATATTGGGAGTGAATTAATTTCTCTTAAGATTCTCAATTTTATGGTGATTGGTAAAATTCTAACCTCAAAGGTTAATCAACCATCAATTGGTCAAGTGTTAACAAAATGGTATGTTAAAAAAGAGTTAGCCTTTAGCTATGAATGTGAATAAATGAATGAAAATGAAACGATAAAGTAAATAGTGCATCAAAATTAACTTATTGGAAGTAAATTGACAGAATGGAAAAGTCGAAAGTAAATTTGCGAAAAGTAAACTTGACATAAAAATAAATGACTATCGAAAGTAAATTTGTGGACAATAATTTGACAAAATATAAATGCCAGAATGTAAATGTCGAAAGTAAACACCAGAAATATCAATGTTGATGCAATGCGTTGACAAAAACATATTTAGAGTGTTATGTGTATTAAAGTGAAGATTAAAACATGAAAAAAAAAGTACAGAAAAATGCATGAACATGCAATAACACGAAGAACAACAAAAAATGCAGAAAGTAAACACAGAAAAGCATAAATTTGCACTAAGTTAGAAAAAGATTAAAGGAAACTCGTAAAAAGGTAAAATGCATGGAAATTAATCTTGAAAGCAAGTAAATTACAAAATTTAAAGGTAACTTGGAAAATAGATGGCCAAGAACATGGAAAAACAAGTAAGAACTTGAAGAAACTAAGATTACATTAACTGGAATGTAAATGATAAATAAAATTGAAATGACTGAAAGATAAAAGCCAAAATATGGAGAGACATGTGAATTGAAAATGACATACTTGACTAATAACTCATCAATCTGTCAATCCGTAAGCATCACACTGGGCACTTAGGAACTATAAAAAATATAGGGTTTGTTGCAAGTAGATAGACCAGCCTGTTGAACTTCATTCAATCTTCTATTTATAGGCAACCAACCTCTCCCTTTGGTGCCTAAATTTTGAATTCTATAGCCACTAAGATGTTGCCACCTGACAATCATGTAATTTCTAGCATGTGCTTAATTTTCCATATGGCTTTCCACGTGGTAACCGCTTCAAGTAGTTGGTGGTTTCTTTCTTCTCTTCAGCTTCTAACTTTCCTACGATGCCACGTTCTCACTTTTTTAGCATCAACTTCAAAAACTTCCCACATTCAGTGATGGGACCCACCATGATCTCCTTCTTGCTTGTAAAATGTTCCTCGTCAATCATAAGCTTTGATGTCGATAATCTTTCACTAGCACGACTTTGAAATACTTGCATAGCTCTGTTTTAACAAAAATTTGGGACTTTACTTTTGAAGCTTCGTGATTTATTTGTTGTTCCTTTGTCGAATCCATTTGTTTTTTCACACTTGGTCTCTATCGAGATAACCTTCTTTGACTTGTGATCTTAATTGAACTGGTTGTCAAAACATCATTGATGTCAATTGACTGCTTTGTTAATCACTATCTTCGATATATTATTGAAACTTAGTCTTTTTAGCGGCTTCATGTTGCTTGCCTACTATGTTTTTCAAAATGGCTAATTTTGACCCTCAACAGTAACTTTATTTTTCCTAAAACAAAATATTTGTATGGCTTTATTTGATCTCGATATTTACAAATCCTCTTTGGAAAATATTATAATTACCACATTCAACGACACAAAATAAAATATATCAAATTTAAACTTTGTTCATTAACTCACTCCTTTCCTCATCCTTCAAAAACTATATGTATGTAGTTTACTAAAAACAAACTAGGATTCGTCTAATATACACCAAAATTTTTCTGGTGAATGGATGCACTGAGAAGCACCTACCATTGATATATTAATTTAAAAAACCAATGGCTAGGAAGCAAAATTGGAAACTAGGGGAAGAGGTTATAATCCTTCTTAAATCTTGACCAGCCTCGTCAAAACCACCCCTCAACCAAACCGCTTCCAACACCCGCAAATACAAACCACCCAGTTGCATCACCATGACCCATGCGACCTAGAACTCACTGGTATTCACAACTTGCTAAGGGTGGATTATGTACTGATGTTGAAGAGTGGGCAGCCACACATGGTGCTCGATGACAAGGATGGTGTCCACATCATCCACCTCGATGACACTCACTGATAAGTGATTCGAGTGCTGAGCTCAACTAAATAACAAAATTTCAGTTCTACCAATAACTTGTAGCACAAGGTAACGAACTGAGTCATCTTTTAAAGATCAAGATACCAATCAAACCAAATCAAGGTCAAACAAGGGGGAATTATGTATGCAGAATATAAACGTAATAATTAAAGGTAAGAAAAAAAATCAAATTGCAAAGTAATCAATCCAAGAAACCATCAGAAACCTAGTTGGCTTGTCATCGATCACTAAATATGCATCTAGATTGAATTAATTGGTTAATATGTGATTGATTAAAATCTTTGCATCAAAGACACAGAATTCAACACTAGATAATCACCTAGAATTTAAATAATAAATGATTCATAAACCTGCAATCACTAGATTTATGAAACCTATGCTAGTTTAACAATCAAAATTCAATTAACCCAGATTAACAAATCTGTCAATCTAACCGTCCTTAATTCATATAACTAAACCATAATTAATCAATTACAATTTAATCACAAACCTCAATTAGGATTAAGGATCCAATCAGATCACATCACACAACAAAAATCTTTAATCATACAATTTGAAATCCAAATCAAGAGAAGAAGAAGATAATTAATTCAATTCAAAATCGAAATTAGGTACAGAATCTCAAAGCCAAACTAGAATTTCCTCAAGATCCTTGGATTGATATCAAATTTTTAGCTCTCCATGGCTACCGCACATGGTTTGCAAAAGAAAGGAGAAAACTCTAGGTAGAAGAATTAAGTAGTACAGCTTACGGCTACTATCTATCTTGGGTTGCATATTTATACAAAAATAACTAACCTAAAAATTAAGAATCCTAATTTGCCCATAGATTAAAGTTAATCATTTGCCTCTTAGTTTTCCTTGGCCACCAAAATCACTTGATTTGAGCTTAAGATGAGAGAGTTATGCCCAAATCACTCTTAATAGGTCTCTGATCCCATCAGCCGATATAAAAGGATGAAAATACCATCAAAACATTACAGTTTGAATAAGTGGTCTTCATAAAAATTGAATATCTATGTCTGATCTTTCAAATTCCATGGTTTCAGGCCCATATCACACCTACAACTTGAATTATGAACCAATTAGTGCACGTTGTTCAGGTTACGTAACAGAACTCGTGTTCTGACTTTGAAGCCCAATTCGGTCCACTAGATATCTGATTCAGCTCTAGGGCTCTCATGAAAGTTGTAGATATCTCTCTTATCTTTCCTACAAGGTAAGATACATATTTTTTAGATATCTAAAACTCGAGATATGTCTGAAATACAAAAATAGTGTAAAATCTAAATAATGTTGAAAAAATCAATTAAGTCTAATTTGAGCTCAAACTTACAAAACATGTTCAAACTCAATCAATTAAGTACATTGAGAGTAAAAATGACTAAAAATGAGGGTTCATTAATATATGAAATCTGTGATTATCAAATTCCCTCACACTTAGCTTTTGCACATTCTGGGCAAACTAAAGAGTCAAACTAAGGGATAAGGAACACAAAAACTCAAAAACCAAAACTCAAAGAGATTCACTTTCCAACGACCTTCAAGAATGTAAAAGTTTACAAGTAAGGAAAATAACCAAGAAGTTTAAAGGATCAAAACATTCGTGAAGGGACAATTCTTTACGTCTCAAATCAATAAGCAAGGTAATTTCAATTGAAAAACATAAACCAAGAATGATAGATTCTCACAAAATATACAATCACTTCATCAAGTGTTTAGTGTTAGAAATGTCTAGAAGGTAAGTGTTTTACTCAACTCAACTTATGAAAATTTACACTACCATAAGCTTACTTATCTTTTACTTCTCTACTATTCTATACACATGCATACACAAATCAAGATGACTTTATTTAAGGTTGTAATGAGGCCAAGGTAAGGGATGAGAATGATAGGGATATGACAAGTTAAAAACCAAAGAGAATAAAAGAACATTTGAGATGAATTCTAAGAACAAGCATGAAATTTTAATGTGATTCCATATGATGCAAATTATTCTCTTCATATATATTCCCTCTTCCTTTTTTTTTTTGAACTATTGCAACTTTTTTTTTCGCATAACAATTTAGCACAACATTTTCACACTCCCCCACTCGTAAACCTTGCTTGTCCTCAAGCAAGGCCAAACAACAATAACAATTTAAGATTCCTACACACTTGTTCATGAGTTCATCCAAGGATAATGTCAATGCTCTCCTCTTCCATAAGGTAAAAGGACAATATAGTTTTTCACTAAGGGTATGTAATGAGCTAAGAATAACAAAGAATAGGAAAATAAGGGGGTTAATCAAGGGGAAATATGTAAGATTGGCTATTTTGGCTAAAGTAGCTAATGCAAGGAAAGAATACCTCAATCATGTTCATGCATACATGTAAAAATGTAGCCTGAAATAGAATCAAAGTAAGTTCTAGAGTGATCAAAATCTATAAGTGAAAATCACACAAGAAGGAAGAGAATGATACAATTACTTAATTCATTCATCAATAAGCTTAAATTCTCACAAGGTATTAGTCTATCAAACTTAATTTACTAATTCAATTTCCATTATCAAACAAGTTAAATTCAAGATGAAAGACGATTCATTCACTTATGTCATGAACCTCTAATCTTTAATTTGTTCAAACTCACAACTTCCATACATCTCAAGAGCCATTGAAAAACAATTAAAAACTAAAAACAAGAAGTATATAATTTTTTTTTTCAAAAACATCAAAACAAAATTTAAAAACAAAACAAAAACAAATTGAAAAATAGAAAAATAGAAAACAGAAAATAGAAATAAAAATAGAAATAGAAAAATAAATTTAAAAAAAAAAAGAAAAATTGAAACAAAAATAAACAAGTAAGGAAAGGAAACTTCCTCTTTCATGTTGGATAAGTAGCATCATGCAAGGCCACCTCCTCCATGGTATGCTTTTGGAAACCATTATAGAAGTGCTTTAGTCTATGCCCTTTAGCCTTGAAGTTCCTCTTTGTAGTCACATCTTGAAGCTCAACTACACCATAAGGAAAAACATTAGTAACAATAAAAGGACCTTCCCACCTATATCTTAATTTTTTGGGCATTAATCTAAGACGAGAATTATATAAAAGCACCTTTTGACCAATCTCAAATGTTTTTCTTATAATCATCTTATCATAGAAGACTTTGGTCTTCTCTTTATAAAGTTTGGAACTCTCATATGCTTCTAAGCAGATCTCCTCCAATTCCTGCAACTGTAGCTTCCTCTCCATGCCCGCTTGGTCTAGGTCCAAGTTGCACGTCTTCACCGCCCAAAATACGCTATGCTCAATTTCCGCTGGTAGATGGCATGCCTTGCCAAAGACAATCCGATAAGGGGACATCCTAATTGGTGTCTTATGGACAGTCCAGTAAGCCCATAAAGCATCCTCAAGCCTCTTGCTTCAGTCGTTTCTGTTAGGTTGGATTGTCTTCTGAAGTATCTACTTGATCTCTTTGTTGGAAACATCGGCTTGCCCATTAATCTGTGGATGGTAAGGTGTAAAAACTTTGTGCATGACTCCATACTTCTTCATCAAAGCTTCCATGCTCCGATTACAGAAATGCGAATGCTAATCACTGATGATAGCCCTCGGGACTCCAAACTTGCAGAAAATCTATGATCTAACAAAATCCACAACAACTTTAGAATCATCAGTCCGAGTGGCCTTTGCCTCTACCCACTAAGATACATAATCAACAACCAGCAAAATGTAAACAAAATCAAAAGAAACAGGAAAGGGTTTCATAAAATCAATACCCTATACATAAAAAATCTCATAAAACAACAAAGATTTCTAGGGTATTTCATTCTTGCGAGAAATGTTCCCTGTTCTCTGACACTGTTTACAAGACTTACAGAAGAAGTATGCATCATGGAATAAGATAGGCTAATATAAACTAGAGTCTAAGACTTTTCTGATTATACGTTTATGTCTAAAATGTCCACCACATGCAAATGTATGACAAAAGCTAAGAACAGAATCAAACTCACTATCAGGTATGCATCTCCTAATCACTTAGTCACTACAAAATCTCTATAGATAAGGATCATCTCACACATAATACTTAGAATTGCTCTTTAACTTATTAATTTGTGCCCTAGTGAAATATGCAGGCAATGCACCAACAACAAGTAATTAACTAAGTCAGTTAACCAAGGAAAGGTAGTCTTATCTTGCAGTTATAAAAGTTGTTCATCTAGGAGGGAGTCATGGATGGCTAAAGGCTCTAAAGATATCTCAATTCTGCTCAAATGATCAGCCACCAGGTTTTCTGCTCCA
Organism: Ormosia emarginata; assembly: GCA_029884605.1. Taxonomy (NCBI): domain Eukaryota; kingdom Viridiplantae; phylum Streptophyta; class Magnoliopsida; order Fabales; family Fabaceae; genus Ormosia; species Ormosia emarginata. The sequence goes on along the minus strand of JAQQTP010000068.1, from coordinate 17,923,910 downwards.
CTCTTATCCTGGATTTCAATATCAAACTCATGGAGCAGTATCATCCACCTAATTAGTTGTGGTTTCACTTCGAGATTCTTTAGAAGAAGCTTTAGTGTTGTATGATCAGAAAACACTACTACTTTAGAACTAAGCAGATATGATCTAAATTTGTTTAAAGCAAATACAGTGGCTAAGAGTTCTTTTTTTTTTTTTTTTGCAGTTATGTAGTTAGCTTGAGCAACATCTAAAGTTCTAGAGGCATAGTAGATCACATGAGGATCCTTTCCTATTCTTTGTGCTAAGACAACTCTCACTGCATAATTAAAGGCATCACACATAAGCTCAAATAAAAATGTCCAGTCAAGTGACTGGATAATGGGAGTGCTAGTCAATGCCTTCTTCAAATGATTAAAGGCTTCCTGGCATTTTTGGTCAAAGACAAACTCCACATCCTTTTACAGCAAATTAGATAGTGGGAGGGTGATCTTGCTAAAATCTCAGATGAAGCACCTATAAAAACCTGCATGTCCAAAAAAAGAACGCACCTCCCGCACACATGTAGGATAAGATAAACATGTGACATCTAGTTTAGCAGGTTCTACTCCAATGCCCTTACTGGAGACTACATGGCCTAAAACTATACCTTGTGCTACCAAGAAATGACATTTTTCAAAATTTAAAACAAGGTTAGTTCTAATGCATCTGTATAATACCTTAGCCAGACTATCCAAACAAGAATAAAAAAAAGAGTCATAAATAGTAAAATCATCTATGAATTCCTCTATGCACTCTTCTGAAAAGTCTGAAAAGATGTTCACCATACACAGTTGGAAGGTGCTAGGGGCATTGTAGAGGCCAAAGGACATCTTTCTGTAAGCGAATGTGCCGAAGAGAAAGGTAAATGTGGTCTTCTCTTGGTCTTCAGGTGCAATATGGATATGAAAGTATCCAATGTAACTGTCCAAGAAGCAATAATGTGACTTGCTAGCCAACTGCTCCAGCATCTGGTCAATGAATAGAAGGGGGTAATGGTCCTTCTGAGTAGCGTATTTGAGCTTTCTGTAATCAATGTAGACTCTCTAGCTATTCTATACTCTAGTAGGAATCAACTCATTCTTCTGATTAGCCACAACAGTCACTTCAGATTTCTTGGAGACAACCTGCACTGGGCTCACCCATTGACTGTCAAAGATGGGATAGATAATGCCAGCCTGTAGTAGCTTGGTCACATCTTTCTTCACCACATCCAAAATTAGAGGATTTAGTCTCCTCTAGGGCTATCTCATTGGTTTAGTTTCATCCTCAAGTAAAATTATGTGCATGTATGTGGAAGGACTAATGTTAGGAATATCCACCAGTGTCCATTAGATGACCCTTTTATTCTCTCTCAAAACCTGTAACAATCTCACTTCCTATTTAGCAGGGAGGTTTCTCACTACAATCACCAGAAGTTGCTCATTATCTGCCAAGTATGCATACTTCAGGTGCTTAGGTAACGACTTTAGCTCCAATTTCGGTGACTGCATTGTAGAAGGCAATAATCTAATGGGTTGTTGTTGCTCTGCTTTTGCTGCCTGAACCTCTGCATATATATCACCTGTTATACAATGTGTTAACACATGAACAAATTCATCATATCCCAAAAATGATAAAATTTTAGAACACATAGAACACAACTTATCACCATCACAACTAGCACATAAATCACTGCATATAGAGTCACCAAAATCAGCAATGTTAGGAAACTCCTCATATAAGTCAGTATATGAATTATCAACTAAATCATCAATTAAATTAATATGAAAGACATAATGTTCTTCCATGGAATGTTTCATAGCATCAAGAATATTAAACCTCACAATGGAATCTCCAAACTTCATGGATAGAACTCTTGCATGCACATCAATCTTTGTTCGTACTATTTTGAGGAAAGGTCTCTATAGAATAAGGGAAGTCTTGTTGGATGATGACTCTCCATCTATCTCCGAAATGTAGAAGTCAGTTGGGAATATGAGCTCGTTCACTCGGACCAACACATCCTTCATCAAACCAGCTAGGTAAGCATTACTCCTATTAGCTAGCTAGATCACCACATCTATAACCTGCAAAAGACCAAGTTCAAGGGAATTAAAAATAGACATATGCATTACATTAATGGAAGCACCTAAGTCTAGCATGACATTCTCAAATCTATAATTTCTTATTATGCAAGGAATTGTAAAAGTCCATAGATCGTTGCACTTCTGTGGCATAGCCTGGATGAGGGCTGAACATTCAACCCCATGCTAATTCTCTCATTGCCCTTCAGCCTCCTTTGTGCATACATAGTTCCTTCAAGAACTTGGCATACTTTGATATCTGCTTGATTGCATCTAGTAGTGGGATGTTTACTTCCACTTTCTTAAAAGTCTTAAGCAACTCTATATCTTTCTCAGCCTTTTCTATTTTTCGTGTTGCTCTTTGTGGAAAAGGAAAAGTTATGGTAGGTTGACGTTTCTTTTTAGCTCTAGCGGTTGCTTTCTCATCATCATTACCAGATTTCTGGGTTGGTACACCAGAATCAGGTGTGGCTACTGTTGATGGCTTGTGTAGTTGTTTGTTCACTACTGGTTGGGAATCCACCTCCATTATTTTTCTAGATCTCAGCATAATGGAACTCACATTCTCCTTTAGATTGGGAATTGTTTAGGAAAGGAGTTAGCTAGATCCTTGATTTTGCAATTGACTCAGAGTATAAGCTAATTGTCCAATTTGAGTTTCCAAGTTTTGAATTGAAGTTTTTGCCTTCTATTGAAACTGTATGTTGTTGATGGCCATATGCTTCATTAGATCCTCCAAAGTAGGCTCAAATTTTGTGGCAGCAAGACCTTGTGGTTGTTGTGGGAAAGGTAGTCTGCTTGATCTAGCCTGTTGTTGAAATTATTGTTGTCTCATTGACTATTGGAAAGGATGCTTGTATTGCTATTATGATGCTGCATTCCCATATCTCAGGTTAAGATAATCTCTCTAACTAGGATTGTATGTGTTAGAGAATGTATCATATCTTTGTTGCTACTGCTAGAATTGTGGTTTACTAGGAAAGACACCTGTTGCTGCAACAAATTGGTCTTGGAATGTAGAACTATCATCCTGAAGTATAGGCATGCATCTGTGGGGTGTGAAGGACAAGAATAGATATTGCACACTCGAGCAGGTCCTTACACAGATGGTTAGTACCTCACTATTGCCATTTGTCTCATCAAAGAGGTCAACTCATTAAGTCTATATTCTAGTCTTTGCTAATCAATATTAGAAAGCTGGACTTCATTGACTTCTCTAGTTGGAGTTATCATTCTAGTACCAAATTGCTGTGAGTTGACAACCATGTTTGCAATCAAGTCTTTGGCAGTAGCTGGGGTTTTGTTAACTAAGGCACCTCCATTTGTAGCATCCACCATGCTTCTATCCATTGGTAGCAAGCCTTCATAAAAGTACTTGATCAATAGCTGATCACTAATCTGATGGTGTGGATAGCTTGCGCATAATTTCTTGAATCTCTCCCAATATTCATACAAGGTCTCACCAATCATATGTATGTTCCCACATATATCCTTTCTGATTGCAGCAGTTCTTGAGATAGGGAAAAACTTCTCCTGAAACAGTTTCTTCATGTCATTCCAAGAAGTAATAGCTCTTGGTTGCAAGTAGTATAACTAGTCATTGGCTACACCATCTAATGAAAAAGGAAAGGCTCTTAGCTTGATGTGTTCCTCTGTAATTCCTTATGGTTTTATGGTGGAACAGATCACATGGAACTCCTTTAAATGCTTATGAGGGTCCTCTCCTGCAAAGCCATGAAACTTAGACAACAAGTGAATTAAACTAGATTTAAGTTCAAAATCAGCATCCAAATCAAGATATTGAATGCACAATGGTTGATAGTTCACATCAGGTGCAACTAGTTCCTTTAAAGTCCTATTTTGTATGTTATCAACCATAGGTCTAGTGTTATCTATATGCTTACCTTTAGTTTCAAATTCAATGTTAGTTTCAACCTCAGATGTTATTCCTTCAATGTCAGTTTTAGTTTCAAATTCACTAATCCTACGAGTCCTATTCAATACATACAAGATTCTTTCAATTTCAAGATCAATGTTAAGTATATGACTATTAGAAGACCTAGTCATGCATCAGATCGCACTATAGGGATTCAAAATCGACTCAAAACACAAAAACACAAAGTAATGGTCAAAATCACACAAAAACTCAATAGAAACTATATCTACAGATTTTTAAAAATTGTGGGACCACCTTATGGTGAAAACTAGTCAAAAATATTACCAAACAGTAAAATAAAAAATCTTAAAAAATTGAAAAAATGGTCTAAACGTTGGAATTTAGGAAAACTGGGGGTGGCCTCATAGAAAAAATGTGAGTCTTGTTTATTAGGCAATTTTCCTCCAATTGACCAAGTTTCAGCTTATTTTGATCATGTTTGTCTATACATTTTTTTAAAAAATCATCCAAAATCACCTGTTTTCGCATGAAAACCACCAAAACATAGAAGAAAAGGGGTTAGTGGGTTAGTGAAAGTCTTGATATGATTAATTAGCACTTAATGATCCTCGGCAAAGGCGACAAATTTGATTCAAGTGCTGAGCTCAACCAAATAACAAAATTTCAGTTCTACCGATAACTTGTAGCATAAGGCAGTGAACTGAGTCGTCTCTTGAAGATCAAGATAGCAATCAAACCAAATCAAGGTCAAATTGGGGGGAATTGTGTATGTAGAATGTAAACGTAATAATTAAATGTAAGAAAGAAATTAAATTGCAAAGCAACTAATCTAAGAAATCGTCAGAAACCTAGTTAGCTTGTCATCGATCACTAAACATACATCTGGATTAAATTAATTAGTTAATCTGTGATTGATCGAAATCTCTGCATCAAACACATAAAATTCAACACTAGATAATCACTTAGAATTTAACTAACAAACGATTCATAAACCTACGATTGCTAGATTATTGCAACCTATGCTAGTTTAACAACTAGAATTCAATTAACCCAGATTAACAAATCTATCAATCTAAATGTCTTCAATTCATGTGACTAAATTATAATTAATCAATCACAATTTAATTACAAACCTCAATTAAGATTAAAGATCCAATCAAATCACATCACACAACAAAAATCTCTAATCATGCAATTTGAAATCCAAATCAAGAGAAAAAGAAGATAATTAATTCATTTCAAAATTGAAATTGGATACATAATCTTATAACCAAATCAGAATTTCCTAAAGATCCTTAGATTGATCTTAAATGTTTAATTTTCCATGGCTGCCGCACACAATTTGTAAAAGAAAAGAGAAAACTCTAGGTAGATGAATCAAGTAGTACGACTTACGGCTACTATCTATCTTGGGTTCCCTATTTATACAAAAATAACTCACCTAAATATTAAGAATCTTAATTTTTCCCTAAATTAAAGTTAATCTTCTGCCTCTTAGCTTTCCTTGGCTACTGAAATCACTTGATTTGGGCTTAAGATGAGAAAGTTATGCCCGAATCACTCTTAGCAGGTCTTTGATCCTGTCATCCGACGTAAAAGGATGAAAATATCATCAAAACATCATAGTTTGAATAAGTGGTCTCATAATAACTGAATATCTATGTCTTAGCTTTCAAATGTTACCGGTTTTAGGTCTATATCACACCTACAGCCCGAATTATAAACCAATTAGTGCACATTGCTCGGGTTACTAGACAAAACTTGTGTTCTGATTTCTAAGTCCAATTCGATCCACTAGATATCTGATTCAGCTCTAGAGCTCTTCATGAAAATTGCAAAGCTCTTACTTTCTTTCTTACAAGACAAGATATATAATTTTTAGATATCTAGAACTCAAGATATGACCAAAATACAAAAATAGTGTAAAATCTTATTAATGCTAGAAAAATCAATTAAGTCCAATTTGAGCTCAAACTTACAAAACATGGTCAAACTCTATCAATTAAGTACATAAAAAATGTAAAGAACTAAAAATAGAAGTTTATTAATATATAGAATATGTGATTATCAATAAGCTCTGTGGAAGAGGGTGAGGATGCTATCAATGACAAAGTTTATACAAGGAATGAATTGCATTGTTGTTGCCACTATCAACATGTCCTCTACCACCGCCAGGAGCCTACCAACCACGATCTCCACCTGCCCACGAACCACCACCCAAATGCTTTGGTCGTTGTCCCATACCACCCAGCTACACCACTAGACTTCCGCCGATGCACGCCCACCACACCACCACGATCACCAATAACATCGGTCCAAGTCGTGATAATGTTGACTTCTGGCACTATCAAATTTGATTTGAGAATCACAAAGTTCAAGTTGTTCAGTCCTCTGGTTGAAAACGAAGCAAGAACCAGTGTTCGTTCGATTCCAACTATGGTGCCTTTGAAATCGAGTGTTGTTGTAGGGTTGGTGGAGGATGAGATGTGTGCTTTGATAGGTAGTCATCATCTTTTGGAGCTTGGTGAGTTCCTCCATTCAGTAGTCAGGGTGCCGCTATGGAGCGCCGTCTCAATTGCTACTAGCACAGGTGCCAGTTTTTTTGTCACTGTTCATCCACATACTTGAAGAAGAGAGACTGGTTATTGTAGGTAATGAAAGTGATGCATCCATGCACCAAAACTTAACGTAGTGCATAATAGACGCCTGCTATATATGTATACTATATACTGAATGAAGCCAATATCAAACCAATAATCGTCAAAAACAAAATATATCAAACCTATAAATGACATAACATCAGAACACACGCTGTCATTATATAATAATAACTTAAATTAATAATTATTTTATTTTTATAAAAAAATAATATGAATACATAAATTAGGATATATTTCCCGTGAGAACAAAGATCGACTTGGATGGTTTTCTACATTGACTGTTGAGCTGTGAAGAGGTAAGGTGAAGCCGTGAAGGAGATATCTCCATGTCATGGTCCAGCGGATCGTGACTGAATTTATTATTGTAGAGACATCACCATGTCATTGTCCCTCTTTCTGTCTCAAATATTATATCAATTTCGATATATTATTATTAGAACAAGTTATATCAGTGTAACACTTAAGAATTACTTATTAATTATTTATAAAATTTGATTTTTATTAATTCAACTGTTAAATTATGATAATTTATTATTTTAATTATTTGTGTTAAATTTTGTAAAAACTAAACATCAATAAATATATAATCAAATAATTTTTATTTTTATATATTTTAAAAATATATAGTATATTAATTTCGATATATATCAATAAAATGTTATATAATTTTAAATTAATATAAAATTTTATAAATATGATTTATTTATATATAAAGCAAAACTTTCTCAGCTCACATATGGGAATGTGAATGCAACTGAAATTCTACGACCGTGTGGAGCCCACATTCTAGGAGGACATGAGAATCACTTCATGTGTTATTAACATACTATTATAAAATAATATTATCACACTATTTTTTTAAAATATTATTTTTTATATTATTTTTAAGTAATTATAATTAAGTAAAAAATAATAATAAAAAAATAATATAATTAATGGTATAAAAAATAATATAAAAAGTGATATAAAAAATAGTAAAAATATTGTTGTTGATTACCAAAATCATACTAAAAAACATGCTATTGCAAAAATCATAAATAAATAAATATTGTTGTACCCAAAAATATAAATTGAAGTTAATTAATATCTATTATGAGAAAAGAATTAAGTAAAAAATAATAATGAACAAATTGGAACAAATTTATTATATTCAACTTTCAATCACCTAGAGTTTGTTGATTGGAACAAATATTTTGATTATCATATTAAAAAATTAACTATTATCTTATAATCTTTTATGATAATATTTTTAATGACCAAATTTAAAAAATTGAATAGGTATAATGATCCTTATAAACAGTAAATGTTTTTCAAGTTTTACAATGCAATTTAAATAAAGAGTAAACTTAAGCTACTCCTTTTTTTCGTCTTAGTTGTCTTCAAAACCTTTAAAACGTATAATTTACTAAATTGTGTGAATCATCCTAAAACTTAACTTTCCATTAAAATAGATAACGAAGACATGTGAAATGGATATGTTATTTTTCTATTTGATTCGTTAAATATGGTATGATTTACACCAAGATGGAGTTAGATAATTTATATAAGGGTGACAAAAACAGAAATAATATCATTTTGAGGGGCTAAGCACAAGATTTTTTTTTTCTAAAAAAAAAATACAAATTTACAAATAATTGAACAGTTTTTGAAATGGGAGCATAGTTCTCGTACATAAATTTTTTTTTAAATTTCTCATAATATCCCCTCACTCATAGTTGAATGGGTTAGTTAATATATATATTGTCTTAATTACTCATTTACTTCAATTCAAGCATAAAAAATTAATTTTCATAAATACAATAAATTAATGTGAGAAATACATTGTTAAAGTCGGTTGCGGAAGAACCAAAAACTATTCATTTTAAAAACTAAAACATTAAGTTGAAGCCTTGAAGGAGATACTTATAAAAAGAAAGTCGGTCACTTTTGCTCCATCTGGCCTCTGGTGACCCCCCATGGCCATTGGGGGAGCAGTGCAGTGCTGAAGGCCACTAAGCTAATTGAGTGCACGTGAACTGAGGCCATTAACTAGACATTTGAAAAAGCAGGCTTACCAATCATCTATCACAGATTCACGCTGGACGATACTGTGCATTGATTATAATTATGTTTTTGGATGTACCTCGTCCTCAATCGACAACTTCCAACACAAAATTGAGAAGCTTCCTTGTATTTTCTGAGAGATTTTTGCATTCCTTTTTACAGATTCTTTGATTCTTATTGAACTTTCCGAATTCACAGAGAAAGAACACATGGTACGGTTTTGGCACCTATATCCGAATTTTAGAAGCCCTTTCTAACACCATGAGTGGACCTACCCAGCCTTTTTAGAAATGCTACCCCTCCCATTTCAACTTTCATGTTTTTTTCTTTTTTTCTTTTTTTCTTTTTTTCCTGAATTCTCGTTCAGATAAATTAAAGTATTGCAGTTGAGTTTGTTTTTCTGAGTTTTTTATGATTTCGCTTTGTTGGTCCCCCCCCCCCTCCCCAAAAAACTTAACTCAATATGCGTCTTGGGCTCAATGTTTTAACCACTTTTTCTTCCTTACTTAAAGCCTAAACAATGTTAGGTCTATTCTTTCTTGTTTTTTCCTTCATTCTTTTTTGGCACATGGGAGAAAAGTCAAAAAGACATGCATATTATGCCTAGCTACCATCTAAGAAAACTTTAAATGACACAAAAATGCTATAGACAGATAGGGATAATTTTCTGAATAAGTAAAATTGAATAATATTTAAATTTTATAAAAGAACTATTAATATACTGTCAAACTGAAATTGTTTTAAATTATACACATCTCAATGTAATATCAATTCTTGAATATGGATTTCTTTTTGTCTCCTTGACATCTCTAGATTAGCGTGAGACTAATTCTGTTCGAGATATTAAGATTCTCCTTTTCTACAAATATTTTTATGTGGGTTCGAATTTTTTATATTACAAAAGTTTATTACTTGTTGACATTAAACTTACTTATCATTTATGTCACTTTTTGAGGATTCTTGAAAATGAATTCTTAAAATACCTTCAAACATGAAAGTTTACTTTTATCTTTCATATGTATAAAAACATTCTTTAAAAAATTAAAGATATTGATGTATAGCACTAAGCTTACTAATTGTACGGTTTATTCAACAACTTATTCAGAAGATCTCTTCTAATAATAATAATAATAATAATAATAATAATAATAATAATAATAATAATAATAACTTCTTCAGAAGAGGCTACAAAGGTTTAAGACAGATTTGGATTAAATGTCATTTAATCTAGAATTAAAGTAGTTTGCACTATTAGTGTAAATTTGTCATTTAAGATAGATTTATACTATTAGTGTAAAGAATTTTACATTGATATTTATTAATATTTTAATATTTTTATTTTTATTTTAATTACGAAGAGAAAAATAACAATAAATACAAATTTGTCAATATATTAATAAATTTTAATGTAAAATTCCATTACACTAACATTGCGTAATAATTAAATTCTTTAATCTAATGCTTAAAAGTTAAAACTAATAATAATAAAAAATATATTAGTTCCTTTGCTGTAAAGTACAAGGCTCAGCTTGTTCTGTTCTATGCTGAATTCATAATTTTTATTTTAAAATTAAATGAATACTTACATTGTAACCTTTTGGTGTACTCTATCAAAATATTCGGTCTTCAATATTACGTTTGGAGCATCCTTAATCACGGGATAGGGAAGCTGTCCCATCGGCATTTTGTCATCAAATTTAGCTCCAAAATGCAATAGAACCAAGAAAGGATAGCATTAATGGGACCACCCCATTTGGCTTTGTATACTTTCCTCTTTGTATCTTAACATTTTCTAAACATGATTATGTGTGTTACTATTGACATACATAATGTTTGTGTGTTATAAAAAACACTAATTGATTAATCAGCAAGTAGATAATGCCATATATAAATCTGTTAACCTAATGGGGTTTCAGTCGTACTCACATCTTCAAGAAAGTGAAAATTATAAAATGATGGTCTTCGGGTGGCTTGTGTGAGCATGTATAGATATGAATATAATGATGTAAACTTGGCTTGAAAGTTTTGGGCATTAATTGCTTATATGGAAGTGGTAGTAAGCAATTGGAAAAGACTTTTTTCTTCAAAAAAAATTTCCAACAAGATCAAGATCAACTTCAACAAACTGCATTGGTGGCAATATGTGTTGGTTGATTAAGTTATACATGTGGTGGTGGAATTCCATTTGTACCTGTTTATTATATACTGTGCTCTTTATTCTTGCGAAACTAAGTCTCTGTTTCGTTTTGTAAGTTTCTCTGATTCCTGTTAGATAGTTTGTTAGTGGATTTGGTTATAGAGCAACTGCCGTTCTCTTTGGTTGTGTGTCCCACATATCTTTGGTTGGTGACCTTCAATATGGTTTTTTCACCTGCCGACGACTGGGTTTGGGGTTTTTGGACCCACCAAATGAACAACTCTTTTTGTTTATATGTTATGTTATAAGCATAATTGTAAGAACTAGACTGATTAGGTCAATCGGATTGGAAAAGTAGTCATCACATTCAATAATGCTGTATCCTTCACTAAGCCTTGTTGTTAACATCATAGAGGCCGCTCACTACTTCATCATAAAAGAATAAAATATTATGTTTGATTAGTTAAACTTAGGTAGCATTTTGCTTAGGTTGGTATTATTCTAACTGTTTCTTCGTTAAACCCATATAATATCATCCTGTAATGAATTCTGTTTTTCTTCAGAGCCAATCCTCCAATAGATTTAGCTTTAAGAAGGTAGAGTCTAGCTATCATATTTAATTTTGGCGAGTACGTAGGGTTTCACCCATTGCCCATTGTCGTTGCCAAAAAGAAAATTATGTTATATCTACATTCAATTATAGTCATAACAACATCTACCGTAAAAGAAATCATAAATATTTTTTTTATACAGATTTAAATATAATCAAACATATATATATATAAAATCTGGACGAGTTTTAGAAGATTATTTAAATGAGGTTGATGTAGGTGGTTTCCTTCTTTGCATGATGGCAATGACGGTAGTGTGAGAGATAGGTATCTACAAAAGACACTTTAATACTCAAGTTAAACCGTGCATAAGGTTGATACTATTTGGAATTAGAAACATACCTTTGAGACTTTGTGTGGTATTTATTGGAACGTTTTGGTAAATAAGAATCATATTTGAATCTATATTAAATGTTGTTAATTAAGATAAAAATCAAATAAAATTGTTATCTCTTATAACCGATTCCTTTATTTATGAGAAATTTTATTAGAGATTTACTCATTATAAATAGATACATTTACTTATCTAATAGCACTCATAATTATTCGGGATCCAATTCTAGTAGGACGAGTTGCTCTTAAACCGTTAATCCAAAACCCAGTCTAGAACAATTGCACTTAATTTGGCACTTAAATGTGACAACTAAGTGTCAAGGTATCTGAGATTATTGGAGCAAATGGCACACGTGAGACAAAGGGATCCAAATCACGACATAGATGTAGGATCTCACGATGTCTCTAACAATGGGTCGAAGTCTGTGATAAAAATAAAAATCAGGATGCCCCTAATATTGATTAATTTGGCTAGGATCCAGTATAGATTTGTTTCCTCTAAGTCAATATGTCGTTGTTTGGGATTCACGTTGTGTTGCCCCCATACTAATTTGGGTAGTAGGGTCCATCTGTACATCACGAGCTTAGCGAAATAAAATCTGTAATCCACATTATGTATTGTAAAACTAACACAATGTTGATATGATATCCGGTGTAAGTACTATTTTGTTTTGACATGCGTCATTTCAGGTCTGTCTGCAGTTCTTTTGGTTGTTGTGTCATGCACATTTCGCCATATGGCAAAACATTATTGGAAGCCATCATTTGATCTTCATGCTACTATGATTGTCATTTTCAAATTTGATGCAGAAAGACAATTCTGCCTTTGTGTGTGGTGATTGTTAGGGCTACCCCTGCGCTTATAAATAAGAGTGGGGTTCCCCCCTCCCCCCCTCCATTTTCACCTTCTCCCTCATTTTGTACTTTGTCTTTGGCGAAACAGGTGATTTTTGACGAGTCTTAGCGTCGATTTTTGGTGGTTTTTGCTTCCTCCAAGCTTTCTCACCCTACATTTTCAAGGTATTCCTTGTTCTCTTCTTTTTCCTTTCTCAAAAACATGGTGAGAGTGAGGGTGTTAAGCAATAATGATGGGGAGAACAATTCTCTAGAGATTCTGAGTGCTCCACCGCTTCAACCGCAGTGAAGACGGTCTCCTCACGATGGGAGTACTGGTAGTAGATAGAGGCTATTATCTGGGAGTGGATTTTGTCAGGGAACTTGTAAGGCAAAGACCATCATGTCCGTTCTCCATACTCATGAGGGAGTTAGAGAGTTATAATGAAACATCTTCTGATTCTAACATGAGTATGACTTCTGTAGGTAACACTAGTAACTCGAAGTTGAGACGGCAAAGAGCAGTAACTTCTAAGCCAAAGGAATATATCTTCGCGAAGGATGTTGGCCTATACTAGTGGCTCGACCATGGATTTTTGGGAGCCCCATCTAGCATCGAGACCTTGAATGATGCCAGAGCTAAACAAGAGCACATCTATTTCATAGAAGGTCAGTGCCATGACAACGGGTTCGTGATCCAGGCTCCGAAGGATCAAGAGCGAGTCTACTCAACCAGGACAAAGGATGGTTACTTTGTGTATATGTACAAGGCATTATTTACTCATATTGGCGTCCATTTCCCGTTCTCCGATTTTGAGATTGAGGTTTTAAATCATCTGCGGGTGGCTCCAACACAACTTTATCCGAATGCTTGAGGCTTCATCTATGAGCTAATCTATAAAGTTTTTGGTTAGTCGTACTTGGTAAAAGCTCTCTTTTTCCTTTTCATTCTCTGGGAATATTTTTCAAAAAAGGATGGGTCACCTTGTAGCTCAAGCAAGGTGAAAAGTGTTCAAGCCATATCAAGAATCTTTCAAAAATTTTAAGAAATATTTCTTCAAAATAGAGGGGGCTCTAACGATGATGCCTTTTTATATTACCCTAGAGGGTTTATTAAAGATGTACATATAATGGATGCAGTCAGTATAGGACCGGAGCCAAGAAGAAATAGAGACTCTGATATTCGCTTTAACAGAGAGTGAGACCGACATCCTCAACTTTTTAGTTGAGTGCACCGATAAACGTAGGGTCATATATTATAAAGTTGTTTTGGATGAGCCCTCGATTCTTTAATATAATTATTAGGTATGCCTCTTTGAGTGTATTGATATATTTGTTACTCATGATTTTTCTAAGTGTAATAACATTGTTTATTTCTTTTTTGCAAAAAGTATGGCGTCTCCCAGCAGCCTTGAAGCTCTTCCTTTGTGATTTGTGCAACAAAAGGCTGGCGCATTGGGTTCCGAATTCGAGCCATCGGTAGCAATTCCTCCTCCCCAAACTCAACCTGTTACATAGGAGGCAGACCTTGGGTCCTCTACCTAACCCCTTCAACTGCAAAAGAGGAAAAAGGATAGTCATTGGGAACAAAGAAGGAAGTATACGATGAATGAGGTTGCTCTTATTGACCTCACAACTAGCCAGAAGTTTGAAGTCCCAGAGGGGGCCCCACTTCAATTTGTTTCCAGATCCATATAGGGCAATGAGGTTGATCCAAGGTGAAACATTGACAACTCCCTCCTGACCCAAGCTAACCAAGATGTCCTGATAGAGCATGACTTAGTTGAAATTATTAGGGATACCTAAGTACCACCTCTTCGTAATGTTTCGGTAGGAGTTCTCTTTTGAGTTGGTTCGCCAAGCTCGAGACTTGGAGAATGAGTTGGATACCCTCGGGGGTGATAAAAAAAAAGCTTGAGTTGGCAGTAGCCCAGAAGGGTTGGCAGTAGCCCAGAAGGATAGGCAGCTGGCCCAAGTCAACATAGAGCTCAACCTATGGAAGACTGACATCACCAACCTCCAAAAGAATGTAGAAGATGTTGAAGCTTAGGAGAAGGTCTTGAAAGATTAAATCTCTTCCACTGAGTCAAGCATAACCTCATATGATGAGATTCTCAAGTAATCTGAGCCAAAGCTGAAGAACGACTTCCTATATCTTGAAGATGAGTGGACTGCTACAATGGATGACTCATTTGCCAACACGCTCGTCCAACTACGCCTCTTGAACTCGGACCTTGTTACCAATGAGATCAGTTCATGGAAGGTGGTCTAAGATGGTTGCATCATGGATGCCATCTCTAAAGCCACTCAAGTGAGCAAGTTCCCGCTATAGATGGTGGCAAGGAAAGTGGGGAGGGTGAAGAAGAAGCCAAGGTAGAGGAGGTTGACCAAGGAGAGCCTAACCCAGATGCCTAATTTTATACTTTTTTTTGTTTTTGTTTACCTTAATAATCACATATTTTATACATTAATAAACCATCATTTTTAATCATTTACACTCTCTATGTACTTAATTGATTGAGCTTGGTCATGTTTTGTAAGTTTGGATTCAAATTAGGCTTAATTGATATTTTTCAGCATTATTGAGATTTTATAATGTTTCTGTATTTCGGTCATATCTTGAGTTCTAGATATCTAGAAATTATGAATTTTACCTTGTAGGAAAGCTGAGAGAAAGCTCTACAACTTTGATGAAGAGCTCGAAGTCTTAATCAAACATCTAGTGGAACTAATTGGGCTTGTAAGTTAGAAAACGAGATGTGTCACTAAAACTCAAGCAGTGTGCACTAATCAGGGCATAACTTGAGCAATAGGAGAGTTTTTGGACTAAAATCAGTGCCATTTGACAATTAAGACCCAAATCTCAACTTTTATGAAGATCACAAGAGCCAGTTTGGGTGGGTTAGAGATCATATTGAGCTTGTAAGTCAGAATAGAGGAGTCATAGATGGGTCTGAGCAATGTGTCGTGATTAGGCTAGAATTTGAGTTGTAGGAGTTGTAAGGAGTTTAAACTGATGACATTGGAAAGCTAAGACAAAACCTTTCAAGTTTCATGAAGACTATTGATAACTGGTAAAGTGGAGGTTTCACCCAGATATGTATATTGCAAATGATTGGGTAAAGGCTTAAGTTCAAGCCTCGGGGGTACTTCAATGGAAGGCTTAGATGCTTCCTTCGATGCATCGGACTCCAAGGTTTCAAACTTGGGTGACCGATATTTCCTAGGAAACGCATCTAGGCACTTTATCAACTCGGACACTTCATCCCTTGATTCTTCATCATCATCAGCTGATGAAGCCAATGCCACTGTGAGGGAGTCTCCTGAAATATTGGCTTGGAATGAATCATTGATGATGTTATTCAATACCCCGACATAGGAGCACTCTTCTTGATCTTGAGGAAACTTAATTGCTTTAAATATGTTGAAAGTAACCTCTTGATCTTGAACTCTCATTGTCAACTCACATTTTTGCACGTCAATAAGAGTTCTTCCTGTGGCAAGGAACGACCTGCCTAGGATCAAAGGGACCCTGTGATCCTCTTCCATATCCAGAATGATGAAATCCGCAGGGAATATAAACTTGTCCACTTTTACCAAGACATCTTCCACTATTCCCCTTGGATACGTGTAAGAGCGATCAGCTAGTTGGAGAGTTACTAATGTGGGCTTGCATTCCCCCAACCCTAGCCTCTGGAATATGGATAGGGGCATAAGATTAATGCTTGCCCCCATATCACATAAAGCTTGGCCTAGGAACTTCTCTCCTATGGCACAAGGAATTGTGAAGCTTCCTGGATCCTTCAACTTCAGGGGAAGCTTCTGTTGCAACACGGCACTGCATTCTTTAGTCAATGCCACCATTTCAAACTCACCTAGCCTACGTTTCTTAGACAAAATATCCTTCATAAACTTAACGTAGCTAGGCATCTGCTCTAAGGCCTCCGCAAAAGGGATGTTTATTTGAATTTTCTTAAAAACTTCCAAAAATTTCTTAAACTGATCATCCATTTTGTGCTTGACCAGCCTGCTTGGAAAAGGTACAAGATGTACATAAGGATTATTCACAAATTTCTTGTCCTCGACCTTTTCCTTAGAAACTTCAGGTTTCTTGGCAACATCCTTGCTCTCAGCCTCTTTCTCATGGGTTGCTTCACTGCTTTCCTCTAGCATCCTTGTCTTTGGATTGCCCTCTATGTCCTTTCCATTCCTCAGGGAGATGACCTTACAGTTCGCATTCAAGTTACCCTTTGGGTTATTAACTGTGTTACTTGGGAAGGTGCACAGCGTTGTTAATTGTGTTAACGATTTGCTAACTGTCCCACCTACGTTTCTAATGCTTTCATCGAAGCCGTCTGGCTTTGAATCAATGAATCATTCTTTGACAAATGAGCATCAGTCCTTTGCATGTAAGAGTCAGTCTTAGAAATGAAAGCAACATTCTTCTACATTAGCTGCATGAACATTTCTTCAAATGCAAGTTTCCTTTCTTGCATTGGTTGTCTTGGTTGAGCAGAAAATCCAGGAGGATTGTACTGGTGTTCAGGTCCAGGAGCATTGGAAGAGGAAGAGGGTCCTTGATTGTCCCTCCATGAGAAATTTGGATGATTCCTCCATCCAGGATTATATTGATTGGAGTATGGGTTATTTGGTTGGGAGCGATAGCTACCGACATAATGTGCACTCTCAGGCATACTCGGGCACCTATCACTAGTGAGATTATCCCCACAATTGTCACAAAGGACAAATGGGCTTTGGTTTGACCTCTGCTGACCCATATTGTCCATCTTGCTTGCCAATGCCGCAACCTGTTTCGTTAACGAGGTTATGGCATCCAATTCATGCACCCCAGCCATTTTCCTTGGAGTATTCCTTGATGAAGGCCACTGGTAGTTGTTGGCAACTAATTCCTCCAATAACTGGAAGGCATCATCGAATGATTTGCTTAATAAGGAGCCTCCAGCTGCAACATCTACTATTGGGCGATGTTGGTGCAACAATCCCTTGTGAAATGAATATATTTGATGCCACGGTGGTATTTCGTGATGTAGGCACCTTCTTAGAAGATCCTTGTACCTTTCCTAGGCTTCATGCAAGGATTCAGAATCAGATTGGGTGAATAATGTAATATCATTCACCATTTCAGCAGTCTTGGACGGAGGGAAATATTTGTTCAAAAACTTAGTACATACCTCCGCCCAAGTTGTGATTGATCCCGCTGGCAAAGAATGCAGCTAGCTTTTAGCTCTATCCCTTAAAGAAAAAGGAAAGAGCCTTAAACGGATAGCATCATCAGATACCCCGTTATGCTTAAACGTATCGCAGATCTCTAAAAAATTTGAGAGATGTGCGTTGGGATCTTCATGGGATAAGCCGCTATACTGTACTAAAGCTTGGATCATTTGGATGATGGCCGGCTTAATCTCGAAATTATTTGCCCGGATGGCAGGACGTCTAATACTAGATTGTAAATTGTCCATTTGAGGAGTAGCAAACTCCCTCAATGGCCTTGTACGGCTCGCGTCCCCCACCTCCACCTCGTGCAAAGCGGCTTCGTCCGCCATCTTACTAAAACCTGAAACAAATAACGAATAAGGAATTAAATCAATATGGAACAAAATAAACTTGAACTAGAGATACTTAACTTCGTTGTTTATATTAGCTAAACTAAATTTAAACCGTAGATCCCCAGCAACGGCGCCAAAAACTTGTTCGCTCTTTTGCTTACCGCAAGTGCACGGATCGCACCTGTAGTATAGTTAGGAGTCGGATATCGTTCCCACGAGGATAAACGTCAAATTCAGTACTAATTATAAACTAATAACTTAAGTATTTCTATTCAAGGAATTATAAATTGTAAATGTTCGTATTAAACTACTAAGAAGAACTTTAAACCTATCAGATTAAGTTTAGAAAATGATTTAGAACATAGGGCATCCTTTTTCACCTCCTATATCAATTGTTAATAAGTAATCCTTACGAGCAATATACATGCAATGGTTAGGTTAGCTTGGGAATCTGTTTTAGCTGAAAGCCTATGTCTAGGTCAATCAACCCTGGTATTACTTACCTAATCTACTATATTTCTATGAGGACTAGTGTAAGCTCTACTAATGAACGATTTATTCCCAATTAATTACTATGCATGGTCAATAGGTATATTTCTATCCTATTAACGAATCATTGCATCCAAGCAATTGAATGAAATAGAACATGCATCAATCATACATACGATCTCAAATCTAAATTCCTATGTCTAGGTTCATTAGATTTGAACAAATCAGTTGAAAGCTGATCAAACAATCAAAGCATTAAACACCATATGATTGAACAAATACCAAATCATGTATATAACTCAAAGGATTACAAGCTTAATCAATATCCATAGGAGGATCCAAAGTAAGCCCTATAAACAGCTTAGCCAGCCATGACAAACGAAAATAAAACACTAAAACTCAGAGTCATGGATATGGAAAAGAGAAAGGAGAAGGGAAGAGAAGAACAAAGCTAAGGGGAGTGATCCTCCAAGCTCCAATCCTCCACCAAGATGAAGAGAGACTCCAAACGTGGTCACTTCTGCTTCCTGCTGGTGTAAAATGATAAAACCTAGCCGCAGCTCTCAAAAATAAAACCTAACTAACTCTACAAATCGATGAAACAGTATTTATAGGGCTCAGAAAACAGAGTCACGCCACGGCATTCTAATTTCACGCCGCGGCGCGTTACAATTTAGGTCATGGTACACCGCGGTAATCTCATGCTAACGCCGCGGCGTTCAAAATACGTGCTCTCTGGAATTTGTATCAGAGGAGTCACAAGCTGCGGCATTCCAAACGCCACGCCACGGCGTGAGGAGTTGATCTTTGCACAATGATTGCTTTTGCAAAGCTGGTCTAAATTTGAGTTGATTCACTTGGTTAGAACCTTACCTGCCATAGAGAAATTTTCAATTCACTAATCAGTGCATATGTACTCAATATATCCAAAAATCATGATGGAAGACATTGAAACCAAATTATACGAATATACAGTTAAACTCATCCATTCATGCATAAAAACAAGGACTAGGCAGACAATAAAGCTCAGATATGGGGCCCAAATAATTACAATATGTGAAGTTATCAACTATTTTTCCAGAAAATGACGTTTTCATAGAGTTATAATCGTGTGAAGATAGTTGAATTAGTTTGGTACAAGTGGAGAGACAAGCATCATTAATCATTCACCCACTCATTTATCATCTACCCACTAAATAATCATTCACTCACTCAATAATCATCCACCCACTGATTTAATAACTCCATTGTCATTTTTCACTCGTCCACCCATCATCTACCCACTCATTAAATAACTTCATTGTCATTTTTCACTCATCCATCCATCATCTACCCACTCATTAAATAACTTCATTGTCATTTTGTACTCCTCAAGCTCTATAAAAAGGGAACATTGACTGATCATTTTGGGGCATCTTGGCTTCGAGATCAAGATCATGCTATTGTGTTATTTGTTTCTCTTGTTGTAATTTTCTTTTATTCTAAATTAAAGTTATGTTCATCTTTTTCTTATTCTCTCTTTCTTTATGCTTGCTCGTGAATAACTAATTTTCACCTTATTTGGGTAAATGGGCGAAGTTTTTGATAATAAAATAAGGTTATATTAATTTATTTCTTGTACTTAAATGATATATTATCAAGTGGTCATTATATGTATTGTATTTTTTTAATCAATTTTGAAACCCTCATTATAAAGTGGAGTTCTTGATTCATTGTAGACAAGTGATTGACATAATGAATGCTTGAACTCATTTACAAGTGTTAGTGTTAGTAAATAATTAAAGAAACCATAATATAATTATGTATATAATGCTAAATGAACTTTGAAAGTTTTATTTTCTAATTGAAACCTTTGTTGTGCGTGGATTTCAATTGAGTTATAAAAAAATTAATCTTCTCCTTAATTTATTACTAAAAGTGGATCTCCTAACCCAAATAAGTTCTTTTTTTAATTGTTAATAAATTTTATTATTTTTATTGTTGTGACAAATTATTTCCTTACCTCAAAGAATTTTTCTTCATCAATTCCTTGTGAATCGACTTCGGACTCTCGAGAAATTTATTACTTGAGACAATCTGCATTTGGGTATGTATCCTTTAATCCATATCAAGTTTTTGGCGTCGTTGTCGTGGACTTGATTTGAAGCTTTAATTTATTGAGGTTCTTTTTCTTTGAGTAAATTTCATTATCTGATATATTCTTTCTTTACTCTTTTATTTTCTGATTTTCTAATTTTCTAACTTATTTATGTCATTTATTTATTGTTAATTTTTTAATGACTGGTATAAACAGCTTATTTGTACATTATTTTTTCTATTTTAAGTCATTTATTTATGCTTAATTAGTATCATGATTCAAATTCTGGTCGTTTAGTTAAACTTAATCTTGGCACTTTGTATATTGATTTGTTTGAATCACAATTACACGCAATTAACACAATGACTGAAAATGAAGTTATACACGATGAACATGAAAATCAACCATTATAAATCATGCGTGAATATTTGCAACCATCTTGAAATTCTAATTAATCATGTTTTATCTTTTCACTCAATACCAACAATTTTAGAGTTAAGTCAGATATAATTTCTTTACTTCCTAATTTTCATAGTTAAGAATCTGAAAGCTCATATTTACATCTAAAAGAATTTGATAAAGTATGTATCACTTTTAATGATCAAAATTACACCGAAGATAATATTAAGCTTAAATTGTTTCATTTTTCTTGGAAAGATAAAGCAAAAACTTGATTTAACGCTTTGAAACCAAGATCAATTGGCACATGGCAAGAAATGCAAAGTGAGTTATTAAAGAAATTTTTTTCAACACATAAAACCGATGCTTTGACAAGACAAATCCAAATTTTTCTCCAAAATTCAAATGAAGCATATTTTCAATGTTAGGAACGTTTTAAAGTTTTGTTAAATTCTTGTCCACATCATGATTTTGAAAAATGACGCACTAAAGGCTTCTTTTATGAGGGGTTAACCCCTGAAATCAAATAATTTATGAAAACAATGTGCAATGACGAGTTTCTTGATAAAGAACTTGAAGAAACTTAAGTATATTTAAACCATCTGGCTGAGAATTCTCAATCTTGGCATGGTATTAATCCTTTTGAAAATTCAATTAGATCTAACCTTACAAGTAAAGGAAAATACTATCTTAGTCAAGAAGAAGATCTAAATGCTAGGGTCGCCAGTTTGACTAGAAAGGTTGAAGCCATGGAATTAGGAAAAACAAAAGAAATCAAATCTGTGCAAAATGAAGAAATTTGTAGCATTTGTGATGACTTAGGATACTCAACACATGAAGGTTCTAAGATTCCTATTTTTAAAGAAGTTATACATGAGCAAGTAAATGTAATAAATAATTTTAAAAATTCATTTACTTCTTCTTATTCAGATTTATACAATCCGGGATAGAGAAATCACCCGAACTTCAGTTGGAGGAATAATAATCAAGCACAGTTTATGCAACTACAGCCACATCAGGAACAATATGACTCTCAAAATTTTCAAGGATATACACCTTATGTCCCACCATATAGGAAAAATCTTGAAGAAATATTACATGCATTCATAGAAAAGCAAGATGTCATTAATAAACACTCAAACTATGATTCATGTAAAAGACAATCTTGCTAAACTTTCTTCTGCACTCACCATTCACGAGAGAGGAAAATTTCCTTCTCAACCCCAACCAAATCTCAAGGGTCAGTATAGTCTAAATAAGGGTAGTTCAGAAAACCAACAAATGGATCAAGTCAAGTCAATGATAACTCTTAGGAGCGGAAAAGTTGTTAAAAAACAAATTCTCAAACCTTGTGAGAGAGGTGATGAACCAATTCCCCAAGAAAATGAAGAAGTTGACCAAAAGGAAACTAAACTCTTATTTTCACCCTCATTTCCTCAAGCATTAAACAATTCAAGGAAATTGAACTATAACATTGAAATTTTTGAAATTTTGAAACAAGAGAAGGTCAATATTCTTCTGTTAGATAATATTAAATAAATTCCTTCTTATGTCAAATATTTGAAGGACTTATGCACTGTTAAAAGGAAACTAAATGTGAAAAAGACAGCCTTTTTGGATAAACAGATAAGCTTCATCCTTCAAAATAATAATGCCTTGAAATATAAAGACCCTGATTGTCCTAAAATTTCTCGTATTATTGGAGAACATAAAATTAAAAAAGTTTTACTTGATCTTAGTGCTAGTGTTAATTTGCTTCCATATTCAATTTATCAGCAACTCAACTTAGGTGAGTTAAAACTAACTTCTGTAACTCTTCTACTTGCTAATAGATCAATTAAAATTTCAAAAGGAATAGTGGAAGATGTGTTGATACAAGTTGATAAATTCATATATCTTGTGGATTTTATTGTCTTAGATACTGAACTTATGGTTGATAGTTGCAAGTCAATTCCTATTATTTTAGGCCATCCATTTTTAGTAACATCTAATACTTTGATAAATTGCATAAATGGAGTGGTGAAACTAACATTTGGAAATATAACACTGGAGCTCAATGATTTTAACATGTGCAAGCAACCACATGAAGTTCTTGATGAAAATGAGGAAGTTGAAGAGATTGAAGTCATTGTATATGATCATCTTCAAATAAGGAGTTCTTTTGACCTATTAGAAATTTGTTTAATCAATTCATTTAATTCAAGCATGCAATTAGATGATGATATTTCTAAAATATGCAATTTACTTGATTGTACACAGGTAATGAAGTACAAGAGATGGAAGTCAAGATTTGAAGAGCTAAAACCCATGAATGATAATACTCATGAAGAAGTACCCACACTAGAACTAAAGTCATTGCCTGCTGAGTTGAAGTACACATTTTTGGGAGAAGAGCAAAACTTCCAGTGGTAATTTTCTCGTCCCTTATTGAAGAACAAGAAGGTATGTTAACAGAAATACTTAAAAGGCATTAAAGTGCAATTAGATGGACATTAAAGGACATAAAAGGTATTAATCCATTAATATGTACACATAGAATACATTTAGAGGATAATGCTAAAACATCTCAACAACCTCAAAGAAGATTAAATTCACACATGAAAGAGATAGTTAGAGCTGAAGTTCTTAAATTACTTAATGTTTGAATTATCTATCCTATCTCTGATAGCCAGTGGGTAAGCCCTACACAAGTTGTGCCTAATATATTTGGAATAACAATGGTTAAAAATGAAAAAAGTGAATTAATACCTATGCGAGTCTCATCCAGTTAGCGTATATGTATTGATTTTAGAAAATTAAATGCTGGGAAAGATCATTTCCCCTTGCCATTTCTTGATCAAATTCTGAAAAGGGTAGCAGGACATCTATACTACTGTTTTCTTAATTGTTATTTAGGTTATAATCAAATACCAATTGCATTAGAAGATCAAGAAAAGACCACTTTTACATGCCTATTTAGTACTTTTGCATATAAAAGAATCCCTTTTGGCCTTTGTAATGCTCCGATAACATTCTAAAGATGCATGCTAAGTATTTTTAGTGACATGATTGAATATTATTTAGAGATTTTCATGGATAACCTGACAATTTTTGAAAATTCATTTAAAAATTATCCTGATAATTTGGAAAAAGTTCTTAAAAGATGCGAAGAAAAAAGATTTGTGCTAAACTGGGAAAAATGTCATTACATGATTATCTTAGGAATAGTGTTAAGTCATGTGATATCTTCTAAAGGAATTGAAGTTGATAAGGCCAAAGTTGAATTAATTGCCTATTTGTCTTCCCTAAAAATAGTTAGAGAAGTTCGTTCCTTTTTAGGACATGCAGGATTTTACAAAAAATTCATTAAGGACTTTAGTGTCATATCTAGACCACTATATAATCTTCTATAGAAAGATGCATCATTTGATTGGACACAAGAATGTCAAAAATCTTTTAAAAAATTAATCAATCTTCTGATATATGTTTCTTTCATGTAATCTCCTGACTGGTCTTTACCTTTTGAGTTGATGTGTGATGCTAGTGATTTTATTGTTGGCGTTGTTTTAGGCCAAAGAAAAGAAGGTAAGCCTCATGTGATTTGTTATGCAAGTAAAACTTTAAATAATGCACAAATAAATTACACTACTACTGAAAAAGAAATACTTGTTGTAATATTTGCATTGGACAAATTTCGATCTTATTTAATTGATTCTTTTATTGTAATTTTCGCCAATCATGTTGTTGCTAGATATTTGATGTCTAAGTAGGATGTCAAACCAAGATTGATACGGTGGATCTTGTTGCTTCAAGAATTCAACATAACAATAAAAAATAAAAAATGAGCCGAAAATGTTGTTGCAGATCATTTGTCCAGGCTTACAACAGGCTCACCTTTTGATAACACACCCATCAATGCTTTTTCTAATGAATTTTTATTTTATGTCAATTTTAGGCCTTAGTTTGCTAACATAATCAATTTTCTTGTAACAAGAAAGATGTTGCCTCAATGGACATACCAAGATAGAAGGAAATTTTTTACAGAGGTGAAAATTTTTTATTGGAATGACTCATACTTGTTCAAATATTGTCCTGAACAAATTTTTCAAAGTTGTGTGCCCGACAGTGAGTTAGGTAGTATCATTAAATTTTGTCACTCAGAAACATGTAAAGGCTATTTTTCTTCAAAGAAAATAGCTACGAAAATCTTGCAGTGTAGATTTTATTAGTCCACTTTATTTAAAAATAGCTACACCTTTTGCATAAGTTGTGAAAATTGTCAAAAAATTGGCTCAATTTCTAAAAGAAACATGATGCCTATGAACTCTATCTTTATCATTAAAAATTTTTATTGTTGGGGAATTAATTTCATGGGTCAATTTCCATCCTCATTTGGATTTATATATATTTTGATTGCAGTTGATTATGTCTCAAAATGGATTAAGGCAATTTCATGTTGACTCAATGATCATAAAATTGTTCTCAAATTTTTAAAAGAAAATGTCTTGTGTCGATTTGGAATCCCTCGAGTTATCATCAGTGGTGGGGGAACACATTTTTACAATAAATCATTTAAATTTTTAATGAACAAATATGATATTACACACAAAATTACACCGCTTATCACCCTCAGACAAATGGACAAGTTGAATTGACAAATAGGGAGATTAAACAAATTTTGAAAAAAATGGTTAACCTAAATCGTAAAGATTGGTCATTAAGACTAAATGATGCACTTTGGGCTTACTGTACTACTTTCAAAATATCTTTGGACATATCACCCTATTGGTTAGTTTATGAAAAACATTGTCACTTATCTGCAGAATTGGAACATAAAACATTTTGGGTCATTAAAGCTTTCAACCTAAACCTTGATGATGCTTGCAAGATAAGCAAATTGCAATTAAATGAACTTGAGGAATTGAGAAATGATGCATATGAAAACTCAAAGATTTATAAAGTTAGAACAAAAGCTTTTCATGACAAGTCAATTTTGAGAAAATCTTTTGAAATTGGTCAAAAAGTTCTGTTTTATAATTCTCGTGTGCACCTATTCCCTGAAAAATTAATATCTATGTGGAGTGGTCCTTTTGTTGTCAAACATATGTATCCTCATAGGGCCATAAACATTAAGAATCCTATGAATGGTAATGTGTTTAAAGTCAATAGATAAAGATTCAAACCATTTCTGGAAAACTAAGTTGATGAGGTAGAATTCATCTCTCTTTCTAATCCTTGTTATGAATAAAATTTATTCTAATTTTGTTGCCTTCTTTTTGCAGTTCTTTGAGTTCCCGGTTAAATGGTGGATAACGATACTTCGTGGCTCTCGAGTTAGTTTGTTTTCTATTTTCCATAATAACTGAATCCTTCTCCTTTAAAATGGATGTCATTCTTTCAAACATGAGAAAATATTTTCCTTCCCTCCCTCAAAATGCTTTGACAAAATTTTACAAAGCTAGATGTGAAAGATTAAGACTGTTAATGCACAAGAGTATGCCAGAAGATGTACATTGGATAATTGAAGTAAAGGTCCGTCTAGCAGGTGAGTCTTAAATTTTATTTGACTCATACATGTCATGTCTTGGTAGAAGTTCGTATTCTAAAAGGAGAAGAGCAAAAATGTTACAAGTCTGTCACAAATGTGCATGATGGAATTGTAATAAACGATGTCGTTCTTTGGGAATGGTTTTCCCAAACCGAGAAGATAAAATATTTTTCATTAATAATGGACTGAGTAAGGAGTCATTAGATGATATCTTATTGACTCTTGAGACGTATTCTTGTAGATCTGTGCATCGTGAACTTCTTAATTTGTGGAATCTCTTCAAGGATGAACAAAAGCGTTACAGTCTTGGGAATCTGACTCTAAAAGATCTTGTTTGCCAATTTATAAGAAAATTGGATGGGAAGCTTATCCTCGCCTCATAGAAGGTGTTTAAGCCATTACTGGACGTAAAACCAAAGGAAGATGTAAGCCATAATCACAACAACATGTATATATTATCTTGTTCTTCTTCTTCTTTAAAAAAAAAAAAGAAGGGCAATCGAAAGAGTACCATTGTCTTAATTAAGTGTGGAGCCTCTTCCAATGGACTTTTTTACACTGGTCCTTGACTCGGGTGGACCTTTGCACGTTAGTCCTTAAATAAGATTCATGTACCCTACTCTGTAGAGAGATGCACTCTATAACCCAATATTCACCATCTAGGCACTATGGAGTTGATGAACAGACAGAAACGTCCCACTCTGGTTATTGGTGAGAAGTAACCCGCAGCTGCTAAAGCATATGAGGCATCTGAGCTTGATCATCTCTTTTATTAAAAGGTGCTCTCAGTGCCCTAAGATGAGACGTTTTAGATCTTGGATATTGTGTGTTTCAGATTTTAGCATCTTTGTTGATGTTACGAACCCAAGTGTGAGCTCTCCAGGTTCTAGACCTAGGATGGAAACCCACGATGACTTCTTTCTTTTTTTTTCTTTTTCTTTTCTTCTAATAAACGGGTGTGAGTGTCTACTGCACTGGTGACATGCAGTATAAAAATATGTCACTACTGTACTCATGATGCACAGTATAAAGATACGCCATGAAAACTGTACATAAAGGTATGTCATCATTTGTTATTATATTTCTTTCATCTTTGTATGATTTTGTTGTATTTTAGCTTTGGACAGACTACCCTTTGAGTAGGGTCCTTCAGGGGTTTCTAGACTTCTTTACCCTGATGGTTTTCTTGAAGTTCAAAAAAAAAAAAAACAAAGCAAAAAAAATAACAAAAACAAAAAACAAGGAAAAAATGTTTCTTAATTTCAAATTTTTCGTACAACAACCAACCTATCCTTATAGGTGCTATTATTACCTTTTCCATTCTTTTTTCTATTTAAACACTTCATTTGTCCACTTTCTTCCAATTCAGAATCATTCAAAGGGAGGGTGAGTATAGAAATGGGACCTTCTGTTCGTCAACTTAAAAATATCTATGTATTGTGCAGGTCTAGGTATGTGAATGGTTTAGAGTTTGTAAACGCAACAAGCACTCTTGGTCGAATACTTACTGCGAGGAATATTCATGTTGTATATGGGGGAGATTGCTGTGGGTTAATGAGGGATGTATCACTCTTTGTATTTCTAGGAGACAATCAGGTGGTATCATTCATAGAGCTTTAACTCAAAAGAACATCATTGGAAAGACAATTGGAGAGGAACTTCAAGTATCATATATGCATGAACGAATGAAGACAATGCTTGAAAACTCTTATGCATTCATTGCCTTACCAGGTGGTTTTGGTACTTTGGAAGAAGTTTTTCAAATTATCTCTTGGGCTTGACTGAACATCCACCATAAACCCATAGGTTTGATGAATGTTAATAATTTTTTTCTAGTTTGTTATCTTTTCTTGACCATGTTATGGAATAGAAATTTATCACACTTGCGGTAAGACTACTTCTTATCTCTGCTTGCACTATTGATAAGTTGATTGATAAATTAGAAGCTTTTGTTTATAAACCTGATCCAACAAAGCTCTGATAGATTGGTCAGAAGGAAGCAGTGAGGGAAGTAGCATAAAATGCAAATCAGATTTGACGCTTCATCTATAACTTTTCTTTACCTTTGGTTTTATTTATCATATTTTGTTTCTGTTTAAATTTGTGTCAGATTTCTCTTTTCAATAATTGCCGTAACAAGTAATATCTTCTATCATTTACTCATCTATATTTTAACATTGAGGGCAATGTTGTGATCTAGTTGGGGGAAGGATAGTTGACCTAAAAAAAAATTGAAAAGTATGATATGATTGTCAGGAACTTACTAAACAAATGAAGGATGACAGAGTAACGAGTAATTTTACTCTTGAGACACATCTAAATTGGGAAATATGTTTAGTGATATGATTGTCAGAAACTTACAACAAAACCAATTAGGGATGACAGAGTAAGGAGTAATTTTACTTTTGAAGTAAATTACTCCTGAGACGTATCTAGATTGGAAAAGTAACTATTCTATGATGATTTGTGGAAGTAACAAAGTTTTATCATTTGATTTCCTTTGAATGATTCAAGTGAATGAATTCTCATATCCTTTAAAGCAATTGAAATTCAGGGATCATAACATGGTTGAATAAATTGTCTTCTATCTTAAATTTTACATGCTTGGTTATGGATGTTGAATTAATAGATTGAGAATGATAGATATATGTCTTGTGAGATTTTGAGCCTATTGATGAATGGATTGAATATCTGTACCATTCTTTTCTTTCTTCTGTGATTTTTTTCACTCATGTAATTATTACTCTAGAACTTACTTTGATTCTTTTTTTACGCTACATTTTCACATGCATACATAAACATGATTGAGGCATTTTGAAATAGCTACTTTGATTAAATAGCAATCCTTGCATATTTTTTCTTGTGTAACCCCTTTGAGCTTATTTGATAATTCCTTATTTTTAACTCATTACGTGCCTTAAAAAAATATGTTTTTACCTAACCTTATAGAATAAAAGAGCATTGACTTTGTTCTTGAACAAGTGTGGGGGTATGTGTGCAAAATGTTGAAAAAAAAAGAGAACTAACCACCGCTGCAACCAAAGGATTATCAAAATCTCCTGATACACCATGTGACATATCCATACCTAGAATGAAGGTGGATGCTTGGAAACAATAGAAAGAGAAAGAGAAATTTCAGGCCTAACAATGAATTCAACCCACCAATTTGGGATTGATCTTCAACAAACATTAGTTAAATATTGGTCATTGTTCTTTATGAGATTTAAACTGAATGTTCTCAAACATCTTCTCTACTCTAACTGTACTCTAATGCTCTTCTATTCTCTTTGGTAATTTAACTTGTCATATTCATATTACCCCCTCTTCTTTACTATGGCCCCATTATAACCTTGAATAAAGTCATCTTGATTTTTGTGTGCATGTGTTTTTGAGTAGCAGAGAAGTAGAAGATAAGCAAGCTTATGGTAATGCAATTGATCATGGGTTGAATAGAGTGAAATACTTACCTTTTTAACACTTGAAGGATTGATAGTGAATTCTGTGAGGATTTATCATTCTTGATTCATATTTTTCAACTGAAGTTTTCTTGCTTGTTAATTTGAGATGCGAAGAAATGTTACCTCATGAATATTTTGATCACCTGAATTTTTGGTTGCTCTTGTTGTTTACAAACTTTTGCATTCTTGAATATCATTGGAAATTAGTCTTTTAGTGTTTTTAGTTTTTGAGTCTGTGTCATTTTGCATTCTATGTTTTTTTTTTGTTTCCTAACTTTGGTCTTATGTGTTTTGTCCAAGAGTGCAAAAAGCTAAATGTGAGAGAATTTGATAATCACATATTTTATACATTAATACACCCTTATTTTTAATCATTTACACTTTCCATGTACTTAATTGATTGAGCTTGGTCATGTTTTGTAAGTTTAGGTTCAAATAAGGTTTAATTGATATTTTTCAGCATTATTGAGATTTTACACTGTTTCTGTATTTCAGCCATATCTTGAGTTCTAAATGTCTAGATATGAATTTTACCTTGTAGCAAAGCTGAGAGAAAACTCTACAACTTTGATGAAGAGCTCGAAGTCTCAATCAGACATCTAGTGGAGCTAATTAGGCCTAAAAGTCAGAAAACAAGTTCTGTCACTAAAACCCGACTAGTGTACACTAATCAGTGCATAACTTGAGCTATATGAGAGTTTTTGGAATGAAACTAGTGTCATTTGATACTTAAGACCCAAATTTACAACTTTTATGAAGAACACAAGACGGTTCAAATGACTTGGAGGTCATATTGGGCTTGTAAGTCAGAATAGAGGAGCTGTAGCTGGGCCAAAGCAGTGTGCCATTGGGCTAGAATTTAAGGTATAGGAGTTGTTTAGAGATGAAACTAGTGGCATTGAAAAGCTAAGACAAAACCCTTCAACTTTTATAAAGACCACTTTTCCAGAAAATGACGTTTTAACAGAGTTATAATCATATGAAGATAGTTGAATTAGTTAGTACAAGTGGAGAGACAAGCATCATTAATCATCCACCCACTCATTAATCATTTACCCATTAAATAATTATCCACCCACTCAATAATCATTCACCCTCTCATTAATCATCCACCCACTCATTAAAAAACTTCATTGTCATTTTCTACTCATCTACCCATCATCTACCCACTCATTAAATCACTTCATTATCATTTTGTACTCCTCAAGCTCTATAAAAGGGAGCATTGTGTGATCATTTTGGGCATATTGGCTTAGAGATCAAGATCATGTTATTGTGTTATTTGTTTCTCTTGTTGTAATTTTCTTTTCTTCTAAGTTGAAGTTATGTTCATCTTTTTCTTCTTCTCTCTTTCTTTCTTCTTGCTCATGAATAACTAATTTTCATCTTGCTTGGGTGAAGGGGTGAAGATTTTGGTAATAAAATAAGGTTAGATCAATTTCTTTCTTGTACTTAAATGATATATTATCAAGTGGTCATTATATGTGTTGTATTTTGTTTCTAATCAATTTAAAAACCCTCCTTGTAAAGTGGAGTTCTTGATTCATTGTAGACAAGTGGTTGGCACAACGAATGCTTAAACTCATTTACAAGTATTGGTGTTGGTAAATAATTAAAGGAACCCTAATATAATTACGTATATAATTATAAATGGACTTTGAATGTTTGATTTTCCTATTAGAACTTCCGTTGTGCGTGGATTTCCATTGAGTTATAAAAAAGAATTAATCTTATCCTTAATTTATTACCAAAAGTAAATCTCCTAACCCAAGCAAGTTCTTTTTTTTTAATTGTGAACAAGTTTTATTATCTTTATTGTTGTGACAAATCATTTCCTTACCTCAAAGAATTTTTCTTCATTAATTCCCAGTGAATCGACCTCGGACTCTTAAGAAATTTATTACTTGAGACAATTTACACTTGGATTTGCATCCTTTAATCCGCATCATACGCCCTACGTGGGATTAATTTTAAATATCTATGAATAAGTCTCATATTGCGGGCATAAATTTTAATACTTGGTATATTTCCTGCTTTCACTTGCATATTCTTCTTACTTCCTTTGTTTTTGTCCAACTAGGATGGGTCCAACGTTCTATATCGATAGTTTTCTTAATCCATATTTAGCTAATTTTTGTCTATTTAATTGCGTAGCAGCTCGTCTTTCGAGTTTAGCCTTTGTTATATATCGTATTTTGGTTCTTACTATTCGTTAAAGTCTTTTGATACTTAGCTAAATTTCTAGTTGTGAAATTTTTAACTGTAATTTTGACACAAAATCCTCTTGGGGTGGTATCCTTTTTCAGACACTAACAATTGTTATTGCCTTATCTCAAGCATCGGTAAGATACTCTTAGCATCTTTAAACTTGCTTTATGTTTATGGGTTAAGGTTGACCCAATAGAAAATGGGTTAAAACCCTTGAACTCGCTTCTTGACCACAGAGTACGATCAAGTGGATTGCCCTTTTTTGCCTTCATTTGTGCATCACAATATCTGATCTAGGGTGGACCTTGTATTCTCGGACCTCTCCAAGGTGCAATAACCTTGTGGGTTGAAAAAGTTGTAAATGTGTAAAATAACCAAGTATAGGAAATATGATCATCAATTTATTCATGTTGGAACTCTTCACTTATATGAAAAAAAAATAAACTAAACAATTAGTTATAATATTTTATGAGTTTATCAACATTCCAAATTTTATTGATACTTTTCCAGTGAGGGTTTCCAGGGTATAGGCTCTAGTGTTTGTATTAGAATTGATCCAGTATAATTATTCCCAATTAGGAGCTACTTTTCCTTTTTTCACATTTTTGTCTTTGATATCCGCTCTATGCAAAACAAGATCATTGGGTACAAACCTTTGCAGTATTGTTATGAAATTGTACCAGACTGCAATCCTCTACTTAACAACAACTTCATGAATGTGGGTAATACGACATTGTTCATCCAACAAATCTAACTTATTGCAGATAAGGTTTGGGTTGGCCTCTTCAGAGAGATTTTGTCTCCTCTAGCTCGATTCTCCTATCTCCACCTGGATCATGACCTCATAATTGTAGGTTAAGTTAAATGGAGTCTCTCCTGTTGATGAGTGAAGCATGGTCCGTTATGTCTATAAGACATGGTTGAGTTGTTCCACCTAATTCCCTTTAGCTTCATCGAGTCTCTTTTTTATCTTGTGAAGTGTAAACTGATTGGCAGCCTTAACTTATCCATTAGTCTTCGCGTGCTCTACTGAGGTAAAATGATGTTTAATCTTGAATCGGCTAGGAGATCCTTAAACTTTTGGTCAGTAAACTGTGTTTCGTTATTTGTAACAATGGATTCTAGAACACCAAATCTACTAATAATGTTCTTGTAGGTGAACTTCTATATCCATGTCGAGGTGATTTGGACAACGGTTCTGCCTCAATCCACTTAATGAAGTAGTCCACAGCTACTACTAAGTATTTAACCTGTCTTTGGGCTTGAGGAAAAGGACCTAGGATATTCATCCCTCATTGATAGAAAGGCCAGGGAACATACATCATAGATAGCTCTTCTAATGGGGCTGTATAGATGCCCGAAAACCGTTAACATTTGTCACATTTTTTAACGTATTCTATACTACCAATTTCCATGCTAGGCCAATAGTGCATGACCTTTAATGTTTTCCATGCTAACGACTTTCCGCCAAGGTGATGGCCACAACTTCCTTCATGAATTTTGGCCAATATATTTTCTACTTCTTTCGGGCCAAGGCACTCGAGGAGAAAGAGAAGAAAACTCATAATGACATAGTTGATTATCTATGATGGTATACCATGCTGCTATCTATACTATTTTCTAGGTTTCATTATGGTTTTCAAGTAATATGTCCAGGTTTCATCATCTTCCAATAAGAGGACTCTAGAGTCTGTAATGTTGGGTGCAAACCGTGTTTCCTAGATTATGAACCTGTTGTTTCTAGGGCTTTTGGTGCTGGCAAGCTTGGACAAAATGTTGACTCTTGAGTTTTGATCTCTGGGGATATGCTCCAATTTAACGTTATTGAAGCTCTTAATTAGCATTTAACCTTGGCTGTGTATTTTTGCAATAGGGTCTTTTTGGCCTAGTAATCATCACAGATTTGGGATGTCGCTAGTTGTAAATCACTACAAATAACTACATCTATGGCCCCAATTTCTTTTTCCATTATGAAACCCGCAATACATGATTCATACTTCGCCTAGTTATTTGAAGTTGGGAACTTAAACCTTAAAAAGTGTTCCAAAGTAAGCCCGACTCCATTTTTCAATATAACCTTGACACCACTTCCTTTGGAATTCGAGGAACCATCAACAAAGATAGTCTATGAATTCGCTCTAAGATGACTGGAATCCAGTGTAAGCTCCACAAAAAAATCAGATAACACTTGACCCTTTATGGTTTGTCTTAGCTCATAAGTGATATTGAATTTGAATAACTCCACTAACCAACTAATCATCCTTCTAGCGAGGTATGACTTGTGCAACACCTGACGGATTGGTTGATCCATCTTAACGATCACAGAATGGCACTGAAAGTATTGTCATAATCATTTAGCAGTGATTAACAACGCTAAAGCTAGTTTCTTAATCTTCTGATATTGGAGTTTAGGGCATTGTAGGATTATACAAAATAAATCGACCTCTGACCTTCATCAGTTTCCCTTATCAAGACTGAACTAATTGATTCATTTCTAACATAAAGGTATGCATATAAGGTCTTTCTAGGATCTGACCTCGTCAGGAATGGCGTTGTTGCTAACATCTTCTTCAACTCCAAGAATGCAGTCTCACACTATGGGTCCACTCAAAGTATTTCTCCTTTTTTAGAGTTTTGAAAAAGGGAAGAGACTTTTGCATGGCCTTAGCTAAAAACGAGTGAGGGCCACTATCTATTCTGTCAGTTATTGCACATATTTCACATATAGTGAACTGCACATATTGAGAATAGCCTAACATTTCTTTGAGTTAGCTTCAATGTCGCGATTCGTCAGCTAAACCCCAGAAACTTCTCGGCTTGTACTACCAAGTGCACTTTTTAGGATTTAATCTCATATTATGTTTCTGAATCTGGGTGAAAAACTCCTCCAAATCTTCCACATGGTCACCGGAATCCGTTATCTTGACAATCGTGTTATTAATATAAACTTCTAACATCTTTCCAATATATTCTTTAAAGATTTTATTCATCATCTGCTGGTAAGTTGTGCTGGGTTTTTTTAACCCGAATGCCATAACACGGTGACAATAACTTCCCATCTTGGTTATGAACACAGATTTATCTCCATCTTCCTGGTTCATGTGAATTTGGTTATATCCAGAATAGACGTCTATGAACGAGAAAAGATGGAATTCGGATGAGTTGTCCACAAATTTATCTATGTTGGGATGTGGATAAAGGTCCTTTGGGCATGCCTTATTCAAGCCAATATAGTCGACGCATATACGCCACTTCCCTTTAGCATTTTTGACTAGGACCATGTTGGAAAGCTAAGTGGTATAAGAAACTTCTCTAATAAATCTAGCATCTAGAAGTTCTTTCACCTACTTTTGTATTACTACCTGTTTTTCAAGTCTGACTTTGCTTTTTCGTTGGGCTACTAGCTTCGCATCCTTTCTAATATAAATTCGGTGGCAAATGAACTTAGGATCTAACCCCGACATATCTGCAGATGTCCAAGCAAAGAGGTCCTCATTCTTCACAAGAAATTCAATTAGCCAGGATCTTTCCTCCTAGTTTAGTTGTCCTTCAATACTGGTTACCTGGTCTAGCTTGACACTAAGTTGAAGGGGTTGAAGTTCTCAATTGGGTTAGGGGCGTGTATCACGAATCTCTTCACAAACATCTAGTTCAGTCAAGAGGACATTTATAGGGTCCGTAGTGATTGTGGCTGAATTGTTGCGTTGGTCTGTATTTCACAGTTTCTTGGCAGTCTTTAGACTCTCATTATAGCATTTCCTAGTCGTTGCTTGGTCTCATTTAACCATGACGACCTTGTCATGCTGATCAAGGAACTTCATAGCCAAATGGGGTGTGTAAATCATGGCCCCAAAAGCATTGAATGAAGGGTGAACCAGTATGACGTTATAAACAGAAAGGCAATCCACAACAAGAAATTTGACCTTAAGTGTCTTAAACAAAGGATCCTTCTTCAAAGTCAAATAAGTTTTAATGTATCCTACTGGAGTGGTTTTGTTTATTGTGAATCTGATAAACTCGCTGGTGTATGGAATAAAAACATTTTTTAGAGTCCTAGCTTCTTGAAGAGATCTAGAAACATAACATCAACTGAACTTTCTTGGTTAACAAATATACGCTAGACTTTGGTGTTGGTTATCATCCTAGAGATCACTGATAAACACAATTTTCATATATTATTTAACTCTCATATTTTGTCTCTTAGACTTCTTATGTGCTGAATTGATTGGTCTTGACCACATTTTATAAGTTTGGGTTCAAATTGGGCTTAATTGTATTTTTCAGCATTATTGAGAATTTTACACTATTTCTATATTTTGGAAATAATTTGAGTTCTAGACATCTAAAAATTATTAGTTTTATCTTGTAAGAAAGCTGAGAGAAAGCTATACAACTTTAATAAGAGTTTGAAGGCTGAATTAAATGTCTACTGGGTTAGATTAGGCTATGAAGTCAAAATAGATATGTTGTCATTAGAACCTGGACGATATGCAAAGATTGGGCCTTAATTTGGGCTATAGAAGTCATATGGACCCAAGATCGGTGTCATTAGAAAGCTAAGATATAGATATTCTACTCGACCACTCATCAAAACTGTGAAATTTTGATGGTGTTCTCGCCCTTTGAAGTTTGTTGACGAGTCCAGAGAGTTGTTAAGAATATTCTGGGCATAATTCTATCATCATAAGCCCAAATTAGGTAAATTAGGTGTCCAATTAAAGTTAAAAGGAAAAGAATTAGCCTTAAACTAAGGTTAAACTTGGATTTTAATTTTAGAGAGTTATTTAAGTAGCAGTAGCAACCATGAACCAAACCCTAATTTTCTCTTAGCCGTTTTTGCTTCCACTTTCTCTCTTCATCTCTATTCCTCTCCCTTCTCTCTAGGTTTCTTTCTTTTTTGTTTTGAATATTTTACATTTAATTGTTAATCAAGTTTCTCTTTTACTTATTAATTAGTTATCTCTTTTACCTCTTTTGATTTTGTTCAATCTATATTGAATTGCTTAATTTGATTTGGATGTTGATGTGATAATTGCATAACAACTATGTGTTTAATAAGGATTACAAAGAATAAAAAATGCATCAAAGGTGTTAGATGAATTGTTAAGCTTGGTTGAATTCTGGGCTTTAGGTTCATTTAGGATTAGATGGGTGCTTAATTCATTTAACCTTGATTAATTAAATTCTAGATGTGTATATAAAAGAGAATTCATGGATCATCTTAAGGCTTCTTGATGTGATCTAAGACTAAGAATCTGATTAGAAATTGAATGGATTCCTAGTGATCAATGATAGATTCCATTCAAGATTAATTGATTTTCTTGGATTGGTTGTTTACTTAATTCTGTTTACAACTTTTAATTGCTTTCATTTAATTAATTCTGTAATTTTTTTCCTTTGTTAAGTTCTTAATTTGATTGCTTAATTAGAGTGATCCAAGAGGTCGACCCGAATATGCCTTATACTATAAGTAATTTGGTGAATCTGCTTACAAATTAATATAATTTGATAGTCTCGGCAACTATCAATCACCATGGGATCATCGTGGTCCAGGATAGTGTTGTCGTAGTCTTCAACTGAAAAATAAATCGACAAGGTCTTCTTGGGCCCGTCATCTGTCTTTGATCATGAATGGAAAGCTACGCTCAACACGGCCCAAAGTGCTTTCTTTCTTGCATTCCTTAATTCACTGTCACCCGCAAAGCCCTCTTAAATGGTATTGATCTTTTGTGTTACTTTTGTGTGGCAGTATTCACTGTCCTGATTAGGATTATTCTAAGGTTGTGCCCTTTCCTTATTCTAAGCGTTATCTCAGGAAGGACTTATTCTAAGATTTTCGTTCCTTAGAGGTGAGCGTTTTCCTTAATATGGAGATGGGGCTTCTCCAAGGATTGTAGTTGCTCATCTTCCTATAATTCCTTCCCTTTCTTTGATTGTCATTCTAGGATTGAAGAACATATCGGCACAGACAACTATCCCGAATTAGGGATTCGATGGCATCTTGGAGGTTGATGTAGTCCTTAGGGTTATGTTCGTAGCTTTCGTGAAACACACAATGCTTAGACTTATCTTTTTGTGTATGCATTCCTAATGGGGGAGGTTTTTACATATCTCTAAACTTCGTGCTCATCACTTCATGGTAAATCTGAGTCTGAGGTGCATTGAGGGGTAGGGGTGTTAAAACGGGTCGGCCAGCCCATTCGGGGTCGGGCCATTTTCGGGCCAACCCATTTAGGTCATGTAAGTTTTGGGCTGATATTTTACTAACTCAACCTATTTAGCCTTATGTAGTGTTAAAAAAATAAGTTGGTCCGGCTCATTCGGGCCATATAAGTTTTGGGCTGGCATTTTGCTAGCCCAGCCTGTCCATTTTATCAGGTTATTCGGGTCAGCCTATTGGGCTTGGCCCATTTTGACACCCCTATTGAAGGGGTGTAACTTTCATACCTTCCCTTCAATAGTGGCCTTGAATTTTGAGTTTGTTGGGGAGCCTATTTGGGTTTAGGTTTGACATCTTCTCTTTTCTCTAGATGCTTCCTAGTCCAAATAATGTCCCACGTTGATATATTTGTCAACTCTAACTCGGAACTCATCCATCGTCTTTGACTCTTTTTTGGGCAATGAAAAGGAAAGCGCCCCAGGACGAAGGCCTTCCCTCATGTAATGTAGGCCAAGTGTTTAATCCTAGTCACAAATGTTTACTACTTCTTTGTTGAACCAGGATATGTAATATAGGAGTGACTCTTCTTTTCCTTGTTTTATATAAGAAAGACATGAAATAGATTTCGGCTGCACCTTACTTGTGGTGAAGTGCAACAAAAATCGTGAGGACAAGTCTTCCCAATCGAAAATGAACTTCGAAGCCAAAGTGGTGAACCATCTCAGGGTGGATTTCTTCAAGGAAAGAGGAAAAACACATCATATGAGTGGATCATCCATTCCAGCAAACAGTAAAGCATAAACATAAGCATCTAGGTGTTCTTGAGGGCCCCTGGTCCCACCATACACTTCAATATTAGTTGGATATTTGAAGCGCCTAGGGATCTCGTAGGCCATCAATGCATAAGAGAAAGGTTGATTCTACTTAACTGACTTTCTTCGTCTTTGATCCTGCTCTTTATTTTCACGTACCGGGTTCTTAGCTCTTTGTCTGGGTTTCATGGTCCTTGAATTTTTTGAATTACATACCTCGTCGTAGGTTAGTTCCCTCATGTTTTCATGATTCCTGTGGGGAACTCGGTTTTCGTTCTCATTCTCCTAGTTACCAGCTATTTCCAGGTCATGAATACGCTCATCCTGGAGTTTGACCAGAGAGATAAATTCCTTTCTAGATAGCTTCGGGAGACATGAATCACCTTGTTGGGACTGAACTCCATCATTGTTTTCATGCGTTCCTAAATATTGCAACACCAATACCTGTTTTTTGGTTCCTTCTGAGGGGGCTCTACATAGACCAAGTCGTTGTGTCGCCACAATGCATCACGGCTGAGGGGAGAGGTTTTTGCTAGTTTGCAAAGTATCTTCTTCATCTTGCCTAGGTTCCAGTTGGGCAACAACTGGATCTTGGATTGGAGCGGAGGCTAGACGATAACTAGAGGAATGTTGATTTTGAGTGGCAAGAGCGTGGTTTCGCCCAGTAATGACCATGATAATGGTGATGAGAATCAAAGTTTATCGTTCCCACTGACATCGCTAATGTTCTAAACAAGTTTCAGAAGATTACTTAAATGAGGTTGATGAAGGTGGTTTCCTTTGTAACACGATGGTAGCGACAATGGTGCGATGTGTAGGTACCTGCAAAAGACACTATGATGCTTAAGTTAGACTGTTCATAAAGTGGCACTATTTGGAATTAGATACATACCTTTATGACCTTGTGCGGTATTTATAGGAGTGTTTTGGTAGATAAGAATCATGCTTAAATCTGTATTAAATGTTATTAATTATGATAAGAATCTAATAAAATTGTTATCTCTTATAACTGATTCTACTATTTATGAGGGATTCTATTAGATATTTACTCCTCATAAATTAATACATTTACTTATCCAATAGCGCTCATAAATATCCGAGATGTGCGTGTGTGTGTAAGACTTGACATACTTACACCACCCAATAACTTTTTATATAATGTAATTTTTATTGATCCAACCGTTAAATTATAAATATCAAACATCTTGATTATTTGTGTCAAATCTTAAAAAAATTAAACATCAATAACTTTTTATAAAATTAAATTTCACAAACCCAACCATTGAATAAAAATTTTCATGAGATAAATTGAACCTATTAAATTTAGGAGTGTCAAAATGGGTCAAGTTCGATGGGTTGGCCTGAATAACCCGACAAAATGGATGGGCTGGGCTAGCAAAATGTCAGCCCAAAACTTACATGGCCTGATTAGGTTAAGCTCGAATGAGTTGAGCCCGAATGAGTCAGGTCAGCCTACTCTTTAACACTACATAAGGCTAAATGAATTGGGTTGTACTAACAAAATATCAGCCTGAAACTTATATGACCAAAATGAGCAAGCCCAAAAATGGTCCGATCCCGAATTGGTTGGCCTGAATGGATCGAGTCGACCCGTTTTGACATCCCTAATTAAATTTCATGAAATTTTAAAATTAATTGGTACTTCATTTAATCAATCAACATACTATAGTATAGAACTGGTTGAATTTGGAAACCCTAAGAGAGTGTCGCACCGCTTCTCTATGCATGCATCATCACTTCTCCAGGGTGTACTATTCATCGCTGAGCTCGGCTTCCTTAGTCATCTGTTCCCTATAGGGCATTTGCCTTTAGTCTTTCCATCTCAAGTATGGCATCATCACAACAACTCGGAATTGGGATCGACGACGATGAAGAGGTGGTACCTTCGATGACAATGATGCCCACTTGCAATTCGAGGTAATGGTGCTTGATCCGACAGCTGTTCTTGGAAGGAAGCCAACTCCAAACCACCATGACCACTATTCTGATTGGTATTTGGAGAAACCCAAAGGGTTTGCGCTGCGAGGAAATCGACCCATAGTTTTATAAGTTCTACTTCAACCGTCAGATTGAGATGCATCACATCCTTTGGAATCAACCTTGGGACTACAAAAATTAGTTGCTAGTCCTTCGATAATGGAATTTGGACAAGGAGATTGAGGAATATAATTTCCACCTGCTATCGAAGACCAAAACTCCAAGAAAAGGACACTGCACATTGAGGTAGAAGGAGAAGGCAAGAGGCATTGCTCTAAGGTCCCTTAGTCTGTTAGAGGATGTTTGGTTCAAGAGTTACTTTTGCTTTCCCAAGAATTTTGAGTTGGAAATAAAATACCCCCATGTGTATGAGGTTTTAAAAACCATTCCCACCCAAAAACTAATTTTCAGGCATATTTTTTAACTAGGATTCCCATAAAACCATTCTCACTAGAGGAGGTGGGTTGAGTTCATTCTCATGGCGTGATAATAATTTTAATTTTATCAAATGACTCTTTTGCCTAATTTTCCTCCCTCTTCGTACTCTGCTTCTTCCTCCATTTTAACAACGAAAACTAGCCAAGACGGTGAAGGGTAGCAATGAGACCTAGCCAACCCAGATGATGAGACCCAACCAACGCTGTGAATCTGTGGCAGCGGCGGTTGATGACATCGAGTGAGACCCACATGATGAATGATGAGAGAACTAGCCAACCCAGAGGACGAGACGTTGCCAATGTTGGAATGAATCCGTGGCGGTAGCAGTTCGTGCTAAAGTAAGGGAAGGCCAATAACAGCTCATCTCGGTGCCTCTTGCTTGATAGTGAAAGGCACGATGGTTCAACCCAGACAATGATTTTGGGGGTTTCTATAAAGTTTGATCTTTTGTTGAATTAGATTACTTGGTGTTATGGATTTGATTTTGAGAGGGGGGTTTATAAAGATTGATTTTTTGTTGAATTAGATTACCTGGTGTTATGCATTTGATTATGCTGGCTTTGTAAAGATTGAATCTTCGTTGATGTAGTAGATGTGCAACAGTGGAAGTTTTTCTCTTATGCTGGTTACAAGGGATATTTTTTGAATATTACTAAATATTCTTGAGATTATTATCTTAAACCAAACAAAGTAATATAAGATTCTTGAGAATAGTTTATAATATTTTTATGAATGGTTAAAATAGACTGAACATAGGTTTGATAGATTTTCAAGAATATCATTCCTTGAAATACCATTCTAAAAGAATTATATTTCCAAAAATGAAAAACGAATTCTTAAACCAAACGTCCTTTCAAGTTTTGCACCCATGGCACTTTTTAGTTATCTTTCCAAAAATGTTGGAAGTGATTTGAGAAGAATCCCATTTGATAGCTATTTTCTAAAACTTTGTTTTCTATTCATTTTAAATAATGAATTGCTATATATTGATAAAAAAAATTTGGTACTTCACTTAATTATTCTATTTTAACATATAATATGTTTTTCAAAATATATGTAAATGTTAATTATTATATTAGATACCTACAAAAGTTTGATTGATCTGAAATTTGGTATGCATGATCATTACAATAAGATCACATGTTTTAACAATTAGATTGGTGAAACTCAATGTTTATAAAAAAAAGTTATGAAACCCTATAAATATCCAAAACTTACATAGGTGTTAGTGTGATAAACATTTAAGTTTTGTTTTGTTACAGTAGAGGTGCCACTAGGTGGGAGAAGAAGGTCATGACAAAAGATTGTGTTTCAACATTAATATTACAACCAAATCTTGAATACTTAAGTTAGTGATAATTGATTTACAAACTTGCTGACTGCATTAAAATTGTTTTTACTATTGCTAGTAGTGTTCAAAACTATATCAGCTGGAATTACTTTTTTTGACACTAGGATGTATTTGCTAGTGCCACATGCTATTTTGTACTAAAAATTTTCTTACAAAATTATCATCGCAGTTGAAAATTTTTCAATATAGAATTTATCACTTGTGAAAGTTATGAAGATAGTAATATGAAGTTTGTTTAAGTTTGTGAAAGTTGTGAAATTTTATTTAAATTTGGGAGCAAGAAAACAAGGTATAAGCTAATAAATTTGATATTCGAAGTAATTACTAAAAGCTTCTTTAGCTATTAGTCACTGAACTAAGTACTAACTACAACTACAAAGAGAGTAAATGATCAATACTGAATAATTCCTGCTAATAATTATAAAACATTGGAAGGTGAACATTTAATCCTAACAACTCAATCCATTCTTTATTTTCAATCTTCACTACCTTCTTAAAAATGACAATATTGCTTAAATAGTAATCAATCAAAATATGAAAAGTACAACCCA
The DNA here is from genome assembly GCA_029884605.1 of Ormosia emarginata. Classification (NCBI taxonomy): domain Eukaryota; kingdom Viridiplantae; phylum Streptophyta; class Magnoliopsida; order Fabales; family Fabaceae; genus Ormosia; species Ormosia emarginata. Next base: position 17,880,279 of record JAQQTP010000068.1, on the reverse strand, counting down.
TTATAAAAAGCCATGTACTAGAAAATGCATGCAACAGTTCAAAAATACAAAAAAAGAAAAAAGAAAAAAGAAAGTTGCATGCTAGAATAAGAAAATCTCTTGTTAACAGAAGAAGGTATCCAGAATTCCAGATATAGAAAATAAACATTATGGGCCTATCCTGACTAACTTTGAGACCTTAATGTGGGTTGGGCATGGTGCAGGCCTAAATGGTTCTTGACAATCGTTGAGCCACAGAAACACTAATTAATATGAGGCCCGTATTAGTCACTTGTGGCCCATATCAATATGGACAAAATGGATGCGTGCAAGGCTCACTATATTCTCTCTTTTTTTTCACCCTAAAACAATTGTTTCGGGTTGTTCTCTATTTTTAATTTTGTTTATACAATTTATTTGTCAAAAGAGTTAGGACGGTCATAGATTCTTACTATAGGTGAGCATAACCCGTTCCGGGATCTAGTTGAGATCGAAACAGTATGACTCTCCTCCCATAAAGTTTACACAAGTCCTTTTTTTTAGAGACAAAGTTTGCTTCCATAGCACCACCCTATGTGGGTATTTTTAATTTTTATTATTAGTTAATAAAAATCATGCATAAATGTGATAAAAGTTTTTCTATTTTTTTTAAATGCGGCAAAAGCTTTATTTCCCTTGGACTAACCCTTTTTTCTTTTTTTTGGTATTAAAGTATGAAGCTGTGAGAGTTCAAAGAAGGGATCGTGTAAAAAATATGTTAGACATGCTGTGTTAAATACAACACCATATTTTTAAGGAAAATATTAATATCTTACAACATATAATCTTAATCATTTTTAATATTTATTTACTATATGTTGTTCTACGACAAGACAAATCACATTGCTTTTTTTTTTAGTATATGTCATTAATCAACTTCTGCGTGGTTAACATTTTTGTTCTTCGTTACTAACTTTTCACGAATATAGAAATACGTTAAAAAATCTTGTGTATTAACGAAGTTTTATATCGTGCATTAACATTTTTTTTTCTTCATTAACCAACTTTGTTTTTATCTTCGTGAAAAAGTTAGTTAATGAAGAACAAAAAAATTAATTACGCATTCAAGATTAGTTAATAAAAAAGATTTTACCACATAATTTTTATCTTTGGTGAAATAAGTTGGTTAACGAAGAACAAAAAGTGGTTATGTTGACAAAAAGTTGTTTAACTAAGACAATAAAAAAAAGACACATGCTTATCAAAAAAGGGGGGGTGGGGGGATTATCGATTTTTAAATATAATATTTACCATATTTTCAACATGTGTGGTTGTTTTAATTTCTTTTCATTATTTATAAGTTAAGGATATGTTGTTCTACCACTAAGACAAAAACACATGCTTATCAAAAAAGGGGGAAAAAAAAAAAGAACCACTAGTTGGATTAGGAATTGAATTGAAAACATTTTTTGTATAGTGGCAACTTTATCTCATCAATTGAGGAAGTTTTATTCTATTATAATGTTTTTTAATCTTTGTTTATGGTACTTAGCTTTTAACACGAAACCAAATTAGCCCGTGCTTCAATAATCACAGTCATTGTTCTATATTCCTGTTGCTTTCAAGATTGTTAGTAGATAGAAAAAGTTGAGCATTTTGAATTTAGAACACGTTCGAAATGAAGAGGAAAAGCAGCAAGAATAAGAGAAGGGACGGTGTCACTTTCTCGACAAAGTTGGTCTCTTACATTTTGAAGATAATGGATAAACAAACAACAAAATGCAACATAGTGCTCGGCTCAATTTGTATGTGACTACTTTCTTTCGTTTTCGTTCAGTTTTTTATGAACGCATATTTTGGGGCCAAAAGCGCAATACAGTAGCAGGTAATTGGTAGCAGCATTTCATTAACATGTCTTGTCCTGTAACTTCCATTCCAACAATACCTTGATAATGGTGATGTTTAATATGTTCATTAAATGTTTTGGAGTATTGGTATTTCATGATATGTAATCATAAATATAATATTAAAATCAATGAATGGATGAGATCAATTATCTATTATCTATGATTAAGTATATTTTACATATAAATTTTTTATATATTTTAATTGTTAATATTTATACACAACCATACTCACATATAGAGAATTTAAATCAATCTTATCTTTTTACAATAGATAACTATATATATAAAAAGTTATATAAATTTCAATCAATAATATTTATACATATAATAATAAATTTTAAAAAAAAAATCAATTAACCAATTATAATAAATAAAAACCTATAAAATATCAATGCTCCAAAACATTTCAAAGAATATATTTAATGTCTCCCTTGATAATAAGGCGATGTTTACAATATTCTTAAAAAAAATTGGAACATGGATGCTCCATTTACTTGTCATATCCAGATTTTTGACTTTTTATTAGTTTTAAACATTTATAAAAAAAGCCTAGTGTTATTTATTTATTAACCCCTTACTTTTTTTTTTTAGTTTGATCTTTCACATAATTACTCCAATCAAACCTCCTCTCTTCCCCACTACCTACTCCACCTCCTTCTCTTTCCCTTACTCTGGCTCCGACACAGAGTTTGACTCTTGATTTCATAAAGCCTTGTCTTGAGCCCCAATGCCAAGTCCTTGGAGCTCGAGTTCTCAAAGGAAACCTTTAGCATGTCCTCAAACTCCTCGTTCATGTCCTTTACCATCATCGAAGATACCAACGTTTCAAATAGCAAGCAAGGATCGTCGATCTTCTTGACCTCAATGACACCAACATTCTCCAATAGTAGGGTGATTTGTTTGCTTCGATGGGTGGGTTGGATTTTGTCTTTGAAGGGATTGCCAAACTCACAAAACTATTCATATATAAAAGTTTGCAACTTTCAAGTTCAAGGATTTGTTAGAATATCTAGAACATATCTCGGAATTAAATTAGACTTTATTATATTAGGAATGTAATTTTTACATAATTAGAGATATTATTTTAATTATATTTAATTGTATTTTTTTCTTTATATAGACTCATTCTCCTATAAATAGGAAATCCTCTTGTACACATTGCTTAATTCAAAGATAATTCAGAAAATATACAGAAACCTTCACCAGACTTTTATTGTGTCATTGTTTCTCTGTTTTTTATATGGTATTAGAGTGGTACCATCCTTCGTGACTTGTCTTATCACTATTCCACTACATAGTTCCTAAAAATCTAGAACTCTGATTAGTCACCTCTCATGTCGTGTTCTCTTTCCAACTTCCTCCCTCTATCTCTCCGCTATCACTTTCTCTCTCCTATTCATAATTGGTTTCGTCTCCATCTTCCAATAAAAGTCTCTCGCACCTCCATTGTGCTCTTAATCGAAATCGGCCCGAAAATTGGCCCCGTCTTCATTGCTCCAATCTCTGATTAGTCGTCTAATCCAGCTTGAAAGATTAGTCATCTCTGTTGTTAAAGCATGTCGAGTCGGCATTGAATGTTTACTATGAGGATTTGTAGTTTTGTGAGTATGCATGGTCTCTAAAGGAATTAGTAGGTGGGTTTTGAAAATCTTGAGATGTGCTTAGACCTAAACCTGTTTGCTTACTTCAGAAATAGCATAAAGAGAACGAGAAGTTGATAGTGTTATCCATGAGTGGGTGTGTTGTAATTTGAGGGAACAAGGTAATCATCACCCTTCTGCAACTAATTAGAAAAACAAAGTTACCTTGATACTCAACTTGAATTGCTCAAACTTTTTTATCTTTTCAGAAATTAGAAAATCATGGTATCTTGAGAATGATTTGGTAATTTTTTATAAACCAAAAATTGTACCACTTTAATTGAATTGAGTAGATGGAATGCCAATATAAAAAATTGTTTGGAGGGCTACAGTAAAACCAAAGCAAGCCTTTGTACATGTCCACGATCAACAGTTGATCCAATGGGGATTAAACCCATTAGAAGGAAGAAAGGGAAACAAAACCTATTAGGTTCTAAGAATGACCCATTTTGTGCAGAAACTTGGAATTGGACACTCAATCCAAAGGTACCAACTGTAACAGTGAGAGATGCATTGGAGTGGAAAGAATAGTTAGAAATAGAACTTGCTGGGTTATGTTGTATCGAGGATGCATTCATCTAAGAATGAATAAGTTATTTCATAGTTTAGATAGAATAGAGGAAGAAAGAATAGAGAAGAGAGAATAGAAAGATTTTTCTGCAAAACACCCACATAATTTTTTTTTTCATTTTTGAAGGACCAACTTTGCGAATTACAATAATCTATTTAGCAGGTTGCAAGTGATGAATTTTAGCCATTGATGTAAAAGTCTTTCTAATCAATGGTTGAGATTGTATGGAGCATCCATGCTCCAAAGAATTTAGGAGCATTGTAAACGTCACTTGATATAAAAGAATTACGGTGCAAAGTGTAATATTGATTTGGAGTCTATTTCGGATCGGGTTTTGGGTTAGCGGTTCATGAGTAATCTGGCTCGCTAGAATTGGATCCCAAATATTTATGAGCTTTATTAGATAAGTAAATTTTCCTATTTATGAAGAGTAAATCTCTCATAAGATCTCTCAAAGATAGAAAGATCAATTATATCCCTCATAAATAGGTGAATCAGTCATAAGATATGACAATCTCATTGGATTTTTATCCTATTTAACAATATTTAATGCAGATTGAATTACAATTCTTATCAACTAAGACACTTCTATAAATACCACACATGGTAGCAAAGATATGCACTTTAATTCCAAACACTACCCACATTGTACACAGTCTAACTTAAGTGTCAGAGTGCCTTTTGCATGTACCTACCCATCGCATCATCATCATAACCACCGTGCATCAGAGGAAACTACATTCTTCAACCTTATTCAGGTGACTCTCAGAAACCTATTCATATCATTGGTGCCGTCTGTGGGGAGCGATAAAATTCGATTCCCATTACCACCATCTTGGTCATTAAAGGCAAAATCACATTTCTGTCACTCAGAATCAACCCTCTTCTTCGCTTCGTCCAGCTCGACCCAAAGTTCAAGAGCTAGTTGCGGATTTCATAATCGAAACTCAGGAAAGAAGGAGTAGAGACTCCCCAACTAGCAAAAATCAATCTCCTCCGCTTCGGCAAGTGTCTATCAAAACTCCTTTCAGTCAGGGCCATTTTCGCCATCATCGAAGATTCGAGCTAATATTTTGTCAGCCCAGCCCGCTATTTTACAAGTAAATGGGCCGGGCTGGCCCAGCCTATTACGGGTTGGCCCATTCGGGTCGGGCCAGATCGGGTCATTTTTAATTTCGGGCTAACATTTTTAGCTTGTCCATTTGTCGGGATTGCCAAACTCATCAAATCTATTCATTTAAAACTTAGCTGCAAGTTCCAATAAGGTAGCAACTCAGTCTCCAAGGAGCACCTTCTAGAAATGCTAGACGATGGGTATTAAATTAGGTGTGAACACCTAATTTTGTCCTAAGGTAATTTTGTAAAAATAAAAAAATAAATAAAAAAATAAAAAATAAAAAGTTCAACCCATTGGTCCATTAGCCCATTTGCCCATAATCCATTAACCTACCCATTGACCCAATATCCAACCCATGACCCATTATCTAACCCACAACTCATATCCTAAACCAACTCAAACTTATCATAAACAAACTTATCCTAATCCAATCCCATTATCCTAAACCAATCCCAATACTCATCCGAAACAAACTCCATCACTTATCACTAACAACTCCTAATCACACTACAACTTTTCTTCACCCTAAACCCTTCCTATATTAACCCATAACCCCCACACACAAATCCTTCACTTTCAACTCACAAAACACCTTGTTTTCAACTCACAAAACACCTTCAAAAACATTTATGATATTATTGCTTAGCCATATTCTAATTATCACGTTTTATTGCCTTCATCACTCCCCCACTATTCATCTCCTTCAACCTCCCATTACTACACTTATTCATCTTCTCCATCAAGCCATCTTCCATTAAAATCACCACCAAAGCTTCACCCCACCATAACTTCATCATCTTCCTCATCAAAACACTCCCATCACCTCCATTCCCCACTTTGAGTCCTCTCTCTATAACGAAGAAGAAGAAGACCCCCTTTCTATTTCAATTTTTATTTTTCGTAAGTTTTTGTGTTTTCTTCATTTTTGTTTTGTTTTATTTTTTTGTTTTTTTTTTTTTCTCTTTCTTTTATTTGTTTTAGAATTCTGGTAGTTTTTTTCTTTTTTTCTAGGCCTAAATGGGCTAAAATAAAAAAAACTAAAAAGATAAAACCTCAAACAAAATATAATTAAAGTAAAATAATTTTTTTAAAACAGGATTAACCGAGTTGATCTTGTTAACTTGAAATTTTGGATCATTCGAGTTGTGACAACCTAATGATTCAAATTATTTTAAATAAATTATTATTTAATAAAGCCTAAAAATTTCATTATCATTCATCACCTAATAATAATAAATTTAACAATCAGTTGTGACGTTTTAGCGTGACGTAAAAATTCTCATTCAAATTTTAATTTAATTAGTAGAGTCGCGACGACTTTGCTTAATTCAAATTTTTATAAAAATAAAAAAATAAATCTTTTCTTTAAATAAAAGCAACTAATCCGTGGGTGACGTCTAAATGACGCAAACTTCATATTCAAACTTTAATTTGTTATCCATGAGTGGGTGTTAATTCAAATTTTTATAAAACAAAAAAATTAAATCTTTTCTTTAAATAAAATCAACCAACCCACACTTATTTTCTAAAAACTACGTGACTTTGAGTTCTCATTGCACTTGAGGATACGTAGGAGAGCGAACTTTTTTATCTTTTCAAGCCAAATTTTATATTTTCTCAAATTCTTTGTTTTTTTTTTTTTTTTTTTAAAAAAAGGGTAAAACAAATGTATTATAAGATTATTAAGTTTTTGCATAAACTAATTTAGGGTAAGAATGTTTAGGACGGATTATTATGCTGTGGGGTTAAGTCTCCACCCTTCCCTATGCATAACCGATCCCGAATCCAATATGGTTCCAAAGACTATTTTCAAAAAAGGTTTTCCAATTTTTCCTAAATTAAATAAAATTGGTGGCGACTCCTAAATTATTTATTTTGTTCGCTACTCCCGCCGCGATTACGGTCGCGACAGCTTAGGAGCACAAGTGGATAACGATGAAGCTCGATCCCACCAGGGTGAATTCGGTCTCTCGGAGCTATTTAGAGAAGAATTTATCTCTCTTGTTAGACTCTAGGATGAACATATTCATAACCTAGAGAGAGCTGTCAACCAGGAGAAAGAAGGTGAAAACTGAATTCCTAATAGGAATCAAAAGTACGTCATTCGAAATATTATAGGAACACGGAAACCGATCAGAGAGTTGAAATCCCGCTTCGGGGAAACAAATAGTAGGATCAAGGATTAATGAATTTAGTTAAACAAAACCAACCTTTCTCCAACGAACTAATGGCCTATGAGATCCCTAAGCATTTTGAATATCCAACGAATATTGAAGTCTATGATGGAACCACGGACCCTAAAGAGCACTTAGAAACTTATGTTTATGCTCTTCTATTCGCTGGAGGAGATGATCTGCTCATGTGCCGCACTTTTCCTCTTTCTTTGAAAAAAGCCGCTCTGAAATGGTTCATCACTTTGACTCCTAAATCCATCATTAATTGGGAAGACTTGTCTTTAAAATTTTTGCTACACTTCTCCACTAGTAAGGCACAACTGAAATCCATTTCATGTCTCTCCCATATTAAACACATAAATGAGGAATCTCCCCGAGACTTTATATCCTGGTTCAATAAAGAAATAATAAATATTCATGAATAGAATGAAAGACTCGGATTACATTACATGAGAGAAGGACTTCACCCTAGGTCGTTATTTTTTTCTCTTGCCAAAAGGGAACCCAAGACTATGGATGAGTTTCGTGTTAAAGCTGATAAATACATCAATGCAGAAGATGTTTTTTGGGATAGGAAGCATCTAGAGAAAGGGGAAGATTTTTCGCATAGTTCTTTAGAAAATGATTGCGAGTTGATTGAATTTAATTAAAAAGATTTTTGAAAAGATTTTTGTTCGAAAACAAAATTATTCTTGTGTAGGATTCAAGGTAGCACCAAGCTACTCAATAAACCTATATGATCCAAACGACGTTGAAGATATCATCTGCCATTTAATCATCATCATTAGTCATTGCATTGATCAAGTGATTTTTGTTCTTTTTATATATATATTTTTTTCGTTTTTCTTTGACATTTTTTTATTGTTTGTTATTTTTTTATTTTTATTATATATTTTGAGAACTTGCAGATTCCGAACTTTCCTTTGTTTGTTTTTTTTTAGTTTGATTAAACTAAACTAAAATAGGCCAAAATATTCAAATAAAGCCCAACACAATAATAACATTTTTGAACATTTTCAGACCAATCCCACATGGGTAGGTCGGTCCATCAGTGATCCAAAGACTTGATTTTTTTTCATTTTATTACTTTTTATTTGTTTTATTTTCAAATCAGCAACAATAACAGAGAATATGCATGTGTAACCCAACTCTAAGTATATTTCTAATATATTTTAACAGACAACAACACTCACCTTCGTACAAGGAGGAAAAGCACAACAATGGAGGCCAATGATGGTGCGCGACGGATCCGAAAGAGCTAGTTGTTAGCGAGTTGATGGGGGTGACAGTGGTGTTGTGGGCTATGGAGATCTGGGCTGGGCGGCGCGACGCGGGTCACGTTGCAGCGGTGCGGCGACTCGACTCTGGGCCTGGTTCGTGGCTCGTAGTGCAGCACAGAGAGTGGCAGGTCTGCGTGTAGGTGTGAAGCTCGATGGCGGCACGTACGGAGTGGAGCTGCTAGGTTCAACGGAATGACTGGTCTCGGTTAGGGTGGTTATGGAGGATGAGTGAGTCAGTGGTTTACGGTTTGATGGGTTGATGGCGGTGGTTTTGGTTTGTTGATGGTGGTTTTGGGTGAGGTGGTCTTGGCGAGGCCCAATGCTGCCTTAGCGAGGTCTGAGGAATACACGTTCCGACAAGGAACAACTATCCCGATTACAACTATTACAACACACAAGGTGATTGTACCTTGGAGTGGTCCAAGGAATACAAGATTCAATTAAGATAATATATTACGATGCGTTAATGAAGGTCAAAAAGGGAAATCTACTTGACTGATATCCGAAGTAGTGAATTCAAGGGTTTTAACCCGTATCCTAATGAGCCTAACCTTAACCCATAAACTTAAAAGTTTAAAGAGGTTAAGAATATTCAACCTTAGTCTGGGATATGTGGATGGAACTCCAAGAGGCTTCTGTGTCAAAATCATACTTATAGTTTCATTATTAAGCCAGACCTTAACTCATAAACCTAAAAAAGGTTTATAGAGGTTAAGAGTGACAATCTGTTGCCCGAGTTATGAGAACGCCACTCCAGGAGGCTTCTGTGTCAAGATCACACACCATAGTTTCACACTTAAAAAAAAATTGAATAAGTGTCAACAAAAGTGGAGAAATAAAGTTGATAAATAAAGTGAGTGGATCCAACCACCGAGATCGAGCATTGGACCCATCTCAGTTGGGAAAAAATATGAGTTTTCGCTAAGTGTAAAAAGACAAACACTAAGATTGAGTGTTGGACTCATTTCGGTTGAATAAAAGCAAGAATATATATTAAGTATAAATGGAATCCCCGAGATCAAGCGTTGGACCTATCTCGGTGAGGAAAAAGAAAGCAACATGAATATATGTAGAAAATATTCTAAGTATAAATATTGCTTAAAACCCGGGACTTTTCCAAATACAAATAAAATTAACCCTATGCAGGGGGCAAAATAAAGATAGAGAAAAAAGAATCAGGCATCTGGGGTAGGCTCCTATTCCGCCTCAGCCTCCTCAATTGGACCGCCCTCCAAACTTTGCTCTCCCCCTCTCCCCGCCATCATCCTCATCTCTGGAACTTGATTCACTAGAGTGGCTTTGGGAATGGCATCCACGATGCAACCATCATGGATCACTTTCCTCGAATCGGTTCCTTCTATGACAAGGCCCGGATTCAGCAGGCGCAGTTGAGCAAGAGTATTGGAGAAGAATTCATCCACCTAGTTAGCCTATTCATCTTCAAGATATAGAATATTATTTTTTAGCTTGGCCTCGGACTGGAGGAGAATCTCATTCTCAATTTAGAGTGCGGTTAGGGTGGACTCAGAAAAAGACATCTGATCTTTTAAATTCTTTTCCCAAACAACCCTTTTAGAAACTTAGGCCCGAAGCCCGATTACCTAACCCACCCCCTCAACAATTCTGCCTTAGAGCCCAGTTATCTCGGCTCTGCGCAAACCAAGCTCTTCATTGACTTGATCTAGTTGTTTGTCTTTCTTAGCAACTGCCAACTCGAGTTCCCTTTTCTCACCCCAGAGGGGCGTCTAGCTCCTTCTCCAATTCCCGAGTCTGACGAACACACTCAAAAACAGATTCCAGAAATTGGAGAACGGAAGCATTGCGCAGAGCTTACACTTGGGCTTCCCAAAGAAGCTCTATCAAGTCCTGCACTATCAGGATGTCCTGATCAGCCAGGGACAAAATGGCGTTGTCAATGATCCACCCAAGATCAACCCCTCTGCCCCAAACTGACACTCCTGAAAATTGCAAAGGTGCGCCCTCCGAGATTTTAGTATCCCAGCCAGCAGTGAGATTGAGGGCAGCAACCTCGGTCATTGGCCTTTTTTCCTTTTTGCTCCTGTTGTCCGTCCTTTTTCCTCTTTTGAGATCGAAGAGGTTGTGTAGGTGATCCAGGATTTGCCTCTTATATTTTAGGTTAAGGAGGAGGAACAATGACTATTGGCTGGCATCCGAACCCCAAGACCCCAACTTTTCTTTGAGCCAACCGTAAGGCGAGTGCTTCAAGCCCACCGGGAGGCACCGTGCTTTCTACAAACAAGAAACAAGAATGTTACAACACTTAGAAAAAATAGGAAATACAAGTTTATTAAATATATGTATGACGAGATACTTAATAATGGTTTTATTGAGTCAGAGGGCTCATCTAGGACATCTTTACAATAGATGACCCTACTTTTCTCGGCCCACTCAACTAGAAAGTTGAGGACATCAGACTTATCTTCAGAAAGCGTGGACATCAGAGTCTCTATTTCTTCTAAGCTTCGGTTTCACACCGTTTGGGTCCAGTATAAATACATTTGCGGTAATCCATCTGGGGTAACAAGAAAAGGCATTAATCTTGAAGCTCTTTTAATTTAGAAGAAATCCTTCTTGAAGTTCTTGAAGGACTTTTGGTATGGTTTGAACACTTTCCACCCTGCCTGCGCGCGTAAAGTAACCCACCCTTTTTGAAAATTGTTCTTGGAAGGTGAAAACTGTGTGAAGAAGAAGAAGAACGACCTCATGGAGTACGGCCATCCGAAGATCTTTCAGATGAGTTCAAAGGTTCGGATAAAACCCCAAGCATTTGGATATAGATGGGTTGGAGCCACGCATAAGTGGTTGAGGACTCCGACCTTGAACTCAGAGAATGGAAGTCGAACCCCAATGCGGGTGAACATGTTTATAAAGTGGTTGCCTTCTGTTCTCGTTAAGAAGACTCTTTCCTGATCAGACAAAGCTCAGACAATGTACTCTTTGTTCCTTGGTCTATCCTCTGTTAAGTGAAGGTATTCTTGCTTGGCACGGGCATCCTCCCAACTCTTTACATTGGAGGGAGTACCTAAGATTTCTTGGTCGACCCATTGGTATAGGCCGACGTCTCTTGGGAAGATGTACTCTCTTAGTTTTGAAGCAACTACTCTTTGACGTGCCATATCTGAGTTGGTAGTGTTACCTACAGAGGTCATACTCATGTCAGAATCAGAAGATGTTTCATTATAACTCTCTAACTCCCTCATGAGTACGGAGATTGGATGTGTTAGTCTTAGCCTTGCAAGTTTCCTAGCACGATCCGCCCTCCGTAATGCCTTTAGGATATCCAACTTGGTTATCGGCCTCAAAACTCTATCAGAATCTCCCCCATGAGAAGAACATCTCCGCCGCACCTGAGGCGGTGAGGATGGCGAAGTACTAAGAATTTCTAAGGAAACACTCTCCTCATCACTGTTTTGTGACATTTTCTCTCTCACAATGGTGTTTTGGGAAGGAAAAAGAATGGCAATGGAGAATACCTTGAAAATGATTAGTGAAAAAAGGTTTGAAAGGAGTTGACAACTACAAAAAAAACAGTCGCTTTTGCTTGCTGAAAATCTCTTAAGATCATCGGAGAAGGAAACAGAAATGAGAAGAAGAGAGAAGAGTGAGTGGGCTCCTCAGTCCCTATTTACAGGGGCCTAAAAACTTCCCTCAATCGCTCCCATAATGAGGGGTAAAATTGAAAGTTTGAAATAAATTTGAAATAGTAATCATGCCAGTACGAAACCCAAACGACGGCTTCCAATATCTTTAGACCATGTGGCGTACTATGCCTGAACATGGCAGTTGAAAGGACAATGCTTAGAGTTGAAGCAACGTATGACGTTGCTAGAAGAGATTCAAACCAGATCACAGACTTACATCATGATATTATGATAAATCATAATACAGATCTCAGTTCGAGATCAAATTACTTTCAGAATTGAATAGGCCTCACAAACAAAAATCTGTATGGGGGCAATCTAGTATGAATCCTGGATTACGGTGTATTGACTTTTTGCAGAGTGATCCATTTTGGATCCTTCCATTATTCACTAACATTGGGGGCATTCTACCATATATCACGGACCTCGGCCCTTTGGTAAAAACATCACAAGATCTAGCATTTACATTATGACTTAGATCCCTTTGACCCATGCGTGCCATTTGCTCCTGTTGAACTCGAATATCTTGACACTCACTTGTCACATCTAAGCGTCAAGTTGAGAGCAACTGTTCTGGACCGGGTTTTGGGTTAGCAGTTCATAAGCAACCCGACCTACTAGAATTGGATCCTAGATATTTATGAGAGTTATTAGATAAATAAATATACATACTTATGATGAATAAATCTCTCACAGAATCCCTTAAAGATAAGAAAATAAATTATATCCCTTATAAATAGGGGAATAAGTTATAAGATATGACAGTCTTATTGGATTCTTATCCTAATTAACATCATTTAATGCAGAATGAACTATGATTCTTGTAAACTAAGATGCTCCTATAAATATTATACAAGATAATAAATGTATGCACTCTAATTCAAAGCATTACCTACCTTATATACAGTCTAATTTGAGCATTAAAGTGTCATTTGTAAGTATCCACTCCTTGCATCACTATTACAACTACTACACATTGGAAGAAATTGTTTTCTTCAACCTTATTCAGGTGACTTTCTGAAACTCATTTAAAGTAGAGTCTTTTTCAAATATCAGTTTCAAATCTATTGTCTAGACTTACCATAATTGAAATTTGTAATTGCATCCATTCTAATATTAACAATGTGTGTTTAGAAGAAAGAAAATGAAGGGAATAGTCAAACTTCACGGTGGAAGTTCTTTTGGAAAGAAATCATGGATCAATTTTAACAAACTCCTGAAAATGAAAAGAGGACGAAGGATTGGGAATACAGTCATATAAAGTCATAACCATTGGGCATGACATGAATTATTGACCAAAGAACAAAACCCATGACCAGAAAGGCAAACCCCTAATTAATTAAACTATTTGCCATTACACTAATGCTGCACACCCTAATTAATTAAACTATTTGCCACTACACTAACGCTGCATAGTGACCCTAGGTAGCATATTAGGGTGTGCTTGGGGTGGCGTTTACAACTTCATAATTATGTTTGCATTCTTCAATTCTGTCTTGAATGTTGTGCTAATATGTTTGGTAACTTTTTATCATAATTAAATTTGATTGTAAACTTAAGTTTAGTACTTCAAATGAAAAAAATAATATTTTACTATTTTTATGTTGAGAGAAATTTCGTTTGTATATATAAACAAATTATTCTTTATAACTTGATATTAAATATTATTTTAATAATATTTAAATAATTATATTATATAACTTAATAATTATAAAAAATTATTGTAATTATACTTCAAATGATTCTATTTTACAATACTAAACAAAACTTAACTTTTTAAAGAAATTTTTTATCATTAATTTATTAAAATTAATATTTTTAACATAATTTTTTTGGGAGCATTTTTAGCATCAATTTATTAACAATGTAATTAAAAAATAACTCATATCTTTTTCAATAATTACACATGCAAAAGTGGTTTTTATTAACCTTATCCAAACAACATTCATTATGACAAAATTAATTTTAAGATAAGAGTCTCTAAACATAAATTATTTTCACTCAAACTCACTTTTGTTTAAAATCAAGTTTGTATAATCAAATTCATCCAAAATCATATTTGCAAATTCTAATCTAAAACATACACTTATTAGTGTATTTGGATGCGCATTTGGTATGCCTAAACGGGAGTTTGCCTACACAAACGTGATTAACATTCTTATTTGATTTCACGTTAAAACCATGTTTGAAACTTGATTCTATGCCCAATCCCCCGTTTGGTTTGAAGCAAGTCATACCTGCTTCTGCGTTCACTTTAACAATTCATGGCTATATAAAATTTCTTTCAATGGTCATCTTCCCAGTTTATCCTTATGTGTCTTTACTCCATTCTTCTATCTTGTTACATTCATCTGCCTATAGCACAAAAAAAAATCACTGCCTACTAATTTCGTGCTAATTTAATAAGGATCAGGATCACCTTATATCCTCCTGTTCCTAAAGGAACAAAAAAATGTCTTGTGGGAGTAAGAGCCATGAGATGAAAGGAAGAAGAAAAAAGAAAAGAAGAATGGAGGATGAGGATAGGAACATGACAGCCTCTTGTAAGTAACAGGAGGTGATCCTGATTGATTTAATAATTACATAAGTAATTATCAATATTTATGTAAGAAAATCTTATATTTATTTAATAATAATTTTAATTGTGAAAGGGTTGAGAATACAGTCATAAGTCATAACCATTGGGCATGAATTAATGGTCAAAGACGCCAAAGAAAAAAAAAACAAGTGAGAAAGGCGAACTTCCAATTAATAAAATGATTTACCACTGCAAATAAAGTACATGAAAGTTTTTAGTATTTCTGCTATCTTGACTTGAGGAATTAGTTCAATTTAACTATCTTCAATTTTTTTTTTCATTTACAAATAAAAAAGTGCTACTTTTTTTGGTAATGAAAAGTCCAAAACAATGTTCAGATCAGCAATAGAACGCATGAACGAGACTCCTACATATCATCTTTCAAATTTCAAAACCCCTACTGCAGCTAAGGGAGGGTCATACACCTTAGTACACGCCAACCAAACTCCTCCCTATGAGAACATCTCTGATCATAGCATCAGCTTCTCGAGATGATTGACTAGATGTCTCTCTCATCCCTGTTTTCTCTCTCGAAAATCCCTTCGTTCCTGTGTAACGCAGTGGCAAAAACAGAACACCACTCACTCCCCTTAGCATTCCTCTGGCTCTGAGGTTAATGGCGAGCTAAGAACCAAGATGACAACCAAAGAAAAGTTGCCATTGTTTGGGATCAAGTACTAATCTAACATTAAAAAAAGATTAATAGTTTTGTTTTTCTTATTTTGATGCTAATTCCATAACTACATAAGGAATTATCAAAGCTTACTTAATATAATACTAAAAAAGATTAATGAGTTTCAAAAGTTATTCAGCTATGTACATTTTGTTGTTCTTTTTCAAAATGGAAATCTCAAAAGATAACCAGATCATTAAAATAGGGATTACACGTGCTTAACATTTGATTCATTGATTGTATATCGTTGAATTTCATGGTTTTAAAATAGAAGGAGAAGAGAAAGACGAGAGAAATAGAGAAATCTGATTATTGATAGAATGAAAAAGTAACAAATACAATGAGTAATCCTGGTTTATATAGCCAACTAATCCAAATAAATTAACTATCATTAAAACTAATTCTAATCAATTCTAACTATCTTAATAACCACCCCGCTCCTCCTGTGGAAGGTGTACACATAACACTTTCAGATTTTCTTTTATCAATACAAATACATATCAAATGCATATCCAAAAAAAACTCTAATCTATAATGATAATAATGAACTAGTCCCTTTAATGCACTTAGGATCTTCTTAACAAATGTTTAATTTACCATCTCGCCATAAAAAGCCGACCGCTCCCAAACGCTTGTGCAAATGGTCTTGTACCATATATAATAAGGCTTCCCAAATGCTTAACCACCATATAATCCTCTCTCGCTTCAGCTAAATCATCAAAGCCAACAAAGGGCTAAAGCTTAACCATTAAGCATATTGAAGCCACAGCTCAAGATTTTCTTTAAATAGTTCTTTTGAAAAGCCAAATCATCCATCAATGTTTAACCACCACCATCTTGCGGTCCCAAGTCTTACAAAAAAACTCAATGCTTAACCATCCATGATAGAAGTTCACATCAACACTTAACCATCATGGAAACCTCTTGTAATATGTACAACAAAAAAATATCAAAATGAAGCAAATCACCAAACCTTGGCGCCCTTGGTTAGACCGTACGTAACTTTGATGAACGCAAACCAAGTTCCTTGTTCTTTAGATGACGCTTTTTGGATGTTTTCTTTCAAGTTCTCCAGCAACACTTTTCGCTCATAGTGAACATCATCATAACCAGCCAATATCTTTGCTAGTTTAGCACGGACAATGCCTTCATCCTTTCGAAAAGTCCTCGCTCAGAAGAAAAGCAACATGGAGCGAGACTTTTTGTTTATAGACCATTTGTTACTAATGGCTTTCCGCCCTTGCAACAAGTTCCTATGTCGTTTCAAGTAATTCCATTTCTTCTTGCATTCTGCCATAAAAGTTCGTTCCACACGCCTCTGAAAGACAAGGTTTCCATTACTAAGTAACAACCAATATCAACTAGATTCTAGTCAAACATATAAAATAAAGGAAAGCAATTAATCTAAATCTAAACTACCAAAGCAATAACATAGGGGTTTTCGGAAATCTAGGGGAATCTTCTTCTTCACTTCCTACTTCATACTAATGATATGCAATCCTTACAAGTAACATTAATGCTTCTTTGTAGTTCAGTTTAGCTTGAGATATCACATTTAGTCAAAACCTATGTCTAGGTCGATCAACCCGTGGTGTCATTTACCTAATCCACTATGGTTCTTATAGTTGCATTGTACATCACTAGTGTAAACTCAACACAATGAAGATCTATTCTCAAACACACTCCATTGCTTTAATACATGGCTAAAGGTATATTTCTATCCAGCTTAGCGAATCAACTCATCCAAGCCAATTGAACTCGTTCGAACATGCATCAACCATACCATGTCCATCTCCACAAATCTCTATGTCTAGTTCATTTGCATCAATTAAGATCATGTAATTGTTGATCAAATATTCTCCTCCAAGTCAAGCACTTAATCATAGGCATGGAAGAACAAAGCTAAACATCAATATTGAAACTCAAATTCATACATAAACATCAATAATTATATAAAGATCCAAAGTATTTTCTCCTCCTAACATACAACTTCTAATCAATTGAACACGTCTAATTTACTTCTAGAGCAATCAAACTTTAATCTATGTGCTTGCAAAAGATAAGTGCTCAGAAGAAGAAAACTCCGGAGAAGAGGAAGGATGCCATTGATGAGATCCTTGAAGCTTGAATCCTCTTCCTTAAGGAAGAGAACCTCCAACCTAGCCTCCCCTTTGTAGTGCCTCCCATCAAGCATGTATAGATTTGCCGTAAATGAAGCACAAAGCACCTAACTCCTCTAAAACCTAAAACTATCTATGAGGAGCTCTCCAAACTCCCTTTACAAAATATGTTAAAAATCTATTTATAGACTCAAGAAAAAACAGAGTCACGTCATCGTGCAATTAACATGCCTAACGCCGCGGCGCGTGTCATTTCCCAGGTTACGTCCTTCGAGATAGGTTCATTAAATCCAATTCGCCGTGAAGTCATGTGTCAATTCTTCGAAGCCCCAAACTTTGATGCGTTTTCCGCCTTTGGAATGTCACACCGCGACATTAACATGCCACGTCTCGCATTGAGATGTTGTTGCTTCGAAGCTTTAATTTTTCTTGCTTTCTCTTCTTCATTTCTCATGCCAAAAGGCATTTGACATATCATCTTGTTTTTGAGTCTCTTTCGGCTTGTGATAGAGAAAATATCAAATCAATAACAAATATAAATTCACTTAATCACATATCAAATATGTTCTTCCGCTTTGGATTCTTCTTATAACATAGCGAAAAGGTATCAAATCGAATATTATATAACAAATATAATTTGTTATAAATGAGTTGATCTAAATATGCATGAATACAAGAGGACTTTAGCACTTCTTTTCCATATGTTGTATATAGGGAGAAAATAATTACACTTTGTGTAGTTATCAAGACTCGTATGGATCTTGAGTCTCATCATCTGTAAAAAAAATCCACAACATGCACATATGGGTACACCACATCTTTGTTCAAATTAGACATGTCGTTGGGGTAGCGGCCAAAATCCACAACCTGAATAGATTCATTCACTTGATTTTGCAGGAACTTAAAAGCATTGGGGTGTGTCATAGGAAATACATGGTCTCTACCTCCAGATCTACAAGAGCATAAACTGATGAAGTCAAGAAAACCATATCCAAAAGAAAGTATTGAAAGAGGAGATCCACAAAATTTTCCTTTCATAACCTTCAAACCATACACTAAATTTACAATATTCCAGATCTGCAACATAAGTAGTATACAACTGGAACACTTAATAGCATCATGCAGCGTGAAATCTTTGGAAATAATCTTGCAAGATCCGAATAGTGTACTGGCGTCCATAACCGTCACAAGAAAGCAAAATGACACAATGAATTTCTTTCTTTGGATCTACATTTTGCACATCGATTCTCTGCCATACCTCTGTTGTGTAGATATGAGGCATCAAGATTCATATCTATGGAACAACCGAACAAAACCACCATCGTCTTATTGATCTCGATTAGATCCATATGGATCTGCTAACAGGAAGCGTAATAGAGATAAAGAGAGAACAAGATATGGATTTCTAGGAGGAGAAGAGAGGAACAACGAATAAAGAAAAAGGGTTAAGCCAAGAAGGTGCCGAATCATATTTGAGGAGAAAAAAATAAATTTGTGGATTTTCTCGGAAAAGTGTAAAAGGGAAAGAAAAATAAACTAAGAAAGAGAAAAAGAAAAGAAAAATGCAACCAAAGAAAAATGTTCAAGGTGGGTGGGAATATCTAACATACCAAAGATTAAATTTCATGTTTTTCTTATTTGATGCTAATTCCATAAAGACATAGAGAAATTATCAAAGCTTAATATTGATAATACTGAAAAAGTAAAAAGTTTCACAAGTATAATGGGTAATCTTGGTTCTATATCCAACTGGAAATCTCAAAAACTAATTATCATTAAAACTAATTACAATTAACTCTAACCAATTCTAACTATCTTAACATATATAACTCTTTATACTATCACTAAATAGTTACAACAAAGAGGTGTGGTTCAATTAGTAAACTAAATTATTTATGAGTGAATTTTACTTGTAATATGAGGGTTTAAAATTCAATAAAAACATCTTATAATTAGAACTAAGTCAAATTCAAAATAAGTATTAGTCTCTTTTGGAAACATCTTATCTTATAATTTTTTAAAAAATAAAGATAAATTACACTTACTTTCTCTAAAATTTAGAAAAATTACACTCATTATCCCTCTAGTTTACCCCTCTACACCTTAAAAGCAAAAAAATTTTTATTTATCCAAGGATCATGATCCTCTTTATGTCAAAATAGAAAAACACACTTTTCTCAAATATTAACCAAACTAATTTCACAACATTCAATACAAACTTAGTTTTGACATGAAAAGAGTTCCCAAACACACTCTTAATCTCTTATGGAAACATCTTATCTTATAATTTTTTAAAAAATAAAGATAAATTACACTTATTTTCTCTAAAATTTAGAAAAATTACACTCATTATCCCTCTAGTTTACCCCTCTACACCTTCCACCCCTTATTTATTTATTGAAACATCACTCCCTACCCCTATTATTAACGGCCCGTTAGAGTAGTCAACAGAATGAGCATCACATGTGTGTCGCGTGATTTTTAATGAATTTATTATATTTAAAATGTCTAAAATAACCTTAATTTTCTTACTATTCTTTCTTTCGCTTGTCAATTTCTCTCATTCATTTCTCTCTTTAGCCGAGCGTTGCTTCCTGAGCAAAGTAACAGTACATATCAGAAACCATATTCCTAATGATTAAGTATCAGAAACCATATTCCTAATGATTAAAGGCTCAAGATTATTTTTTTTTAGTTTAGTACTTCCTTCCAAAAGTAAGTTGGGAAAAACATTTTTCTTTTGCTATAATTAAAATCAATCTTTCAGATATTCCCAAACATATTAAATTAATTAAAATTTAATAAACTTTTTATAAATCATCATATTTAAACATTAATTTAAATATATTAAAATATAAAATTTAATATTTTTAAAAATATTTTAAAATTAATTATGAAGTTAAAAATTTATAAAAATATTAAATTTTTATTAATTTAATATCTCATTATAATATATTATATTTACGTAAGATTTTTTTTTTATTCTATAAACATAAAACATTTAGATTTATATTGAATTATTTTATTTTTTAATCTAATAATATTTTTATATAAATTTATGTGTATAAAAAATTATTAATTAAAATTTATAAATTTTTTATATATATAGTTATTCATAAAAAAATAATTTAATTAAATTTTTATAATAATTTAAATATTATTAATTAAAATTTATAAAAATTTAATTTTTAATTTTAACTATTAATTTATTTTAATAATAAATTAATAATTAAAAAATCATAATCCATCCATATACGACGGGTGGTCGATATTAAACTTTTCCTGATTCTCTATTCTCATTGGTCAATGGCTTATCATCTCCATCAAAGAAATGAAGGTAGATATTGAAAATTCCAGCAAGCACCGTGAACTAGAAATCATAAAAATTAGCCATGAATACACCCAAAGAACCAAAAATATATAATAAAAAATTACCAAAAAATTGCTTTAGTGATTAAAAGTGACCCAAAAAATTGCTACACTAATTAAAATTGCCGTTAAACCTATTATGAAACAACCTCACGTGCACTTACTCAGTGGTCCAAATGGGTAGCGACTCCAAGAGGGAGAGGTGAAGCCGATGGAGAGGGTTCTGGAAGATGGAGAAGTGGTGTTGTAGTCTAGAAATGCTGCTGATGGAGAGACACGAAATGTTTGGGCAGATTGAGTTAAAATGAGATTTAGGCTTTGTTTCTCACCCTAAACGTCAGAGTTAATTTTGGAATTAAGAAATTTTACTAACCGAATCTAACCGCGTTAACTTTAAGGAAGGTTAATGTAAGAATATAAACTAAAAGAGGTAGCGAGTGTAGCTTTTCTAAACTTTAAGAAAGGTAAATATAATTTGCCCAAAAAATAATTACATTATTGCAAAAGGAGTAACAGTGTATGAGGATTTACATCTTTCATATGTCATTCTTTTCTTTCATTTAATTAAATAGAAGTAAGAAATATATATAAAAATTATAAAAAAAATTCATAAATTATGATTGAATCTTATTAATAAATATCTTTATATATTTCTTTTTTCACATGATTATATGAAAAAAAAAGATATAACAGTTATTACATAACTATTTTCTTAAACTTTTGGTACATTTAACAAATATTTAATTACACATAGAAGCACATATTTTTTTGAACTATGAGATTAATATTTGGATTTGTGCAAGATCACATCAAAACGTTTTTAATATAAAGTCTTTCGTTTGTACTCTCTTGATTTTATTTCTCTTGAAGTTGTACACCTATCATTTTTCTAGTAGGAGCTAGGTTTTAGGGGGAAAAATAATAGTGATCCAATATACTTGGAAATAAGTGTTGGCAAACAGGGTAATAAGAAATAAAACACCTAGGGATAAGGATATAGGAAAAGTACAAAAGAAAAAATGCAAAAACAAATTTAGAAGCAGCGTAGTAGCCCAGGAGATCCAACTACTTCAACCTAAAATCTTCCTATAAATTTAGCTGTGTTTGCTGTTCTAATTGCACGTACTCTGCAGCCCTCTGCTTCCTCTGTCTCTCTTTGTTTCTTTCTCCCTCCCCTGCTCTCAGTAGAGGCCCCATACTCAGCCACAGCAACCATGGTTGCAGCTGAAGTAATGCCCGGGAAACCCCTTCAAGGAGTTCCCATTCTTTCAAGAGAAACCAGTTTTTCCTCCTCATCTAGAAGGTACTAATTTCAATATCAAAAACATTATTATCCCTTTCATTTTTCTCTGCTTCATTTTTTTTTTCACCTTTGCAAATCACAAATCATCCAGGTGCAGCTCAATTGGTTGAAAATGAAAACTGAGAGGCTTATTGAAAACCCTTTTGATTCAATGCTGAGAAAAATGTCTTACACCTCATGAATGAATGGTCCACAATTTTCAATCTTGTTCTGTTTTCATCTAAAATGAAGCCAAAAGGCCCAATAATGAGGCTGACACTACATTTATATCTTAATCCAAAATCTTAAAAGAATGAGTTTATAGATCATTCTAGTTATATGGTTCTCACTTAACTCATTCTTTATCAATGTGAGGATTTCATCACTTATACTTCAGCAATTCTTAAAGAGAGTTTGTGTTATTCTCTGATCTCATGAACTGTTTAATATTATAGGTTGGAAGGCAAAGTTGCTATTGTAACTGGGGGTGCCAGAGGGATTGGGGAAGCAACGGTGCGAGTTTTTGTGAAGAACGGTGCAAGGGTGGTGATTGCTGATGTTGAGGATGCACTTGGAACCATGCTTGCTGAGACCTTAGCTCCTTCAGCTACTTATGTCCACTGTGATGTTAGCATAGAAGAAGACGTTGAGAACTTGGTGAGTTACACGGTTTCTCACTATGGACAAGTCGACATCATGTTCAACAATGCTGGGGTGCTTGGGAACCAGTCCAAGAACAAGAGCATCATCAACTTCGATCCTGATGAGTTCGACCGAGTCATGCGTGTGAACGTGAAGGGAATGGCTCTGGGGATCAAGCATGCAGCGAGGGTGATGATTCCAAGAGGAGTTGGGTGCATTATCTCCACAGCTAGTGTAGCTGGAGTCATGGGGGGGCTTGGACCACATGCTTATACAGCTTCAAAGCATGCCATAGTCGGGCTCACAAAGAACACAGCTTGTGAGTTAGGGAGGTATGGGATAAGGGTCAATTGCATTTCTCCATTTGGGGTCGCCACATCAATGCTTGTGAATGCATGGAGAACAAGTGGTGGTGAAGAAGAAGAAGATGATGACAGCATCAATTTTGGGTTGCCTTTACAAGAGGAAGTGGAGAAAATGGAGGGGTTTGTGAGAGGGCTGGCCAACTTGAAAGGAACAACTTTAAGGGCCAAAGATATTGCTGAGGCTGCACTTTATCTTGCTAGCGACGAATCCAAGTATGTTAGTGGTCATAATCTTGTTGTGGATGGTGGAGTCACCTCCTCAAGAAATTGTGTTGGCTTGTAATTTTCGTGTTCTTTAATTTTTTTCTTATTTTTTGTCTATCAATGTAGGATCAGGATATTGTGTGAAGCTTGTAAAATTATTTATATCAATGTAGCTTTAGTTAATTTTAAAGACTCTAGTCATTATATATTGAATTATCAAGACCAAGAATATCATGTCTAGTAATGTCAGCATGAGTTAGCAGTCGCGGTTACATTACATAATTGCGGGTAATTTTGAAAAAATATAATTGATGTAATTGAAATTATAGTCGTGATGCTTTTGTGAAGACCATTAAAATTATAATATTGTAGACTATAATTTAAAATTATATTTATACTATTGGTCACAATTATAAATTGATAACTCTACGAGTATAACTGGTTCTATTCTAACTATTTCTTGTTAAATCTCGATATAGACACTTGCAGTTGTGAACAACAATGAATTTAAGAGTTATTTTAATTAATAATATTATCTTTTTTATATCATGCTTTTAATATAGTAGGATAGGATGGTTGTGCGAGATACTGTCTGCCTTGTCGTATGAAGGTGAGGCATTATAGTTTTATTCTTTTTAATCTTCAGATGGAACGTACCTAACTTGGGAAAGTGCATTTTCTTGGTCTAGTGATGGCACAGATATTAGCTGCGTAATATTATCACATTAAAAGAAGACACTACCTGCATAATAGTATAAGATACAATGATTCATCAGGCTATGACAGAATGCAACCAATAACAATAGAAAAGGTCAATTATCCGACATTGTCTTACACCGAGAAAGACCCCTACATCACAGGCTTGTATACGATGAAAATTTCTTTGGTGATTTCCGAGTAAGATATTTATTATTTAATATGTATCATCTTAATTACAATATTAAAAATGCAATAAAAGTCAAAAGATAAAATTCCCAAGTATTCTTGACGTAAAAAAAAAATTATTTTATACTATTAAATATGTACTACATTAATTATATGATTTATTTTCATTTTTCATTTTAATTATATTTTTAATATTATAATTAAAGTGGTATGTACAGAGCAAGAGTTTTTTTTTCTCAAAAAAGCATCTAAAAATTTCTCTAAAATTGATGATATAATGAAACTGAGTGCTATATATTAAATAATACATAAGAAATTTTTCTCATTCAAAAACCACCAAAAAGTTCCTAGTATAATTCCTGGGTTATGTCATGGACAAGGAGGTTTCCTCTCAACTATCCTTAATGGTTAAGTCCATGCATCATTCAAAATTTCATGGTCTCCACCTGGCTGCTTTTTCGCAAAAGGTCAGTCATCTACCATTTACTTTTCATAGTCCTGCTTCGGAGAGGGCTGCTGCAGTCTGAATAATCAAGTAGTTTAATACCAAGGCAGTTTCCTATCATGATAGGCCCAAAAAAATTTAGTTGAGTACGTGAATATATGTATGTGTGGGTTGTCAGATTCCAAATAAATAAAGAAGCAGATGGACACAAATGAACATCAGCAATTGGTCTGATTAGCGGGGCTTCGTTGTTTTTACCAGTAAGTGGGTTATCCGTGTCATCTTAATTAAAAAATTTAATTAAGCCTTTAAACAGGAGGTATTAATTAGCTAGCCACCCACTAGTGAGTAATTTTTGGATAAAAACTATTATGATATTTAAATTAATATTTAACATGTATAAAGATACTATAAATTATAAAAGAAAACTCTTGTTTCTAAAAATTACATTTGCATATGTCAAATATTAAATTGAATACTTATTGTTGAAAGTTTTTATTCAAAAATCTTCCACCACTAGTACCTTCCTCATGCACAATGCACTCACTGATTTTGAATAAGAAATGTTCCCAAAATTTAGAGAGAGCGATTATACGCATCAATCTTGACAGAGATATTCTAAAATGCAATATATATTTATACAGTAAAGTATGTAATGAATCACCATTAATAAAAATAAACGACATAAATTCTTACTCTTATAAAATACAATTAACTTGAGATAAATTTAAAGATTTTAAAAAATTAACTCCTTTAATTTTTTTCTTCCATCGCTACTTGCTTATACTTTCTTCTAAATTGGACTTTGTACTTTTAACTTTACAAGATTCAACTTGGAATCTACCTAAGCTGTCATGGTGATGATCTTGCTCTTAAAATAAGGGTTGTGTGATTGACCTCATCTATCCCTACCATGGAAATCAAAGACATTGATACTTGAAAAGGAGTTTAATTAGTAGAAGAAGAAAAAGTCGGTTAGGACAGCCAGGAATGCATGGACAAAGATGCAGAAGCAGGAGGAAGGGCATTGTGGCCTTTTAAATAATACCAAGTTCAAGATCTTGTGAAAGTGAATTCTGACCCGTATCTTGCTTTGGACCACTCTGCCGACGGAGACTACCTACTCCAAAAACTACGAATTTGCAACTACAAATTATACTTTGGTTACTTTGTGGACTTTGTATTATCTTGTATATACAAGGGATAAATTTTGGTATTTTTTTTTGCCTCTCTTATTTTTAGTGATAAAATCTTCGCAAGAAACTTATTTTGTTGATACTTTAATGCATATAGAACCAATAATTTAATTATTATTTGTTTGTTGAAGAGTTGTGAAAGCCATAAGTTCAAAGAAGAGACTTTAATGAACAACCAAAGAATTTAGTTTGATTAATCTTTTTATGCCGAAATGTATAGTTTGTTAGTAGGATTTGGATTTTCTCGTATCATTTTTTCTTTCACGTGGTTAAATAGAGGGAAAAGATAAATACAAAGGTATTTGTAACTTTAATTTTGGAAATTTGATTTATGAAGTAAAGTCCCTTCTTTGAAAACTATTGACATCTCTCTCTTTTATTTGTAGGTTAGAGTATGGATTATATAATAAGGAAAATGATTGCGTTACTATCAAAATAATCTTTTCAATTCTAGATCAAAATCAAAAGCGTACTGTTGTGTTTTACACTAAGTTAAGCAATTTGATTGAACCTTTGATATGAGTAAAAATAAGATAAAGAATAGAGTTGTGGATTTTGAAAAGAGATTTGACCAAATAGTCGAAGAATATGACTTACCAAGTTTTCGATTGAAGATTGGATCAAGCTAAAGAAAAAAGATTAAAAGAGAAGGTCTGACGCTTAGAAGAATTCAAGATTGCTTCAGAGAACGATTTGGTCTTGAGCAAGTTCAAGAAGTTAAATATTCAAATTCAAATTTGCTTTGAATTTGAAATGCAACAATTTTATAAAAGTTAAGTACAATCAGGATAGTTGGAAACATTTATACACAATTCTTACATGTCTTATAAGTCATTCTGATGCCTATGGACAAGAGAGTTAATCAAGTACGCCTTCTATCCTTCTTATTTCATTTATCTTTATACATTAATGCAAAGATTGTTTCAATTCATTGTTGAATCTCTCTTTATCACTAGATCAAATGATCAATTGGTCATTTGATTTTTGTTTTACTATACTTTTATTGTCCTTTCTTTACTTTGATCAAACTTATCTCCTTTTCATTTCTGCAATTTAATTGCATTGCTTTCATTTACTTTCCCTGTTCTTTAATACATAGTTCTTTCATTCAGCAATTTTATATTTGTAAAAGATACTACACTTTACACTCACTTTATCAAATTTACTATTACTTTCATTATTCTTTGCTTTTCAAAATTATCTACATTCGTTGTCTTAATATTATCTTTGCAAACCACCAAGAACTTGAGATGTCCCTAAGTGGAGGAGATTCTTTTCCCAGATTGAGAATTGTAATTGAATTTTTCTTTGTCATAAATCTAGTTAAACTGATTGATAGATAATCAGATTCATCCCAACATGTGAATTGGCTTTTCAGCAAATTATTACACGGGTGAGTCCCACCCCCACCTCTTTTTCTCTGCAAAACCATTTTTACTTTCTTGGGATGCATATGGATTCTTAAAAGCTGGGTGCTTTAGCATCCAACCCTTATATTCTTACATCAAATAGTACATACACCTCTTTTCACACCTCATCTAATACCATTCATTATACATACTTTTTCTTATCTCTTTCTCTCACTCAATTACATCCCTTAAAAAGGGTGTAAATAGTACTTACACCCCTTTTAAGAGTGTAGGATAATCTTTATTCTTTAGCATCACTCATATAATAAAAGATAACATTTTTCTCATTCTCAAATTCTTTCTTTTCTAATTTAAAGGAGGATTTGAATTCAATTTATTATATTTTTTTTACCAACAATATTAACAGGCAATTTCAACTATTGATCTTTTTTTTTTCATCTAAATGTAAAAGTGTATTTCATCTAAGGAACTATTTAGGTAAGTGGAATTTAGAAATTTTGAAAATATTTATTTATAAGACATTAATTAAGGTATAGAATGAGTATCTTTTCTTTACGGTGGGCCTCTAAGGTTGGAAGCTCTTGCCTCTCTAGGTGTTGAGCCACCAATCCCTTAAGTGCCATTTTTTCGATCTGGTTCAGATCCCTTCCATCTTTTCCCAAGTGGAGTTTCCCTAAGCAACACTCTGCTCTAGCCTTCATCCCCTACCACTGATCATGCCCAGGCATGGACGACCACATCCATCAACTCAAAAGCGACTGATTTGAATTGGAAAGCTAACCTGCAACTGGCAATTCTACCCAACGTTGCTCACTGAATGTCATCGACCAACCCCAACCTCCATTCGCAATATGGGCTTCCATGATTGATGTACAAATCCAGGACCCCTCAGCCCTTGCGTTGATTGCAACGAATCAGCTAACCAAAATCTCCACTTCCATACGGTGTTCGAACATGGCTGAAAGCTCCTCCCAACCCAACTTGTTGGCTCCACTAGCTCCTAACCAGTTGGATGAGTAGGACAAAAGCATTCCGTTCGATGAGGATGAGTTATAACACTATATCGAAATATCAAAGCGTTGCAACATAGGCTACCAGTTCTTGGAATGCCACCAACTTCAAATCACGATGAAAACACTCCTCACCATCGTTTGGAACAATCCCAAAGGCTTGCACTATGAAGAAGTAGAGCACTACAAGTTTTACTTTGATAGCGAGATTGATATGCTCCACATCCTCAAGAACCAGCATTGGAACTATAGGAAGCAGTTCCTGGTCCTTAAGCAATGGTATCCGTAGACAAACTTGGAGGACTATGACTTTCACCATGTCCCTTTCTAGGTGCAATGTTAGGATCTCCCGACTGAATAGAGAACCAAGTTCATAGGAAAGAAATTGTACCAGCCTTGGCCTTGTGGTGGAAGTGGACCTCTATGCCATCCGAGGTAGCCAAGGATTTATTCCTAGGGCTTTGGTAACCATTGATGTGTGTAACCCTTTATGGAGGGGGATTAACTTTGGTATCCTAAATGCAAGTAAAGTATGAGTGGATTTCAAATATGAGAAGCTTCTGAATTTTTGCTATTACTGTGGTATCATTGGCCATTAGGATAGGAACTGTTTGGTCATGATCCAAGATGAGTTGGATGGGAAGGCAACAGTGAAAAAATACGACCCTTGAATGAAAGGTAAACCCCCTGGAGAAAATTGGATTTAACAACTAGGCCAAAGGATCCTCTACCAATCCGAAGGCCATCTATGAATCAGGAATCTAGGGCATGGTAGAGCAAGTCTTAACCCATCTATCAACCTTTTTAGTAGCGAATACTATCCAGAAACAATCAAACACAAAGAATGCACCACCATCACGCAAAAAACTCCTTATTACCATGCCTCCTCGAGCTGGTCCTAATAAAAATGAGGAGGTGAATCATCCTCAAATGTTGAAAGATCTGGATGACAATGATACAATCATCATCATCAATAGCTCAACTCAAAAAAAAAAAAAGAAGCTACATATTAACGTGGGTGACAGAGCAACATCAAGGGGGGTCTGAATCGACTATGATGGAACCTTTAATTGGGATCACAACCACCCAAATAAGATAATTTTCTCTACTAGAAACGGTGCCAAAACTGATAATTGTAGCCCAAAAAGAAAGATGAAGAAAATGACCCACAAACCAAAATAAGTTTAGATCTAGGACCAACATCTTACTAAAGTGATCATTCAAGAAGCTAGTGCAACTCCGGGCTCAAAGGAACGAATCCTTTCAATGGACATGGATGTAGATGGGTGATAATTCCATAGAATGTAGTTATTTGTGTCCTATCTCTATGCATTATTGATGGCTTGTCCTTGTTGTTATGCATTGTTGGAAGGCTTTAACCTTATTTTCATGTGAAACCTATATTGAGGTCTTCCTTCTAATCTTGTTGAAATTCATTCTAATCTTTAATTTGATTTAGCTTGATTACATTTGTATTTGACTGGGTGATTTGTCAACTGCAGGTTGAACCCAAAAGAACTAATTTGATGCAAGCAAAGACCTTGCATTAGAAGAAAAATCACAAGACAAGCTCCAGTATATCACATCGCGGTGCTAGAATGTTTATGCTGTGGTGTCCTGGTCTCTGCCAATACACACTGATAACTCGAGGCTTTAACGCTGCAGCACAAGGAAGTGAACACCGCAATGCTGGTGCCCTAATTTTTGCGCGTCGCGGCGTATGTTGTGTTACGTCGCAGTGTGAAGAGCGAAATCAATGGGCCTATAAATACCTTTTATATAGATTTCAACACTCTCTGGTTTTTCTTTCTCTCCACTTGGAGAAATTTTATGTTTTACTCTTTTAGTTTAGATCTTTTGGAGAATCGAGCAACTAGATCTTTATTTATGGGCTGAAGGAGAGTAGAAGGAACCTAGATTGGATGTTTTCTTCATCTTAGAGGGAGATTCAAGCTTCAAGGCTCACCCCATTAGGCTTCATCTTCCGTTCTTTCTTCTTTCTCTCTTCCCTTTATCTTGAATATGAATTTTTGTAATACATTTTCGTATTCAATGAGTAGTTAAGTTGTGTATAGGGTATTCTTTGGATCCGCCTATGAATATTGATTGATTTGTACTCTTTTGAGCTTATATGAATTATTTGGGTTTTGTTTTATCATAATGTGTGTAATGTTCTTACTTGTTTGATCAGCATTTAGGTGATTTGATGAAATCTAAATAGCCTAGACATAGGACTTTGGGTTTTAGATCATACATATGGTAAATGCATGTTCGATTTTATTCTAATGATAGGATAGATTGATTAGCTAATAGGATAGACATATACCTCTTAGTCATACATAGTCATAGTTGAGAATCGATCTTAATGCTTATTGTTTGCTCTAGTTCTCATTGACGCATAGTGAACTAAGTAAATGACATAGGGTTAATCGAACTAGACATAGGCTTTTAACTAAGTCAGTTTCTCAGGCTAACCTAATCTAAGCATTTGTATTGCTTGAATGGATTGCATGTTATCAATTAAAGTAGATAGTGAAAAAGGATTCCCTATTTTCTCAACTATATCCTTATATTTTCTTTATACGTAGTATTTTAATTAATAAATCCATTTTTCTAATTTATGTTTACTTGATTAGAATTGGTTAAGTTGTAGGTCAATTTTTAGGATCAGAAAGTAACCATATTCCTTATGGGAACGATCTCTACTCATCTTTTTTTATTACTTGAGTGACTCGTGCACTTGCAGTTAGCAAAAAGGAGTTATCCACCAATTCACAGTTGGGTAAACAAACCTCGAGACCAACAATAGGAAATAAGCTTGTTATGAAGCTCTGTCAATGTAGTTGGTGATGATTTATGCTTGGTTTTAGTCATCCTTCCATGCTTGTTGGAAGCGATATTAGGAAGCCTCCCTTTGTTGTTTCTTTGAAGTTTTGTTTTCCGCTTCATTTTAATTAATGAAATAATTTCTATCTTTGTGAAGAAAAAAGGTATAAAGCAGTGTGGCAATTCAAAACTTTGGTAATTAGAATGGCAATTTGGCATTTATTTAGATTAAGAATATGTGATCCTTATTGTATGAGTATAAATCACATGAGTATTGCTACTTCCCACAAAATATTTCCTACAAATTCTCTCACAATGTGCTTGTGACCAATCAGATTTCTAATAACCATACATGGGTGGTTACAAAAATTTTTTTTGACAAAAAAGAAAAGTCATTAAGATCAAAACCAAACGACACTTACAATCGGAACATCAAATCTAAAAAGAGAAAGAAATAAATATAACCTATCATCTGAACTAACCAACAATCTATAGATCTGCTCCTTGTCCAAAGACTATCAATGTCTAAGCATCTTTTACAATAGAGACTAACACGAAAAGTGTTGCAACTTGAAGATTGTATTACGTCTCCTCCCAAATGGATCTAAAGCTCTCACTCACTTGCTATTTAGTGCAACTTTTGTGAATAGACAAATTCGATTCCAAATCTCGATTCGGAGAAGGGAATCTCTTCTTTAATGGATTCTATAATACTTACTGGTTTTTTAAATAAGAATGCCAAGAATAATTTCGAATATGATACAACGATGTGTAGATCAAAATTGAAGTATAATAGTATTGCAATAGTAAACTTGATGAAAGAAAATAGATAAAAGATTCAATGAAAATAACTTGCTTGAAACTTAAAGATTGCAGTAGATAAAGAAAACAATTTAAAGAGAACCGTTAAATAGCATGAAATGTTAAAAACGAGAAAATAAAATATAGCAAAGTAAATTTGACAAGAACTATAAATTACTGAATGATAAGTGATAGTAATTAAAAGAACAACAATATAAAAGTAAAAAGAGTAAATGTACAAGGAAATAAAGAAAGCAAGTAAACGAAAAAGCGATCAAAAGAAATCAAATGATCTAGAAAGAATGACTTGAATAGGAGTAGAAGAGAATTTGCAAGAAAGTAAATGTCTGGAAGTGTAAATGAACTTTAAATTAACTTTGCATTGAAATTATAAAGTATACGTAAAGGAAACATGATGGAAACATACTTTGTTTTATCTCAATTGGCTCGTGTGTCACGATGACATATGTGTGTGTTTAGAGAGTAGTACAAGTAGATAATTTTTAACCCCTAAATATTTCCACCATTTTGGTATTTTTATAGAATCCTAAGTAACTATTTCCTTTTACAATA
The DNA here is from genome assembly GCA_029884605.1 of Ormosia emarginata. Lineage (NCBI taxonomy): Eukaryota > Viridiplantae > Streptophyta > Magnoliopsida > Fabales > Fabaceae > Ormosia > Ormosia emarginata. The sequence continues at coordinate 17,847,631 of JAQQTP010000068.1, read as the reverse complement.
TTTTGACAAGTGTCTAAAACAAAAGAAATTGCCTAATCTTTGTCACTAATCCTTATAAAGTAATTGCTTAATCTCTATCACAATCCTCGTGCTACAAGTAGCTGTCTAATCTTTGTCTTAATCCTTGTATTGTCTGGATCTTACATTTATAACTGTTGCTAACTTCTATTTCAAATTCAAATTCTATTTATTTGAATTGAAATTTGAATATTCAAACAACTACTGCTTTCTGGTCGAGATCTTTACTTCTATCTTTAGAAAATCCCAAGTGTAATTACTCCTCTTTTTGGATCTCAATTCTTAAGATCAACTCAAAATTGCTATTTTGGTAACTTCAATTGTTCTAACAATTTCGACTCTAATAGAGTTAGAGTATGTGTAAGTTCAAAACTTAGCAAATATCATTTATATTAAGACTTCGATTACATCTCGAAATTGTCTGAATTGAAAAGTGTTATTTTTATACTAACACATGCAAAATTGTATGGATACGATTAACTACAAAGGGATTAACAAAAGATATCATAAAAATTGAAAACCAAATACTCATAAAAGGGACAAGAAAAACACATATAAAAGAGATAACAAAATTACAAGATATGTTATTAAGAGAAATAAATCTGAACAAATAAGTTCAAGATCTATCATATCTGAATAAATTATTAGAAAAAACACACAAAAACAAAACAAAAGAAGACGGTGAAATTACCCTGAGATAAAGAGGACAACAACTTCCAGTTCGAATATTCTCATGAAAGGGAAACTTAGAATAAGAGAGATAGAAAGAAAGGAAGGGTAGGGTTTTTACGATGGTGGTTACAATTTTAGATATAATTGTTGAGAATAAAAAGAAAAAGTGATGACAGTTCATTCGTGTTTTTTTCACCAAAAATGGTTTCATGTGATTAAGCATTTTCCACATCACATATACCGTACCGCAAAAAAAAAAAAAATCACATACACCAAACTGTGCTAGAAAATTTTTCATTTAATATGAGAACCAAACTTAAAATTTTTAACTCATGTTACTTGAGATATGTTTAAGTGGCATGGTTTAATATTTGTGCCGTTTAACAGAATAAGGGTTTTAGTTGTGATATAGTGTACTGAAGAACATGAGAAGGATAAAAGAGATTTAATACTTAAAGAGACATCCAACATCTCATGCATTCTATACAGAAATCTAAGAAGATTGGATATCTTATAAGAAATTCTTCACGTCTAATACAAAACCATATATACATAATCATTTAACCTAAAAAAAATAAAAATCATTTGAACTTAACATTAATAATTCATTGATGCAAGTTGGTGTCATTAGTCCAAAAGTTATTACCTCGCAGAAAACAACTTTGAATTTCGACTCATAGATACAATTGACATTACACTGGCATCAAAATTTTCAAAGTGATTACAGACAGCTCAACAACAGAGAAAGTCCACATTTCAAAAGCCATCAATACCTTGAAGACAGGGGAAACTGTCAAATGTCCAAACATCAACACAGACAGCGTGGGGCATGAGTTGTTGCTTCTGCTTCCAGAGTTCAAGTGCTTGGATTCAGGGACTAGCTAAATAGGAGCACTGTATAGTAGAGGTTTCTATTATAGATTTAGATTGTTTGGGTTCATAAAAAATTATTTTTTTTTGATAGTATTTATATGTAAATTTAAATATATATAAAAAATTTTAATTAAAATTTATAAATTTTTTATATATATAATTATTTAAAAAATAAAATAATTTAACTAAATTTTTGTACAAATTTAAATATTTATAATTAAATTTATTTTTTAATCTCAACTATTGATTTATTTTAACAATAAATTAATAATTCAAAACATTCTAATCTATCCATAAAGCACCCTCTAGTTAGTGGTTAGTTAATTACTGTGTAGCCTAACTAATAAGGCCATAGATTGCAAATAAAATAATTGTATATGCCTTAATTAAGCTTCACTGACATGTCGAAGCTGTCAAAGATCAAGCAAATAAAAAAAGTAAGTAATAGAGAAAGTTAAGCAATGCATTTTTCTTTAAAGTTAAGTGATTTATTCTATCTAAAGTTATATTATCTATTAATATGGCTCTATAAATTTAAAGATACATTTGGTAGCAAGAAAATGTCCAAAATAACTACACAATTTGGATAACTTAAAAATAAATAATAAAGTGGGTGTCACCTGGTGAGCCCCATAAATAAAAAGGGATAAACTTCATTATTTCTTCTCGATTAAATATTCATTTTAATTCCCAAAGATACTTGTAATATTAATTTGGTCTTTTAAAAAAATTTACCATTAATTTAATATCTTAATTATAGAAAATGATATCAAAATCATTTTTTTGTGTACAGATCATTAAACACACCATCAATGAAATCTTTGATTGAGACACTAAATTAATATCACTTTCTATAATTAAATGGCTAAATTAATATCATTTATTCATAATTGATAAACTAATTTCATATTAACTTTTTTGGAAAACTAAATTGGAGTGCTGGTTCTAACCTAAGGCAACTGAAGCAACGGCTTTGGGCCTCAACTTTTTTTAGGCCTCGTAATAATAATTTTATAATAATATGTTTATTATAATCTTTTGGAATTAATATATTAAAAATATTTAAAAATACAATAATTATGATAATTATTAAAACATCTATATTTTTATTTATTTTATCAAGACTCACATTTCTATTAATTCTAAATTATTTATTTTATTTTCAATTTAAATATACAAAAGTTAAAATAATTAATAAAATACTTACTAATTTTTTTTATAGACCTCTATAATTGAAATCTCCCATTTTAATATTTAGCTTTATACCTCTACAATTCTTAAGCTGCCCCTGTTAAATTAATATTACTTTCTATTATTGAAGAATCAAGTTAATATCAACTTTATTTAAAGGACTAGATTAATATTACATGTATCACTATCAGGGAAGTAAAATGCATGTTTACTCTTTTCTTCCGTGACTGTATGAAGTACATGAACCTCCAACTTGTGTTGTGTGACTCAAAAAATTATATTAAAACATCACATACTTTTATAATCCTCTTTTCCTTTTCCACGGAATTGGCGGGAAGAATTTAAATAATGTTGATCGTTTGATTGAATTCGTGTATTTTGCACAGGTATCCACTAGTGTAAATAAAAGCATTCTAAATAATAAAATTATTCACTTCATTTGTGGTGAAATTATTACGTACTCTTGAAGTGTTACGTATGATTGTTCTCATATTACTTACATTTTAATATTTTAGTCTTCATTGAATGAAATTTATCAATAATTTATATATTTATTATCTCAACTTTATTTTTTATTTTTAAAAAAATAATAAATATATAAATTAATAATAAATCATATTATTAATAAAGACTAAAATATCGAAATATAAATTATGTGAATATAATCCTAAACAGCGTTAGAGGAACGTGCAATAATTTCTACCATTTGTTGGCAAGGTAAAGATTCAAAAGAAACACAAAGAACTGCCCACGTGCAAGAGTGAGAACTTTGAACTTATGAGCCGATTTTGTTGTAAACATGCACATAGTTCCATATTTAGGAGATGCTGATTCGACAAAAAAATTGACTATCTCCCACAATAAACAGTAAACACGGTGCATTGGGATCTTTTTAATTTTTTTTTTTAAGTAATTAAGTGGGAGAGAGATATAAATAAAAAAATTATAAATTTTTTTATAAATTATAATTAAATATTATTAATAACTTGTTTTATATTTATTTTTGTCTTTTACTTGATTAATTAAAAAAAATTAAAAGGATTTAAATCTCGATGCATTCAATAGTATAATATCAACAAATTGTGGCTTTTCATTGGTTGTTGTGTGCAACAGTTTAAGGGGTCTTTATTTATTGTTTGATTTCATGTGCATGTAACCATGACCTGCGTCTGTTTGTGAGAACGAAGGGTGCAAGTGGCAGTGGCCAAACTAGGTTTCACGGCAAGTTGGGGCAGCATACGGCATGGGTCAGAACTAAGTAAAAGGTGCTGTTTCTGTTCTCCATGCGAAGACAGCAAATACTTATCTGGATTCTGTGAAAGCAGATTCACTGTACTGGTACAAAACTTCCAATTGTACTTTTGTCTAAACTATAATATTAAAGGAATGAAGATACCAAAAGAGGATAAGTATGCATAATTATTAGATTATTGTAAATAATGAAGACATTGAGAGGACAACAATTGTTTAAGTCAAGATGAACACAATACTTTTTATTATTAAGAATATTTGCCTTCTTCTTGCTTTTCTTAATCCAGTAAATAATAGTATTATCATTTTTTTATTAAAAATTTCTATTTTTTAAAACTTTAATCAATTATTCACATAATTTTAAATCGAAAGTAGTGGTTAAATAATTTTTTTTAATTAGATAAAAATTTTGATAATCTAAAATTTTTTATTTTAACTTTCTTAATCAGTGTTTTTACAAATCTATTTTTAAAATTAGTAGTTAACTTTAATCTATTTTTTTTTTTTGGGTTACTAAAAAATGACTTAAACGATCAATAGTTACACATTCTGATTAAAAAACAGAAGTTACTATAGTAGACAAAAATCAACACTATTAATTAGAATGTTCTTTTGAGCAATCTTTCTATTAAAAGATCATTTACTGCATATGTAGTTCAACAAATTATGACAGCTAACCTAAGTTAAAATAAGACGGGACATAGAAAAATTATATTAAATTAAAAAATATGCTTAAATATTTAAATTAAAGAAAAATTCTAATATATTTAATTTGAATACACTTTTACACTATCCTCCAATTACACATCATTACCTTATTAAAAATATTTGACTCTTTTAATTGTTATCTAAAGTCACACATATAATAGTGTATAATTGATTGATATTGTAAAAAAAATTATATTAATAATGTGTAAAAATTAAACTCAATTTTAATTGACAATAATTTTATTTTTTAATAAACAACAAGGCAAAAAGCCAACTAACTAACTATAAAACGATAAAAAGATAACACCAGTAGCACCAGATAAAACTGTTAAAGAGATAAAAGAGGGAAGAACTTCAAAGAAGTGGAATCCTTCCGAAAGGGAGTGACATTAATTTCTTAATTAGCCAAAAAAATTGGCAGAGTGATTTCTTTCTTTAAACACATATGATAAAACACATTCCAATCTTTACTAAGAAGTTTTAGGGTGTTTGCGAATTGGATTGGATTAGTTTTAAGAAAAATGTCATCCAATTAATTTAATCGATTTTTTTATTTTATTATCCGATTAGTTTGGTTCAAAATATAAATCTGATCCAATTCAATTCAATCTAAATCGGTTTAGAATAGATCAATTTTTAGTATTTTGTTATACATTTTTTTGTACATAAATTTATTAAAATATGGAAATTTAAATTCGTTAAAATACATAAAATATGTAAGTTTAAACTAATTCATTAAAGTACAACATATATTAACTATGTTAGGAATATAACTCAACACAACAAAGTTAGTTGAGTTTGTTATATCAATTCTGTTAGTTAGTTATAATAGTTGTTATAATAGTTATTAAACTGATATGTTACATATTAGTTGAGCTTTGTATCTCAGTAATGCTTAGTAGCATTACTGCAACCCACTACCTTCTTTACTGATTGGTTTCTTATCTTTACTTTCTTTTCTATAGTGGGGGGAGGGGGTGGAATTTGTTACCTCCTTAACCCACTATATAACTCTTGATATCTCTCTTAGTTTAGCAGTTAATCAATTAATTGTTCTTTATCAAACTTCTCCATCTCTTTCTCTTTTCTCTCTCTGTGATTTTTGCTCAATCTGTTTCTAGTCTGATACTTTTCATGGTATCAGAGTTAGATCAGATCCATGGAGACTTCATGCTTCACTCTGCAGATATTTTATAGTTCCATTTCACTAAAGCTTGATGAAGGAAATTTCCTTCCATGACACCAACAGGCTCTTGCCACCATAAAAGGTTTCAAGTTTCAAAGATATATTCAAGAAGGTACAGGTTCTACACCACGAAAATTTGCATCAGATGAAGATATTGCATTTGAAAGATACCTACAAGAATCATAAAAATTCAACACAATACCATATTTTAAACCTTATTCATACTCAAACTAATTAAAATCTAACATTACTTGAATTTACCTTGGTTGATGAGCATACACAAAGGATTACTTGAATTGGGAACATCAAAATTCTTTGCTGCTCACATGGCTTCTTGCTTCAATGTCAGAATCTCTTACTACAAGGATGGTAGGATGTGATCACTTATTTCAGGTATGGAGGAAACTTGAAACTTTCTTTGCAAGCCAAACACGTGCTAAGATCAAGCAATTAAAAACACAACTTCATAGTATAAAGAAAGAGACACATATCAATGAGTATTTGCTTCAAATCAAGAAAATTGTGGATTCCTTAGCTGCTATAGGTGCGCCAATTTCAGTAGCAAATCATGTTGATGTAATTCTTGATGGTCTTATAGAAGATTATGTGATCTCAGTAACTTCTAGAACTGATCTATATTGAAAAACATAGAAAAGTTGAGATGGCTGGTTCAATCCAAGTAAATGTTGCTCAATCTTCACAGTCAAACATGTTTCAAAATGGTGGAGGATTCAGAGGTGGTTATAGAGGTGGCTATGTTCAAGGAGGTTTTAATGAGCAATTTCATTTTGGTAGAGGTAGATCCTTTTTTCGAGGAAGAGGAAGAAATTTTAGAGGTGAAGGTGGAAGAGCATCTTGGTTTAACAAGTGTCAATTGTGTGAAAAATCAAATAATTTAGCTTGGGAATGTTGGCATCGTTTCAATAAGAGTCATCCAAATCCTTTTGGTGACCAATTTGCTACACCACCTTATCCACCTACATAAGCTATGATAGCTAGCACATCAACTAATTCCTCATCCACTAGTTCTCATGCACCACTCCAAGCAATGCTTGCTACACTCTTAACTCTATATGACCCTGCATGGTATCTAGACTCAGGTGCTTCAAACCATCTAACACCAGATCTTTCTAATCTGCAAATCAGGTCCAATTACACTGGTTTAGACACAGTGCAATTTAGTAATGGTACATGTATGCCTATCAAACATATTGGCTATTTTGAGTTTCCTTCTTCCAATACTTCCTTTCCTTTAATTCTTAGCAACTTGATGCATGTTCCTAGAGAATCTACTAAGTGTATCACAATTTTGTAGAGAAAATAATGTCTTCTTTGAATTTTATGCTGACTTTTGCCTTGTTAAATCTCAGGCTACCAAGGAGATCTTTCTCCGAGACAGACATAGAGATGGTTTGTATGCCTTTGATAACTTGTTATTAGCTCCAAAGTCTACTGTAACATCCTCCTTAATATGCTAGTAATGTTTATGGATAGAAATAAATCACGACACTTTGCTTAATATGTCCGAGTAATTTTATAACTTTCTGAATTAGTTTAGGCACTTTATCACAACACAGAACGTGCAAAATGATTATTTTAACTCAGAAAAATAGTATAAATTGCTTAGATAAAAGAAATAAATATGAAAAATTTATTTTTAAGTCACAAATATATGAAATAAGGTATAGTTAAAGTTTCAAGGTAAACTAAGTTGATTTGGTATTTTTAAGTACACTGATTATGTATTTTAATATCGAATTAACTTATTGCAGATATGAAAATTTACGAAAATGATGGAACTAGAATTTAGATGAATCCTAATATTTACTTTGATATCTTTGAAAGTAAGAAAACTTAATTTAATAAAATCAAAGTATTTTTAAGAGATATAAAATTTTAGTGTAAATTTTAATGGCCATAATTTTCAAACAATCTTATCTTTTTAACCTTGACTTTTCTGTGCTTTCTCCACTCCAATACATTTTCCAGTAGCAGCAAGTTTTGGAAGGGCATAAACGAATCAGAGAAAGCAAGGAAACCAAGAAAGAAAATCAAGAAACGAAGAGGAGGAGAAAAAGAAAAAGAAAAGCAAGGGAAAGACCAAATTGGAAGCTTGATTCCGAAAGTGAGGCAGGGGGAAAGTTCATATTTTCATCTCACTCTTTTTCTTACTTTGATGTTCATTTGTGTCTTGTTGATGGAAATTGATGTTAAGAAATCAAATCTCTCACAATAATGGGAAGGGTTGGTCTCGGGTTCAAGGTAATGAGAGGAGTATCAACATTCTTTACTTGTTTGTTATCTAGTATCTTTTCAATTTAATGAAAATTTGAACTTGCTGCATGTTTTTGAAACTTGGTGACATGTGGTGATTGAATAATGCTTCATTTTTTATGAGAACCGTGGCTTACTACTCATGAATATAACAATATAAGTGTAAAGTGAAATATGCATTTGAAAAAAATGAAGAAGCTGGTCTCGGTATAGCAGCAAGGAGGGCTGCCCTACTCATGTGGTCTCGGTACAGCAGTGAAGAATGCTGCCCTGCACATGTGGTTTTGGTGCAACAAAAACGGTTACTGTTTGCATTAGTGGTTTGGTATAGTAGCAAGGATGCTGGCCTGCATATGTGATCTCGGTACAGCAGCAAAATTTGCTGCCCTGCACATGTGGTTTTAGTGCAACATCAATGGTTGCTGTCCGCATGAGTGCTCACGGTACAGTAGTGCAAAATAAATGGTTGTAGCACTACATAAGTTGAGATTGTTTTGGTTGATGAAATTAATTGTATTAGATGAGTTGCTACATTGTGTTCAATCATTTAATGCTTAATATTTCTAAGCTGTTGTTAGTTTTCAAATGAACTTATGGGACCTATGGTTGCCATGTTGTGATTAATGCATAAAAGCATTGTTTCATAGTTTAAATTTAATAGATAATGGTAAAAGAATATATTGCCATAGATTATGACATAGCCGAACCTTGTACTCATGAAAGGATGTGCTTACTTGATTGACTAAAGATTGTTGAATTATTGTAAATGAAACCTTAAATTGTACATGTCATATAATTTAGTTTTCATTTAATTGTCAACAAAAAGAATATACCTTGTCTTGTTAGTGTAGTAATGGTTAGGCATTTATGAATCAAGTCTAGTGACTAAGATGAACTAGAAACTTATAAATTCAAGCTGCCTTGTTTATTTTATATTTTGATTTGGTAAGTTAAATGTTAACTTTCTATTTTAAATATAGAAAAGCAAGGTGTGAGTCTAAATGTATATGTATATTGTAATCTAAGGTAAAGTTAAATTTAGTTCTTTATATAATAAATAGAGTTAAATTTACATGTTTGTTAGATTTCCAATCTCACTTGGTTAAATGTAATCATTATGATGTTTTATGAAGGAAATGAATGAAAGTTTAAAAATATTGTTGCATGTTTTGTTTTTAAACTTTATATTTGCTATTTCCATGTATTTGGTTTGGGCCGAAGGTGCTCCCAATGCTAGGTTTATGACATTAAGGGAGGTTAAGAAATAAAGGTTGTCATAATATCTCATTGTACCCAAAGAAAATATAAGGAACAAATGTTGTCTTGGAAATATGCAAATATCAAGAATTTTCCTAAAATAAAATGTTTTTACTAACATTGCATAAGTATACATTAGGGCATCTCTTAGGCATACTCATACATTATCATGCATCGCATAAAATGACAATTGTATAGGCAGTTGTCTTGTTGTACACTGATAAAAATCAATTGATAACTTAAGGGTATACAATGATGAAGAATGTTTAAGCTTGCTTGTCACCTTACTAATAGCAAATGAATATGCTGATTTAAGCTGAAATGTTATGAATTGCTTAAAGTGTTTTATTTAATTAAATGAGATGTCTACTTCGAAAAAGGGAAAGGACTGAGTTTTTAGCTTATGCCACCTTTCCATTTATTTATATATGTAACTTGATTTTTCCCAAAGTAGCTGGATTTATTATGATGTCATGTTTTAAAACCAATTACTGAGAATTTTAATTCTCACTCTAGTTTCTTATTTTCATGGTAAATCCAGCGGGTAATCAGAGCAAGATCAAATGAAGATCTTGAAGACTTAATATATTTATTTTGTATGAATTTAATGATGTATTTAGTTATCAATTTTGTACTTATACCATTATGGCTTGTTTTGGTTTTTTGTATATCTCAAACATATGTTATAAATTTGTAGTAAAGAATAAGTTTCTAGTTGTGTAAAATTATCTTGTTTTCTTTACTTTTTGTTAAAGGCTCTATATATCTAAGCATTGATAGTGAACACACAGGTCTTATAATTATGTTTTATGTTTAGAAGTGACTGTCCTAATACTACTTATTGAGTATATGATGACATACACAGTAGTAGTTTTAGGGTGTTACATCTATTGGTTCTTCTCTGTCTACCACATATGTTCCTAGTCATTCTATTTCATGTAATTCTGTAAATACTGCAAGTTGTAATTCACATGATAGTGTTTTTGATTTGTGGTATGCAAGACTTGGCTATCGTGCTGTTAAAATAGTATCTCAGGTGCTTAAACAATGTAATGTTGATGTTCCTTCACATTGTTCAAAGTCACTTTGCTCATCTTGTTGTATGAGTAAATCTCACAGTTTACCATTTTCAAATTCAAATACTGTCTATGAACCTTTGGAGTTAATATTTTCTTATATTTGGGGACCATCACCTATACCATCAACTGCTGGTTTTAGATACTATATTGTGTTCATTGATGCATACTCTAGGTTCAATTGGATTTATTTACTGCATGCTAAGTCTCAAGCTCTTACCATATTCATTTAGTTTAAAACAATGATTGAATTACAACTAAATAAGAAAATTAAATCCCTTCAAACTGGCAATGGAAAAGAATACTTAGCCTTCACACCATATTTAACTTCTCATGGTTCACCATAGACTTAGTTGTCCTTATACTCATCAACAGAATGGTTGTCCTGAGCATATGCACATTACTAAAATGAGCTTGACCTTGTTAGCCCATTCTTCTCTTCCTTTGAAATTTTGGGGTGATGCTTTCCTTACTATAACCTATCTCATCAATAGTTTACCCACACCAATTCTTAATAACTTTTCCCCATATGAAACACTTTTTCATAAACTACCTACTTACTCTCTCTTCATAACATTTAGTTATGCATGCTATTCTTTCCTCAAGACTTACAACAAACATAAACTTGATTTTAGGTCCCATCAATGTACCTTTCTTGGTTACAGTAATAACCATAGGGGGTATAAGTGTTTGTCTCCAAATGACAAAATCTATTTTTATAGGCATGTATTGTTCGAAGAGGATATTTTTCCATTAAAAAGTATTACTCCACTTTCTGTTTCAACTTCTACTTCATCTTCTATATCAAATTCTGTCCCAATTATTCCTATAGTAAATCAAAATGCTCAGAATTTATCATTTGTTGATAGTCAATCTGTTCCTATTGCTATTTTGTCCACTAGACAACACACAAACCTTGGCAGGATCAGTTCTAGTCCAATTCAGCAGCTTGCTTTAATTCCAGCACTTTTAGAACCAACTTCTATCATTCCTACAGTTGAGCAACCTATTTTAGCAGCTCCTGTCTCAGAATCAATAGCCATTGCCAACATTCATAATATGACCACAAGGTCCAAAGCTGGAATTTTCAAGCCTAAGGTATTTACTGTTATTACTGAACCAACTTTAGTTAAGTTTGCACTATCTCATCCTGAATGGCACAATGCAATGCAAGAAGAGTTTAATGCTTTACTAGCCAACAAAACCTGGTCTTTAGTTCCTCTTCCTCCTCATAGGGAAGTAATTGGCTGCAAATGGGTTTTTAGACTCAAATACAATCCAGATGGTTCCATAAATAAGTATAAGGTAAGGCTAGTTGTTAAGAGATTTCATCAGCAAGCTGGTTTTGACTATGCTAAAACATTTAGTCCAATTGTCAAACCAGTCACTATTAGGCATATTCTCACAATTGCTCTCTCTCACCAATGGCTTATACATTAGCTTGATTTTAACAATGCTTTTCTCAATTGAGATTTCAATGAGGAAGTCTACATGCAGCAGCCTCAAGGCTTTTCTACTGGTTCTTCTACTCTGGTTTGTAAAATGAATAAGACTTTATATGGTTTAAAACAGGCTCCTAGGGCCTAGTTTGACAAACTTAGCTCTATCCTCTATCAATTTGGTTTTCAATCTGCCAAGTGTGATTCTTCATTATTTTTTAAGCTTACTTCTCATATCACTATGCATATTCTGGTATATGTTGATGATGTCATTGTCACTAGTAACTCTCCACTTGTTATTCAAACTTTTATTGCTAGCCTCCATTCTGTTTTTGCTCTCAAAGATTTGGGCCAATTGCACTACTTTCTAGGAATTGAAGCTAAGAAACTGAAAATTGGTGGTTTGTATTTGTCTCTAACAAAGTATATTACTGATCTCATAATCAAGGCTAAGATGGACAAATGTAAACCTACATCTACACCAATAACAGCTGGTTTGAAGTTATAAGCACATGATAGCACACCTATGTAGGATCCATCTATATATAGGTATATTGTTGGTGCTTTGCAATATGTTACCATTACTAGACCAGAAATTGCATATTGTGTGAATAAAGTTTGCTAGCTTATGCATGCTCCTCTTAAGAGCTATTGGAAGGCTGTCAAAAGAATTTTAAGGTATCTTAGTGGAACAGTAACTCATAGTCTTCACCTTTGCAAGTTAGCCACTTTGCAGCGTCATGCCTTCTCTAATTTTGATTGGGGTAATGATTCAGATGACCGCAAGTCCACCTCTGGTCATTGTGTTTATTTTGGCAGCAATTTGGTTTCCTAGACTTCCAAGAAGTATGTTGTGGTCTCCAGGTCCAATACTAAGGCTGAATACCAGAACCTTGCTTCTATCATGACAGAGTTGTTGTGGATTCAGGCTCTTCTAAGTGAACTCCAACTCATTGTTTTAACTCCTCTTATTTACTGTGATAATCAAAGCACAATCTTGTGCACAACCAATCCAGTTTTACATTCTCAGATAAAGCATTTTGAATTAGATCTTCATTTTGTTCATGAAAAAGTATGATACAAACTTGTTGCACTTCATCATATTCCAACCACATAACAAGTAGCAGACATTCTTACTAAGCTTGTGTCTAGTTCTTTGTTTCATCAACTCAAAATCAAACTCAGAGTTGAAAATCCCTCTTCACTTGAGTTTGAGGGGAGATGTCAGGAATATAACTCAATACAATAGAGTTAGTTGAGTTTGTTATATCAATTTTGTTAGTTAGTTATAATAGTTATTAAACTGATATGTTAGATAGTTAGTTGAGCTTTGTATCGGTAATGCTTAGCAGCATTATTGCAGCACTATATAACTCTTGATATCTCTCTTAGTTCAGCAGTTAATCAACTCATTGTTCTTCATCAAACTTCTCCATCTCTTTCTCTTTTCTCTCTTTGTGATTTCTACTCAATCTGTTTCTAGTCTGATACCTTTCAAGTTCAAACTAATTCATTAAAGTATAAATTCAAATTATAAATATAAGTCTAAATTAATTGTTAATCCTACAATAAATGTCTAAATTCAAGAGAGATAATTAAATTTGACTTGAGGAATAATAGAAAAGTTCAAAATAAGTATAGATTACATAAGATTGTCTTTGGTAAAATGTTATTTTAAAAAATGTATATAAAGTTTCTATTCGGTTTGGATTGGATCGATTTTTAAGGATCAATTTTTAATTTTATATTCGAAACCCGATCTAATCTAAATAATATTTTTGGTTTTTTGATTTTTTATTTTTCAACTCAATTTTTTCAATTTTATTTGGATTGGTTCGATTTTTAACACTTCTAAGCTCCATAATAAGTAAGAGGGAAAAAACATTGATGGCAAGGTTCAAACCAAAGCTCATACTTTAAATTTTGCCTAAAGAAATATGTAATTAAAGGAGAAGATCATACTTTCAATTAAGATTTTTTAGCAATTTAGCACACAACAGGTCTTCTTTATTTTCTGGAGAAATTCAGCATATGAGGGTAACTTTTTTTCTTTTTTTAATTTCTTCTTCTCTCGTAGAAGATCATCATAAAATTAATAGAAATTATAATATAAAAGTACACATTAAGATTTATGTAATCAGGCAGTTATTTATATATGCAAATAATTGAGATAAATATATGAGACAAGAGGCTTTTACCATGCTCCTTGTAAACTTAGAGTGCATCTGTGCACTGTTTAAATTACTTCTTATATTAGGAGTGTGGTGGTTCTTTAACAGGTTTATCTTATTTGTTGTTTAATCTCATAATTATTTTATTTTTTTATTGTAGTCCCAGAGACAAAGTTGCTTGGTGGCGGTTCATTGACTATTTCTGAATCCAGCTTGTTAGCCTAACCATATAAAACGTGCTAAACACACCTTGCTTAGTGGTTAATTAATTGACTGAATCCAGTGCAAAAAGCATAATGCAAAGTGCAAAGAGAAGAGGAAGCGTGGCTCAGTGGCATTTCGACCAGGGTTGAACCTGTTCGTGGATTGGACGGACACGATTTTCAGCAAGCTCGCTGCCGGTGGCTGTGTGGGTGACAGTGTTGCTCGGTGTGACACCGAAGGTGGTGCTGTTGTAGCAAAAATCTAATGATTCAGCGCTTCACCAGCTTCAGAATCAGTGCTAAAACCACCCCCACCCCCACCCCCATGTCAATCTCCAAAGACAACCTCCTTATTATAAGTGAGTTAAAAGAATAACACGATAATAAATACTAGAATAAATTACAAATTTGGAAGCTGATAATTTGAAGCAAGAACAATTTGAGGTCAAATTAAAGAAGACCAACATAGTCACTGACACCAAAGCAATGAGAAGGAAAGTTATGGAGCAACCCAGAGGAGTCTTTGGTGAAAAGGGCAAGAGCCAGAACAAGTGTTTCTTGAGAACATGAGCTTTTGGAATTGGCATAGACAGAGTTCAGAGATTTCCATGGTGCACAGAGGTAGAAACTAGAAACTTGAACTCTTTTCACTGGAGTTGGTAATTAGACCAAGATAAAATTGATCCAAATCAATAAAAATATGAACTTTGTGTATTCCACAATCCACACACACTTCAAGGAAACTCTAGAAAGGAAAAAGTTAAGTAACATGCCACTTCTCCTTCTTTGAGAGAGGAAGTCGGGGTGAGAAGCAATCTTGGAAAAGAGCAATCTCGGCCTGGGAAGTGAGAAGCAATCGTGGCAGCAATGACATATTATGTAAAAGAATAATAATCTCGATTTTTTCACTATACTTTTATCTCATAACACTTTTTATATTATTCTCTATACTATTGATCATATTACTTTATCTTTAATTATTTTCTCTTATATAATCATAATTATTAAAAAGTATATGATGAAAAATGATGTGAGATAGAAAATAATTTTAGTCTCTTCACTAATTCTCATACTAATTTTTTTAATTATTAAATAAAAAAATATTAAATATTTTCTAAGTTTTTAAGACATTGAACATATTTATTTTATATTTTATATTTTTTATTAAATATTAAAGAAATTATTAAGATGATATAGCAAAATTCTGTACAAAATGAGAAACCAAAAAGATGGGTCAGGGACTTCAGTTACTTAAAAATAATTTACAAATCTTTTCTGGCCCATGTATGTTATTTTTAATTTTATCAATTGACCTATTATGTTGGTTCACAATTATTTTTTTGGTCGTTGATGTGTTTCAATGCAAAATTAACTATTGACATTCAAGGTCTATCCATACACCCTAACTAGCAAGGTGCATGAGAGATGGGGCAGACAGCTCGAATCTTAAACCTACAATTGTCAAACATTGAAAATTTGTTTTTTTTGTCTGAGAAAATTTGGTTCTTATATTGCATAATGCCTGCATACTTAAATCTTAGGCTTTATAAACCCAATTACACAGGAATGGAATTCAGTGTGCATGAGATCTAGAAAGCCTAATACCATTAGTCTCGGACCAAATAAACAATATTTTATTTTAGCCCACTAGTCCAAATATGTTCTTCGAGCAATTGCGAATTGGGTAACATGCAATCTTAAAGTGTACAATAGACTTGTGGGACACTTTTACAGCGCAGATTATTGCTACAAGCCTACAACAAACAGCCTTTAACTTTGGAGATGGTCCTTTTTATTGGGTTCGAAAAAAAATATTTTCAGTAATTTATTTTTAAAACATTTATTATTTGAGTAATTAATTAGGGGATTACTAACTTTCTCTCACAATTTTTTATAAGGAAAATGTTAGCAATTTCTACTAATTTGTACAAGTACTAAGTAATTATTTTAAACTATTGATCAATTTCATATCAAAATCAATAGCTTTGAATGCTTGAAAGATGGATGCTCTCAAAATGTTTTATGAGTACAATAAATTTTTATTGCAAGTTGGAAAAGTTTAATGTACTCATAAAAGAGGTGAGAGCATCAATGCTCCAAACATATAGAGCCATTGATTTTGATATGAAATTGATCAACGGTCCAAAATGATTATTTGATACCTGCATAACAAGTAAGTTTTCAAAGACATCAACTAAGTTTAAATCATTAATCACCATAACTAACACAATAATCACCATTTTTTTTATGTTCACCACTTATTTGGTTATCACGTGAATTGATTTTATTTATGATCTAGTGACCTATGACTAGTGATAAATGGTGATTTAAGTTTATTATGTGGTGATTTAAGTTCAAGTTATGAATCACCACTTCTTACACGAGAATTATCATTTATTTTTCCCTTGGTCACCACTTAGTAGATTTCATATATATGCAGTAATTCATGATTTGGTAACCCATGATATGATGAATTATGATTAGTGTCAAATGGTGTTTTAAATTTATTATGTGGTGATTTAAGTTTAAGTTATGAATTACCACTTCTTACACATGAATCACTATTTATTTTCTCTTGCTCACCACTTAATAGTTTTCATGTGTAGTAATTCGTGATATAGTGACTTATGATATGATAACTTATGATTTGTGTCAAATGATGATTTAAATTTATTATGTGGTGATTTAAATTCAAATTATGAGCCACTACTTCTTTCACAAAAATCACCATTTATTTTTCTCTTAGTCACCACTTATTTTCCTCTCCAATATAACTAGAAAAATAAAAAAAAACAAAAAAAGAAAGACAAGTTGACTAGTTATTACAGGTTCGCTGTATGGGAGCATCTATGCTCCAATGCTCTTTATGAGTATGTTAAACATGAAGGGTTCTATCATGGACCCAAAATATTTGAGTCTATGGATAGACTATCTCTTTTTTTAATATGAAAATATCTATATGCAAATTTGAGTGCATGAAAAAATTCCCAGTTAAAATCTATAAATTATTTATATATACAGCTATTCGTAAAAAAAAATAATTTGACTAAATTTATGTGTGAATTTGAATATTAATAATTAAAATTTGAGTAAACCTTCACTTTAATCCCTGAAATTATATGCAACGGTCACATTCGTCCTTGATTTTACAAAATTGATAACTTAATTCCTAAAACCTTAAAACGTCAGCCATGTTAGTCCACATGTCAGTTACTATCAGTTAAACTTGACGGAGATGCAAACGTGACACATTAAGTGTTAACTTGGACGCTGATGTGACTTCGTACCTAGTCCAAAACGACATAATTTCGGATTAAACATTCACTTTAGTCTCTGAAATTTCATGCACTAGTCACATTAGTCCCTAAATTTAAAAAGAAAATTGATAACTTAATCCCTGAAAACCTCAAAATGTCAGTCACGAAACAAAGGTCCCAACCCTAAAACGACGTCGTTTGAGCCCAAAATTCCTAAAGCAAAATGACTGATTGAGGTTCTTAAGCTAACTCAACTTTGATTTGAGGACTGTTTTGTTAGAGGTTGAGGGTTCTTACCCATCTCCTTAGGTTGGCTCTTCACCTCCATTAGTAGTGTAATCACTTCCTTCATTGTGTGGTACTTTGTTAGGGAAGAGTTCACACAAAACATAGCAATTCTAACTATTTGAAGCATCTCTTGCACCATTTGAGTTGGTAGATCTTGAAACTTTGTATTCAGTATTAATATAACTGGTTCAAAGCTTCCCATCTTCCTCTTTACCCACTCAAATATATGTTGTCAATCTTCAACATGGGATTCAACAACACTACAACCACTTAGTATCTCTAGCAAAACCATTCCATAACAGTACACATCACTCTTTCAAAGGGGATTTGATAGAAATAATTTTCAAATTAAAATTTCAGAAGTCCAAATCTAGATAATCTACACCTTTATTATTGTAAATAAAGATGGATTAGTCAAATAACTAAATTTTCCTTCAAGATGCTTCATTCAGTAAATTTGCCAACTTCATATATATTTAAATAGAAAGCACATCTTCATTTCACAAATGTTTTTTTTCGTAAGTCAAATAAAGGATTATTGCAAACTCTAATTTTGTGCTATCATATGTGATCATTTCATAGTATTATTCCTTAGTTACCTTAAATTTTGAGGACCAGTTTTTTCCAACAGGATATATTGAAGTTAAATATCATATGATTGACATAGTTAACAAAGAAAAGAGAAGTTGTAGTCATTTTAGTCACATATCAACTGTGTTAATAAATTTAATTTCATTTTTTTATAAAGCGATATTAGACATAAAGAAGAAAATAAATACAATAGAAAAGGAGGATAAGAAATCCTCCATAGATGAGGCACAAAAGAGAAATATAGAAAAGACAGACAAACATATTAAAATAACAAAGGTTTACAATCCATTTGATATTTGCTACGACTCCCCCTTAAAGAGATTGTGCGATGGGCATCAAAGAGATTATCCCAAAACAGAGTTGTTGGCTGAGAAAAAATTTCTTAAAATATACAAGTATTTTCTCAAGCCAAATAAACCAAAGAAAATCATACGTAGTGAATTGTCATAGAGTCTTTATTTCCTTTGTCCAATCAAAACCCAAGAAGTTGATTATAAGAAACTGAGACAGAATAAGAGAGTAGAGATAATATTCTATAAACACACCAAACAAACTATTCCAAGTGAACCTAGTAGTGGGGCAGTGAAAAACGGTGAGCAACTGTTTCAATGCTAGAGCAACACATGACATACATTAGGAGAAAAAAATTTGTTGGATCCAACTTGGCACTTAATGTGCCACGTGTGCATGTTTGTCAAGTTTAACTGACGACAAAAGATGCGGGGATTAACGTGACTGACGTTTTGAGGTTTTAGAGATTAAGTTGTTAATTTTTTAAATTTAAGGACTAATGTGACCGATGCATAAAACTTCAGGGACTAAAATGAATGTTTATTCCAAAACTATATTTTGGACTAAGTAAAAAATTACATCAGCGTCTAAGTTGACACTTAACGTGCCATGTATGTATTTTCATCAAGTTTAACTGATGGCAATTGACGCGAGGACTAACTTGAACGACGTTTTGAGGTTTCATGGATTAAGTTGTTAATTTTTTAAAATAAAAAACGAAAGTGACCAATACATATAATTTTAAAGATTAAAATAAAAATTTACTCTTAAAATTTACTTTTTAATCCGAACTATTAATTTATTTTAATAATAAATTAATAACTCAAAATTCATAATCTACCCAAAAACCTCTTTTTTAAGAGTTTTATGTTGGGCTTGCCCTTTAAACGTCGCCCCTGCAAGTTAGGCTTCTCTTTGCCATTGAATGATTTTGCAATGCACTGCCTTTTCATTTGTGACCGTGGGCCAAGCCCTAGGCTTCATCATCCTATTTTTCTATCTTAGTAATTGTGTGGGCCCAGCTTGTTTTGTTTTTATCTCAAAAACTTTTCAGCAAGTGCTTTTACCGTAGAAACGTTCTCCAACCAAAAATCCAAGTCATGTGCTTATGTGGACTAAATGAAACGTGGGTCCCATCACAATTCTTGCTCATTCCATTTTTTTTTTTTTACATCTCATCAATTAAAAAAATTCCTGAAGTGTAGACTCTCCTGCCAATGACAACTCATATCTAGTTTATTTTATTTTTTTCTTTTCAAAAATATTTTATCACTACTTTTGACTCAAATTAATCTAGCAAATAAAATTATTAGTAACAAGAATAAATTAATAAAAATAATCGAAAGACTAACAAAATTATTAAGTTTAAAGGTGTATATATATATATATATATATATTTAAATTTTATTTTTTTTTTATAAATTACTATCACAAATTTTAATTTTTTTAATTTGTTCATATACTTTAATTGATGTATTCTTAATAGATCCGTTTATTTAATTTAGATATATTAATTAATTAATTAATGATAATACTACATGACAATATCTCATCTTTTAATTTATTAATTTTGGATTGTTATTAATTTATTTATTAAAATTTAATTTTAAATATATTTTATTTTTTATAAAATAAATAAAAAATAAATTTTGTTCTAAAATAAATTCATTTTTATTTATTTTATAAGGAATAAAATATATTTAAAATCAAGTTTTGATGAACAAATTAATAAATAGTTTATATTTAATGTAAATGGATAGATAAAATGTTATCATATCACTATTAGTGAGTTAATGAATTTTAAATAGAAGGATCTATTAAGATATATATTAAATAGCATTTAAGAATTAATTGAAAAACTTTTAAAGATAGTGATGATGAATTACAAAAGAGTTAAAGTTAAGAGGATGTATATAATCTATTTCCATATCTAATTGATGATTTAATAAATGTTAATTACTGAATAGAATGCCTAAAATTGAGTAACTACCTAAAAACTTCTCCTAAGCATTATTCATCATTCTCACATTGTTTGACCTGCATGGTGAAGTGTATATCCATATATACACATCACTTCATATCTATATAATTTTTATCATTTGATCATAATTGACCCTACTTCATTTTTTTCAAACTTACATTTAAATTCTATTACATAGATAGATATAAGTGATATGAACTATAAAGTAATACGTGATTCCTAATTGAAAAGGGAAATCAGACGGTAAAATATTGGCGCATAAATATTTTTCGGTAGCATGATTTGAAACCATACCCTCATATGCTAACATACATGCTTTACAAACTATGTATCAAATGATATAGATTTAAATTTTCTTTTTTTCCTTAGAAAAAGGAAAAGACCAAGTTAAACCATCCCACAGTTGGTTCGAGGACATTCCAATTAGCACATTTAAATACCACAATTTGTGAATTGAAATAACTAAGTTATCGAACTTAAGTATCCTAATTCATGAATTAGAATATCTTAATTCCCAAATTAGAATATATCTACAAATTGAGATATTTTTATTCGTGAACGACGATATCTAAGTGGTGTTTTCATATAACTTTATTGACCCACATTTAAAATAACGTTCAACTAGAATAACAAGTTTCACAAAACTACTAGCATTAAGTTAGTGATGAAGAACTTGAGTTAATTTGCTTAAAGTCATAAGTTTAATCTTCATTTCACTATTGTACCAAAAGAAATAAATAAATAACAAGTTTCACTCATCGTTTTGGAAATCCAGACTCTTTGGCGAAAACAAAAAAAAAAGTTTACAAGATTCAGAATACCTAATTGGGTAAATACAGACCCACATTCAGAATGCCTTTATTCATTATATTGGGTAAATTTTAATATTCTTGTTTTTCATTGGTTATGTCTAATTGTTTAAAATTTCCCAGATCTTTAATATTCTTATTTTTCATTATTCAGTTTTAGTGTTTTTGTTGAGATGTTGTTTGCTTCTTCTTTCATTATAAATATTAACATTCTCACTTGTTGAATCAGTGTGAAGATTGAGTGTGCTCTCTTTGGACCTTATGTTGATGACTTGAATTCATTTATTGAATCGAGTGATATTGTTCAACATGTTGTCGTTATTCAGTTTGCGAGAGTGAGAACCTTCAAGGGTTTATAATTCTTCATCTCTTTCATTTATTATACTTTATTTTTTATTGAAAGGTATTAGAGATGTAGTGAAGCAGAAGAGAAAAGGAAAGGGAGAGTGAATGAAGAAGAGAATGATGAATGATGCTGTAGTATTTAATTGTGTAGAACAAAGTTCATTGACTCTGTTATTATATACAAGCTAACAACTATCAGTTAGTTATAACTAACTATAACAGATTGTAACCATATTATAACTAACTATCCTTTACAGCCCCCCTGCAAACTCAGAAGATGAAAATCTTCAACTCTGAGTTTGTGTCTAAGATAGAGAAACTATGTTTTTGTAACAGACTTAGTGAGAGTATCAACAACTTGATCTCTAAAAGGAATATGTTTGACGTCTACTGATTTTCTAGCAATCTTTTCTCTTACAAAGTATAGATCCAATTCAAAATGCTTTTTGCGGGCATGAAGTATTAGATTAGCTACTAGTAATACTGCACTCAAGTTATCACAATACACCACATGTGTAGTTGAAACTGGTAACTGTAACTCACAGAGCAGTGATTGAATCCATGTCAAATCTACTATCACTATTACAAGACTTTGGTATTCGGCTTCAGTGTTGGATCTAGAGACCATTAGTTACTTTTTGGAGGACCAAAAAATGATATTAGGGCCAAGGACCACACACTGGCCTGAGGTAAACCTGCGATCATCAGGATATACTCCCCAATCACTATTACAAAATGCCATGAGACTCAGTTGCTGCTGGTCTGAGATGAAGACCAAAAGACAATGTGCCTTTTAAATATCTCAAAATCTGCTTCACTGCTCTCCAATGAGACTCTAAGGGATGATGCATAAATTGGAAAACCTTGTTTACTGCATAGGACAAGTCTGGTCGAGTGATTGTTACATATTGTAAAGCTCCCACAATTGATCTATAAAGTGAAAGATCAATAACAAGATCACTGCCAATAGTAGATAATTTTAAGCCACTGACCATGAGAGTAGTAATAGGCTTGACATTCAACATTTTAGCTTTGACAAGTAAATCTGAGATGTATTTTGTCTGAGAAAGATGGATGCCTCCATCCTTAGAAGATCGAGCCTCAATTCCCAAAAAGTAATGAAAATGTCCAAGATCCTTGAGAGTAAATTTGTGATTCAGAGATGAGATGAGATTTTTTATTTCAGTTGGAGAAGATCCAGTGATTAGAGTGTCATCAACATAAACCAGAATATAAGTTGTAGAAGTGGCAGTGGACTTCACAAAGAGTGAAGAATCACATTTTGTGGAAATAAATCCAAAAGTATTAAGAGAGTGAGCTAGCTTTTCAAACCAGGCTCTGGGTGATAATCACATATTTTATTCATTAAGAAACCCTTATGTTTAGTCATTTACACTCTCCATATTCTTAATTGATTGAGTTTGGTATGATTTTGTGAGTTTGAGCTCAAATTGGTCCTAATTGAATATTTTTAGCATTATTGAGAGTTGACACTATTTCTGTATTTTAGCCATAACTTGAGTTCCTGATATCTGATAATCATGAATTTTACTTTGTAGGAAATCTAGGAGGAAGCTCTACAACTTTGATGAAGAGCTCGAAGTCCAATTCAGATGTCTAAGGGACCTAAGTTTACATGGAAGTCAGAATACGGGTTCTGTCACTAGAATCCGAATGGTGTGCACTTATAAAATCATATCCCAAGCTGTAATAATGGAGATGGGCTGAAATTTGGATATTTGATAGTTAAGACCCAAATAAACAACTTTCATGAAGAACACTTTTTGAGAAAATGAAGTCTAATGGGTCAGTTTGAGCCTGCAAGTCGGAACAGAGGTGCTGAAGTTGGGTTTGAGTGACCTGCGGTATTTGGGCCATATCTTGGGCTGCAGGAAGCCAAATTGGACGATCCAGATATGCATGTTATATCCAAGACAAAGATCTACAACTTTCATGAAGAGTACTTTTCGTAGATCTAAAGTATAGTTGGTCGTTTTTGGCTTCCAAGTCAGACGTCAAAATTTTCGTCCTCAACCACTCCTCTCACCAACCCACTCAACCACTCCACTCACCAACCCACTCACCCACTCCACTCACCCACTCCACTCACCAACCCATTCAACCACTCCACTCAACCACTCCACTCATCAACCCACTCACCAACCCATTCAACCACTCCTCTCACCAACCCACTCATCCACCCACTCCTCTTTGTCATTTTGTTACCCTAGACTTCTATAAAAGGGCACCATTGGTTATCATTAACAACAAGTTGTATTCTCCTTCAATTCTCTTATAGTTTCTTCTTGTTTCTTCATAGTTTCTCATAGCTCTTGTATATTTTGATGATTTCCTTCATTGTAATGGAGAGCTAAGTTACTTTCAGTCAATTCGGGACTCTTGAAGAGATTGTGGTTTGGATTCTCGAGACCTTGGTTATGTAATGTATTTGATTTATATTTGAATTCCTCTTCTCTTCTTCTTCTTCTTCTTCTTCTTCTTCTTCTTCTGTTTTCTTGATCTTGAATACATGAATGGTGATTCTGTTTATATTTGATCTGATTTGATCTTGGTTTAAGATTAAGTATTGTGATGAAACTTAGAACTGATTGATCTGAATTAATCACATAACTGAAGATTGAAATTTGTGATGAAACTTAGAACTGATTGATCTAAACTAATCACATAATTGAAGAGGTTAGGTTACTGATTGGTGCCTAGGTTAATTGAATTCGGTGCTTAAATTGACATATATCTACATGAATGGTGCGATTACAGATTTGTGTTTATCACTTGTCAATTGAATTCTGGACGATTGTCTGGTGTGAATTCTGGACCTAATGTTGAGATCTCGGTTAGATCCAAGTTAACCATTCAAATGTGCTTCAAATGTTTATTGAAAGGTTTATGATTGAATCCACCCAATCTCGGATAGATTTCTGAATTGACTGTTCTTCTATTTGTTATTTCTCTTTAAATCTTGTCACTGCGATCCTTGAACCATCAAAACCCCCATTTTCTAACTTTCACTTGATTTGATCAAATTGCATCTACGATCCTTGAGGAGACGATCCGATGTTGTTCACTATACTACAAGTTTAGGTAATAACTTCGGTTATAATTTTGATGAGTTCGGCTCGTCAAAATTTTGGCGCCGTTGTTAATGGGATTAGTAAGTGTAATCTTTTCATTTTAAGTGTTTTTACTAACTTTTGCTTTTTATTAACTTTTCTAACATTTTTATCCATTGTCTAGTGTATTTTGCTTATTTATTTGTTTTTTGTGAGATGCATGACTAGGTCCGAGCCTGATTACTTGGTTGACTTTGATCATGAGATTGATAGAACCTTGCATAGGTTGATTAGAGCTCGTAGGCTAAGTGCAAGAACTGCTTCTGAATTTGATCTTAATATTGGGAGTGAACTTGAGATCTTGAATAATTCTGAAACCATGGCTAATAACATGCAGAATAGAACTCTTAAGGAACTTGTTGCTCCCGATATAACTAACTGGGCTTTGTGTATTCAATACCCAGATCTTGATGCTGATTTTGAGTTAAAATCTGGATTGATACATTTGTTCCCTAAGTTTCACGGTTTTGCAGGTGAGGATCCCCATAAGCATCTAAAGGAGTTCCATGTGGTTTGTTCAACCATGAAGCCATATGGGATCTCAGAAGAGCACATCAAGCTGAGGGCATTTCCCTTCTCACTTGCTGATACAGCCAAGGATTGGTTATTTTATCTTTCACCAGGTTCAGTAACAAGTTGGAATGACATGAAGCGGTTGTTCTTAGAGAAATTTTTCCCTGCCTCTAGAGCTGCTGCCATTAGAAAAGATATATGTGGCATAAGACAAATGACAGGAGAGACCTTGCATGAATATTGGGAAAGATTCAAGAAGCTGTGCTCGAGCTGTCCCCACCACCAAATCACCGATCAACTCTTAATTCAATATTTCTATGAAGGCTTGCTGCCAAATGACAGAAGCATGGTGGATTATGCCTCTGGAGGAGCCTTAGTAGACAAGACCCCTGCAGCAGCGAGATATTTGATAGCAAATATGGCAGCCAATACCCAACAATTTGGCACACGAATTATTACCTCAACCAGAGGAGTCAATGAGATTCAATCGTCTCATGTAGACCAATAGAGAATGGAACACAGACTTGATGAATTGACTTCTTTGGTGAGGCAGTTAGCAGTGGGACAACAAGCACCAATGCAGATGACTGCAACTGTGTGTGGCATTTGCTCTTGTTCATCTCATCCTACCGATGCATGCCCCACACTTCGTGATGGTGGTTCTATTTTTCCGAGCAATCAAAAGCTGCCAAAATTTTATTTTTCCCCCTGTAGACCCCAATATCGCAATCACAAAGAAGAACCTGTGTATGATCCATTTTCTAATACCTATAACCCCGGGCCGGAGGGACCATCCCAACCCGAGATATAGAAATTCGGTCAACAACAACAACAACCCTACCAACAAGAAGAACCGCAGCTTTAGATACCAAGCTACGAGGTGCTCGGCAACAAGTACCAACCACCGCATTTAGGCAAGCACAACTTACGCCGCCACCCATGCAAAAGCAGCCCTCTCCAACTACTGTTCCAACAAGTCCACCGAGCCACCTTTCGAAGACTTGATGAAACAAGGTTTCGGCAGAATGTCAATGCCACCATCCGTAATTTACAAACTCAAATCGGGCGTGGCAACCACTCGAGTGAGTGAAAAGTCAAGGGTCGAACCAATTGCCTTCACAAACAAATAACAACCCAAGAGGCAATGTAAGTGCCATTAGCTTGAGAAGTGGCAGAGAAGTTGACGGTCCTACTCCACCACAACCCGAACTACAAGTGCAAAGAACCAGAAGGTGACCGAAACAAGAAAATGGATAGCTCACCCAAAAATCATGCGACACGTAAGAAATGTGCGAGAGAATTCAAATCGCCATTCCACTACCTTTTCCAAACAGAGTCACACAGTCCAAGCATACTGCGCAAACAGAAATAGAAAGAGAAGTCATGGACACATTCAGGAATGTGGAAATCAATATTCCTCTCTTGGATGCAATCAAGCAAATTCCTAAGCATGCCAAATTTCTCAAGGAGCTGTGCACTCACAAGAGAAGACTTAAGGGTACTGAGAAGATTAGCATGGGCAGAAATGTTTCTGCAAGGATTCTGCCAAGCATGCCACAGAAATACAAAGATCCTGGAACTTTCACAATTCCTTGCACGATAGGCAACTCCAGATTTGAACATGCAATGCTAGATTTGGGTGCTTCAATCAATGTCATGCCTATGTCAGTTATAAGTCATTGAACATTGGCACTTTGCAACCCACTGGTATCGTGATTCAGTTGGCAAATAGGACCACGCTCATCCAGCAGAGAGTCTTTGGAAGATGTGTTAGTTCGGGTGAATGAGTTAATTTTTCCAAATGCGGACTTCTACGTCTTGGACATGGAAGATGAGTCTTCAAAGAAACCATGCTCTATTGATTCTAGGCGCACCATTCTCAAGACCGCCAAGACCAAGATAGATGTGCATGCCGGCACCCTTTCTATGGAGTTTGGCGATGATTTGGTACAGCTTTAACATTTTTGATGCCATGAGACATCCCCTAGAGAGCATTCTGTTTTCCATATTGATGTGATTGAGATGCTGGTTGATGATGTTTATGCTGATTTATATGCTGAATTCCCTGATATTGTTGACTTTCTAGATTCTGTTTCTTGTGATACATGTACTGCTTGTGATATTGAGCCGTGTGTTGCATGTGCTGAGATTTATGCTGGTATGAGTGATGATGCAACTGCTGACTTGAATGATACCGCATGTGAAAATAGAAGTCGAATCGTGTTTGAATTTAATGTTGCTTGAATTAGTTATTTCAAATAGCTTGTGCTTCCATTGTACAAATCCATCCTTAGAGTTGAAGACTTTGCTGCACCATCTTAAATATGCATATTTAGGAGATGGTGAGAAGTCACAAAGGATTGTTGCTAAGAATCTCAAACCCGAACAAGAAAAAAAATAATTGTCGCAGTTTTGAGGCGTAATAAGCAAGCCATCGGATGGACACTTGCGATCTTCCCGGTATTAGTCCCTCCACATGCATGCATAGGATTTTATTGGAAGAGGACACGAAACCAATAAGGCAACCCCAAAGGAGACCGAACCCCTTGATTCTAGATGTGGTGAAGAAGGAAGTGACCAAGCTACTTCAAGTGGCATTATTTATCCCATATCGACAAGAAATGGGTGAGCCCTGGTGCAAGTTGTTCCCAAGAAATCTGGGTCACAAGTAGTTGAAAATAAGAATAATGAACTTTTACCCACAAGAGTTCGAATGGTTAGCGGGTTTGCATTGATTATAGGCGCTTAACCAGGCTACCGTAAAAGATCATTTTCCGCTACCTTTCATTGATCGATATTGGAGAGGCTAGTGGCAAGTCGCATTATTGTTTCCTGGATGGATATTCGGGCTATTTTCAGATTCATATAGCCCCAGAAGACCAAGAGAAGACTACTTTCACTTGTCCATTTGGCACATTTGCATACAGGAGGATGCCCTTTGGTCTGTGCAATGCTCCGAGCACCTTTCAAAGGTGTATGATAAGTATCTTTTTTGACTTTTTAGAGAATTGCATGGATGTGTTTATGGATGATTTTACTGTCTATGGCTCTTCCTTTGATGCATGTCTGGATAGTCTGGCTCAGGTTTTACATAGATGCATTGAAACTAACCTTGTTCTGAATTTTGAGAAATGTCATTTCATGGTAGAACAAGGCATAGTTTTAAGGCATATAATATCTAGCAAGGGTATTAAGGTAGATCCTGCGAAAATAGATGTTATTTCATGCCTATCTTACCCCACATGCATGCGGGAGGTTCGTTTTTTCCTTGGTCATGCAGGTTTCTATAGGCGATTCATAAAAGATTTCAGCAAAATTACTCTTCCACTATCCAACTTGCTACAAAAAGAAGTGGAGTTCCATTTTGACCAGAAATGCAAGGATGCCTTCAATCACTTGAAGCAAGCATTGACCAGTACACCTATCATCCAACCACCAGATTGGACACTCCCATTTGAGCTCATGTGTGATGCCTCTAATTATGCTTTGGGAGCTGTTCTTGCACAAAGGGTCGACAAGATATCTCATGTCATCTCCTATGCTTCAAGAACTTTAGATCCTGCACAAGTCAACTACACCACCACTGAAAAGGAACTTTTAGCAATTGTTTTTGCTTTAGACAAATTTCGATCATATTTGCTTGGTTCTAGAGTGGTTGTGTTTTCGATCATACAAATCAAGTTTCTCCTGAAGAAGCTTGATGCAAAACCTAGGTTGATTAGGTGGATTTTGCTCCTCCAAGAGTTCGATATTGAAATCCGTGATAAAAGTGGAGCGGAGAATTTAGTGGCTGATCACCTAAGCCAAATTGAAAGGGAGGTAGATACTTTTCCTATCCATGATGTCTTCCCTGATGAGCAGCTTTTCAAGCTGCAAGGTAATATTCCTTGGTTTGCTGATTTGATAAATTTCTTAGTTGCTGGTGTTTTCCCTGCACATTTTATTAGGGTTCAAATTGATAAATTGAAGAGTGAGTCAAAATATTATGTGTGGGACGACCCTTATCTGTGGAAATTTTGTAGTGACCAAGTCATTAGGAGATGCGTGCCTAATAATGAATTCCATTCTATTCTTAGCTTTTGTCATACACTTGCATGTGGCGGTCATTTTGGTCCCCAAAGGACTGCTAGGAAAGTTTTGGAATCTGGATTATATTGGCCCACTCTATTTCATGATGCATATGTGTTTTGTAAATCTTGTGATCAATGCCAAAGAACAGAAACACTTCTCGAAGGAATGAGATGCCCCGTAAATCCTTATTGTTCTCGTGAGATTTTTGATGTATGGGGTATTGATTTTATGGAACCCTTTCCTGTTTCTTTTGGTTTTGTTTACATTTTGCTAGCTGTTGATTATGTATCCAAGTGGGTGGAAGCGAAAGCTACTCGGACTGATGATTCCAAAGTTGTTGTGGATTTTGTTAGATCACAGATTTTCTGCAGGTTTGGAGTTCCGAAGGCCATCATCAATGATCAGGGTTCACATTTTAGTAATCAAAGCATGGAAGCTTTGATGAAAAAGTATGGGGTCTTGCACAGAGTTTCTACACCTTACCATCCCCAAACTAATGGGCAAGCCGAGATTTCCAGCAGGGAGATCAAGCAGATACTCCAGAAGACAGTTCAACCTAACAGAAAGGACTGGAGCAAGAGGCTTGATGATGCTTTATGGGCTTACCGGACTGCTTATAAGACACCAATCAGGATGTCTCCATATCAAATTGTTTTTGGAAAAGCCTGCCACCTGCCGGTGGAAATTGAGCATCGTGCATTCTGGGCGGTGAAAGGGTGCAACTTGGACCTAGATCAAGCAGGTATGGAAAGGAAGTTGCAGCTCCAGCAATTGGAGGAGATCCGCTTGGAGGCTTATGAAAGTTCCAAACTTTATAAGGAGAAGACCAAAGCCTTCCATGATAAGTTGATTATGAGGAAAACATTTGAGATTGGTCAAAAAGTTCTCATTTATAACTCCCGCCTCCGACTCATGCCTAGCAAATTAAGGTCTAGATGGGATGGACCATTTATTGTTACTAAAGTTTTTCCTTCTGGTGCTGTTCAGATTAAAAGTGAGGTCACTGCCAAAGCTTTCATCGTAAATGGACACCGCCTCAAACAGTATCATGAACTTCTAGAGAATGCAGAAGTGGAGGTGATGAACCTTCTCCATCCGCATTATGAATAAAAAGAAAAAAAAAAAAAAAAAAAAAAAAAAAAAAAAAAAAAGAAAAAAAAAAAAAAAACAGCTTTGTGCCCGACAATGAGGTAGGTAGTGTCACTCAGAAGCATGTGGAGGTCATTTTTTCAGCGACAACAACTGCGAAAATCTTACAGTATGGATTTTATTGGCCTACTTTATTCAAGGTCTGTTACACCTTTTGCAAAAGCTACGAAAATTGGTCAAAAAGTTCTGCTTTGAGATTATCATCTGTACTTACTCCTTGGAAAATTGAGATCTAGGTGGCGCAGTTCTTTTGTTGTCAAACACGTGTATCCTTTGGGGACGTAGATATTGAGGATCCTAGGAATGGTACTGCGCTTAAGTTAATGGACAAAGACTCAACCATTCCTGGAAAACAAAGTTCTTGAGTTCTTTGTGTTGCCGGTTAAGTGGCGGATACGATACTCCGTGACTCTTGAGTCGGTTTATTCTTCAGTTTCCCAAAATAACTGAACCCTTCTTCTCCTTCAAAATGGATGTCATTCTTTCAAACCTGAGAAAACATTTTCCTTCTCTTCCTCAAAATACTCTGAGAAAAATCTACAAAGTTCGATGTGAAAGATTGAGACTGTTAATGCACAAAGGTATACCAGAAGATGTACGCTGGATAATTGAAGCAAAGGTCTGATTAGCAGGTGAGTCCTCAATTTCATTTGACTCATATATGCCCGGTCTTGGAAGAAGTTAATATTCTAAAAGGACAAGAGCAAAAAGGTTTCAAGTCTGTCACAAATGTAGACGATGGAACTGCAACAAGCGATGTCGTACTTTGGGGATAGTTTCTGCAAATAGAGAAGACAAAATTTTCTTCATGAAGAATGGACTGAGTAAGGAGTCATTAGATAATATCTTATTAACTCTTGAGACGCATTCTTGTGGATTGGTGCATCGTGAAATTCTTAAATTGTGGAATCTCTTCAAGGAGGAAGAAAAATGATACAGTTTTGGGAATCTGACTCTAAAAGACC
This sequence comes from Ormosia emarginata, assembly GCA_029884605.1. Taxonomy (NCBI): domain Eukaryota; kingdom Viridiplantae; phylum Streptophyta; class Magnoliopsida; order Fabales; family Fabaceae; genus Ormosia; species Ormosia emarginata. Next base: position 17,815,921 of record JAQQTP010000068.1, on the reverse strand, counting down.
CTGTTTGCCAATTTATAAGAAAATTGGATGGGAAGCTTATCCTCGACTCATAGAAGACGTTTAAGCCGTTCGGACGTTAAACCAGAGGCGATGTGAGCCATATCCACAAACAATCTGTACATATCATCATCTTCTTCTTCTTCATGTCATCTTTAAAAAAAAAAAAACAAAAACAAAAAAAAAAAAAAAAAAAAACAAAAAAAAACAAAAATTATGTATACGTCTTAGGGTTGGCTTTGGTAACACAAACCGTGAATGGGGAAATGCATGCATCCTGATCCAGCCTTCTTAATTGAGAATCAAAGGAGGTATTCCACATGTGAGGCAGCCAGTCGTATTATGGCCACTTGTCCCTTTTGGGAGCCCTATGTTGCGCTGGTCTTGAATGGGTCGAATACTGGTCAACAATGCTTTGGCACAAAGCCGAAAGAGCAGACTACCTCCATCCCAATCTTAAGTAAGTATACACTCATCTTTCATCAAGTTTTTCTAACAATTTCAAAAAAAAAAAAAGGACGTGATGACTACTGCACTCATGACGCGTGTAAAGATAAAGATACGCCATGGAAACTGTATATACAGGTATGTCATCATTTTCTATTTCTTTTATCTTTGTATCATTTTGTTGTATTTTGATTTTTGTACAGACGATCCTTTGAGCAGGGTCCTTCAGGGGTTTCTAGACTTATTTACCTTGATGATTTTCTTGAAGTCAAAAAAAAAAAAAAAAAACAAAACAAAAAAAAAAACAAAAAAAAAAAAAAGATTCTGTGTTTCTTAATTTCAACCTTTTCTGACAACAGCCAACCTACCCTCATAAGTGCAATTATTCCCCTTTCCATTCTTTTTCCTATTTAAACACTCCATTTTCCTTCAACTAAGAAACACTCAAAGGGAGGAAAAGTATAGAATGGGGCCTCCTATTCGTAACCTCAAAAATGTCTGTGTTTTTTGTGGATCGAGTTATGGGAAGGGATTAGAATTTGTAAACGCAGCTAGCACTCTTAGTCGATCACTTGCTACGAGGAATATTCATCTTGTATATGGGGGAGGTTGTCGTGGGTTAATAAATTGTATCACTTGTCGCTTTTATAGGAGGCAATAAGTTTTAGGTGTTATTCCTAAACCTTTAGCTGAAAATAACATCACTGGAAAGACAGTTGGAGAAGAAATTCAGGTAACATCTATGCATAGACGAATGAAAACAATGGTTGACAATTCTGATGCATTTATTGTCTTACCAGGTGATTTTGGTACTTTAGAAGAAATTTTTCAAATTGTCTCTTGGGCCGAACTAAACATCTACCATAGACCCATTGGTTTGTTGAATGTTAATAATTTCTTTGATCTTTTGTTATCTTTTCTTGACAAAGTCAGTGGAACGTAAATTTATCACTCCTTCTAAGAGACAAACTTCTTATCTCTCGCCTCCACTATTGATGAGCTCATTGATAAATTAGAAGCTTTTGAGTATGTACTGATCGTATTAGCTCGATAGATTGGTCAATAGGAAGCAAAAAGGAAGGAAGTAACAAGAAACAAAAGCCGATCTAACTTCATCTTTAATGGGTTTGATTTTATTGTACTTTGTTTCTATTAAATTTGTGTCACTTTCTCCAACAGGTAATATCTTCTATCCTTTACTCATCTATATTTTAACATTGAGGACAATGTTGTGATCTAGTTGGGGGGAAAGGATAGTTGACCCAAAAAAAAACAAAAAAAAAACAAAAATTTTGTTGTTTTGTTTAGAAAGTATGATATGATTATCATGTACTTATTAAACTAATTAGTGATGGTAGAGTAAGGAGTAATTTTACTCTTGAGACGCATCTTAATTGGTGGCAGAGTAAGGAGTTTTTTAGGTAGTAATTAATTAGTACTAAAGTTTTATTGTTTGATTTCTTTTCGTGGTCCGATGCTAAGACCGACAAATGTGTTTCTTTTACGCTTGCGTTGATTCACTTCTTATCGTGTTGTGTTGCTCTTTTCTATATCTCTTTTCACATTGAAGGCAATGTTATATTAAGTGTGGGGAGAGATTTCAGCATGTTTTTTTTTTGTAAAAAAAAAAAAAAAAAAAAAAAGAAAAAAAGGGGTTCATTGCATGATTGAATAACTTTTCTCCCTTCTTGAACTGATATGCTTGGTGATGGATGATTGAATTGATGAATTGAGTTTGATGGATGCATACCTTGTGAGATTTTGAGCCTAATGGATGGATTCAACATTTATGCCATTCTCTTCTTTCTTGTGTGATTTTCACTCATGTTAATGACCACTCTAGAACTTGCTTTGATTCTTTTTGAGGCTACATTTCACTTGCATGCATGAACTTGATTGAGGCCCTCTTTCTTAATTAGCTAGTTTAACCAAATAGCCAACCTTGTTTCCAATATGATATCAAGCACTCTTTTGATTTCTTGAAAATTCTTTGATTCCTGCCAACCTTGTATATTTTCCTTTTCTTAACCCCTTTGAGCTTATTTGACCATTCCTTGTTTCTAGCTCATTATGTGCCTTAAATGAAAAATCGTGTTCTTACTTTACCTTAGGGAATAAAATAACATTAGCTTGGTTAATGAATGAGTTTTTGAACAAGTGTGGGGGTGTGTGTGTACAAAATGGTTGTTGAAAAAGGAAAGAGTGCCTAAAAAAAAACACAAAAAAAATGTATGTATATAGTTATGTTCATATATATATAAAAAAAAAAAAAAAAAAAAAAAAGGATTGGGAAATGAATATGTAAAAGGATATACATTAGAGTTGGGATGAACTTTTATGCTTGTTATTTGAACTCACTCTCATTTGCTTTTATTCTCTTTGGTATTTATCTTCTCATATCCATTTTATCCTCTTCTCATTTACCTTGACCTCACTACAACCTTGAATAAAGTCCTCATGATTTGTGTGTGCATATGTTTTGAGTAGTGGAGAAGTAGAAGATAAGCAAGCTTATGGTAGTGCAATTTTCATGAGTTGAATTGAGTGAAATACCTACCTTTTAAACACTTGAGAGATTGAGAGGGAATCTTGTGAAGATCTATCATTCTCGATTCATGTTGAAGATACCTTGCTTGTTGGTTTGATATGTGGAGAATTGTTAACTCATGAATGTTTTGATCCCTTGAACCTTTGGTTGTTCTTCTTGATTGTAAAATTTTGGGCTCTTGAATGTCGTTGGAATTTAAATTTTTGTTAATCTCTTATGTCTTTGTTTTGGTCTTGAGTTTTGCTCAGGAGTGCAAAAAGCTAAGTGTGGGGGAATTTAATAATCACATATTTTATTCATTAAGAAACTCTTATGTTTAGTCATTTACACTCTCCATATTCTTAATTGATTGAGTTTGGTATGATTTTGTGAGTTTGAGCTCAAATTGGTCCTAATTGAATATTTTCAGCATTATTGAGAGTTGACACTGTTTCTTAGTATTGGCCATAACTTGAGTTCCTGATATCTGATAATCATGAATTTTACCTTGTAGGAAAGCTAGGAGGAAGCTCTACAACTTTGATGAGAGCTCGAAGTCCAATTCAGATGTCTAAGGGACCTAAGTTTACATGGAAGTCAGAATACGGGTTCTGTCACTAGAATCCGAATGGTGTGCACTCATAAAATCATATCCCAAGCTGTAATAATGGAGATGGGTTGAAATTTGGATAGTTGATAGTTAAGACCCAAATAAACAACTTTCATGAAGAACACTTTTTGAGAAAATGAAGTCTAATGGGTCAGTTTGAGCCTGCAAGTCGGAACAGAGGTGCTGAAGTTGGGTTTGAGTGACCTGCGGTATTTGGGCCATATCTTGGGCTGAAGGAAGCCAAATTGGACGATCTAGATATGCATGTTATATCCAAGACAAAGATCTACAACTTTCATGAAGAGTACTTTTTGTGGATCTGAAGTATAGTTGGTCGTTTTTGGCTTCCAAGTCAGACGTCAAAATTTTCGTCCTCAACCACTCCTCTCACCAACCCACTCAACCACTCCACTCACCAACCCACTCACCCACTCCACTCACCAACCCATTCAACCACTCCACTCAACCACTCCACTCACCAACCCACTCACCAACCCATTCAACCACTCCTCTCACTAACCCACTCATCCACCCACTCTCCTTTGTCATTTTGTTACCCTAGACTTCTATAAAAAGGCACCATTGGTTATCATTAACAACAAGTTGTATTCTCCTTCAATTCTCTTATAGTTTTTTCTTGTTTCTTCATAGTTTCTCATAGCTCTTGTATATTTTGATGATTTCCTTCATTGTAATGGAGAGCTAAGTTACTTTCAGTCAATTCGGGACTCTTGAAGAGATTGTGGTTTGGATTCTTGAGACCTTGGTTATGTAATGTATTTGATTTATATTTGAATTCCTCTTCTCTTCTTCTTCTTCTTCTTCTTCTTCTTCTTCTTCTTCTTCTTCTTCTCTTCTTCTTCTTCTTCTTCTTCTTCTTCTGTTTTCTTGATCTTGAATACATGAATGGTGATTCTGTTTATGTTTGATCTGATTTGATCTTGGTTTAAGATTAAGTATTGTGATGAAACTTAGAACTGATTGATCTGAATTAATCACATAACTGAAGATTGAAATTTGTGATGAAACTTAGAACTGATTGATCTAAACTAATCACATAATTGAAGAGGTTAGGTTACTGATTGGTGCCTAGGTTAATTGAATTCGGTGCTTAAATTGACATATATCTACATGAATGGTGCGATTGCAGATTTGTGTTTATCACTTGTCAATTGAATTCTGGACGATTCTCTGGTGTGAATTCTAGACCTAATGCTGAGATCTCGGTTAGATCCAAGTTAACCATTCAAATGTGCTTCAAATGTTTGTTGAAAGGTTTATGATTGAATCCACCTAATCTTGGATAGATTTCTGAATTGACTGTTCTTCTAATTGTTATTTCTCTTTAAATCTTGTCACTGCGATCCTTGAACCATCAAAACCCCCCTTTTCTAACTTTCACTTGATTTGATCAAATTGCATCTACGATCTTTGAGGAGACGATCCGGTGTTGTTCACGATACTACAAGTTTAGGTAATAACTTCGGTTATAATTTTGACTGAGTTCAGCGCTCGTCACTGGGGGCCTGTTTGAGACCATAAATTGCTTTGTGTAATTTGCAAACCAAAGATCCATCCCCTTGAATAAACCCCTCTGGTTGCTGCATATATACTTCTTCCTTGAGAATGCCATTTAGGAAAGCATTATTGAAATCAAGTTGGTGAACAGCCCAGCCTCTAGACATTGCAATTGTGAGAATGATCCTAACAGTAGTAGGTTTAACCACTGGACTGAAAATCTCTGAAAAATCAAATCCTGCTCTTTGATGAAACCCCATGGCCACTAGACATGCCTTATACCTATGGACAGTGCCATCTGGATTTTCCTTCACTTTAAACACCCATTTGCAGCCTATAGCTGATCTGTTTGGAGGTAACTGAACTAAAGACCAGGTTTTATTTTGTGTAAGAACATTAAACTCAGATTTCAATGCTGCAAGCCAATGTTGGTGAGAAAGAGCTTCTGAGACAGAACTAGGTTTAACAACTAGTGTATAAGCTTTAGACCTTGTGGTCATGGAATGATTATTTGTAGTAGCCCTAGGAACTGCAACTAAATCATTAGCAGAAGTACCTGCACCTGTTACTGGAACTATTGGAACAGAAATTCAGTTTGTAAAGATGAATTATATGGTGATGATTATAAGTTGAGATCATTAGCAGGTTGAGCAATCTGAGTGACAGTATGACCAGATGGAACAACAGGAATTACAGGAACAGTAAGCTGAGAATAAGGAGTGGAAGATGAGACTGAGGGAGGAGATGGAAAAAATTTTGATGAGACATCTTTAAAAGGAAAAAACAGTCTCAGAGAATTGAACATGTCTAGTAATAAAAAATTTACCACTAGAAGACAAACATTTGTAGCCTTTGTGTGTAACACACTAGCCAAGGAAAACATACTGCTCAGACCTAAACTGAAGTTTATTACTGTTATAGGATCTTAGATAGGGATAACATGCACATCCAAAAGGTTTTAAGGAATGATAGTCTGGCTGTGTATCAAAAAGTGCCTTTAGGAGAAATTGATCATGAAGAATAGGAGTTGGCAACCTGTTAATTAGATAAGTTGCAGCAAGAAAAGCATCCCCCTAGTATGTTAAAGGTAATGAAGCTGAAGCTAAAAGAGTAAGACCTATTTCAGTAATATATCTATGCTTTCTTTTAACTGAGTCATTTTGTTCATGGACATAAGGACAACTCTTCCTATGAGCAATACCATAATCTGCTAGGTATTTGGTAAACACTGAGTATTCACCACCTCCATCAGTTTGAACTGTTTTAATGGAAAAACCAGTTTGTAATTCAACCATAGATTTGAATTTTATGAAAACAGAAACTGCTTGAGACTTATGTTGACGAAGAAAAATCCATGTAAACTTGGTACAAGCATCAATGAAGTGTATATAATATCAAGCATCTTTAGTAGTAGGAATGGGGGAAGGACCCCAAATATCAGTGTATACCAATTCTAAAGGAGTATTATACACAGTTTTTGAAGTAGGAAATGACAATTTATGACTTTTGCCCATACAACAAAATTCACACAATACGGGAACAGAATCAGACTTAAAGAAAATGTTACATGATTTTAATACTTGTTGGACAGTTTTGAATGATGGATGTCCGGACTTGGAGTGCCACAGCTACAGAACATTCTCTAAGTTAGAAGACTGAAGTGTGGTACTCTAAGCAGAAGGTTGGGAAACAGAAGCTGGAGAAGTAGAGAAGGAAAGATGATCAAATGCATACAATCTATTTTTAAGTGTTCCTCTGAGTAGAACTTGATTGGAAACCTGAGATTTAACCACACAATGGTTAGGATGGAATTCAAAATAAACTTGATTATCTCTAGTAAATTGAGACACACTAAGAAAGTTTTTAGTAATGTCAAGAACATGCAAGAGGTTATGAAGATGTAAAGAAGAAGAAGTAAATGGAGACTGAATTGTAGATTGCCCTATATGCTTTATGATCAAACCTGAACCATTTCCAACCAGAACTCTATCCTATCCACTGTAATGTTCTTTCACAAACAGATTATCAGCATTAGGTGTGAGGTGATTGGTAGCTCCTGAATCAGGATACCAAGCTGGATCAAATACAGTTTCAGGAATAGCCATCATAGCTTGCGGTGGTTGCTATGATTGAGACGAAGTTGATGCATATTGAGTTGAACGATTGTGACTATTATTACTGCTAGTCCCTAAGCCATTTGGATTAGGACAAGATTCATCATAATGATGGTAGCAATGCCAGGCTAGATGACCATATTTTCCACACAACTGATATTGAGGTTTGTTAAAATTGTTAAAATTCCAATTGTGTCTACCTCCACGACTATTTCTTCCTTTGAAAGAAAACTGACCTCTATATCCATCTCTAAAACCACCTCTGAAATCGCCTCTTAATTGCTACCTTGGTGTTGATAATAGCCTCGACCTTGACCAGAATTATTAGTGCCAAATCTTGAATATGCTATGTTGCCACCTCTTCTACCTCTTTTATACTGTTGTGATTGAATCAGATGAGCTTGAAGTGGAGTAGCAATTGCACTTGTATGTTTATGTTTCTCAAATCTTTGCTCTTGAGTCATAAGTGGAGCTGTAATTTCCATTACAGAATAGGGCTCAGATCTGGAGATTACTGATGTAATGGAGCTATAATATTCCTCATCCAAACCATCAAAAATAGCATCAATATGATCAGATATATCAACTGGAGAACCAATAGCAGCTAACGTATTGTTAGGAGTGAAAATAAAAGAAAAAATTGGATGATGATGATAATGAAGTTTTGGCTATTTCAACGGCTGTATGATGATGTTGTAAAAATCTTCTAAGTGTTGAGCCGACGGAAATGCCAAATAATTGGAAGACTCAATGCAGTCATTAAATATTGATGTCGGACAAGTAGTTTAATCCGACAGAAGAGTTGCATTTCTAAGAGATTGAACCGACGAAGAATGACAAAATGGTTAGAAGTTGGTTTTGTCGAGAAATTAGGGAAGTTTTTAGTGGCATAACTGCCATGTACGTGTCAGAATCTTAGGATGTCAGTTATTTTTGTAATTTGTCTATAAATATCAGCATTCACAATGTAAAAAAAAGAGGTTATTTATTGATACATAATCCTAAAATATCACCCGAGCAGATTAACGGATTTTGATCCAAGTATGCCTTCCCTTTTATTTTGAGTCATTTGAATTAATGCAAATGTTCTTTTAATTTCCTTTACTTTTTAGTCTTGTTCTTTAAATTTATTTACATTTCGTTGCTTTATTTACAATGCTTTCTTTTACTGTTTTTCTTAAACTTTCTGTACTTTAATTTTCTATTTCAATCTCTTTATTTTCTTTTAATTCTTTAAAATTTACTTTTCTAAACTTTTCTTTTACAAATTCCTGTTGTTTATTTCAAGTTAAATTTCAAAACCTACAAGATTACCACATAACTCTGAGCGCATTTTCATTTGATAAATAATTATTTGTTTGTTGGAACTTCTTTTGACATTTTTTGACCAAAATTTCACTTAAACAAATTGGCATGCCCGGTGGGACAAGTTCAGAGTAACTCGTAGTGTCACAAGAAATGATTTTATACATTTAAGAAGTGGAAGATTTATCTACTCTTCTCAAAATACGCAAACCATGAGTAATGTAAGTAGCCAGGCGTCGGATATACCTTTGACAGCTGTTACTGTGCCACCCTCGACCATCGCTAGTACTGGTTGGGTGGATGATACTATAACAACGGGTGCTCTCCGGAGTAATCCAGTAGTAATACATGTGTTGCCTAGAATGACTCAGCCATCGCCGAGTCAGCCAAGTAACCAAAGCATAATAAATTCAAATTCAAGGTTTGTGCCCCAATATGGGTTACCACCCAATTATATTCCCTCTATGATGGTACAAATGGGACTTGACTACACTTTAGCCAATACAGTCGGCCAATCAGTTGCTTCACAAGGCCAACCACAGATAAGTTTGGCCTTGGCAAGTTTTGGAAGCCAAGGAGTAGGGGTTGCAGGTACAAGTAATCCAACTCTTTTTCGACAGGAGAGATTGAATTTGGGACCAATTTTCCCAAATATGTCAAAAGATAATCCCCAAAGTATAACAGGGCCAACTATGAATTCTTTGGCCAGCTTTCGACAATAAATAGATGAAAGTAACTATGAAATGGTACATATGTTCACTCAGCAAATGGGTGTCATGATTACGCTAATCATGGAAAATACAAATAATGCTTGCAGCGCATTAACTCAGCAAATGGCAAGGCTAAACCAAGCCTTAGAAATAGGCGAATTGGCCAATGAAAATGCTCAAGGAACCCAGCCTGGGGTAAATAGGGAAATAGTTACACCTCAGGCAAATGTGAGGCAGAATCAACAAAACTTAAATCAACTTAGGCAAAATGATTAGCCACATTTGGAATATGGTAATGTTCAAATGCTTCGTTGAGGTAATGAAGATCAAATGGCTCGAAATGATGTAGCCATGAGATTGTTTTGACAGAATCTTGGGGGGCGCCAAGTGGCTGAACAAAATATAAATCAAGTAGTGAAACAAGTGCTGAATAGGTTCGGGTTTAATGTTAGATATGCCAACCAACTTTATTTTGTTTCAGCATTTCCTGAATGAGTGCAACAAGCAGAGTTGCCCAGGGGAATTAAGATTCCCAAACTTTCTAAGTTTGTAGGAGAGAGTGGGGAATCGACTATCAAATATATTGCACGGTATACAATAGAGATGGGGGGAGTTGGCCACTGCTGAAGGCCTTAAAATAAGATTCTTCCCAAGTTCCCTTATAAAAATGCTTCATCTTGGTTCTCGACATTGAGACCAAACTCAGTCCATTCCCGAGCTCAGTTAGAAAGAAGTTTTCATGATTGATTCTTTAGAGGAGATTTGAAGGTAGGACTTACAGTTCTCTTTAATATCAAAAGAATGTACAATAAAACTATGGATGATTATCTTGTTAGGTTTCGACAAATGAGGAGTAGATGTTTTACTCCTATACTTGAGGTCGAAATAGTAAAGATAGCTGCAGGAGGCTTAGATTATTACATAAGGAAGAAATTAGTAAATTAACATTTAGTTGATCTTGCCCAATTAAGTGAGAAAGTTAGGCAAAAAGAGTAACTGAAAGTTGAGAAGATTTAAAAACAAAAAAGATTTCTTAAAAGAGAGAAGGTGGCATTTGTCGAATTGGATGAATCCGACAATGAAACTGAAGATAGCAATAATAAATTTGAAGTTAACATTGCTGAACTTCAGAATAGTCCCCCTTATGTTTGTCAGGCTCTACAGCCTACAAGAAATAAGGAAAAAAATGAGTTATGTTAATAGAAAAACTTATACATTCGACATAACAAAAGCCAACAAAATCTTTGATTTACTACTAAAAGATAAACAGATTAAGTTGTCGGAAGGTCATAGGTTATTAAAATTTGATGAAATAAAAGACCGAAAGTATTGTAAGTTTCATAATAATTTCGGTCACGTTACTAATGAATGTGTTCGTTTCAGAGACATAATTTAGAAAGTAATAATGGATGAGTGTTTGAAGTTTACTGACAAGCCTATAGTGGATATGAAGGTTGATTCAGATTTGTTTCTGGCTGAAGTATCTTGTGTTGATCAACAAGTTGCTTTGAATGTTGGGATGCTCAACATAAGGGATTTGCAGGGGTTTGACGTCGACACAAAGGATGCACTCGACATCTATCCCAAACCAGAAGAATCTCTTGAAGCATTTCTTGAGAGGAAGAAAGAAAGGGGCAAGGTAAGATTATGCCCATGGTGTAATGAAGTTTATGATGAAATCGCTGCAAAGAAAGCTGCTGAATAATAGTTGAGTATCCTACAAGATAAGAAGAAGGTTTTCGACAGGCAAACCTAGAGACCACCAAAGCCTTTTTATGCTCTAAGGCCAAGGCCAGTCCATACGCCTAGGTCTAACATGAATGGCTAGTTAGTGGAACCACATGAGCCTGTGGGAAGTAGAGGTTATGTCGGGCTAGTTAAGACTAGAGTGCCACCTGCCAATGTTGCTGTGGACAGGTGGATAAAAAATTCTGTAATGGCAAGTCGCATGTATTTTCGAAGGAATGTGGCTGCCAAGAAGAATCAATTTCAAAGAGATCGATCATTTTAGAATGAAGATTACAGAAATGGTAGGATTGATCAAGGTAAAATTATAACTGGCCAGGACGTAGCAGGGCCGTCAAAATCTCTTCCAATGTCGAAAAGTAAGAAAAGGAGATTGCAGAGATTAAGACAAGTACAAAAGAAGAGGGAATTGGCTGAAGGTTTAGTGATCAAGGAACAGCCCACAGAAACAGGTTGCCTTGTGGTCGAAAACAAGCAAGTGCCAAATCAGAATCAAAATGAAGTTGGTAGGAAGTTGAAAAGTGTTGTTACAAAAGAATTCATAAATACAGGGAAGTCGCTTCCAAAGTAGCCAATAACAAATGCAGTTAGTCGGTTTGACATGGATAATAAGTTTCGACAAGAAAAGTTGGAGGAGATAAAAAAGGGTAAGCAAGTCCAAAGGCCTATTCTAAACAAAAGCAAGAGAAAATGGCTGATTGGATTGATAGCAGCAGAAGAAGAGGCAAGGAGGAATAGTGTACTAGTCAAGAAAGATAAGGAAATGGTTAAGTCAAAACGAGAAATCAGGAAAGTTCTAGAAGATCTTGATCAAGATGTTGAGCGGAGGGAGAACGTGCTCGATGTACAAAAAGAAAGAGAAAAATTGGCAAAGCCTGATTGCCAAGATATGGACTTAACGACTGATGAAGTTATTGAGGCCTTAAATGATCTAGAGGATCCTTTAGGCCTTAATGATGATGAGCAATTCGACATGGACATCAACTTGGATGACAATTTGGAAGACATTCAAACGACTATGGATACTAACTTGCTATCAGAAAATTACTTCAGAATTGGAAGATATAGAAGTGATGAAGAGTTATCTGATGAGGAAGAATTCCTAAAGTCAATGAGTGTAAATTTAATTTCAGTGTTGCCTGCAGAATTTGAAGGGTATCGCGAGATTGAATACACTAGGGGAAACAAAGAAGATCTAGATGGCTTGGATGATCACTGGCTTCTTTTTCAGGACAACATGATAACTGTGTTTGATAACACAACACAGCTTGAGAAACTGACGGAAGAGCAAAAGGCTCATTTACGACCATTACATGTTAAGGCTCTATTAGAAAGAAAGCCCACCAATAGTGTTGGTGTATGCCCTAGTGGCCAATACATTTTGTTTGTATTTACATACATTATATTATGTTATTTTATATGAGGCATTTCATTTATTGTGTTCTTTTTAGTAGACATAATAAAGTCCTTAGAATAGTAAGTTTGATACCATAGGACATCAAGTGGATGACTTGATCGTGAGATCCTATTGGATAAAATACTATTCTTAAATGTCCCTAGTCAAGTATTATTGTTAATTAGGACAACAATAATGCATTGAGACTAGTATGTGCGTGACGGTCGATGACCACATCTCACGGGTCATGGATATGAGATATCAAGTCTACACATGGATACATATTAGAGTAATAATGTATTGGACAGACCCGCCATGAGAACGTTACGTGGATCATTACGTGAGTGCCATAAGCGATTCTCATAGTGATAATGGTGTATGTTGTCCTTTGACCTGAAATCACTACGATTCCTACATGAGGAGTTGTGTGTTTTAATGCCATCAAACGTCATCTGTAACAAGATGATTATAAAGTTAGTTATTAGACATACTGCGATACATGTGGAGGGATGTGAGTGACCTAGATGGGATTTGTCCCTCCTACATAACATGAGTGATATCTTCGGGCCCCCTGATTGAGTGAGACTACGAAATGCATGGCCATGCTCAAATGAGTCAATATGAGATATTGATCTCATTCGTTATTACTATGTCTACTCGGGAATCAGGAAACTAAAGATTGAACTAAACAAGGGTGACACATTCCATGCCTTGTGTTCAATCTGGATATCTGGACAAAGGGACTAAACTACACGGAAACATTGGTCACGGATAGGTTATGTCAAATCACTGACATTCTCATTACTTGGGTAACAGTGATGTGTTGCTAGATACCGCTCACTGTTTGTAATATTAAAATGAGATTTTAATATTACTACCAACGTCATGAGAACCTGCAGGGTCGCACACTTAGAACAGATTAAATTGGAGTAATCAGAATCCAAGTTGGACTCGGATTCAATTGTGGGCCTAACTCATGACAGATGGGTTTAGGGTTACACCACTTACCTTGCTACTGCTCACACTCACTTAAGGCAGCCTTTGTTATAAATAATACTGCTAAGGGGGCTGCTACTAGGTTATATCATAACCCTAGCCGCACCTACAGAAAGTGAGTGAGAGATAGTGAGATTTTCTTCTCCTCTCTTCGCAGCTAGCACTACGAAACAGAGACGTGACTCCTTTTTGCAAGTCTGTTCATGTGGTTACCATAGAGACATCGTCACTATTACGGTGTTGGTGATTCACCTCGCTTGTGATTATCACGCTTCAAGAGGTAAATTTTTAAAAACTCAGATTATGGACTTTTTCGCATGGATCCTGTGAGGGAATTCTATTATTCCGCTGCGAGACTTTTGATCCGCAATTCCCAACAAATAGAGTTTTGATAGACCGGGTGGGGGGGAGTTATTAATTTGATCCCAAGGGCGATGCTCAAGAAACTTGGGAAAGGTGAGTCCGATTTGATGTCGACCAATATGATTGTCACTGATTTCAGTGGTAAAACCTCCCCGTCAGACGGAGTTGTGATGCTGAAGGTACAAGTCAGATCTATTGCAAGGCCGACATTGTTTGTAGTTATTCCGACGAAGTCAAGTTACAACCTTTTGCTAGGGAGAGACTGGATACATGATGTCAGGGCAATACCATTGACGGTTCATCAAAAACTTATTCTTTGGAATGAAGATGACAAGTAGAAATAATAGAGGCAAATGATAGTCCCTGTTATCTACAACAACTTCACGTCGATTTTAAAATATATCCTCTAAATGTCAAGCCAGTTTCAGCTAGTGATGGGGTTATTAACAAAGAGGTACTTGAAGTTTGCTTGATGGACTAGTTTGGCATTCGACTGGTGAAGAAGGCCGAAGGAGATCGGCCAGGCCCCGGTTATAAGTGTTAAAGATCTATCAGAAAGATTGTCGGCTGACAAAGTAGTATACACTTCTGAAAGTATGTTGTCAGATTGTGTAATTGATGATGGTCCTTTAGGGTTTGAAAAAGGGCTTGATGAAAAGCAGAATGCGAAAGTGGAAGATCCTTTGGAAGAAATAAACTTGGGCACTGAAACAGACAAGAAACCTATATTTTGTGAGTTTATTTCTGCCAGAGGAGTTCAAAGAAAAACTTATCGAGTTAATTATGGAATATAAAGATTATTTTGTCTGGGATTATGATGAAATGCCTGGATTGAGTAGAGATTTTGTCGAGCACTGATTGCCTCTGAAAGAAGGATGCAGACTTGTCAAGCAAGCCAACAGGAGATTTGCACCTGAGGTAATCTTAAAGATAAAAGAAGAAGTCGAAAGATTGCTCAAAGCCAAATTCGTCAGAACAGCCAGGTATGTCGAATGACTTTCTAATATTATTCCTGTAGTCAAGAAAAATGGCAAGTTAAGAATATGTGTAGATTTTAGAAATTTGAACACTGTCACACCTAAAAATGAGTATCCTATGCCAATTGCGGACATGTTAGTTGATGCCGCATCTGGACATGAATTATTAAGTTTTATAGATGACCATACATGTTGTCACGACCGGGATCGCGGTGAAATAGCAGCTCGCGTGATTTTTTTAAAAAGATAAAAATATGGAGTCGTCACCAATTTTATTTAAATTTAGGAAAAATTGGAAAACCTTTTTAGAAAATGGTCTGTGGAACCAGATTGGATTCGGAAGTCGATTATGGTTAGGGATGGGTGGAAACTTAATCCCACAACACCCCTAACACACCCGTCTTAAGACGGTACCTTAAATCAATTGTGCAAACAATTTAATAATCTCAAATTTATTTATTTTACCCCTTTTAAAAAGACTTTATAATTATTTTTTTTATTTTTTTTTTATTTTTTTTTAAAAAAAGAAATAACTGAATTATGAAAAATTAAATTTTAACTTGACAGAATGAAAATTCTGCTCCTACGTACCCTCAGGTGCAATGAGAAACTCAAAGCCACGTAGTTCTGTAAAAAAAATTGCGGGTTGATTGATTTTAATTAAAAGATTTTTGAAAAGAAAATTTTATTGTTTGAAAATAAAATCATTCTTTCACAGGGTTCAAGTTAGCACTAGGCTACTCAATAAACCTTTATGATCCAAACGACATTGAAGATAGCATCCGCTATTCAATCATCATCGTTAATCATTGCATTGATTAAATATTTGATTTTTTTTATTTTTTTTTTACACCATTTCATTTTTTTTTATGTTTTTTTAAAGGAATGTTTAAGGACAAACAAGTAAAGATAAAAAGTATTTAATATAAGCATCATAAACCAAACAACTTAGAACAAATTTTATCTTTAGTCTTTTTTTTTCATTAAAACCACTACTAAAAAAATTATTTTTCTTATTATTTTTTTTATTTTATCCTTTTTTAGTTTTTTTTTTACAAAACACTTAAAAAAAAACTCATGACCCAAACCTAAAAACAAAGATCATAAAATAAAAAGAAATAAGCCCAAACTCTTTCAAAATTAAGCCCAATCTAACATGCCCAACAAGTCGACCCAAAAAGGAGGGAAAAAAAAAGAATGTGTACGTAAACTTAAAACCAAAATCGATGAAATAAAGAAAAAAGAAAAAAAAAGTAATAATAGTAATAAAAAGAGATAAAACAGAACAACAAAAAAAATAAAAGAGCCTTGGTTAAAACGCAGCTACAGGGGTGATGGAGAATGGATTCAGGTTCAGGAACTGGAGGAGTGAAACCTGTTGGCTTCGTGGCATGCGCAACTCCGGCGGAAACGCACGATAGTGTTGGGCTCGGAGACCTTTCCTGGTTCGTGGTGAAGAAGTGGCTTCGGGTGGCGTTTCTGGTGCGATGGTGGTGGCACACGGTGCTGCGCAAACGGCGGAGTGAGTTGGGGGTGTAGCTTGATGGAGTTTTTTGGTTTGGTTCGTGCGAGTGGTCCTGGTTCGCGGTGGAGCGGTTTGGCTAGACGGAGCTTCGAGCAGCAACGCGCAGGTGGAGCAGGGAAGGAGCTCGGGTCCGGTTGAGGGGCGGTCCTGGTACGACGGCAAGCTCGGGTTCGGGAAGAGGTTCACGGCTCTGGCTCCAACGGGCTTGCGGTGTGGCTGTTATGGTGGTTTGAAGGTGAAGGTGAAGATGAAGATGGAAGATAAAGGGTGGCTTCTCGTGGTGATGAGGGGTGGCTTACGGGGATGGTGGAGCTTGAAGGTGGTTGGGGCATGTTATGAAGGGTGGTTGTACATCAAGGTGAGAAATGAAAGATGAGGATAGTGAGGGTCACGGCTTTTGCAAGGTGGTGTGGGGTTGTGGAAGATAGAGATGGAAGGTGATGGTGGTTATGGATGTTTATGGTGCGTTATGGAGGTTGAAGAAGAAGGTTGAGGGTGGAGTTTGGCATGGATATGGGTGGCTTGATGGAACTGCGTTGGTGATGGTGGCGGGGGTTGTTACGGTGGTGAAGGTTAGATGGTGGGAGGAGATGATGAATAGGTGGGGGAGATGGAGATTGGAGGTGAGAGAGGATGAAGGAGAAGGCCGAGAGTGGAGTTTCACGTGGGTATGGGTGGCTTGATGGAAGTTTGATGGTTGAAATGGTAGAGGATGAAGAATGGTGAAGATCTGGGTATGGTTGAGAACGTGAAGGTTGTGCAAGTGAGGTAAGGTGAGTGGTTTTGTTAAGGGTGGAAGGGTGGCTTGGAGGTCGAGAGGATGGTGGGTTGATGGAGGGGTTGCTACGGGTTATGGTGAGGAAGGTGAGTATGGAAGTTGTGATTTGTTAAAGGTGATGGAAGAAAATGAAGGTGGTTGTTTGTGATTATGGAGGTGAGGGGAAGATGGTGATGAATAGGAAGGTGAGTATGGAAGTGGTTTTAGAGTGGAGGTCTGGATGGAGATGGCAGCAAGCAGTCTATGCATGGGAAGAGAAAATGAAAAAAAAATCCCCCCGGTTGCCTTTGTGAATCCATGTATATGAGTCATCGTTTTTTTCTTTGAGGGAAAACAACAAAAACCAAACCCAATGCCCCCCTGTGTGCCAACGTGAGTGCATATCTTTTTCTTTGAAAAGTCAGCCCAACCAAACCAAGATGCTGCCCTCCCTGCTAACGTGAAAGTCCCCCTGTGCCGTGCGTAGTGAGTGAATTTGAATAGTGAATGTGTGGTCAAAATCAGAGTGCAGTGAGTGAGTGGGAGTGCAAAAAAAACGTGAGTGGTGCAAGTGTACAGTGCACAGTGTTGTGTGTGCAGTATGGGTAGCGTGTGTGCAGTGGGTGAGTGAGACTAAGGTGAGTGGTGCAAGTGAGTGAAAGCTTGGCCAAAAGAAACAAATCCAAGAAAAACAAAAATAGATTCATACTTTCATTTTCATTTTCATTTTATTTTATTTTATTTTTAATTATTTTTTCTCTTTTCTTCTTTTCTTTTTTTTTTTTTAAAACTGAAGTGGGCTTATGTTTGGGTTAAAAAAATTAGAAAAGTAGACCAGACAATTTTTAATTAATTAATTTTTATTTCTTCTTTTTTTTGTTGTTTTTTTTATTTTCTTTATTTTATTATTTTTTAGTCCGGTCAAAATTGGGTGTTCACAGTTGCCCCTCTTTACTTGTTTCTTACTAGATAATGGGAATAACCGTAGTTTTTCCAATTATTATCGTAAGAAATGAGTAAAGACATGAACCTCAATTTTGTCCGGCAATGCAGAACATAATACGCAAAGTAAAGCAAGAACAAATAAAAGCGAAAAGCTAATGCGCTCAAAGAATTAGCAGAACTTAACATGTAAGGAGCCGATGCGCTCAAAAGAATTAACAGAACTTGACATGCAAGTAGCCGATGCGCTCAAAAGAATTAACAGCAAATTGAAAGGATGGAGCTAAAGCGCTCAAAGAATTGACAGAAATTAAAATGCAAGGAGCCGATGCGCTCAACAAAAATTAAAATGCAATGAGCCGATGCGCTCAACAGGAAATTAAAATGCAAGGAGTCGATGCGCTCAACAAAAAAACTTAAAATGCATGGAGCCGATGCGCTCAACAGAAATTAAAATGCATGGAGCCGATGCGCTCAACAGAAAACTTAAAATGCATGGAGCCGATGCGCTCAAAGAATTAAAATGCATGGAGCCGATGCGCTCAACAGAAAATTAAAATGCATGGAGCCGATGCACTCAACAGAAATTAAGATGCATGGAGCCGATGCGCTCAACAGAAAATTAAAATGCAAGTAGCCGATGCGCTCAATAGAAATTAAAAATGCAAGGAGCCGATGCGCTCAACAGAAAATAAAATGCATGGAGCCGATGCGCTCATCAGAAATTAAAAATGCAAGGAGCCGATGCGCTCAACAGAAAATAAAAATGCAATGAGCCGATGTGCTCAACAGAAATTAAAATGCATGGAGCCGATGCGCTCAACAGAAAATAAAATGCATGGAGCCGATGCGCTCAACAGAAAATTAAAATGCAAGGAGTCGATGCGCTCAACAGGAAATTAAAATGCATGGAGCCGATGCGCTCAACAGAAAATTAAATGCATGGAGCCGATGCGCTCAACGTAAAAATTAAAATGCATGGAGCGATGCGCTCAACGAAATTAAAATGCATGGACTTAAATTTTCTTTTCTCTCCTTTTTTTGTTCCTCTTTTCTTTTCTCTCCTTTTTGTCCTTTTTTTTTCATTTCTCTCCTTTTTTCTTTTTCTCTCATTTTTTTCATTTTTCTTTTCTCTCCTTTTTGTCCTTTTTTTTCATTTTTCTTTTCTCTCTTTTTATCTTCCTTTTTTCTTCAAAAAGCCATATGAACCAACAACGACCATGAAAAGCTCGACCAATCAAACCCTTGTTCAAGTGTTCCTCTTCATCAAATCATTCAGGTTGGATTGGAATCCTCTTTACTTCCTTCTTCCCTCTTTATTTCTTACTTCTTTCATTCTCCCTTTCTTCATCATTTTTTCTTTTTTTTTTTTTCTCTTTTTTTTTCATCAGCCACAGACACCTGCAACTTTGTAAAGCCATTAAGCCAAGGACTTGGAAATTCTTTTGACACAACCATCGGCCATGGACCTAGAATTTTGTAAAACCATCATGTAAAGGACACGAAATTCTTTTGACGCAATCATCGTGCCATGGAGCTGGAACCTTGTGAGAGCCGTCAAGCCAAGGACTTTGAATTCTTTTGGCACCGTCACCAGGCCATGGACCGGAATTTGACTTTTAATTTGGATGACCTCTGTGGTATGCTTTTCTTCAAAGCTCTCACTTCCATATCTTTTTTCGAGTACCTCTTGTCTTTGGATTATCCCTTGAGATATCATTTTCCCCTTCAATCGAAACTTCTAAGCTCCTTTTGATCTGAATTGTTCATCTGGAGATTACCATTAGATGGTCAAATCATAGTATTGTACTCACGTTCACCTTACCTGAAGCATTACGTAACAAACATGCATGGATTCCAATGTACAACAACAAAAGAAATTGACCAAGTGAACAACTTCCGGACTGGAATTAAAATTTTGACTACACAAAAGGATTATTTACAAAGGATAGACACAAACAAAGATATGAATTCGAAGAGATGTCATTCCCGTATGGATTGGTTCAACTTTCATAAAAATGATCTTTAGTTGGCTTCTGCTGAGCACGTACATCAAGGCAAATTGAACCAAAGAGAAATTTGCCCCAGTTTAGAACTGAATTGAATAGGGCGGACGTCCTAATGACCAAAAGATTTGCCCTAACGTAGGTCAAATGAACTAGGGAAATGAAAAAATTGCCCCAGTTTGGAGTTGAGTTGAACAGGGTAGAAACTTATCCTAGTGCAAGGCCAAATTGAACCGAAAAGAAATTTGCCCTAGTGTAGGACAAATTAAACCGAAGAGAAATTTGCCCCAGTGTAGGACTAAAAAGTACCTCATTTTCTTCATTTTCCTTTTTTTTTACAAGAGCAAGAAATTGAAAACTCAAAACAACACGAACCTTTTGTCTCAAAATTAAAGTTAATGAAAATGACAGCAATCCTTCATTGATCAAAATGGACTTTTTAAGGCTTGTAACGCGGCTAGGGTTTGAGGTTATGAAATGAAAGATATAAGGCTCAAACAAGTGTTTAAGGGTTGAATGGGACCAAGGATCCTTGTTCAAAATTAAACCTTGTTAACTGACTTTGCGCCTTCAAGCACACTTTTCTTTTATTGTTCTTCATTTCTTCCCATTTTCTTTTTACTTCAATAATTCACCTTTGTAGTGACCTCTTTCATTTCATTTTCTTTTCTTTTTTTTTTTCAGAAAAAAAAACACAATTTTCACTTTGTGTTAACCCCTAGTGTAGGGGTGATCCTTGTCCAGGGTTAAATTGAAGAAAACTTTCAAGCTCAAAAAGGGACAACAAGAGATGATGAAAAGATGAATTCATGTGAAAGATAAAGAAAGATTGTCAATCTTCATTTCAAATCTTGAGTGCTCATTTTCAAAAATTTTAATTTCGAGACAAAAAGACAGTACATGCCAAGCGAAGACTTTCCTACTCCCATTTATTTTTCTTTTTTTTTTGTTATATTTTTTTTTGCTTTTTTTTTGTTTTTGTTTTTTTTGTTTTTTGTTTTTGTTTTTTGCAAATAACACCTACACATATGGCCTTCGTGACCACCAAATTTTTTCAGAACGAGAAATCCAAGGGATACGAACCAAAAGACGACAAGTAAAGGAAAGAAAAGAATGACAAAAAAGACGTGACATGAACATGAGTGTCAAAGACATAAGAAAATGAAACAAGACATACTGAGATCCATACAAATCCATTACATTAATGCTTCAAGAAAGCTAAAATGAATTCAATATCATAAAATTCTAAGATGGCAATCTCATCAATTAACGCCTCAGATCATCAGCTGTTCAGAAGTTCCAAATCGCTGGAGGTCAATTGGTATAGGCAGAGTGAGACAGTGGAAAGCAAAATTGTGAAGGTTGCTGATTTTGCATGTAACTCACTTCCCACTTTCCTTTCCTAGGGGAATAATCCTTCTTCAAAACCAACTTCATTATTGTCGGTTGCCAATTTGCCAGCTTTTACCAGAACTTTAATCCTCTCCCCAGCAACTATTAATTCAGCAAAGTCTCGATACACAGCACCCGCCATTATCTCAATATATGGAGCTCCCAAAGTCCCCAAGAAGTATGAACACATTTCTGTCAAAGTCAACAGTGGTTGTACTTGTGCTGCGAGAACCCTCCACCTTTGGGCATACTGCTTGAAGGTTTCCTCACTTCCTTTCTGCATCGAGCTCAATTGTTCTCGGGTAGGAGCTGCATCCAGATTAAACTTGTATTGATCCATGAATAAATTAGCTAGCTCCGTCCAACGAGAAATCTTACAATGGTCTACTTGAAGATACCACTCTAAAGCAGGGCCTGTAAGACTCTCGTGGAAAAAGCTAATGAGGAACCTATCATCCTTGAACCAAACAACCATTTTGGTTCCATAACTGATCAAGTGAAACCGAGGGTTACCACATCCGTCATACTTAGCAAAATCGGGAATCTTGAAACCTTTAGGGATTATGACATCCGTGGTAGGACACAGATCTTCTATTCTTAGACGTCCATAAGCATTGGGGCCCTTGATTGCCTTGATCTGTTCTTCTATTTTCTCCATCCACTCTTCTTTCATCTCATCTTTCTCAGTCATGACATGACTATTTCCAGAGCAAGGCAATGTCGCCTGCCCCGAAACAGACACATGAGGTTGTTCCCATGTAGGGCCAGTATAACCAGGAATTTCACCACGAGCTCCTTCCAAGGTGCGATACCCCTCCCCAATAGGCATGTCCATTGTTGTCATTTGAGGTGGTTGCTCACGTATCCCTATAACGATGCCTGAGGTTACAGTTGGGAAAATCGGAGCAGTCACCGATGGCACATTTACATATTCTTCAACCCCATTTGTACCTCTATTTCCATTGATTAAGCGGAGAAACTCCCTCACATCTTCCAATATTGCTTCCATCCTTGCTTGATTCTCAGATATCTCCTTCATCATTCCTTTCATTTCATCGATTTCTCTGCTCAAGTTTCTTCCTGTCTCAGGATTATTTGCAACCATTCTGGTCCGAGATCTGGTATCGCGAACTCAGGTTTGATTGGTCTCTTCTTTCCTAGATCGCACAAAGTTTCCTGAACCAGTTTGATTTATTAAAATAAAGACTGAGATGAAATGAATGAGATGCATGAGAAGCATAAGATGAAATGAATGAGATGCATGAGAAGCATAAGATGAGATGCATGAGATGAAATGAATGAGATGTATGAGACGCATAAGGTGAAATGAATAGACTTTGAAAACACTTTTTTTTTAAATGTTATGAATGCCTTGAAAATGCAAGATGATGCATATGTTTTTTTTTTTAAAAAAGGTTATGAATGATATGAAAATGCATGAAAGCACGTAGTGTGCATGTTTTTGGTGATTCACAGTTGGTCGTTAAATAGCTTGTTCAAGAATATAAATGTGTTAGTGAAAATCTAATAAAATATATATGATGGCGAGTAAGTTAATGAAGCAATTCGACGAAGTAACTGTCGAACACATTTCCAGAGGTTTAAATGAAGAGGCTAATGATTTAGCACAAGTAGCTTCAGGGTATAGAATTTCATCCAAGGTTCTTACAAATTTAATGGAAATAAGGGAACTTTTATATCCATTAGAGGAAAGAAATATACTACAAAATGATATTTCGACAATTAATGACTGGAGACAACCAATACTAAGTTATTTGGAAAATCCAAGTCAAGATGTGGATAGAAAACTCAAGTACAGAGCATCGAAATTTGTAGTATTAGGGGAAGCCTTGTATCGAAAGTCTGTCGATGGAAATTTAGAGGTTTGCCTAAGTGAAGCAGAGACTTATATTGCCTTGGCAGAAGTCCACGAAGGAATTTATGGGGCTTATCAGGCAGGAGAAAAGATGAAATGGGTCCTTCGATGTCAAAGGTATTATTAGCCTACACTGATTAAGGATTGAATAATGTTTGCCAAGTCTTGTGAAGAATGTCAAAGACATGACAATATACAAAATATTCCAGCTAGTGAGTTACATGCTATAGTTAAACATTGGCCTTTCAGAGGGTGAGCTTTGGATTTAATTGGCCAAATTCATCCTGTCTTGTCGAAGGGACATAAGTATATTCTAGTAAGAGTTGATTACTTCACCAAATGGGTTGAGGCTGTAGCCTTAAAGGATATAACCCAGCAGGATGTGATTAACTTTATTGAAGATAATATAGTTTGTCGGTTTGGAATACCGCAAACTTTGACAACCGACCAAGGATCAATATTCATAGGAAAGAAAGTTGTCAAATATGCCAGTTCAAGGAAAATTAAAATGCTCACGTCGACGCTATATTATGCCCAGGCAAATGGCCAGGTAGAGGTCATGAATAAAATAATCATAAGTCTGATTAAAAAGCATATTGGTCGACAACCTAGGAATTGGTATAATACTCTTAATCAAGTTCTATGAGTATATAGAAATTTACTTAGAGAAGCGACAGGCACATCACTATACAAATTGGTATATGGTCATGATGAAATTTTGCCCGTCGAAATTAATCTTCAATCAATTCGTATTCAAAAACAAGATGAGTTACCAGTTGAACATTACTGGGACTTAATGTTTGATGAATTAAATGAATTGAGTGATGAAAGATTAATTACTTTGAAAAATTTGATTCGACAAAAAGAAAGAATTGCTAAATTTTATGATAGTCGGATTAAATACAAATCTTTTAAGGTCAATGATTTGGTTTGGAAGGTAATTTTGCCCATGGATAAAAATTGTCGAGAATATGGAAAATGGTCCCCAAAGTGGGAAGGACCATTTAAAGTGACTCAAGAGTTCTCAGGAAATGCTTATGCGCTTGTTGAAATTAATTCTGGTTTAAGAATTAAGTCAATTAATGGCAAATATTTAAAGCCATATAGACCGACAATGTGTGAAGTAAAAATTGCCAAAAAATGAAGTCTTTATTCATGTTTGGCGATTACAAGTTATATTGTCAAAATAAAAATGCTAAACAGATGTTACAACTTGACATTGCTAAAGTTTTACAAAAGAATTAATCGACAATTAGCTAGAAATGAAAGAAAAGCTTAGAATTTTTGAAGAACCCCCTAGGAATCTTCTCAAGATTGCTTGTCGGAACAGGCAGTCTGATATTCTGCTTCAAGGGAATTTATTTTTGCCAACACGGCCTTGGCTTCGACAGCCCATTGTTTGGTATTATTGGCAATACTTTGCTGCCTATCGGCTCCTTGTTGCAATGTTGTTTGAAGTTTTTGTTTACGATGACGGACTGCTTCAAGTTTTTTCTTTAAATCTTCAATCTCCTTGTTGAGCTCTGCCTCTTTGGCTTTTCCTTTTACTAGATTTTCCTTCAAAGTGGCATTTCCATTTTTTGCGTTGGTCAATTGTTTCAAAATTCTAGACTTTCCTAGAATTTTTTTTGTATAAGCAGGATTGACTCGATGGATGACAGGCAATTTTGCTGTTAAGCTTTGAAGGAAATCCTTAACAGTCGTAGGAAGAGCTCGACTAGTTATTGGTAATGGTTGAGCAAGTGGCTCAAGTTCAGTTACGATTGCCACCATTCTTTCTTGAAGGGGTTGATCAGAAATTAAGTGCTCGAAAGAATAGGTGAAGACATTCTTCAATTCGGTTAATAGTCCAGTGATATTAGAATCACTAAAGTCTTGTCCAAGCTGTGTCGAAGAACGAGCTGATTGAGGAGAACTTCTGTGGCCACCCGATAACATTGTTATCAATTCGTCCAAATCTGCCTCCATGTCTTCAGTATCTTCTGGCACAGAAACAATTAAGTTGGCTGGAGGTGGATCAATTGGGGCGAATTCTGCCATCAGAGTATCCATGTCGAATTCTTCTGAGAGGATTTGGACAAGATTGGCTTTGTTTGAGTGAGAAGAACTCTCAATGCCTGGGGGATTGGGGTTTTTTCTAAAGCTTCGACAGTCTGGGTTTCTGTCGGAAGCGGTGAAGAAATAGCAGGTGTTGCAAGGGCTAGAGACGTGTGAGATTCTGGAGGATTCTTGGTTCCTACCCTTTGTGGGCTATTAGATATAGCTAAGTTTGCTGAATCCTGGAGATAAACAGAAGAGATTTCAGAATAAATAAATTTTGAAAATAGTTGAGTTTGGTAAGGTACATTGCCTCGGGAGATTGTCGAATTGGTTCTTCAACTCCTGGTTCGACAACAGGTTCTAGAGGATGATCAGTGATAATCACATATTTTATTCATTAAGAAACCCTCATTATTAGTCATTTACACTCTTCATGTACTTAATTGACTGAATTTGATTATGTTTTGTAAGTTTGAACTCGAATCGGACTTAATTGATTTTTCAGCATTATTCGGGTCTTACACTGTTTCTGTATTTTGGCCATATCTTGAGTTCTAAATGTCTGATAATTATGAATTTTACCTTGTAGGAAAGATAAAAGAGATCTCTACAACTTTGATTAAGAGCTCAAAGTCAATTTCAGACAACTAGTGGAGCTAATTGGGCATGGAAATCAGAATACGGGATTTGTTACTTGAACCCGAACAGTGTGTAGTAACCAGAACATAATTCGAGTTTGGGCATATAAAATGGGCTAAAAATTTGTAATATGAAAGTTAAGACCCATATGTACAACTTTCATGTCAAGCACAAAACTTGATTCGGGCTCCTTGATGGAGATATTGGGTCTGAAAGTCAAAACAGAGGTGCTGAAATTGGTCCTGAACAGTCTGTAGTAATTGGGTCATATCTTGGGCTGTAGGACGAATTTTTAGGTGCTTCCAGAGCCATTGGAAAGCTTAGACAATTTCCTAGAACTTTCATGAAGACCACTTGGCTCAGAAATGACGAAATCAATGAGTTCAGCAATGAATACTTTCGGAGACAAGGAAGCTCACCTACCAAGCTCACCTACCAAGCTCACCTACCAAGCTCACCTACCAATCTCACCTACTAATTCCACCTACTAATCTCATCTACCCATCTACTACTACTCTGAATCCTCTATAAAAGGAAGCATGTGGAGAGCTCTAAACACAACATACACTTGGTGTTAGAAATAACTTTTCATAGTTCTTGTATATTTTTCCTTCATTGTAATGGAGAGCTAAGTCACTTCTAGTCAATTCGGGACTCTTGAAGAGATTGTGGCTTGGATTCTTGAGACCTTGGTTATGTAATGTATTTGATTTATATTTGAATTCCTCTTCTCTTCTTCTTCTGTTCTCTTGATCTTGAATGCATGAATGGTAATTTGTTTATGTTTGATCGATTTGATCTTGGTTTAAGATTAAGTATTGTGATGAAATTTAGAACTGATTGATCTAAACTAATCACGTAATTGAAGAGGTTAGGTTACTTTTGATTTGTGCCTAGGTTAATTGAATTCGGTGCTTAAATTGACATATATTTACATGAATGGTGCGATTGCAGATTTGTGTTTATCACTTGTCAATTGAATTACGGACGATTGTCTAGTATGAATTCGGATCTGATCGATCGAGAGATCTCGGTTAGATCCAAGTTAACCATTCAAATGTATTTCAGGTGTTTGTTGAAAGGTCTATGGAAAGAAAAATAAAGCACCCAACATGCAAGAATCCATTTTTATGGGATAACGGTAATCCACCCAATCTCGGATAGATTTCGAATTGACTTTGTTCTTTTAATTGTTATTTCTCTTTAAATCCTCACTTTGCGATCCTTGAACCATCAAAACCCTCCTTTTTCTAACTTTCACTTGATTTGATCAAATTGCATCTACGATCCTTGAGGAGACGATCCGGTGTTGTTCACTATACTACAAGTTTAGGTAATAACTTCGGTTATAATTTTGACTGAGTTCGGCGCTCGTCAATCAGCGGATTGTTCAATCTCCGGATACTGAATTTGATAAGAATAGATATTGGATGAATGATAAGAGATGAGATTTCAGAGAAAGAAGTATGTCGATTAAAATATTACCTCAGACAAAAGAGAGATGGTTTCTATCTCTAATTCGACAGTAGGCTTCAAAGTTGAACTTGTAGATTGAGTCTTCTTCTTTTTCTTCTGCAAAAGTAAAGCTAAGATGAGATTTAACCAAGTAATAAAAAATATATTAGTACAAGGTATACCTTTAGAGGATGTTCAGGAGATGTGTTTGAAGACTCGACAAGTGCTGCAGAAATGATAGGGGTAGATTCACCAATCTGTATTCGACATCAAATTAAACTTGAGCAAATTCAGAAACTAAGTTTTAAGGATTGGTCGAAAAGTTGTATACCTTTAGGGTTTTTAGTTTTGGAGGTTTTGCAGCAGCACCATGTTTCGAGGAATTTTTTGTAGGAATTGGTGCAGTCGATTTGGCCTTTGGAGCCTTAGGAATGGGAGGATTCTGAGTCTTTTTGCTTTTCTTCTTTTTTGAGGAAATGACTTTCTCTTCTTCCTCCTCATCATCTTCTTGAGGCTGCTTGTACTCCAAAGGTCTTTTCAATGGGAGTGCTGTAAGAAAGAAATTATATTTAGTAGATGAGACAAAGAATCAAAATAGCAGAATATAAACACAAAATATACCTTCAGGTATTTTTATGATGACTTGGGTATTCTTGGCAAATTGTTCGTACGACAAGGCAAACTAACGAGTAAATTTGACTTCTGGAGTTCTTGTAAGAAAGATATTACTCGCAGAATAGATCCTATTTGAAATAGAAAAATTACCAGCCCTTGTAGGTTTACCTAGGAATTCATCGACCAAACCAAAACGAGCACAAGGAAGAAGCACTGGTTTTGGAAAAGGAATTTGAAAAGGTTCAAGCCGTGCTAAAGGGTTTTTTATGGAAACTGAAAGAAAGTTAGTGTAGCATTTTTCCTTGTGTGCTTGTTTCAGTTTGGCCACGACTTCCTCACAGTGTCAAACAATTAAGCTAGGAAACCTGAAGTCCCATTTGATTTTGTAGTATTTTTCAAAAGCTTTGATGTCTTGAATATGCTTACCTTTGGTCTTTGTCAAAGGATCTTGACCCAGCACAGGAACCAAAGTTTCAGTGATACGGCTTCGACAGGTTTCAATATCGATGTGGTAGGGACTATAGTATTTAGTCCACTATTTGACAAAGTCTTTGGAGACTCCCCTATAAGGAGTAAATGCAGAAATCTTGAAATGTTGTTTGTGCCTCTCATTCCTTGAGGACACTAGTACAAGATCCAACATGTTTTGTAAATGGCCATTGATGAGATGTTCCTTAGCTTTATGAGAAAATAGTGTTGGAATGGCTTGACAAAATCCTAGCTGTCGAGCTACTATATTTGGTAGACATAATTCTAGAGATTTATCTGTCGAACCAGGAAGACCAGCCACTAAGATTTACCGACAAAGAAAGTTGGACCAAATGGAAATATTGTCGGTTTGAGTGGAAGGGTCATTAGAAAGAACTGGTCGGGTAAACCATTCTAGATCGAAGGAATGGTCAGCAAAAGGAGCAAAATATATGTCTTTAGTGTTGAAGGAGATGAAATGAAAAATACTGAAGAAGTGCATAAAATTTTCTAAGTTTTGTTTATGGATTTTCTCATGTTTTACATGGCAAAGCTTTATGCCATAAGTAGCAAGAGAAATTGTCGGGGGAGAAGTGTCGACCAAATAATCTTCTAATATGGCATTTAACCAAAGTTGGAGTAGCCACATTGGGCCACCAGAATTGGTTTTCTTTACTTGAGATCTAATGCTTTGGACAATTTCACCTATGCTCAGGTAGAGGTTGGCAAGGAGAACTTGGCTAAGAGCTAATTGTCGACCTTCATGAAGGGGGTTAGCAAGCTGAAGGAAAGATTTGGATACCTGGACCGATCTAGAACCTACAACATAAACTGATAGCCAAAGAAGAAGGAAAGCCATGTGTTTTTCATCTGTTGCAGGACCAGCTTCAGGAAGGTAGAAATTGATGAAGCCCAAAAAAGAAGTTGGAGCTTTCGAGTAGACATTAATAGTATTTGAAGGTTGAAGGACATGTGTGATAATTTCCCCATCTGGTCGAGGACCAGTTATGGCAGCCACGTCGAAAAGCATAGGACCCATCATGCCATAGGGGAACTGGAAGGAATTGGTGGTTTTGTTCCAGAAGAAAAATGAAGCACCCAACACGCAAGAATCCATTTTTATGGGATAACGAGAAAGTTGGATACAATAAAAAATGCCTTTTTCCCTCCATAAACTTTTTTTAGAAGCTTGAACTCTATCAAGCCATTCAAGATACCCATTAATATAGGTAGGGGGAGTTCTGAAGAGCCTTTCGGATTTACCAAAATAACTGATAGGGATGGAAGGAAGGGAAGCCAAGATAGCTTCTTGAGAATTTTTACAAGGGAAGAAGGAGTGTATTTCATCAGTAATAAACTCCTTGGGCAAAACTGGGCCCAAGAAAGCAGCTGAAGGATTTAAAGAAAGTGAAGAATCGTTAATGGAAAGAATTACCTTTGAGAGGTGCCAAAGCTCAGATTTCTGCAGAGTTGGGTCTTGAACAATGGCGTGATTTCCTAAATCTACTATTGATGCGCTAGGAGATTGAGAGTTAGAAGCCATGGAAGAAGGTAGAAATTTGTAGAGAATATGCAGAAGAAAGGTTGAAGGTGGTGAACAGTAAGAAAGATGAAAGACAATGAACAGTGAAAAGACGTGTGAATTTGAAAAGCTGTTTTCTGCGAAAAAAGGGTAATTATGATCCCTATTTATTAGGAACGGCTATTTAATGTCTGCAATGATAAGTATAGTTGTAACTGTCCAGATATATACGGAAGGCTTTTACTGGATTTTTAAAATTTTTATTATTATCCATTTAACAAAAAAAAAGTTATGATCGAAATTGAATTAAAATTTATCTTCCTCCTGTTAGTGTCGAAATAAAAATTTTGGGGGGCATCTGTTAGGAGTGAAAAGAAAAGAAAAATCGGATGATGATGATAATGAAGTTTTGGCTATTTCGACAGCTGGATGATGATGTTAGAAAAATCTTCTAAGTGTTGAGCTGACGGAAGTGCCAAATAATTGGAAGACTCAATGCAGTCATTAAATATTGATGTCAGACAAGTAGTTTAATCCGACAGAAGAGTTGCATTTCCAAGAGATTGAACCGATGAAGAATGACAAAATGGTTAGAAGTTGGTTCTGTCGGAAAATTAGGGATGTTTTTAGTGGCATAACTGCCATGTACGTGTCAGAATCTTAGGATGTTAGTTATTTTTGTAATTTATCTATAAATATCAGCATTCACAATATAAAAAAATGAGGTTATTTGCTGATACATAATCCTAAAATCTCACCTGAGTATATTAACGGATTTTGATCCAAGTATACCTTTCCTTTTCATTTTCAGTCATTTGAATTAATGCAAATGTTCTTTTAATTTCCTTTACTTTTTAGTCTTGTTCTTTAAATTTATTTACATTTTGTTGCTTTATTTACAATGCTTTCTTTTACTGCTTTTCTTAAAATTTCTGCACTTTAATTTTCTTTTTCAATCTCTTTATTTTCTTTTAATTCGTTAAAATTTACTTTTCTAAACTTTTCTTTTACAAATTCCTGTTGTTTATTTCAAGTTAAATTTCAAAACCTACGAGATTACCACATAACTCTGAGCCCATTTTTGTTTGATAAATAATTATTTGTTTGTTGGAATTTCTTTTGACTTTTCGACCAAAATTCCACTTAAACACGTATCAACTATTTTCTTGATTTGTAACATATAGACACTGACTGAAGTAGAAGAATCTTTCTTAATATTTCTTAATTGAAGCTTTAGTTGTTTCACCTTAGCTTTGATTTGAGCTATAAAGAATAGTACAAGTTTCTGTCAGATCTGATATGCAAAATCACTACCAAGTATACGTACCATCATTGATTCACTCATGGATGAGAGGAGCCAGGATACAAGAAGTTGTTCTTGCTGTTCATAGTTCAAAAAATCTTCACTAATGTTTCCATTTTGTTCATCAATCAGAGAAGCAAATCTAGGAGGAATTGACTGAGAATCAAGAATATATTTTTGTAGTTTGAAACCTTTGATGGTAGCAAGAACTTGCTATTTCCACGGCAGATAATTGTCATCATTGAGCTTTATTGAAACTAGATTGGAAAAGGTTTGTAGTACAAATCTTGATGTTGAAATTGTGGAAGAAATTTCGGTTTCCGTGGAAGCGTGTAGAAGCTGTAGAGTTCTGATATCATGAAAGGTATCAGAGATGCAGTGAAACAAAAGAGAAAAGGAGAGGGAGAGTGAATGAAGAAGAGAAAGATGAATGATGCTGTAGTATTGAATTGTGTAGAACAAAGTTCACTGACTTTGTTCTTATATACAATCTAACAACTATCACTTAGTTATAACTAACTATACCAGATTGTAACCATATTATAACTAACTATCCTTTACATTTATTATATTATATAGTTATGTTTTTTGCTAAATTTTAAAATCATCATCTGTCAAGTAAAGGGAACAACTATTCTATAGTATGTTATGCATGCTACTCGAATCATGTTGAACCTTGATATTCCAGAGGTTTCTAAGTTCAAGAAAAGGCAAGATGTTGTCACTTTTGATATCTATGTTAGTGTAGTATTTTAAAAGATCTGAGAATAAGAATTCATTTTAATGTAGGTTGCCTGAAGTCAATGAAGAGAATTATCCGAGTTCTTCTCATTTATCTAATGCTCCCCAAATTTCTGCAGAAGATGATTTCTTAAACTGACTCCTAGAATAGAATGTCTATTGAACAGTTAAAGGACAATGAAGAGGTGAATTTGTCTTTTTTAATATAGCTGTGTCAATTTGGGTATTGGTATATGTATTCTTTATTCAACTTATTGTAAATTTTACATCTTTTATCTTTAGGAAGGGTTATGTTTTGTTCTAGCTATTGAGAAGCACGTCATAAAGGGTTAAGATTGGTGGTATACTGCTTGCAAGTACAAGAAGATAGTAACCACTAATTTTGGGATGTATTACTGTCATTCTTGCTATTGTCATGTAGTTAATGTTGTTCCAAGGTATGATTATGTATTATATTTAACAAAAATCTCATACAGTTCTTTATTCTTTAGATTGAATTAATTTTATTATTTGAATTATTATAGATTGGTCATATATTTGTTGTTACGTATAGGATTGAATTAAAGATGATTAATGACATCGATTATGCAACTTTTGTTCTGTTTGAACGAGATGCTTTATATTTGCTTAAAAAGTCATGCACTGAGATGATGGATCTTTTCTAGAAAATAGATAATGATTTTTTTTTCTTTTGTTCCTTAAAATTCTTGAATGATGTTTTTACCTAATATCATTATTTTGTCCAGAGTAAGGCAGATTCAAGTTATCCTCCTAACTTTGGCCAATGAAATGGATTGAGAAATCCTTTCTTTTTAAGTTTGAAATGAAATGTACTACCTCTGTTCAATTTGAGCCTTCATACCGTGTGAGGTGAATGTGCGATGATAATGTTGTTATCAATCAATTCATTCTTGCTGGATTAACTTATACTCCTAAAGAGGTTTTTTTTTTTTTATTCATATTGTTCATCTCTATATTCAATTGTTGTATTGTTCAATCTCTATCTTTATTCTTAATTTATTATCATATTTAATTTAATTGTTGCTTTTGGTCTATATTTGTTTAGGCTGTTCTCACTCCTAGGTTGTCTGTTAGTGAGCTGAACATGAGTTCTAACATTCCATAAGTTGAATCTGGATTTTCAAAGGTATATATAAGGAATATGATTTTAATTTGTAATCATTTTAATTTAATGATTTGCAAGCTATCATCTGGTATATATATTTTTTTGGTTAAATATTTGGGAACTGTTTTAATGATATTTAGCTTTTATGCTACTAATGTATGGACCTTTTAATTGTTTTGTTGCTGCTGTTTTCTGGTACCTCTTTTACATCTGCAGCCATGCTATCTTTTGAGGATACCTTAATTAAAGTTAATGAAGACCTATGTAATAGCTTCAATATTTTAATTATATGTTTCCATGTCTCTATAGAAATAGTCTCCACGGTACCAAATTGAAGCCTTCTTTTATATTGCATGTGAAGTCCCTACAAAAGAAGATTGAAAAGATATTTATTGCTTAGTTTGTTATCCCATAGGATATCAGTCATTTTGCTGTTGATGTATGTAATCATTTTTTTGTGTCTATATTTTTTTTTTTATTTTTTTAAGAAGAACTTGCAGATATTTATTTTTATCTTTCTATATTAGTAATAGTTTTTTTTTTCCTATCATTCTATATCAGGTCTTAATTTATTTTAACCTCCCTGTAGAATGTAATAATGTTTCTAAATTTTTAATGTTATTGCTAACAAATTTGATTATGGTCATTTTTAAAATTCCATTTCATGTGTATTTAACTAAAGTAATATTTATTTGTCCTTTTATATTTTGGCTATGCTATTTAGACCATTAATAATAAATGTTTAATAGTTTATTTAACTTTATAATAATCTTTTTAATAATTTGTTCTAAATGGGTCATAGGGGATTACCTGAAAGGATTTTTGGTGAGTTGGTGATGGTGTTTTCCTTCGGAGTGTAGTAGCTAGAGTGATGAAGCATAGGGATGTTGTACCTGTAAAAGACACTCCGACGCTCAAATCAAGCTATGCACTAAGAGAAACTATTTAGGGTTCAAATCCATACTTGAATAATTTAGCCTGATATTTATAGGGGAGTGCAACTTAGTTGTTAAGCAGGATATGAGAGAAATCTTAATTTGAATTGCCATTAATGGGTAATTATGACTAATGAAGAGATATACAATCACTCCTATTTGCATGAGATTTGTTGGGAGTCATTATCTCCTGATTGCGTGACGGCCAATGGTGATATGGCACTGACTTAGGTCGTGTTCCGTGGTATGCGCGGCTGGGATGCTCACGTTGACCGGATAGCCCCCAAGGGCATGGGGCCAGATCTTAGTGCAGAACAGTTGCCTTCAACTTAGCGCTTCACTATAAATGGAGTGTCAAGGTATTGCGGATGAAGGTCAACAAGAGCGTCAGTTGCCCCCAAGTGATAATGTTGATCAGGAGGGGCTGATGTTAGGCTTTTTGAGGATGGATTAGTAATTATAGTCCATTGTTTGATGCCCTTTCCAATCATTTGTCCCCATCATCCATTAATATGTTTGTAAAATCTCGGAGTAAGTGGTACTCAACTAGCACTAAAATCTAGGAACGTCTCAAGCCAACTTCATCTACCTAGCCGGGATCCAAGTTGGTTCTGTTTGAGTGGAAAGGATCCAGGAAGTTACTATGGGATCCTTCTTCTGGGATTATCTTTGGTCGTGATCTGCTATTGCATTCGAGGGGTTAGTGACACTTAGCTTGTTTGCAGTGCTTTGTTAGCAACAGGAGTCGTTTCACCTGCTATTTGCAGCTTTTGGGGGCTACGTGGTGGATTGTGAGTGGAAGAAGTCGTTAGGGTTTCATGCTACATCATCTCAAACTTGTAAAAAAGCCAAGCCTGCCTCTGCCATGATGGTGGCAGTTGAGGCATCGTGGGTTTATAAATAGGAAAGTGGGATAAAATCTCTAGCTTTTTCATTTCTTCTACTTTGTCTAGAGAGTTTTCTAGCAGCGAAGGTGATTTTCGGTGAGCTTTTTTACGGTGGTTTCCTGCGGCACTCGTGGTGGAGCAATTGCATGTATCTTTGTTTTCACCTCCTCGCTTACTCAGTTTCCTTCTTTAGCTCATTTCTATCTTTTCTTCAAAGGTACTGCCCAAACTCTTGTCATATCTTTTTAGCCCCTGTTTTCTCCTTTAAATGGGTCATGGTGAGGGTATGAGAGTCAAAGAATAACAATAAGGAGGGTAACAATTCCATGGAAGCATTATCTGTAGCATCACCTCTATGCAGTGGAGGCGTGGCAAAGGGTTTCTTGTAGGGACACTGCTAGGGTGCAGAGGTCACTTTCGAGCTCTGAGATCTAAGGTGCTATCCGAAAAGTTGAGGCAATGAGGGAAGTGGCTAAGCTTAGACCCTCACGTCCGCCTTCCGAGATCATGAAAGAATTGAAACATAAGAATCTTATTCTTTCTAGCTTTGACGAAAGCTTGGCCTTTGTAGGTTGTCATTCTATTAATGTTCAACATATAGGGAGAAAAAGGAAAGCTACAACTCCAGCTACGGTCTTGGTGTCCTTGTCAAACGCTGCTTCGAGCCCAAATTTATACAAATGTATGAGCCCTAAAGTGAAGAATATTGCCTCCCAGTACTTGACCATGGTGGAGGTCACTGATTTATAGACATATCTCCAGTTGATGGAGGATGGTATTTGGGACGAAGAGTTCAAGGTGCATTCTGTTAGCCAAGAGGAACATGTTTGTATAGCACAGATCTCGACCGACAAACATTCTATGTATTTATATGAGACAATGTTTGTTAAGCTCGGGGTCTGCCTTCCATTTTCATATTTTAAGATGGGTTTTCTGAACCATCTCTAGCTAGTTTGTGATTACATAGCTATATCTGAACGCATGGGCCTACGTCTGGGCGTGCTAGTTACTACTCTAAAGCCTAGATTTCCCGCTCATAGTTCCCTTTTTTTTTTCAATTTTTTCCGAGTAGTATGGCCAGATAGGGGAAAGCCGACGAAGGCTTGGGTCACTCTCCGTGCTTGGAGCAATCGAAAAGTTTTGGAGACTTTTGTTGAGTCTTACAAGAATTTCAAAGATGAGTATTTTCGGCTAGAGGTAGTCCCCAAAATATGGCCTTTTTTCCTTATTGTTGAAAGGGAGGGCGATGTACCTTTATTGGGCATCTCAACATTTTAACTTCCGCCCAGAAGAATATGAGATTTGGGATGAGGAGCTAACGGAGGATGAAGTGGATGTGGCAACCTTTTTAATTAAATGGGTCACTGACAAGGGTGTTATCGAGGGATTTATTAAGATGCCAGAGAGTGAACTCCACGCTTATCTAGGTGCAATCATATGAACTTGCTGCATTGAACTTGTTTATTTGTGTTTTTCTTTTTATTGCATTCTGGGACTAAGGCTTTTTCTTTTTTGTTGTGCAAAAAGCATGTTCCCTGTTGATAATCTTAACAATCTCCAGTAGAGGCATGTAGAGAGAGTTGCTCGAAAAGCAGCGAAGACTAAGGGCGTAGCCCTCATTCTCCCCAATGAACCAATCCTGGACAATCGGGACCAAAACATGGAGGCCATAGATCCAGGTGCCCATACATGAATATTTGTAAAATGTATATTTATAAAATAAAATATTCATTTCAAATTTTTAAATCTCATATAATTATTTTATTACTCTTTTTTGATAATGTTGATAAAAGCCTTTTACTGAGTATTTATTTATTAAATCATCTGCAATGTTTTAGTTTCTAAGCTTTTCAACCTAATGCTTCTTATGTTGCCCTAACTTCTATACTCAACAAAATATATCACTCCAGTTGTTTCCATTATCATAATCCTTCGAGGAAGATGTTTTCCAATTCATATGATTTAAAATTCTCTCTTCGAGGATCCCAAACGACAAGATTCTTTGAATGCGAGACTTGCCTATTTATGATTTTGAATCCTTTTTGGGAATTTATCTGAATCCCCTTAGGATAAAGCACCAATGATAAATAAATGGGATTTTGAGGGAGTTAATAGAACTTTAGGGGATATTTTGAGATTTTCTAATGACAAAAACATTGAACAACTGTTTGGAGGAAAAGTAGTTATTCTTGGAGGGGACTTCAGAAAAATATTGCTAGTATTAGTAATTCCAAAAGAAAGTAGATAAGATATTGTTATGGCAACATTTAATTTATCGAAGTTTTAGAATCACTACAAAGTCTTGAGATTGACTAAGAATATGAGGTTACAATTTGCATATACCATATTCATATTATATGAAACTAAGTCCTTTTACAGGATGAATTATTAACATTAGCAATGACAATTTAGGAAATGATATTGATGATGAAGTTGAAATTGAAATCCCTAAATATCTTCTAATTTTGAATTCTAATAATCATATTTTAGATATTGTTGATTTTGCATATCCTATTTTAGTTGCAAATATAAAAGATTTCAAGTTCTTTGAGGATAAATCAGTTCTTGCTCTAACACTTGAAATTGTTGAGAAAGTTAATGAGTTCATTCTTTCATAAATTCTTGAAGAAGAAAGACAATATTTTAGTTTAGATTCAATTTTTGTAGTAGACGAAGGTGTTGATTGAACTTGAATGATTTACAATTAATTTTTTGCATGAGATTAATGGTTCTGGAATCCTAAATCACATATTGGTACTAAAAAAGAGTTCTAATTATGCGCCATAGAAGTACTGACCAAGCAATAGAATTATGCAATAGTATGAATTAATTGTGGATGAAGTAGCATCAACGATGACAAGATTTATATTCTTAAGTTGAGTTTGATACCTTCAGATCTTGGAATCATTTTAAAGTTTCAAAAAAGACAATTCACATTAACTCTATGCTTTGCAATGACTACATAAATAAGAGTCAAGGACAATCTCTCTTTCTCATGTATGATTCTTTTTACCAAGACCTATTTTTACTAGTCAAATTTACGTTGCAATTTCAAGAGTTAAGTTAAGGAGTGATTTGAAAATATTGATTTATGATTTAGTTAAATCATGAAGTGATTTGAAAATATTGATATTTAATTTATTTGGTCTTTACTATTGAATTTCTTATCTTAATATTTTTTATATTTTATTCACTAATAACTATATAATTCTTTTTACATATTTGAATGTTTCAGTAATTGATAGAGTAACATTATACTTTACTTATGTAGAATCAGTAAATACGATTGAAATTATATTTTTGTGCCTATATAATTTTATCAAACTGTATCAAGAATTTTTGAAGTTACATTGTAAGATTTTAATTCTATTTTATTAATAATTATTTTTCTCTTAATTTACTCCTACAACGCATCTGTACAAACATTAATTTTCTTTAATAAGATATGTTGTTTGTGTTGAATGCAGTGTGGTAGTGTGGTTGTATGGTACTGTGGTCCCTTGCACTTAATATTATATTGTTAATGTTGTTTTGTATGTGTTGTGTGGTTTCATGTGTTTATTAAAGTATGGTTAGTAACTAACTTTGTTGTTATGTGTTGTAGATGGATATGAAATTTACCCTTATTTTGTATAATGGGGGGATGTTTATGAGATATGGTGGAGGAAAATTTCAAAACAAAGGGGTGAGACTGATTTATGGCCAGAATGTGATCTAGATTTGATCAACATATGGTTGGTTAAGGACTTATTTGTGGAGCTTGGCTACATTAATTATGAAAATTGTTATTGGCATGTGGTTGAACAAGAACTTGAGGAGGGGTTTTAAGGCACTTGAAAATTGATGAAGATGTACTTAACATGTGCATACTTACAAGGAGGAATGACTATGAAATGCATATATATTTTGTGCATGGGATTGATGAACATGATAACATTTTCCTAGCACCAATTAAAGAGGAAGTTCGAACACCAATTGACAATAACCAGCCTAACCAACAAGGTGATGGAGAAGTTTATATATAAAGAACCTAAGGAACCTGAGCAAATGGCTGAACAACCTCACTCTCATGCTGAGCCAGAACAACCTGAACCTGCGGGAAACAACCTAGTCCATGGTGGTGTTCTTTAAGACAAAGTTGTAGAAGATGGTGTTGACAGTGGGGAAACATACTCTAATGACTATGTGTTAGGGATAAAAAATACAAGTCCTAATTTGACAAAGATATTCTTGACGGACAAGTGATATTCGATGAAGTTGGATGATTCGACGAAGATAATGTTTTTAATCAGATGATACCATTGAGACATTCGACAAATAAGGGTCTCGACAGCCAGATGGAGGTTCAAGTGGTGGCCAACTCTCAAATGGCCAATGGTTGGTTTCGTTGAAAATAAAAGTTACCAATTTTGAATTCGATAGGAGTTGGTTATTGTCAAAAATTAAGATATTAGTGGGAACGTGGCATAACTGCCATGAATGTGGTCAGTTTCTTAAGAGTCAGTTATTTTTATTTTTTGCCTATAAATACTAGTATTCACGATGTAAAAAGGGTGGTTTTACTGGATATACAATCCTAACATTTCACTCAAGCAGATTAACGGATTGGACTCCAAGTATGACTTCCATTTTTATTCGCAACAATTTACATTAATGCAATGTCTTTTTAAATTCTTTATTTTCAGGCCTTGTCCTTTAAATTTCTTTACTCTTTTTGCACTTTAAATTCATGAGTTTTACGTTTTCTGCACTTTAAACTTACTGCACTTTTACATTTCCTGCATTTAAACTTTTTGCACTTTTATTTTCTACATTTTAATCTTTAGCACTTTACATTTCTTGCAATTTACTTTCTCTGCAATTTAAAGTTTCTTTGCACTTTACATTTTGCACGTTACTCATCAATTTCTTAAAAGCTCCTTTTCAAACGAGATTACCACATAACTCTGAACCCACATTCGACTGATAAAATATATTTGTTTGTTGGAATTTGTCTTATACCAAATTTACCCATAAACACTATGATAATGCTAAGGATAATCCTTATAGGCCTCCACCATTTGAATCATTTGATAAAGAAGGAGAGTCTAGCAAAATGAACCTCCATCATTTGAATCATGTGATAAAGAAGTCCAAAGTGCAGAGTAAGAGAAGACAATATGCATGTCTTGAGGAGTATTATCATCATGCAACATCTTAGACTTCGTTTCTAAGGAAGAAGAAGAAGAAAGGGGTGAAGTCCAAAGTGTAAAGGAAGAGAAGATAATATGCATGTCTTGAGGAGTATTATCGCCATGCGACATCTTAGACTTGGTTTTTTAGAACTTAACTTCATTTAAAGCTTTCTTCAACAATATCAGTATTGTTACTATGCATGAATCCATTACTGACTCCATAATTTGTCTGTCGACAACATATTATTAATATTGTCGATGTAATGGTAACTTCATTATTACCATCAATCTTAAAACATCCTCAATTAAATAATAATTATTTACTTTGATCCAAACTAGTTATTTATTGACATATATTTATATAAACTCATTATCTATGTGATATCTCTTCTCTCTTTATCATATTTTATTTCTTTTATTTTCAATAAAAATGCATTAAACTCTTCTTATCAATGGATGAAAATCACTTGTCCCAAAACTCTCTTCCCCTCCTTAAATTCTACCAAGTGAAAAATTAATTACACGTCATCTATATCAGAAATTGTTAAATTACTTAATGGCGTTAAAATGCCATTCACATCCCATTCTTCCTTCTTCTTCTTCTTTTTTTTTTAATCTGTCTTCTCATCCTTCTCTCAAGTGCAGTGTAAGTTTCCTTCGATTCCCATGACATTCTCCTCTCAAGGTTTGGTTGTTGCAGAAAGAATGCAGTGCAGTGCATGTTTACCCAACTATTTTGAGCCTAAATTTCTGCTTCATTCGTTACATCCTTTTAAATTCTCATTGAGGAGTTTGTGAGTTCTTTCCCTTTGCATAAATGCTGAAATATAGTGGTCCTTCATTTTGAATAGTGATTAATAGATGATGAATAATAGGATCCAAGCTGCAAGACTATCTTGTTTGAAGATGGTAATTACATCTGCAAGTTATGTTAATAACACCTTTCACTGATAGTGAGCAAGATTTGGTAAGTCTAAGGGTTCTAGGAGTTTTGGATATGGAAAGCTAAGGTTAATAACACATTTCACTACCTCTCATTGCATTGAAAAATAAAGTGCTACATAGAAAATAAAGATAATAGGAAAGTATCATAAAATTTATATGAACTTTAGCAGAATATGAACAAGAATTATAGTAGCCACCTGAGTTGATCAAATCGAACTATCCAATATTTTGTTAAGTTGGCTTTTGTTGGACCTATCTTGTAAGTCCTTTTATGTATCATTGAACTCTCTAACAGCCTAATACTAAGCTTTGAGATATGCCCTCCATTCATACCCTTATAGAATTTGATGCTGGAGATACATTCTCTTTCTAATGTGTATCTGAACTCTTATTATCATGTCTCTAATTTAGACTCTTAGTTAATGTCAATAGCTGGAATACTTGAATGGTCAGATGATCACCAGTAGGAAAAGCATTGTATATTCAAATATAAGTTGTAACAAATATTCTTTAATTGTATATTCAACAGTTTTAAGTGCCAGAATATTGTTTCTGATTCAAGTGAAATATTCTTGTCATACATTATTGTTGGTGATGTCAAACATTTCTTTGGAAAACTTTAAAACACGCTAACTGAGTTAGAAAGGTATCATATATAATGCAAAAATTATTGCATTCAAGATTCAGCAAACATGGTTAAAATAAAATAGTACTTTATATCTAACATTGAGTTTGCTTGGAATTGCACTTCCTATCTTTATTTTTGCAGCTATTTATAACTATAGCAGTTAACAGAATTTTGAGTTTGCTTTGAATTGCACTTCCTCATGTATAAAAGATAAATTGGGTCGCTAACTGTAGCCTTCCATATGTGATGCAAAGGTTTAGATGCATAAATGTGTAGTATATAATGCACATGTCTTGATATCTAAATTTTTTTTGTTATTGATTGAATAGCCGCAATAATGCATTTTACAACTGGAAATTTGATTCGCATGTTTGACTTCCATCCAGGAAATCTGGAGCTAATGTAAGAAAGAGGGTGAAAGGCATTGCCAAGGCAATAAGATATTGACCATTGCATCTAAATGCTGTAGATATGTCTATTATAGAAAACGACAAATGAAATTTATAATTGACAATAACTGCCATAAAGCAAATTAACAACGATATATATACTAAAATGATAGTTTTATATAATGACAAGGGAAATATATAGTTTTAACATCAATTACCTATAATCGGTGTAGGCACAAGCGATGACAATAGAGAGCTTGAAGCAAGAGATGCAGCACCGAGGGGATGATAGTTCAACGTGAATCGGCCTAGGCACAACGCACAAGCCACAACAACCAAAAACCTTGAATGATGCGGCAGGGGATGAGAGTGCAAGTACGACTGTGCGACATGAGTGAAGAAAGACATGCAGATCAATGTGAGAAAGGGAGAGAACGGCATTAAACAAAAAATTAGGGATTTTACATTTTTATAATAAATGACGCGTAATTAATATTTCACATGTCAAAATTTAAGTGGGAGATGGAAAAGTGGACAAGGAATGAGGACAAATGATTTTCATCTCTTGTCAATAATAATAATAATAATAATAATAATAATAATAATAATGACTACTGAATAAGAAAATGTGGATATTGTTGAAATCCATTCTTGGAAGCTGAATTCTATTCGCATCTTCATATAACTTCTACAGATATAATGTTCTCATATACTCTTTATTTTGTACTGTTCAGTTTGCATAATTTGACATTGTTGTATATAAAACTTTGATTATTTTTTTCCTTTTGACTAGTAAAATTTTTGACTATAGAGAATATGGTTATGTGATAATATACGGGAGAAAAATATCATAATTGAATTTTTAATGTACTAATTTTAATTAAATCGAACTTTACTGTGCATATATAATAACCTATTAAGGTGAACCACAAATTACAATATTGTTAAAGTAAAACAAAGAAAAAATATCATAATAGTTAAGTAATTAAATTTTGGTTTTTAGATAAACAAATTAAAATATTAATAACAAGAGATTTTATTTTTTAATTAACTAATCATTGTAACTAATAATAATAATTTCAAATATAAATATAAGAGTAATAATAGATAACCAGTTTAATTAGAAACAAGAAATAATTATTCAATGAAGAATATTTTAACAATAACAAAGAGTTTTAAAAAATTTGTAATAAATAACACTACTAGAAAAATCAGATTTAAAGATGGAATTTAGAGACAGATAAAATTTTGTCTCTAATAGAGACGGAAACAGAGATGGAAATGATGATTTAGAGACGAAAAATGAATTTTACAATTCAGAGACGGAATTTAGAGACGGAAATTATCCGTCTCAAAATTTTTCATCTCTATTTTCGTCTCTAAATAGTCAATCTTAAAATTAAAAAAGTTGAATAGATTTAGAGACGAAATTTAGAGATGGAATTTTTTCATCTCTAAATTTTCTGTCTCTAATAATACTATATTCCGTCTCTAAATAATTTATATAATTTAGTTAATAATTTTTTTTTGTTGAAGTTCTCTTCAAAATCAAGGGTTTCAGAAAACCCAAAATTTCAAGATCTCTCTCAGACCATCGCTCTCCATGTGTTTTCTCCGTCGCTCTCTGTGTGTTGTCTCTGTCACTCTCTGTGTGTTGTCTCCGTCACGGTCTGCTCTCTCCCAGTAGCACCTCTCTTCTCTTGGTCGTTCTCCTCTCGCTCCCTCCGTCACGCCGTTTGGTAAGATGTACATTCCTATTTCATTTCCATTT
This sequence comes from Ormosia emarginata, assembly GCA_029884605.1. Taxonomy (NCBI): domain Eukaryota; kingdom Viridiplantae; phylum Streptophyta; class Magnoliopsida; order Fabales; family Fabaceae; genus Ormosia; species Ormosia emarginata. The sequence continues at coordinate 17,772,079 of JAQQTP010000068.1, read as the reverse complement.
CTCATCTCACTTTCAAATCCAATTCACCCTCACTCTCTCTCTCATCATTCTTTATTTCTGTTTCCCTCTTCTTCTTCTTCTTACAGGCTTCAAACCTCCGCAAAAGGTTCGAGCAAAACAGACACGTGGTTCGTTTCTCTCTTTCCTTCCTTCCAAATACCCCTAATTCCATTACCCTCCCGAATCAACTTTGTATTTGATTAATGCCACGATATTTGTTCTTGGTAGGAGCTGTGATATTCGTTTCTAGATTTCTGTGTGTTGAATTGAGCAATGTTAGGCATCGTGTGTTCTGTTATGATGTTCTTAGATTGATTCTTCTCTATTATTTTATTTTTGTGTCAATATTGAATTGTGCTTTAGTGTTTGGAGTGGAAGCTCTCTGATGCTTTGTTTTTTATGATAACTTGATTTCAGAAAAGTTCTCTGTGGCAATTAGTGCATCATGTATTTCGAAACTTGCCGTGTATAATTCTGTGGACCCTTCATTGGCTCCCTCCCTTCATTGGCTCCCTTCATGGTATGTTCCATATCCCTTGAATACTTTCTTATGAATGTGATTCATTTTTTTTTGTCCTTTTTTTAATTTTTTTTACTCCTTACATAGCTTATGTTATTCTTTATACATTTCAAATTAAAACTTCTTTAGCCCCTTAGGTGCTTCTTTGTATGCCTGTCGTGTTCTTGTGGCATTTTTTTTAAACTTTTTTTTTGTTGAATGAAGGGGCCTACTACAGAATGGCTTGTGCGATGAAATGTACAGTATTTTGTCATACTAAATTTTCCTTATCAAATTTGTTTACCTTTGCTTAATCTGTTGGGAAAATCATATATCTTTGTAATCAACAGTGTGCAGATAGACGTGTCCTACGATATGTCTATTACTACCTCGCCAGAATTTTGTCTGACACTGGTGCCTAAAGTTTGAGCACAGGTGGTGGGATTCCCACCCCTAACTGGGATGCTCTGGCTGACATTGATGCAATTGGAGGTGTTTCTCGAGTGGATGTTGTGCCAAGAATATTAGAACAACTTACTGCAGAGGCTACAAATGTTGGTGTTGAGTGTGAGTGGTTAATCACTTTTGTTTGAGATGGTTTTAAACTTTTTATGGCATAAGGCTGCATACTTACATTTCTTCCACGGAACCCATGTTGGAATTCTGTCATGTACACACAGGGTGGCAAATCTAATATCTGAAGTTATCATGCACCTAGGTGTGCTGCTAAGTAAATGCTTGCATGGTAATTTCTGGTCATCTATCCTTAAGTGACTTTGTTATTCAATAATAGTACTTTGCTTCCATCATTGTTTTCTGCTTGTAATAAATAATCTTGTTTTGGCCATATATATTAAAGCTTTTTGTTAACAAAGCATAAAGTGAGACTCAAAAGCATATATATTAGGAGAGATGGGAAATTGCTGGGTCTAAGGCAGTGTAGAGTTTTGGATAAAATGTTTATGGAGACTCAAAGCATAAAGTGAGACTCAATAAATGGTTAAATAAATTGATAGGCGATAACTTTTCTCTGACAATATCAATCACGTACATCTCTATGTACACCCTACCACATTACAGCAGTAAGCATAGTTCTAGCTATTTTCTCTAGGGAAAATAACACCATGTGTCTATTTCAGGACTTATCATTCATCTGCCTTGTGTAGATCTACAGTTGAACTGTAGAAATGCAGCATGTAGCATAATCACTGCTTCTGCTTGAACTTAACAAATGTCGCTGCATTTTGGGCAGTGAGGGATGGACAACCTCTGGTTCTCCTTTCGATTTTAATGATCCTTGACTTTTGGCTAGTGCATCTTTGGAAATCCAGGTTCTGGAGGCTTAGCTTGATGATTCTGTTTATAATAGCATCAGTGGAACTACATTTTGCCAGTCTTCTGTTCTAGTTGTAAGCCTCTATAACTGGTTCTTGAGTTATATATTATGGCTCAGATGTTTTATATTAGACATTTGAGAATTCAATATGTTACATAATCACCAATGTGCTTCAGATTTATAGCCATTTTTTGACGCTTTGTGTAGTGGTCCTACAAAAGAAAATCAGAAAAATAAATAAATAAATTTGTTAATAGTAAAAACCAAACAGAAAATTCTGCATCACGGAAACCTTGTGATTAATATAATAGGTCAATTCCTTTCTCATTTGCAAGTGAGACTGCTAACGATGCTGTGATGCTAATAAGAATATTTGATGACTGCTTTAGCAGATGAAATTATTTTATCTATCTATGTAGCTATCTTGAATTTATACAATGAATTCTAAATTTGATCATGTTCCTTATCCTTGTCTGGCAGGAATCCTCTGCTCGTAGGACTCGCCCTTATTCAAAGTGCTGCTACTAAAGAGCAGGTACAAACTGCAATCTAAATTGCAACCTTTGTTATTTCCTGTCAACCTTTTTTTTTTCCTTTTCTATCCATCTTCTTCTCTATTTTATATATATTTCCATTTTATGAGCAAAACAACTTACGATTGCTTAATTGTCTTCCTATACCAATATGGAAACCGTGCCTTCTTCTCATTTTAATAATCGATTGATTGTTACTTGGAATGCACTTTATCTAATTGACAATTGATTTTTCATTTATTTTTTAATTTAATTTCTTACAAGCTTTGCTTCTGAAGTTTGTTATGCACTCACAATTTTTATTCCCATTTACTTTGTAATGTATGTATAAATTTGTTGAATGTTATTTAACGCAAATCAGTTATTCTTGATATTAATATTGTTTTATTTGGTTAATTTGATCTGTTTGTCTTGTCAACCTCTTCTACTTTGTTCCCCTTTCTTCCTCTCTAAATTTACTAGAGCAGTGGGTATGAAACTTCACCTACTGAAACTTCTGTTGATTTTATTAGATGACAACAGAGCCAAGGGTAGTGAATTAGCTCCATGGCTAGCAAGATTGACCAGTCCGCCTCCTAGATTAGCTGACTTGGGCTCTTAGAGGCAAGGATGTTTGGGTGATGAATGTTGTTCCTCTGTTTTTATTTAACTTTGAGTTTTATTACTTGTAATTGTATAAGTTAGAGAGAAGTTTACTTGTAAAATGTAATAGCAATTAATAGTATGCATAAGATATTGTATCTACTTTATATACTTTCAACTATTTTGATATTTTTTATAGTTACTTGGATAATTATAATGATTGATGATTTATTGTGATTTTTGGTAAATTTTGATTTTGAATAATTATATGCATAGGAAAATATAATTTTTTAATAAAATGAAGGCGTCTAGTTGTGGTAAATCACAACTAGATGCTTATTTTTTTAATATTTTTAAAAAAATTAGAGACAGATTTAGAGATGGAAAAATCTGTCTCTAATTTTAGAGACGGAAAAATCCGTCTCTAATTTTAGAGACGGAAATAGAGACAGAACAGGTTCATCTCTAATTAGAGATGAAATTTTTTAAGTTAGAGACAGAATTTTTCCGTCTCTAAATTAGAGACGGAATTCATTTTCTATCTCTAAATTAGAGACAGAATTCATTTTCTATCTCTAAATATTTAGAGACGCCAATTTTAGAGACGGAACAATTTCCGTCTCTAATTCCATCTCTAAATATTTAGAGACAGAAATTTATACATTTAGAGACGGAATCTGTTCCGTCTCTAAATCTGAAAATTCTAGTAGTGTAAATAGAAGTGATAATAAACTATGCCTCATATTAAAATATGTAAAAAAAGGGGACGAAAATAAAGTTTCCTCAATATCCACACGACATAAAAAAACTTGGCTTTTTTTATGTGATGGGTGCAAATCTTGATTTTATTTCCCTCTCAAGGTTATCTTGTAAATTTTTTTTTATCAAAATGAGTAAAATCCACACTGAAGCCAAGTGTTTATGGGTGAATTTGGTATAAGATAAATTTTAATAAATAAATATAATTTATCAGTCGAATTTAGGTGCACAAGTTATGTGGTAATCTCGTTTAAAAAGAAGCTTTTGATGAGTAACGTGCAAAATGTAAAGTGTAAAGAAGTTTTAAAGTGCAGAAAAAGTAAATTGCAAGAAATATAAAGTGTTGAAGATTAAAATGCAGAAAATAATGGTGTAGAAAGTTTAAATGCAGGAAATATAAAAATGCAGTAAGTTTAAAGTGCAAAAAATGTAAAATGCATGAATTTAAAGTGCAGAAAGAGTAAAGAAATTTAAAGGACAAGACATGAAAATAAAGAATTTAAAAAGACATTGCATTAATGTAAATGGCTGGAAATGAAAATGGAAGTCATACTTAGAGTCAAATCCATTAATCTGCTTGAGTGAGATGTTAGGATTGTATATCCAGTAAAACCACCATTTTTACATCGTGAAATCTAGTATTTATAGGCAAAAAAATAAAAATAACTGACTCCTAAGAAACTGACCACGTTCATGGCAGTTATGCCACATTCCTACTAATATCTTAATTTTTGACAATAACCAACTCCTGTCAAATTCAGAATTGGTAACTTTTATTTTCGACGAAACCAACCCTAAGCCAGTTGAGAGTTGGCCACCACTTGAACCTCTATCTGGCTGTTGAGATCCTTATTTGTCGAATGTCTCAATGTTATCATCTGACTGAAAACATTATCTTCGTCGAATCATCCAACTTCGTCGAATATCACTTGTCCGTCAAGAATATCTTTGTCAAATTAGGACTTGTATTTTTTTACCCCCAACAGTTGCCCCCCAAAATTTTTCTTTCGACGCTATTGGAAGAAAGATAAATTTTAACTTTATCTTCTAATTCCAATCCGACGTCAAGACCTTATCAAAAATCTTTTTCGAAATCATTTTGATTTGATTTTCAAAAATCTAATAAAATCTTCCGTGGATTTTTTGAAAACCACAACTGCTACTTATCATTTCAAACATTAAATAGCCATTTCTTCCTAAAAAATAGGGATCATATTTATGCCTTTCTAAAAAATAGCTTTTTTACGAATATCACGCGTCCTCTCACCTTCTCTACTGTTCATCACTTCTTTAAATTTTACAGAAACATGCCACTTTTACTCCATCTTCTACTGTTCATTATCTTCCACCTTATTTTTGTACGTCTTTTCTGTAAAAACTTCTTTCAACAATGGCTTCTCACTCTCAATCTGTCAATGAACCATCAGTAGATTTGGGCAGCCACACCATTGTTCAAGACCCAGATCTAAAGAAATCTGAACTGTAGAATCTTTCCAAGGTAATCCTTCTTATCAACGACCTTTCACTTTCTTTAGATCCTCTAGCTGCTTTTTTGAGCCCAGTTCTGCCCAAAGAACTTATTACCAAAGAAATTCAAAGCTTTTTCCCTTGCAAAAATTCAAAAGAAGAATGTATTTTGGCTTCTCTTCCTTCCATCCCCATCAGTTATTTTAATAAATCTGAGAGGCTTTTTAGAACTCCACTTGGCCAAATCAATGGATATCTTGATTGGCTTAATAGAGTTCAAGCCTCTAAAGAAACTTCATGGAGGAAATCAAGTATTTTCGACTGCATCCAACTTTCACGTTACCCCATAAAAATGGATTCTTGTATGTTGGGTGTGTCCTTTTTCTTTTGGAACAAAATCACCAATTCTTTTCAATTCCCTTATGGCATGATGGGACCTACGCTTTTCGATGTGGCTGCCATAATTGGTCTTCGACCAGATGGGAAAGTCATAACTCCTATCCTTCTACCCTTGAATAACATAGATGTTTATTCAAAAGCCCCAACTTCTTTTTCAAACTTTGTTAATTTCTATTCTTCATCAGACAGCCCTGTATCTGACGAAGAACATGTGGCTTTTCTTCTTCTCTAGTTGTCGGCCTATACTCTCTGTACTAAATCAGTTCAGGTGTCGAAATCCTATCTTTATCTTGCCAATCTTCTTCATGAAAGTCAGGAATTGGCTTTCGGTCAGTTCCTTCTTGCCAATCTTTACTCTAGTATTGGCGATATTGTACAAAGTATTAGGTCTCAAACAAAGAAAACCAATGCTGGTAGCCTCATATGGTTACTGCAACTCTGGCTAAATGCCATTCTTGGAGACTATCTAGTCGACACTTCTCCTTCGATAATTTCTTCTGCTACTTATGGCATTGGACTTTGCCATGTCAAGCATGAAAAAATTCATAAGCATCACTAAGAGAATTTCATGTATTTTTCATTCTATTTCCTTCACTACTGAAGACATTTATTTTGCACCTTTTGCTGACCATTTTGTCGATCCAGAGTAGTTTACTCGACCACCAATTTCCAACAACCCTTCCACTCAAACCGACAATATTTCCATCTGGTCAAATTTTCTTTGTCGGCAAATGTTAGTTGTTGGCCTTCTTGGTTGAACAGACAATCTTTTAGAATTGCAAATGCCAAATTTAGTGGCTCGACAACTAGGATTCTGCCAGGCCATTCCAACTCCATTCTCTCAAAAAGCCAAAGAACACTTTATTAATGGCTATTTACAAGACATGTCAGATCTTGTACAGGTTGCTTTGAAGAACGAGAGATACAAACAACATTTTTTGATTTCCCCTTTCACACCTTATAGAGGGGTTACCCCAGATTTTGTCGAATGGTGGACTATATATTATAGTCCTTACCATATCGATATTGATGTTTGTCGAAGTCGCATAACTAAAAAACTCGTTCCTGTGCATGATCAAGAGCCTTCGACAAAAACCAAAGGGAAACATATTGAAGATATTAGAGCTTTTGAGAAATACTACAAGATCAAGAGGGACTACAGGTATCCTGGCACAATTGTTCGACACTGTGAAGAAGTCGTGGCTAAACAAAAACAAATGCACAAGGAAAAATGCTCCATTAACTTCATTGCGGTTTCCATAAAAAACCCTTTGGCATGGCTTGAACCTTTTCAAGTTCCCTTTCCAAAACCAGTGCTTCTTTCTTGTGCTCGTTTTAGTTTGGCCGACGAATTCCCAGGTAAACCCACCAGGGCTGGTAACTTCCTCACTTCTGAAAGGATCCTTTCTGCGAGTAGCATCTTTCTTACAAGAACTCCAGAAGTTACTTTTACCCGCTGGTTTGCTTCGTCATATGAACAGTTTACCAAAGATACCCGAGTCATCACTAAATTCCTCGAAGGTACTTCTTTTGATTCTAATATCAAATCCTTATTTCATCAACTGATTACTCTTTTTTTATAGCAACTCCATTGAAAAGACCCTTGGAGTACAAGCAACCAGAAGAAGGGGAAGAGGAAGAAATAGAAACTTCTACCTTAAAAAAGATAAAAGGCAAGAAAGCTCAGAATCCTCCTATCCCAAAAGCCCTAAAGGCTAAAACAACTAGAGCAGCATCGATGAAAAGTCTTGCTAAACCCAAAGCTACTACCAAGCCTTCTAAGGCAAAAACTTGTAAGGTATTTTCTTTTGACCAAACTTTAAAAACTTGATCTCACCTTGTCAAAACTAAATCTTTTTCAAATCTAGGTTAATGGCTCGACTCTTACTTCTTTTGTCGAAATTATTGAGTCTCCAAGCCCATCTTCTGAAAATCCTTTGAAGGTACAATTTCTGTTACTTCCTTTTTTGTATATCTTGGTAAATTCTCATCTCATTTTACTTTTGCAAAAGAAAAAGAAGAAGACTCAATCCTCAAGTTCTAGTTTGAAACATACCACTGAACTTGAAGTACAAACCACTTCTATCCCTCTCAAAGTAAATGCTACTCGACATAATTTCTTCGTTACGAATTGAAAACTTCAACACTTTATTCAATAATTTGATCTTTCTTGTTTCAGGATCCAGAGGCTGAACAAATTGTTGAAAGTCCTTCAGGACCCATCGTCGAATTAAACGCTGAGGATCTAATTCGACAGCCTGCTGAGGTAAAATCTTCCAAGTCTTTTAACTGAAAAATCCTTTTGATTTCATTTGTTCTGACATTGCCTTTGTTTTTCTACAGCAATTGATAAATCCTGTTATACCTGACAGTCCTACTAGGCAAGACAATGAGAATCCTTCTCTGGAGGATCAAATTTCTCCAGCTCCTGAAATACCTACTATCTCCTTACCTCTCCCAACAGAAATCCAGGGTGCTTGTTCCTCCCAAATAAATGAAGACAATCGTGTTGAAATTGTTTCAGAAGAATTCGACATGAATGCTCTCTTAACTGAAATTGCACCCTCCAATCTACCTCCACAATCTCAAATCCATTCTACTGTCGCAGAACCAGAAAATACTGAAGACACAGAGGTAGATTTGGATGAATTGATATCCATGTTGTCGGATAGTCATAGAAGTTCTCCACGGTCAGCTTGCTCCTCTACACAGCCTGGACAAGATTCCAGTGACTCATATGTTACTGGACTTTTGGCAGAGTTAAAGAATGCCTTTACCTACTCTTTCAATCGATTAAGTTCCTACCAACCGCTTCAGGAAAGAATGCTGGCCATTGTGACTGAGTTGGAACCTCTTTCTCAAGAACTTCCAATAACCATTCGAGCTCTTCCTTCGACTGTTAAAGATTTTCTCCAGAACTTATCTTTGAAAATGCCTACTATTCGTCAGATCATTCCTGCTTATGATCAAAAACTTCAAGAAGAATCCAGGATCTTAAAGCAGCCGACTGATGCAAAGAATGAGATAACCAAATTAAAAGGTTATCTTGTTGATGGAAAAAATAAAGAGGCAGAACTAAACAAAGAAATTAAAGACTTGAAGAAAAAGCTTGAAGAAACTCGCCGTCGAAAGCAAAAACTCAGCATGGCTTTGCAACAGGGGAATACAAAGCAGCAAAGCATTATCAACAACTCGAAACAATGGGCTATCGAAACCAAAGCTGTGCTAGCAGATATATATTCTCTTGAACCAGAATATCAAAATGCTTGTACCAATAAACGAGCTTTGGAAGATTCTTGGGAAGTTTTGTAGAGAATTTAATTGTATTGGCCTCTTTTTTATATACTGTCGATTTGATAATCCGACAGGATTTGTATGGCCTTTCAAGTCAATACTTAATAAACATCCTCTTTGACAAATTCCCAATACATTTTTTTTATTGCTCCATAATTCTATACTCTTGAATGCTCTTTTATTCTGTTTCTTTTCAATGCATCTCGTAACTGTGCATCATAATTAATTTAATTAATTATAATGAAAGTTACAAAACATTGCATAATGACTTCTTCTGCAAAAATCTCCTATAAATAATGTCCTCTGAGACACCAGGATTCAAAAGAGTGTAATCTAACCCTTTCCTTCTCCCTTTCTAGCGAAATTCACCATGTCATCAGATAATTTCCTGTTCTCTCAATGGGAAAAAATGGAAGAAGGTTTCTGTTATTAATGGTGATGCTTATCTTGGGCTTCAGTAAGAATCGTAATATTCCTAATGAGCTTCAGTAATCATTGTAACAACCCAGTGTTTCTAAAACATGGTTATTATGATGTGGATGACTCATCGGGGAGTAGACAACCAACCAACATCTCGTCTAGAACAAGTTAAAGGTCGTCTACTTTTTCCTCTTCTTCAGGTCCCACGAGCTCAAATGGAACACATGCTTCAGTTAGGGAGAAGCTTCTGTTTTTTTAGAATAGGTCTATTTTTCTTTGTAATATTCTGACCACTTAAACAAGTTGTAATATCAGTATGTAACTTGTAACTGTCGAATATATGAATGAAATTTTATTTTTACTCATTGTCAATCTTTACTTTATACATTATCGGTTTATATGACTTCAAATATTTGCCATTAATTGACTTAACTCTCAAATATAAATTAACTTCGACAAGTGCATAAGCATTCCCAGAAAATACTTGAGTAATTTTAAATGGTCCTTCCCATTTTGGAGACCATTTTCCATATTCTCGACAACTCTTATCCATGGGTAAGATTACTTTCCAAACCAAGTCATCAATCTTAAAAGATTTATACTTAACTTAACTGTCATAAAACTTCGCAATTCTTTCTTTTTGTCGAATCAAGTTTTCTAAAGCAACTAATCTTTCATCACTTAATTCATTTAATTCATCAAACATCAAGTCCCAATAATGTTCAATTGGTAACTCGTCTTGTTTCTGAATCCGAATTGATTGAAGATTAATCTCAACTGGTAACACTGCATCATGACCATAAACTAACTTATATGGTGAAGTGCCCGTCGATTCTCTTGGTGAATTTCTATATGCCCATAGAATTTGATTAAGAGTATTATGCCAATTTCTAGGTTGTCGACCAATATGCTTTTTAATCAAACTTATGATTATTTTATTCATGGCCTCTACTTGGCCATTTGCTTGAGCATAATATGGAGTTGACGTAATCATTTTAATTTTTTTAGAATTGGCATATTCGACAACTTTCTTTCCAATGAACACCGTTCCTTAGTCAGTTGTCAAAGTTTGTGGTATTCCAAACCTACAAACTATATTATCTTCTATAAAATCAATTACTTCTTATTAGGTAACTTCTTTTAAGGCTACAGCCTCAACCTATTTTGTAAAGTAATCAACTCCTACTAAAATATACTTGTGTACTTTCAACGATGTAGGATGAATTTGGCCTATTATATCCAAAGCCCATCCTCTGAAAGGCCAAGGTTTAACAATGGAATGTAATTCACTAGTAGGAACGTTCTGTATATGGTCATGTTTTTGACATCTTCACAAGATTTGACAAACATTATACAATCTTTTACTAGCGTAGGCCAATAATACCTTTGTCGTCGAAGGACCTATTTTATTTTATCACCTGCTTGATGAGCTCCACAAATTCTTTCATGGACGTCTGCTAAGGCAATATAAGCCTCTTCTTCACCTAAGCAGACCTCTAAATTTCCATCGACAGATTTTCTATACAAAGCCCCTCCTAATATTACAAATTTCGATGCTCTATATTTGAGCTTCCTGTCCACATTTTGACTTGGATTTTCCAAATAACTTAATATTGGCTGTCTCCAGTCATTAACTGTTGAAATATCATTTTGTAGTACATCTCTTTCTTCTAATGGATATAAAAGTTCTCTAATCTCCATTAGATTTGTCAAGACTTTAGACAAAATTTTATACCCAGAGGCTATCTGTGCTAATTCATTAGCCTCTTCATTCAAATTTCTAGGGATATGTTCGACAATAACTTCGTCGAATCTCTTTATTAACTTACTCGCCACAACACAATATTTGGTCAGATTATAACTGACACATTTATATTCTTGTGTGAGTTGCTTAATGACTAACTGTGAATGCCCAAAAATATGCACATTACATGCTTTTATTTCTATTAATATTTCTAACCCGATAATTAAGGCTTCATACTCAGCCTCATTGTTTGAGCATGTATATTTAAGTTCAAACATGAATTTAGTTGGAGTACCTTGAGGAGAAACAATTAAAATTCCTACTCCCACTCCATTTTGATGCATTGAGCCATCAAAATATAAGCGCCAAGGTTTTAACCCGACGAAATTTATATTATCAACATCCAAACATGGATGGTTAGTCAAAAAATCAATAATTGCTTGGCCTTTGACAGCTTTCATTGGAACATATTGTAAAGAGAATTTCGACAAAGCAATGGTCCATTTACCAATACGTCCATTTAATATTGGTTTTGACAACATATAATTTATTACATCAGTTTTTGACATAACTAATACATTACAAGACATCATATAATATTTGAGTTTAGTACATGAGAAGTATAATGCTAGACAAAGTTTCTCTATTGCACTATATCTTCTTTCAACATCATTTAAAACTCAACTAAGATAATATACAACTCTCTCGACACCATTCTCATCTTGAGCCGGCATACTACCTATAGTATCATTTGATGCTGATATATACAATTTCAACGATCTATGAGGCACTGGAGGCATCATGACCGGAGGGTTTGTCAAATATTGCTTAATTTGGTCGAATGCTTCCTGATGATAAGATTCCCATACAAAGTCTTGTTTAACCTTCAACTTGATTAATGAAGCGAAAACTCTGGCTCTTCCTGACAAATTGGAAATGAATCTTCTTAAAAAGTTCACCTTCCCTAGGAAAGATTGTAATTCCTTCTTATTTGTCGGAGGTACGGCTTCCAAAACTGCCTTGGCTTTATTCTTGTCCACCTCAATACCTTTTTTATGGACTAAAAACCCCAAGAATTTAGCAGCCGACACTCCAAAACCACATTTCTCTGGATTCATCTTGAGGCTGTGCTTTCTCATCCTGTCGAATGCCTGCCTCAAGTTTGTCAAGTGGCTCTCTTTTGTTTCCGACTTGACAATGACATCATCGATATACACCTCCATAAATTTTCTAATAACATCATGGAAGATTGTATTCATTGCTCTCTGATAGGTGGCCCCTGCATTCTTTAAACCGAAAGGCATGACTATCCATTCATATGTCCCAATAGCTCCTGGACATTTGAAGGCAGTTTTCGACACGTCCTCCTCAGCTATAAAAATTTGATTATAACCTGCATGGCCATCCATAAAACTTAACAATTCATGTCCAGATGCGGCATCAACCAACATGTCCGCAATTGGCATTGGATATTCATCTTTAGGTGTAGCAGTGTTTAGATTTCTAAAATCTAGACATATTCTTAACTTGCCAGTTTTCTTAATTACAGGAACAATATTAGAAAGCCATTCGACATACCTAGTTATTCTGATGAACTTGGCTTTGAGCAATCTTTCGACCTCTTCTTTTATCTTCAAAACCACCTCAGGTGCAAATCTTCTTTTAGCTTGCTTAATGTAACGCCCCTTTTTGAGAGGGAACGTCACATTATTAAACATAAAAGAAAATACAAAAAATAAAATTTTGAACCATTAAGACCAGATTCATTTAGTTTAAAGTTAACTTGCATGATGCTTTTGGTACGTGAGTAAAATGGCAGTAAATTTTTTTTCCCTTTTTTTTTGTTTCTTAATTTAACGACGCTACATATGAATACCGATAAAAAATAAAACAAGAAATAGAACTCACATCCGAATAGCATACACACACACACACACACACACATATATATATATATATATATATATATATATATATATATATATATATATATATATATATATATATATTTAGATGTCAAATGTAATTTTAGATACAACTGAAAATTTTCAAAAAGCAAAACTATACCCCCCAAGGAATCATACATATACATTCCCCGTAATATCAAAATATACAGTCCACCAAAATAATACATCAGGCCCCCAAAATAAAACACTGAAAGCTATCAGCAGCTACCAGTAAAATCAGTCCCTCAGAGGAGTAGGGACCGTATCCGGGTCCTCAGCAAGATCCTCCTCTTCAGAGGAAACCTCCATAGGAACCGCGGAACCACGGGCAGGAGCCCGAGCAGTAGAATCAAAAGAGTCCTCCCAAGGGGTGTAGTAACGATCACCCCACATCTCTCGGATGGGTAAGTAGAACTCCAGTCGCATGCTGACATGGCAGGTGAGGATCGGCGCCTCATGACGTCTCCAGGTAGACGCAGCGATCGGAATTCAAGTTGATATGCCAGTACTCTGGCCCTCCGAGGAAGGTCAGACGCACATCACCTAGTTGCCATTGCCTCAGTAGATGCTAATCCCGTTCGGGCCAGAAGCCAGGAAAATCGGGATCTTCCGCCTCCTTACCGTCGTCTTCGATCAATACAGTGTACACACAGACAGCAAATAATAGAAATACAGAGAAGAGGTAAGACATCCTACCATCATTACTAATTATAGCAGCCAGAAACAAAACGGCGCAACGCACCCAAATAGCAATTCAGAGCAACATTTCCAAATAATAATGAACAGTAAGTCCAACTGTAAGCAAATAAACAGTTCTAGGCAGATATTCGTTACAATAATGATCAGACAATTCACAGTTACGGAAAGTAATGATTCACAATGACAGATTATATCGTGATGCCTTGGTGCTATAATCAATAATTACATGTTGATTCACAATAGTGATCAGACAATTCACAGATCAGGAGACGTGTCTGTAACTCGGCTGCCGTGGCCAAAGTGCTATAATCAATAATTTCCACGTGCACGCTCAGGCATTGTACAGACAGTCCACGCTCGATCACGATATAGGACAGTGTCTTGGTACGGATCGTCAGTGCGTTTGCATCAGTTTGCCCCACGGGTAGAAGAGTTACCAAGTACCCATTGTGAAGGACCCGTACCCCGACGCCCCCAAAGTCAAACATGACCTACACTAGTCTACTCGCACCCGCACTAAGGTGTGTTCAATCTCCTAGGCAACTTGGCCTTACAACAGTCCACAGGACATTCACAATGCATAAGAGTCTATGCATGAACATGTATGATTCACAATTTCATACAATTCCATAATACGCCACAATTGGCCAAGATAAGCATCAAAATACAAATGGTCACTCACATGGACCCATAACATTATAATATAAAGATCAAATCAATTGGTACATTCTTAGGTCCATTATGAATCCTAACTTAGAATTTGTTTCCCCTTTCAAGGTTCATGTCCAATCCAATTCTTACAATTAGTTTAATCTTCCAAGGTAATTTAATTTCATACAATTTGTAAATTATTCAAGTTCTTAGGCCTCACACTCTCTTGTTCTTCATTCACTTGTAATTACCTTAAGTCTTATGACAATCTCACTCTTAGTCCTTTAAAATTTATGTAATCTTTAATTATATTAAATTCTTCCAATTTATTAATTGTCTACCTCTTTATATAGGTTTTTAATTGCATAATTACTTATGCTTCCAAGTTACCAAAGTTACATATTTACACCTAAAAATGCCTTAGAGGCCGTGGCCTCTCTAGGGATTCAATTCCCAAATCTTTTCAATTTATCATATTATAGGTTACACTCTTAATTCACTTAATCCTTTACTTGTTGTATTGGTTCACCAATAACCCCAATTTTGGGCTCAAAACCGTGGCCACCCTATAGGTTTCAATCTCAAGTTTTCCTTCCATTAAATTCCATTTTATCATTTGATTAATTTAAGCCTCATGCTTGTTACAACTTGTCTACAATTTACCCAATATTTAACCCTCAAAATCGTGGCCTCCCTAAAGGCACTCCATATCCATTTTCTTCCATTTCAAGCCATCCAATCCAATCCAATAAATCAATGTACACAATCAATCAATTCAAGGTCATGAATATCATAAAATCAACATGTAAGCATAATAGTCATCCAATTAAAGAATAACCCGCACTAGGGTTTTTTTTACAAACAACAAAATCAAAGTTCCTAGATGCTAATAGAGGTTGAGGAGGAGTATCTTCCTCTTACCCAAGCGAAGAAAACAAAAGAACACCAAGGAATCTCCTTGTAATTTCGGATTGGTACTCCACCACACCCTAGAAATTTTTGACTTGATTAGAATAGCATAAGGACATGAAAAATGTAATGTAGATGGTCATTAAAAGACCCTTGAAACCGAAAATGCAAGGAAGAGAAGAAGAGTCTTGAAGCTTACCCAAAAACTCAAAACTTGAAGCTTGAAGAAAGTGATGAAGATGGTGGAATTTCAAGATGCTCCAAGCAAGAAAGATGTTTAGAAGGAGAAAAGGATTAAGAAAATGTGGTTGGTTGTAATTTTTGTGAAGAATGAGTGGGATGGAGAGGGGCTGGCCGTAGCTCTAGAGAGAAGGAGGAGAAGAAGAAAATGAAGAAAGAAGAAGAAGAAAGGTAGAGAGAGAAAGGCTTTAGGTTAAAGGAATTTTGTGTAATGTAATAACTTAAGTGAAACAAATTAATTTTCCCCCCTCCATAGTGGGCTGCTGCCGTGCATAGAGAGAGAAAAGAGGGTGAGTGTGTTGGCTTCCCTTGGAAGCTAAGGGCTCTTTAGTCATTAATTGGTCAAAGCTTCTCAAAGAAGCTTTGATTATTTTACATTAAATTTGAATTAAAGTGAATTGATTAGACATAAAGTAGATTGCATTTGGATAATGTGATAGGATTTTTATTACATACTATTATCCAATGGATAATAGTTACAATTGACAGAAGTCAGTATTTAATTAATCTGTCAGATAAATTTTTCACAGTATTATTTTATTTTATCTGTTAGAATTTCTCGAAAACTATGAAACCTCATAAACCGTGTCCAACCTCGGGTTTAGTAAGATCTCCCGTCGACATGTCCATAGTTCCAGGTTCACGGAGAAAATATCGCGTTTCTCCAGTTCTGCTCAACGTGCACGCAAAACGAAAAATATACTAAAATATTCGACGTTTCCGGAAAATTCTCAGAAAATTCTAAAAAATTACAAATATTATAAAACGACTATTCGTCATATAATTTTCTAATTTTTGAAGCGCTATAGTCGTTTTCTCGACTCTGCTTAAGTTTTGCGCAAAACGAGGATTATATTAAAATATTCGTCATTTCTGAAAAATTTTGAAAGAATTCACATAATTCACAAATATTAGAAAATGACTATTCGTGGTAAAATAAATAATTTCTGGAGCGTTACACTGACCTCAGCAATTCTCACTTCAAGTGTGTACGCAAAAACTAAATATATTAAAATATTCGACGTTTCAAAAATTCCTAAAAATCATGAATATTATAAAATAATTATTTATTATTAAACAAATATTTTTCAGGATGTTACACTTAACAGTTTGCAACCTTCTCTCAATGGCGAAAACTATGCTCGATAGGGGTGGAACAAAGCCCAGCCGGGCCAGCTTTGCCTTAAACGAGCCTGGCTCAGTATCACAAAGATAAGGCCCGAGCTTGGCTCTGTTAACCTGTAATAGGCCGATTTTTAAGGTCTGGCTTGGCCTTTTTAAAAGCCTGGCTTTGTCAGTGCTCATTTTAAAGGCCTACTTTGCAAAAAGGCCTTTAAATAGGCTAACAGCCTACATTTAAATAGGCTAACAGATTTTATATAACTAACAGGCTTAAGCCTTGAAATAGGCCAACAGGCCTAAGCCTTTATTTTTATTAAAATTTAATTAAAAAAATATTAATATATTATAATAAATTAATAATTATAATTATCATAATAATATATAATTAAACAGGCCGGCCTGTTAGGCCTAACAGGCTTGTTAGATGGCCTGAAGCCTAGCCTATTTAACTAAACAAGTTTTTAAAAAAGCCTTGACATGACTTATTAAATAGACAGGCCAGGCTAGGCCAGGCTTCAGACAGGCCAGGCCACAGGCCCCTGACGGGCGGCCTGGCCTATTTCCACCCCTAATGCTCGACAAGATCTCTACTTAACCTAGGCATTTCAATGTAATCCCATGCAAAGCAATCTTTATATTCCCTAATTAATTCAACAAGATTTTTTTTGAACTCCTTTAGAAAAATTGAACTCACAAATATAAGCCTTCTGTTTGTTTCAGTGCCAAAGTTTATTTCTTCCAAAAGATCTTCCACCTTTACACCTTGTCTTTCATTAAATCCTTTCTCAAAACCCAAAGGACCATCGTCTATTATACAATCTGACAATACACCTTCAGTGGTATACACAGCCCTGTCGGCCAAATAAGCCGACAGTCGATCCAACTGATTAACACTCATTGCTAGTGTTTGGCCGATCCATTTCGGCCTTATTCATTAGTCGAATGCCAAACTGATCCATTAAGCATGTTTCAAGTGCATCTTTGTCGATAACTCCATTATTTACCGTGACTAGCTTGACATTTGGAGCATAGATTTTAAAATCGACATGAAGCTGTTATAAATAGCAAGGGTTGTCATTTGCCTCTACTATTTCCACCTAATCATCTACATTCCAAAGAATAAGTTTCTGATGAATCGTCGATGGTATTGCTCCAACGGCATGTATCCAATCTCTCCCCAGTAAAAGATTGTAACTGGATTTTATTGGAATTACGACAAACAATGTTGACCTCTCAATGGATCCAACTTGTAAATTCAACATTACTACTCCGTCTGACAGGGAAGTTTTGCCACTGAAATCAGTAACAATCATGTTAGTTGCCATCAAATCAGACTTATTCTTCCCAAGTTTCTTTAACATTGCCCTTGGTATTAGATTGATAGCTGCCCCTTCGTCTATCAAAACTCTATTTGTCGGCTTGCCTTCTACCAAAGCCTTGATGTGCAATGGACGAAGATGAGTCTTTTGTTCCTTTGTTGGTTTTTCAAAATATGTTGTATTGTCGATCACAGTTAACATATTATCTTGACAGAAAAGCCAATGATTATCGAGGTCATCCAAGTCTTCTTCATTCTCTCCTATATATTCAATTTTGTGATACCCTTTGAATTCAGCAGGTATGACTAAAATTAAGTTCATATTCATTGACTTCAAGAATTCCCCTTCATCATATTCTTTATGACTTTTATATCCACCAAGCTTGAGGTACTCTTCCAATGGCAAACTACTATCCATAACCATTATGATATCATCCAGATCTTTGTTCAGATTGAAATCCATGTCGATTTGTTCATTATCACCATAGCCTAAAAGATCATCTGGATCTGTCAAGGCTTCAATAACTTCATCAACTGTCAAATCCATATCTATAATTTGGCAATTAGACTTCGTCAAATTTCTTTTTCCCTTGATCATGTCGAGCATTTTCTTTTTCAATTCGACATCTTGGTCAGGATCTTTCAGAACTTTTAAGATTTCTTCCTTCGACCAATCTTCATCATCACTATTGCTTTTGTCCCTAACTATTCCTCTTATCATCTTCTTAACTTTCAACCTAGCCATGTCCTTACTTTCATTAACTACTAAATTATTTTCCTTTGCTTCTTTTTCTGCTGCTACAAGTCCAATCGGCCATTTCCTTCTAACTTTGTTTAGAGCAGGTCCTTGAACTTGTTTCCCTTTCTTTATCTCTATAAGTTTTTCTTGTCGAAGATTGTTATTCTCATTCGACCATTCAATTTCCCTTGTTGTCGGCTCAACTGTGATTGCCCCCTTGTATCTGCAGATTCTTTTCTGACAATACTTTTCAATTTCTTATCATCTTTATTTTCATCAAGTGTTTGCTTAACTTCGACTACTAAACATCCCATTTTTGTTGGTTGTTCTTTGATAACTAAACCCTCAGTCAAACTCCTTCTTTTCTGGGCCTGTCTTAACCTCTGCAACCTTTTTTTTTGGCTCTTTGACATTGGTAAAGACTTTGATGGTCCTGCTACATCATGGCCGATCAAAACTTCATTTCGGTCAATTCTACCATGTTAATAATCTTCATTCCAGAATGGTTGATTTTTCTAAAACCTATTCTTCTTGGCAGCCGCGTTTCGTCGAAAATACGTATAACTTGCCATTGAAAATTTTTTAACCCATCTGTCCACAGTAACATTGGCAGGTGGTACTCTGGTCTCAGCTAGTCCGATGCAACTCGTGAGAAATGCATTGCTCCCTATAGATCCACTAGATGACTCGACCAACCAGCCATTCATATTAGGCCTTGGCATATAGACTGGCTTAGGTTTTGGAGTATAAACTGGCTTTGGAATATTGAAGGGCTGTAGTGGTTTTCCAACTTTCTTATCGAAAAACTTCTTTTTACTTTGTGAGTTACCCTTTTGCTCTTCAGCAGCTTTCTTTACAGCAAGTTCATCATACAGTGCATTGAATCTTGGACGCAACCTTACTTTGTCTTTTTCTTTCTTCCTTTCAAGGAAATTTTCAAGAGATTCTCCTGATTTGGGATAAACGTCCATTGCATCTTCCATGTCAATGTCAGATCCTTGTAAATTCCTTATGTTGATCATTCCAACATTTAAAGGAACCTGTTGATCGACGTATGAAATCCCAGCCTGAAACGGATCTGTATCAATTTTCATATCTGCCTTAGGCTTGTCAGTAAACTTCAAACGCCCATCCATTTGTGCTTTCTGAATCAAATCTCGAAAACGAATACATTCGTTAGTAACATGACCGAAATTATTATGAAACTTACACTATTTTTGATCTTTTATTTCATCAAATTTTAATAACTTATGGCCTTCTGACAATTTAATTTGTTTATCTTTTAACAATAAATCAAAGATTTTGTTGATTCTTATTACGTCAAATGTATATGTTTTTCTATTGACATAACTTATTTTTTCCTTATTTCTTGTAACCTGGAGAGCCTGACACACATAAGGAGGACCATTATGAAGTTCAGCAATGTTAACTTCAAATTCATCATTGCTATCTTCAGTTTCATTGTCGGATTCACCTAATCCGACGAATGCTACTTTCTCCCTTTTGAGGAATCTCTTTTATTTATGAACATTTTCAGCTTTTAGTTATTCTATTTGCCTAACCTTTTCACCTAGTTGGGCAAGATCAACTAAATGTTAGTTCACTAACTTTTTCCTTATGTAATAGTCTAAACCTCCTACAGCAATTTTACTATTTCTGCTTCAGGTATAGGAGTAAAACATCTACTCCTCATTTGTCGAAACCTAGATAAGTAATCTTCTATTGTTTCATTATACATTCTCTTAATATTGAAGGGATCTGTAAGCCCAACTTTCAAATCCCCTCTGAAGAATTGATCATGGAAACTTCTTTCTAATTGAGTCCAATAGTGTATTGAATTTGGTCTCAATGTCGAAAACCAAGAGAATGCATTTTTAGTAAGGGAACTTGGGAAAAATCTCATTTTGAAGCCTTCAATAATGGCCAATTCTCCCATTTCTATTGTATATTATGCGATATGTTCGACGGTGATTCTCCATTTTCACCAGTAAACTTTGAAAGTTTAGGAATTTTAATTCCTCTAGGTAATTCTGCTTGCTGTACCCACTCAGGAAATGCTGAAACAAAATAGGGTTGGTTGGCATATCCAACATTGAACCCAAATCTATTCAGCACCTGTTCCACTACTTGGTTTACATTTTGCTCAATTACTCGCTGCCCCCCAAGATTTTGTCGAAACAATCTCATGGCTGCATCATTTCTAGCCATTTGATCCTCATCACCTTGACGGAGCATATGGACATTCCAATATTCCAAGTGTGGCTGATTATTTTGCCTAGGTTGTTCTTGGTTTTGTTGGTTTTGTCCCCTATTTTCCTAAGTTATAACCATTTCTTTATTTACTCTAGGCTGGGTTCCTTGCACATTTTCATTGGCCAATGCACCTATTCCCAAAGCTTGATTTAGCCTTGCCATTTGCTGGGCCAATGCGCTACAAGCATAATTTGTGTTTTCCATGATTGGTGTAATCATAGCAGTCATTTGCTGAGTGAACATATGCACCATTTCATGATTACTTTCATTCGTTTGTTGTCGAAAACTAGCCAAAGAATTTGTAGTTGGCCCAGTTATATTCTGAGGAATATCTCTCGACATATTTGGAAATACAGGTCCCAAATTCAATATCTCCTGTCGAAAAGGAGTTGGATTACTTGAACTTGCAACTCCTATTCCTTATGTGGTAATCTCGTTTAAAAAGAAGCTTTTGATAAGTAACATGCAAAATGTAAAATGCAAAGAAGTTTTAAAGTGCAGAGAAAGTAAATTGCAAGAAATATAAAGTGCTGAAGATTAAAATGCAGAAAATAAAGGTGCAGAAAGTTTAAATGCAGGAAATGTAAAAGTGCAGTAAGTTTAAAGTGCAGAAAACGTAAAACGCATGAATTTAAAGTGCAGAAAAAGTAAAGAAATTTAAAGGACAAGACTTGAAAATAAAGAATTTAAAAAGATATTGCATTAATATAAATGACTGGAAATGAAAATGAAAGTCATACTTAGAGTCAAATCCGTTAATCTGCATGAGTGAGATGTTAGGATTGTATATCCAGTAAAACCACCATTTTTACATCGTGAATACTAGTATTTATAGGCAAAAAATAAAAATAACTGACTCCTAAGAAACTGACCACATTCATGGCAGTTATGTCACATTCCCACTAATATCTTAATTTTTGACAATAACTAACTCCTGTCGAATTCAGAATTAGTAACTTTTATTTTCGACGAAACCAACCCTTGGCCAGTTGAGAGTTGGCCACCACTTGAACCTCCATCTGGCTGTTGAGACCCTTATTTGTTGAATGTCTCAATGGTATCATCCGACTGAAAACATTATCTTCGTCGAATCATCTAACTTCGTTGAATATCACTTGTCTGTCGAGAATATCTTTGTCAAATTAGGACTTGTATTTTTTTACCCCCAACACCAAGTTATTTATCTTAAAAATTATTTACTTTTCATGAGTCATTTTGTTGTGGTCAAAATATTTCAACAAATGATATGAGCAAGCAATGATATGCTACGTGCGAAGTTTAAGTTACTGGAATTCATTGAAGAAAAAGTTTGACAAATACTTAGCACATGTCGAACGAAGGTATTGACAACAAACATTTAGAATTTGCTGATGTGCAAAGGCATATCTTCAACAAGTTAATTACTAGAGAAGTTTGACAAAGACAAAGTACTAACTAAATGTGCAAGCATAAGTTGTACCGACTTTGACAAGTTAGGATCAATAGTGAAGCATTGACGTCGAGACATATATTCGACAAAGAATAGTTAGCAAACTAGTGAAGAGCACTTGATAGCAAAACGTGAAGCAATTACCAAGTAGCATGATCAAAGTGTATGAGAGAGATGGCTGACATGGCAATGGAGCAGTTATAAGCACAAAAGGAAACTAAAGCACTTATAAAAGCACTTGTACATATTGTAAATAGTTGTACAGAAATAAATCATGTAAATAAATTGAATGTTTGACACCTATCAGACAACAGGTGGTAGTATTATGGCTTAGGATTTAAATTTTAGGAGGAAAATTTAGTATCTTATTGCCTATAAATACTAGTTAGAACTAACTACTCAGGGCTGGTTGCCACCTTCTAAGATGATAATAAGTGCGAATAAAACTTTTAAAGAAAGCTTTAAGAAACATAACATGCCAATAACTCACGAAAGCTTAAAGATATATATCAATTATTCAGTTATGTATCCATGTCTAACTTAAATATAAGTCATCAACCCAAGTTCGCTTTTAAAAATAAATCAAATATACTCATTTGCTCTCTTGATAAAAACATGCATATTTAGCAATCCCCTAAATACCTCCCCCAAATCAAATAAGCAAATCGCTACTCAATTTTTCACCAATTCGAGTCCACACCATGCCAAGGATCATTAGGATTTCTTTAGGTACATTTTATCATTTTTTTTCTTTTTCTCTATTTTTATTTCACATATTGAGACATAGACTCAACAAGTGCTCAAACTCAAGACTGTACACCTTATCCGCAAATGAAAAGCTCTTGCTGAAGGATTTAAATTAATAATCATACCTCAAACCCACATATCAAGAACTCTTATTCCCGTCTAATCCAAACTACACACTTTTTATTTGTTTACTTTTCATTTTCATTACCCCAAACTTGTTTTCTTTTATACCCTTTGGTGGATCATATAAAAATTTTTTTGATAGCTTAATTTCCTTAACGTACTGCTTCCTAAAACTTCACTTCTAAAAAGAGTAAAAGAGTTGTGTAAAAACTAGGGAGGCAAATAGGAAATAACATCATACATGATTGCAGGATTTAAGGATGCAAACCTAAGTGTAGGTTGTCTCAAGTAATAAATTTCTCGGGAGTCCGAGGTCGATCCACAGAGAATTGATGAAGGAAAATTAATTGATGTAAGAAAATGATTTATCACAATACCAAAAGTAATAAAAGATGTTCACAAATGAATTTAAGAACTTGCTTGGGTTAGGAGATCTACTCTTAGTAATAAATTAAAGGCAAAATTATTTTTCTTTATAACTCAATTGAAATCCATACACAACGGAGGTTCCAATCAGAAAATATAACATTCAAAGTTCAATTATATATGATATCATATTATGATTCCTTTAATTATCTACCAACATTTGTAAATGAGTTCAAGTATTCACTATGCCAATCCTATTGTCTACAATAAATGAAGATCTCCATTATACAAAGAAGGTTTTTAAATTGATTGGAAACAAAATACAATACATATAATGTCCATTTGATAATATATCATTTAAGCACAAGAAATAGAATAATCTAACCTTATTTCATTACCAAGAGCTTCACTCTTTTACCCAAGCAAGATGAAGATTTAGTTACTCATAGATAAGAAGAAAGAAAGAGAGAAGAAGAGAAAGATGAACATAGCTTCAATTTAGAGTAAGAGAAAATTATAACAAAAAAACAATAAACAAGTATAACCATAACTTCTAAAAACTAAACCTAACACCAAGAGCATCAAATGATCAGCCAATGGTGCCTTTTATAGAGGATTAGGGATACAAAATGACAAGGGGGGTGATTAAGAGTCGGTGGATGAGTGGGTGAATGAGTGGAAAATGCCAAATGATGAGTTGGTGAGTGGAAAATTATTGAGATTCTTTGTCTCTGAAATCATTCAGTACCGATCTCATGGATGCCATCAGAATGAAGTAATGTGGTCTTCATAAAAGTTGTAGCATTTTGTCTCAGCTTTCTAATGCCACCAAGATCAACCAAAAATTCGTTTTACATCCCAAGATATGACCCAGTTACTGTAGACTGTTCAGGCCCAGTTTTAACACCTCTATTTTGACTTCCATACTCAATATCACCTCCACGCTATCCGAATGAGCTCTTGTGTTCTTCATGAAAGTTGTAGATATGGGTCTTAACTTTTAAATGTCCAAATTTCAGCCCAAGATAATTCCTACAGCTCAAGTTATACTCTAATTACTGCACATTATTCAGGTTCCAATCACAAAACCTGTGCTCTGACTTCTAAGCCAATTTAGCTTCACTAGATGTTTGAATTTTACCTGGAGCTCTCATGAAAGTTGTAGAGCTCTCTCTTATCTTTCCTACAAAGTAATATACATAATTTTTACTCATCTAGAACTCAAGATATGACGGAAATACAGAAACAATGTAAGACCTAAATAATGCTGAAAAAATCAATTTAGTCCAATTTGAGTCCAAACTTACAAAACATAACCAGGCTTAATCAATTAAGTACATGGAGAATGTAAATGACTAAAAATTAGGGTTTATTAATGTATAAAATATGTGATCATCAAATTCTCGCGCACTTAGTTTTTTACACTCCTGGGCAAAACACATATGACCAAAGTTAGGAAACAAAGAAAAATGACATAGACTCAAAAACTAAAAACTCTAAAAGACTCGATGAAGCAAGAAGAGCAATCAGAAATTCAAGGGATCAAAGCATTAATAAGGTAACATTTCTTCACATCTCAAACCAACAAGCAAGGAAACTTTAGTTGAAAAGAATGAATCAAGAATGATAGATCCTCACAGAATTCACTCTCAATCTCTCAAGTGTTTAAAAGGTACGTATTTCACTCTATTCAACCCATGAACAATTGCACTACCATAAGCTTGCTTATCTTCTACTTCTCCGCTACTCAAAACACATGCATACAAAAATCAAGAGGACTTTATTCAAGGTTGTAATGGGGTCATGGTAAAGGAGAGGGGATAATATGGATATGAGAAGATAAATACCAAAGAGAATAAAAGAGCATTATGGTACAGTTAGAGTGGAGAAAATGTTTGAGAACATTCATCATAAAGGACAATCACCAATATTTGACTAATGTTTTGTTGAAGATCAATCCCAAATTGGTGAATTGAATTCATTGTTAGGCCTGAACCTTCTCATTTTCTTCCTGTTGTTTCCAAGCATCCACCTTTATTCTAGACTCTGATAATTCTTTGATTGCAACAGTGGTCAGTTCTTTTTTTTTTTTTTTATCATTTTGCACACACACCCCCACACTTATTCAAGAACAAAGCCAATGTTTTTTTATTCCCTAAGGTTGGGTAAAACATGTTTTTTTTTGAAGACACGTAATGAGCTAAAAACAAGGAATGGTCATATAAGCTCAAAGGGGTTACACAAGGGAAAACATACAAGGATGCCTATTTGGTCAAAGTAGCTATTTCAAAATGCCTCAATCATATTTATGTATGCATGTGAAAATGTAGCCTAAAAAAGAATCAAAGCAAGTTCTAGAGTAACAATTCCATGAGTGAAAATCACACAAGAAAGAAGAGAATGGTACATATATTCAATCCATTAATCAATAGGCTCAAAATCTCACAAGGTATCTTTCTATCATTCTCAATCCACCATATCAACATTCATATTCAAGCTTGTGATTTTTAAGAAAGAAGACAATTTATGCTAAGATCCAAGAATCCATTTGCTACTTCTGCATAAAATAATTATCTCATCAACTAAGATGTGTCTCAAGAGTAAAATTACCTCCAAGGCAAAATTTACTCCTTACTCTGCCATCCTTAATTAGTTTTACTATGAATAGATTTCTGATAGTCATATCACTAAACATACTTCCCAATTTAGATGCGTCTCAGAAGTAAAATTACTCCTTACTCTGCCATCATTCATTGGTTTAGTAAGTCCATGACAATCATATCATATTTCCCCAAAAAAGAAATTTTTTTTTTTGGTCAACTATCCTTTCCCCCAACTAGATCACAACATTGTCCTTAATGTTAAAATATAGATGAGTAAAGGATAGAAGATATTACCTATTGGAGAAATCTGACACAAATTTAAATAAAAACAAAGTACAATAAATCAAATCAAAGGTAAAGAAAAGTTATAAACAAAGTGTCAGATCTGACTTTCTTTTCATCTTGCTTCCATCACTGCTTCCTACTGACCAATCTATCTAAGCTATTGCTGGGTCAGATTTATGAACAAAAGCTTCTAATTTGTCAATCAACTTATCAATAGTGGAAGCAGAGATAAGAACTTGTCTTACCGAAGGTGTGATAAATTTCTGTTCCACAACATGGTCTAGAAAAAGTAACAAAATATCAAAGAAATTATTTACATTCAACAAACCTATGGGTTTATGGTGGATGTTCAGTTGGGCCCAAGAGCCAATTTGAAAAACTTCTTCCAAAGTACCAAAATCACCTGGTAAGGCAATGAATGCACCAGAGTTTTCAAGCATTATCTTCATTCGTTCATGCATTAATGATACCTTAAGTTCCTCCCTAATTGTCTTTCTTGTGATGTTCTGTTGAGCTAAAGGTTTAGGAATGACACCTAAAACCTGACTGCCTCCTATATATACAACAAGTGATACATCCCCCATTAACCCACGGCAACCACCCCCATATACAAGATGAATTTTTCTCGCAGCAAGTGATCGATCAAGAGTGGTAGTTGTGTTTACATACTCTAAACCCTTCCCATACTTAGACCCACAAAATACACATATATTTTTAAGTTGACGAACAAAAACACCTTCTATTTCTATACTCACCTTCCCCTTGAATGATTATGAGTTAGAAGAAAATAGAGAAAATGGAGTGTTTAAATAGGAAAAAGAATGGAAAGGATAATAATAATACCTATAAGGGTAGGTTAGTTGTTGTTAGAAAAGTTTGAAATTAAGAAACACGTAACCTTTTTTTTTAAATTTTTTTTTGTTTTTTGTTTTTTTTTACTTTTTTTTTTGTTTTTTTTTAATTCAAGAAAACCATCAAGTAAAGAAGTCTAGAAACTCCTGAAGGACCCTGTTCAAAGGATCGTATGTCCAAAACCAAAATGCAGCAAAATCATACAAAGATAAAAGAAATATAATAGCAAATGATGACATACCTTTATGTACAGTTTTCATGGCGTATCTTTATACTGCGTGTCACCAGTGCAGTAGACGCTCACGTCCGTTTATTCGAAGAAAAGAGAAACAAGAAATCATCGTGGGTTTCCATGTTAGGTCTGGAACCTGGAGAGCTCACACTTGGGCTCGTAATATCAATAAAGATGCTAAAATCTGAAACCCGTAATGTTCAAGATCCAGAACGTCCCATCCTAGGGCGCTGAGAGCCCCTTCTAATAAAAGGGAGGATCAAGCTCAGATGTCTCATACGCTTTGGCAGCCGCGGGTTACTTCTCACTAATAACCAGAGTGAGACGCTTCTGCTTGTCCATCAACTCCACAGTGCCTAGATGGTAAACATTGAGTTATAGAGTGCGGCTCTCTACAGAGCATGGTACACAAACCTTTTTTAAGGACCAGCGTGCAAAGGTCCACCTCAAGTCAATGACGGGTCGCCAAAAGTTGGGCTTTCACAACTAATTAAAGTCATGGTACTCCTTCCGGATCGCCTTTGTTCAAATATTTTTTTTTAAGAAAACATGAAGAAGAAGAAGAAGAAGAAGAAGAAGAAGAAGAAGAAGAAGAAGAAGAAGAAGAAGAAGAAGAAGAAGATAATATGTACAGATTGTTGTGGATATGGCTCACATCTGCCTCTGGTTTAACGTCCAGTAACGACTTAAACGCCTTCTATGCGTCGAGGATAAGCTTCCCATCCAATTTTCTTATAAATTGGCAACAGGGTCTTTTAGAGTCAAATTCCCAACACTGTAGCGTTTTTCTTCATCTTTGAAGAGATTCCACAAATTAAGAAGTTCATGATGCACCAATCCACAAGAATGCGTCTTAAGAGTCAATAAGATATCATCTAATGACTCCTTACTCAGTCCATTCTTAATGAAGAAAATTTTATCTTCTCTTTTTGTGGAAACCATCCCCAAAGAACGACATCGCTTGTTACAATTCCATCGTCCACATTTGTGACAGACTTGTAAACTTTTTGCTCTTATCCTTTTAGAATACAGACTTCTTTCAAGACCTGGCATGTATGAGTCAAATGAAATTGAAGACTCACCTGCTAGTCAGACCTTTGCTTCAATTATCCAGCGTACATCTTCTGGTATACTCTTGTGCATTAACAGTCTCAATCTTTCACATCTAACTTTGTAGATTTTTTTCAGAGCATTTTGAGGGAGAGAAAGAAAATGTTTTATTAGGTTTGAAAGAATGACATCCATTTTAAAGGAGAAGAAGGATTCAGTTATTTTGGAAAATTGAAAAATAAACGGACTTGAGAGTCACAGAGTACCATTATCCACCACTTAACCGGCAACACAAAGAACTGCAAAAAGAAGGCAACAAAATTAGAGTGAATTCTATTCATAACAAGGATAAAAAGAGAGGTGAATTTTACCTCATCAACTTGGTTTTCCAGAAATGGTTTGATCCTTTGTCCATTGACTTTAAACACATTACCATTCCTAGGATTCTCAATATCTACGGCCCCATGAGGATACACATGTTTGACAACAAAAGGACCACTCCACCTAGATCTCAATTTTCCAGGAAATAGGTGTAGACGAGAATTACAAAGCAGAACTTTTTGACCAATTTCAAAAGATTTTCTCAAAATTGTCTTGTCATGAAAAGCTTTTGTTCTGGCTTTATAAATCTTTGAGTTCTCATATGCATCATTTCTCAATTCCTCAAGTTCATTTAATTGTAATTTGCATATTTTGCAAGCATCATCAAGATTTAAATTGAAAGCTTTAATGGCCCAAAATGCTTTATGTTCCAATTCTATAGGCAAGTGACAAGGTTTTCCATAGACTAACTGATAGGGTGACATGCCCAAAGATGTTTTGAAAGTAGTACAGTAAGCCCAAAGTGCATCGTTTAATCTTAAAGACCAATCTTTACAATTTGGGTTAACCATTTTTTTCAAAATTTGTTTGATCTCCCTATTTGTCAATTCAACTTGTCCACTTGTCTGAGAGAAATAAGAGGTGGCAATTTTGTGTGTAATACCATATTTTTTCATTAACGATTCAAATGGTTTATTGCAAAAATGTGTTCCCCCATCACTGATGATAACTCGAGGGATTCCAAATCGACACAAGATATTTTCTTTTAAAAATTTGAGAACAGTTTTATGATCATTGTGTCGACATAGAATTGCCTCAATCCATTTTGAGACATAATCAACTGCAACCAAAATATACATAAATCCAAATGAGGATGGAAATGGACCCATGAAATCAATTCCCCAATAATCAAAAAATTCAATGACAAGGATAGGGTTTAGAGACATCATGTTTCTTTATGAAATTGAGTCCATCTTTTGACAATTTTCACAATTTTTGCAAAAAGTATAGCAGTCCTTAAATAAAGTAGGCCAATAAAATCTGCATTGCAAGATTTTCGCAGCTGTTTTCTTTGAAGAAAAGTGACCTCCACATGCTTCTGAGTGACAAAATTTAATGACACTACCTACCACATTGTCGGGCACACATCTCCGAAAGATTTGGTTAGGACAATATTTGAATAAGTATGGATCATCCCAATAAAAATTTTTCACCTCTGTCAAAAATTTCTTTCTATTTTGGTGCGCCCATTGAGGCGGCATCTTTTCTATTACAAGAAAGTTGACTATGTTAGCAAGCCAAGGCATGGAATTGATAGAAAATAAAAAATTATCAGGAAAAGAATCATTGATGGATGTGCTATCAAAAGGTAAGCCTGTTGTAAGTCTTGACAAATGATCAACGACAACATTTTCGGCTCTTTTCTTATCTTTTATTGTGATGTTGAATTCTTGAAGCAACAAGATCCATCGTATCAATCTTGGTTTGGCATCCTGCTTAGACATCAAATATCTAATAATAGCATGATCGGTGAAAATCACAATAGAAGAACCAATTAAGTATGATCGAAATTTATCCAGTGCAAAAATTATAGCAAGTAGCTCTTTTTCAGCAGTGGTGTAATTCATTTGTGCACTATTTAATGTTCTACTTGTGTAACAAATCACATGAGGCTTACCTTCCTTTCTTTGGCCTAAAACAGCGCCCACAGCAAAATCACTAGCATCACACATTAACTCAAAAGGCAAAGACTAGTCAGGAGATTACATGATAGGAGCAGATGTCAGAAGACCAATTAATTTTTCAAAAGATTTTTGACATTCTTTAGTCCAATCAAATGGTGCATCTTTTAATAGAAGACTACATAATGGTCTAGATATGGCAATAAAGTCCTTTATGAATCTTCTGTAAAATCCTGCATGTCCTAAAAAAGAACGAACTTCTCTGATTGTTTTTGGGGAAGGCAAATGAGCAATTAATTCAACTTTGGCCTCATCAACTTCAATTCCTTTAGAAGATATCATACGACCTAACACTATTGCTGAGGTAACCATGTAATGACATTTTTCCCAGTTTAACACAAATCCTTTCTCTTCACATCTTTTAAGAACTTTTTCTAAATTATCAAGACAATTTTCAAAAGAATTTCCAAAAACTGTCAGATCATCCATGAAAACCTCTAAATAATGCTCAATCATGTCACTAAAAATGCTTAACATGCATCTTTGAAATGTTGCTAGAGCATTACAAAGGCCAAAAAGCATTTTTCTATATACAAAAGTACCAAATGGACATGTAAAAGTGATTTTTTCTTGATCTTCCAATGCAATTGGTATTTGATTATAACCTGAAAAACCATCAAGAAAACAGTAGTATGGATGTCCTGCTACCCTTTCCAAAATTTGATCAAGAAATAGCAAGGGGAAATGATCTTTCCTAATAGCAGCATTCAATTTTCAAAAATCAATGCACATACGCCAACTAGATGAGACTCGCGTAGGTATTAATTCACCTTTATCATTTTCAATCACTGTTATTCCAGATTTCTTAGGCACAACTTGTGTAGGGCTTACCCATTGACTATCAGAGATATGATAGATAATTCCAACATCAAGCAATTTAAGGACTTCAACTTTAACTACCTCTTTCATGTGCTTATTTAATCTTCTTTGAGGTTGTTGAGAAATTTTAGCATTATCCTCTAAATGTATTATATGTATACAAATTAATGGATTAATGCCTTTTATGTCTTTTAATGTCCATCCAATTGCACTTTTATGCCTTTTAAGTACTTCTGTTAACATACCTTCTTGTTCTTAGTAAGAGACGAGAAAATTACCACTAGAAAGTTTTGCTCTTCTCCCAAAAATGTGTACTTCAACTCAGCTTGTAATGACTTTAGTTCCGGTATGGGTACTTCTTCTTGGGCATTATCATTCATGGGTTTTAGCTCTTCAAATCTTGGCTTCCATCCCTTGTACTTCATTACCTATGTACAATCAAGCAAAGAGCATATTTCAGAGATATCATCTTCTAGTTGCATGCCTAACTCAAATGAATTGACTAAACAAATTTCTAATGGGTCAGAAGAACTCCTTGTTTGAAGATGATCATCTATAATGGCTTCAATTCCTTCAACTTCCTCCTTTTCATCAAGGACTTCCTGTGGTTGCTTGCACATGTTAAAAACATTGAGCTCCAATGTCATGTTTCCAAATGTTAGCTTCACCACTCCATTTCTACAATTTATCAAAGCATTT
The DNA here is from genome assembly GCA_029884605.1 of Ormosia emarginata. NCBI lineage: Eukaryota > Viridiplantae > Streptophyta > Magnoliopsida > Fabales > Fabaceae > Ormosia > Ormosia emarginata. Next base: position 17,739,901 of record JAQQTP010000068.1, on the reverse strand, counting down.
GATGTTGCTAAAAATAGATAGCCTAAAATAACAAGAATTGACTTATAACTATCAACCATAGGTTCAGTATCCAAGACAATAAAATCCATAGGATATATGAATTTATCAACTTGAACTAACACATCTTTCACTATTCCTCTTGGAATTTTAATTAATCTATCGGTAAGTAGAAGAGTTACAGAAGTTAGTTTTAACTCACCTAAGTTGAGTTGTTGATAAACTGAATATGGAAGCAAATTGATACTAGCACCAAGATCAAGTAAAGCTTTTTCAATTTTATGTTCTCTAATAATGCATGAAACTATAGGACAACCAGGGTCTTTATATTTCAATGCATTATTATTCTGAAGTATGGAGCTTACCTGTTCAGCTGAAAATGCTTTCTTTTTCACATTTAGTTTCCTTTTAACAGTGCTCAAGTCCTTCAAATATTTGGCATAACAAGGAATCTGTTTGATGGCATCTAACAAAGGAATATTAATCTTCACTTGTTTCAAAATTTCAAAAATTTCAGTGTGGTGGTCCAATTTCTTTGGATTATTCAATGCTTGAGGAAATGGGGGTAAAGGCGAGAGTTTAATCTCCTTTTGGTTAGCTTTTTCATTTTCTTAGGTAATTGGTTCATCTTCTTTCTCACAAGGTTCAAGAATTTATTTTTCAACAACCTTTCCACTCCTAAGAGTTATCACTAACTTGACTTGATCCATTTGTTAGTTTTCAGAACTCCCCTCATTTAGACTGTACTGACCCTTGGGATTTGGTTGAGGTTGAGAAGGAAATTTTTCTTTCTCGTAAATGGTGAGTGCAGAAGAAAGTTTAGCAAGAGTATCTTTTATGTCATTCAGGGTTTGATTATTTTGTTTATTAATGACCTCTTGCTTTTCTATGAATGCATGCAATGTTTCTTCAAGGTTTTTCCTATATGGTGGGACATAAGGTGCATATCCTTGAGAATTTTGAGAGTCTTGTTGTGCCTGAGGAGGTGGTGGTTGCACAAATTGTGACTGATTATTATTCCTCCAGCTGAAGTTCGGGTGATTTCTCCATCGCGGATTGTATGTATCTGAAAAAGAAGAAGTAAATGACTTTTTAAAATTATTCATTACATTTACTTGCTCATGTACACTTTCTTTAAAAATAGGAATATTTAGATATTCATGTTTTGAGTGTCCTAAGTCATCACAAATGCCACAAATTTCTTCATTTTGCACAGATTTGATTTCTTTTTCTTTTCTTAGTTCCATGGCTTCAACCTTTCTAGCCAAACTGGCAAACCTAGCATTTAGATCTTCCTCTTGACTAAGGTAATATTTTCCTTTATTAGCACTTGCAAGGTCAGATCTAATTGAATTTTTAGAAAGGTTAATACTATGCCAAGATTGAGAATTTTTAGCTAACTGGTTTAAATAGTCTAAAGCTTCATCAGGTTCTTTATCAAGAAACTCACCATTACACATTGTTTCCACAAATTATTTTGTTTCAAGTGTTAAACCTTCATAAAAGAAGTTTATAGTGTGCCATTTTTCAAAACCATGATGTGGGCAAGAATTTAACAAATCTTTAAACCATTCCCAACATTGAAAATATGCTTCATTTGAATTTTGAGAAAAATTTTGGATTTGTCTTTTCATAGCATTGGTTTTATGTGTTGGAAAAAATTTCTTTAAGAACTCACCTTGCATTTCTTGTCATGTGCCAATTGATCTTGGTTTCAAAGTGTTAAGCCAAGATTTTGCTTTATCTTTTAAATAAAAAAGAAGCAATTTAAGCTTAACTATCTCTTCAGTGCAATTTTGGTCATTGAAAGCAATACTTACTTCCTCAAATTCTTTTAGATGTAAATATGGACTTTCAGATTCTAAACAATGAAAATTACGAAGTAAAGAAATCATACTTGACTTAAATCTAAAATTGTTGGGTTGAGTGGAAAGATAAAACATGATGGACTAGAATTTTGAGGTGGTTGCAAATATTGATGCATGGTTCGCAACGGTTGATTTTCATATTCATCATGTACACTTTCATTTTCAACCATTGTGTCAATTGTGTGTGATTGTGATTCAAACATATCAATATATAAAGTACCAGGATTAATTTTAACTAAACGACCAGAATTTAAATCACGATACTAATTAAGCATAAATAAATGACTTAAAATAGAAAAAATAATGTACAAGTCGGTAGTTTACACCAGCCATTAAATATTAATAAAGATGTGATATAAACCAACCACCCAATAAATATTAACAAGTAAAAAGTTAGATAACTGATAAATTAAAAAGTTAGATAATTAGAGAATTAATAATTAGTAAGTTAGAAAGTGCAGAAAGTAAAATGCAAAAAATAAATTTAAAATATAAAAATCGGAGAGAGGCAGAGCCCTACCAAAGCCGGCAAAAGAGAAAAGAAGAAGAAAGATTATTTTGTTATGTTAGAAAGCAATAATAAATAATAAAAATTAAAAAGTTAGAGAACAGAAATTAAAAGACATAAATTAAAAGTTATAAAGTTAGTATGTTAGTAAGTTAGTAGGTTAGTAAGTTAGATAGTTAGAAAGTTAGAGAGTTAGTAAAGAAACCGAAGGATCGGCAAGCCAATCTTTTGCTTCGGTGAGGGAGAAGAGAGAATAGATTTTATTAAAAGATGAGAACCTCAATAAATTAAAACTTCAAGTCAAGTCCCCGACAATGGTGCCAAAAACGTGATTACAGGATTTAAGGATGCAAACTCAAGTGCAGGTTATCTCAAGCAATAAATTTCTCAGGAGTCCGAGTTCGATCCACAGGGAATTGATGAAGAAAAATTAATTGAGGTAAGAAAAGGATTTGTCACAACACCAAAAGTAATAAAAGATGTTCGCAAAAGAATTTAAGAACTTGCTTGGATTAGGAGATCCACTCTTGGTAATAAATTAAATGTAAGATTATTTCTCTTTATAACTCAATTGAAATCCACACCTAACGGAGGTTCCAATAGGAAAATATAACATTCAAAGTTCAATTATATATGTAATCATATTATGATTCCTTTAATTATCTACCAATATTTGTAAATAAGTTCAAGCATTCACTATGCCAATCCTATTGTCTACAATAAATCAAGATCTCCATTATGCAAAGAAGGTTTCTAAATTGATTGGAAACAAAATATAACACATATAATATCCCTTTGATAATATATCATTTAAGCACAAGAAATAGAATAATCTAACCTTATTTCATTACCAAGAGCTTCACTCTTTGACCCAAATAAGATGAAGATTTAGTTACTCATAGATAAGAAGAAAGAAAAAGAGAAGAAGAGAAAGATGAACATAGCTTCAATTTAGAGCAAGAGAAAATTACAACAAAAGAAAATAATAAACAAGCATAATCATAACTTCTAAAAACTAAGCCTAACACTAAGAGCACCAAATGATCAGCTAATGGTGCCTTTTATAGAGGATTAGGGATACAAAATGACAAGGGGGGTGATTAAGAGTAGGTGGATGAGTGGGTGAATGAGTGAAAAATGCCAAATGGTGAGTTAGTGAGTGGAAAATTATTGAGATTCTTTGTCTCTGAAATCATTTAGTACTGATCTCATGGATGCCATCAGAATGAAGCAACGTGGTCTTTATAAAAGTTGTTGCATTTTGTCTCAGCTTTCTAATTTCACCAAGATCAACCAAAAATTAGTCTTATAACCCAAAATATGACCCAATTACTACAGACTGTTTAGGCCTAGTTTCCGCACCTCTGTTTTGACTTCCAGACCTAATATCACTTCCAAGCTGTCCGAATGAGCTCTTGGTGTTAGGCTTAGTTTTTAGAAGTTATGGTTATGCTTGTTTATTATTTTCCTTTGTTGTAATTTTCTCTTGCTCTAAATTAAAGCTATGTTCATCTTTATCTTCTTCTCTCTTTCTTTCTTCTTGTCTATGAGTAACTAAATCTTCATCTTGCTTGGGTGAAAGTGAAGCTCTTGGTAATGAAATAAGGTTAGATTATTCTATTTATTGTGCTTAAATGATATATTATCAAATGGACATTATATGTGTTATATTTTGTTTCCAATCAATTTAGAAACCTTCTTTGTATAATGGAGATCTTCATTTATTGTAGACAATAGGATTGGCACAGTAAATGCTTGAACTCATTTACAAATGTTGGTAGATGATTAAAGGAATCATAATATGATTACATATATAATTGAACTTTGAATGTTATATTTTCTGATTGGAACCTCTGTTGTGTGTGGATTTCAATTGAGTTATAAAGAGAAATAATCTTGCCTTTAATTTATTACCAAGAGTGGAACTCCTAACCAAAGCAAGTTCTTAAATTCATTTGTGAACATCTTTTATTACTTTTGGTGTTGTGACAAATCCTTTTCTTACCTCAATTAATTTTTCTTCATCAATTCCCTATGGATCGATCTTGAACTCCCGAGAAATTTATTACGTGAGATAACCTGCACTTAGGTTTGCATCCTTTAAATCCCGCATTCAAGGTTTTGGCGACGTTGCCGGTACTCTTGGTGTTAGGCTTAGTTTTTAGAAGTTATGGTTATGCTTGTTTATTGTTTTCTTTTATTGTAATTTTCTCTTGCTCTAAATTAAAGCTATGTTCATCTTTCTCTTCTTCTCTATTTCTTTCTTCTTGGCTATGAGTAACTAAATCTTCATCTTGCTTGGGTGAAAGAATGAAGCTCTTGGCAATGAAATAAGGTTAGATTATTCTATTTATTGTGCTTAAATGATATATTATCAAATGGACATTATATGTGTTGTATTTTGTTTCCAATCAATTTAGAAACCTTGTTTGTATAATGGAGTGACACAGTGAATGCTTGAACTCATTTACAAATGTTGGTAGATAATTAAAGGAATCATAATATGATTACATATATAATTAAACTTTGAATATTATATTTTCTGATTAGAACCTCCGTTGTGTGTGGATTTCAATTGAGTTATAAAGATAAATAATCTTGCCTTTAATTTATTACCAAAAGTGGATCTCCTAACCTAAGCAAGTTCTTAAATTCATTTGTGAATATCTTTTATTACTTTTGGTGTTGTGACAAATCCTTTTCTTACCTCAATTAATTTTTCTTCATTAATTCCCTGTGGATTGACCTCGGAAGCCTAACACCAAGAGTACCAAATGATCAGCCAATGGTGCCTTTTATAAAGGATTTAGGATACAAAATGACAAGGGGGCTGATTAAGAGTAGGTGTATGAGTGGGTGAACAAGTAGAAAATGCCAAATGGTGAGTTGGTGAGTGAAAAATCATTGAGATTCTTTGTCTCCGAAATCATTCAGTGTTGATCTCATAGATGCCATCAGAATGAAGCAATATGGTCTTCATAAAAGTTGTATCATTTTGTCTCAGCTTTCCAATGCCACCAAGATCAACCAAAAATTCGTCCTACAGCCCAAGATATGACCCAATTACTGCAGACTATTTAGGCCTAGTTTCAACACCTCTGTTTTGACTTCCAGACCTAATATCACCTCCAAGCTATCTGAATGAGCTCTTGTGTTTTTCATGAAAGTTGTAGATATGGGTCTTAACTTTCAGATTTCCAAATTTCAGCTCAAGATAATTCCTACAGCCCGAGTTATGCTCTAATTACTGCACATTGTTCAAGTTCCACAAAACCCATGCTCTGACTTCTAAGCCCATTTAGCTTCACTAGATGCCCGAATTTTACCTGGAGCTCTTCATGAAAGTTGTAGAGCTCTCTCTCATCTTTCCTACAAGGTAAGATACATAATTTTTACACATCTAGAATTCAAGATATGGTGGAAATATAGAAACAGTGTAAGACTCAAATAATGCTAAAAAAATCAATTAAGTCTAATTTGAGTCCAAACTTACAAAACATAACCAGACTTAATCAATTAAGTACATAGAGAGTGTAAATGACTAAAAATGAGAGTTTATTAATGTATAAAATATGTGATTATCAATACACATATGCCAATTCAAGAGCTTATAAATCTAATGAAACAAGTTTTATGATCACAAGTGAAAGTTGATAGAATGCATCAAGTGAACATAAATAACAATCATGAATTTTCTTCTACTCACACTTTTCAAAGATATTGACACATCGCATTTCTTTTAGATTTTTTCAACCATCTATCATTGCAACTTTTTTTCTTAAATAGGTTTGAATTTTGAAAAAGAAACAAACTAACTACTTTTTTTTTAATTTTTTGTTTTGTTCTTTTCTATGGATGACTCGATTTACATCTCCATAAGAAGTCTTCAAACTCAAGAAGATACTTAAGCTGACTCCATAAAACACTAATGATAAGCAAAGCAAAACAATTAAAAACAAATGTGAACACTCTATTTTGACCGGGTTATTATAAGTATTTTAAAAAAATTCTAAAATTTAAAAAAAGATAGAAAAGGTGGAGGGGAAATAAAGTAGCCTAATTCACAATTCTCATCGTCCAACTCCCAACTAAGGATCATCTCATCCAAGTCCAATTCTTGACCCAATGAAAGTCTTCATGCCCAATAAAAATTAAAATTAAAAACAAAAAGAGACAGAGAAATGAAAATGGGGGATATATTTTTAATGAGAAATCATAATTTGATATTCTTGAAAAATAATTGAGGGATATACTTTTAATAAGAAATCATGATTTGATATTCTTAAAAAATAATTGGGGGATGTGCTTTTATTGAGGAATTATGATTTGCTACTCTAAAAAATTAAATTCAAGATTTAAAAGGAAAGAATTGAAATTAAGAGATTGTGATGACTTAATCAAAAAGGAAATGGGGGAATGTGTTTTAAATGAGAGATCATGATTCAATTTTCTTAAAATAAATAAATCATGGAATAATTTAAGAGACTGATTTTGTTGAAATTTTTTGTGATCAATTATCATTTAATGTGTTGATATTTACATAAAAATTAGGATTTTTATTAATTGTCTATAAACAGAACCCGTACCCATTCACAAGGAGGACGATTACACACAATAACACTCAAGAAGGGGAGAATAGTTTGAGATGCATGGAGCTTTGGTGAGATACTTGACCAAGAACGTGAGAGATGAAGAGTTGAAATAAGGGTCTTTTTGGGGCTAAAGATTTTTGCTTCTCATCATTCTCTTTTGATTTAAGACTGGTTCATAAGGCGTATTTTAAATGGGGCGAAATTAATAAATATATCTCTTGGCATTAAAGTTCAATTATTCTTCCTCTTTATTCACTAATCTTTTTTTCTTTTAAATTTCTGTTTCTTTTTTGCCTATTTAATTTTTTTTGAATAAGTCAAGCGATGTTTCCACTTATTCCTTGTTGTTCATGTTTTCTTTCATTTTATTGTTTTTAGTAACAAAAATTTTAAAAATAAAATAAAATAAATAGAGTCATTTTTTTTACTTGACATCTAACTATTAGAGTTTTCTTCAAATTTCCTCTTCCCAACTTTCTTGTAACAATTTATAAATTACACAGTACACTCCTTTTAAAAATCAAAGCATCATAACTCAAGATTTTGGGTAACATCCCTAGCATTACGCCGAGCTTCACCTTTCAAAATTTAAAAGATTAGCTGAGGCATGACGACTTGTTAATTTAAATTTTTGAAATCAAATTATTATTTTTTAAATAAAATAAATCACCATTTTTAAATCATTAAAATTAACTAACTCAACAAATTTTTTAAGAACTATGTGGCTTTAAGTTCTCTATTACACCAGGGGATATGCAAGAACGCAAGTCAAGCCAACATTATTTTTTCTTAATTTAGTTTCTTCTATTTTATTTTTTTGTTTTTTAAAAAAATAGGATAAAATAAATATATGAGGATTATTAGTAAAATACACAATTAACTTAAGATAACTATTTTAGCACGAATGTATCAGATGTGTTATGGGCTTAAGTCTCCTTCCCTATCCATAATTAGACTCTCGAATTCGATTTTTAAACGTAGACCAAATTTTTTAAGTTTTCCAATTTTTTTCTAATTAAAATAAAATTACAGGCGACTTCCTAATTTTTCAAATTTAGTCGTTATTGTTGTCGCGATTCCAGTTGCAACAGTTAGCGACTCTACTGGATACCATAAGAGAGTCAAATCCATTATAATCACTTGTATAAATCATTAATAACCTTTTGTTTGTTTTATTCCTTTATTTGTTTGTTTAATTTTTGTAAAGTTTGTTATTGTAAATACTTTTTGTTACTCCTTCTTTTGCTTGTTTATTTTTTTTTTTTTTTGCATATTTTGTTATTGTAAATAGTTTTTGTTGATTTTCTGATTTGTTGTTATTCTCCTTCTATTAATCTTTTTCTTGGTTATTCAAACCTTATGGTAGTCAACTTTTAAATTATTATTTGCTTGTTTTGTTTTCCAGGTAGGTTTATGGGTAATTTTAGGACTCCAGGTTTATATGCTCCCTTCATACACCACATTTATACACTACTCACACACTCATGAGTGAGACCCTATACTCAGGTATGAGTGAAGCTTAAGATAGGTGAGAGGTTGTATAGTAGTAGTCATTTTGAATATATGTCCTGTTTGGTTATTGCGAAAACTTCATCTAGAGTGTGATCCTTTCGAATGCCCCACACCTAGTAGATCACCTACTGTTGTGATCAACATTTTGAAATGGGATCTTAGTTCTAGAGGCCAAAGACCTTTAGAATTATAAAGTTACCCAATAGAAGTTCTCACGAATTATAGGGACACATAGATCCTTAGAGTAGAAGTCATGTAATTTAAGACAACCTTAATTAGGACACAATGGAGACATATCTCTCTTTAAAAAAAGAAAACTCATTACATGCATCTCGTGTATTAATATTTTTTTTGGGTCAAAAAAAGAAAATAAACTCATTTCATACATCTTATAATATAATTTTTTAGGTAAAATAATAACTCATTTCATGCATCAATAATTTTTTTGGATTAACAAGAAAAAAAAACCTCATTTCATGCATCTCATGCATTAATTTTTTTTTAGTCAACAAAAAATAACTCATTTCATGCATCTCATACAATAATAATATTTTTTTGGGTAAAAAAAATCATTCCATGCATCAATAATTTTTTTGGATTTTAAAAAAACTCATTTCATGCATCTCATGCATTAATAAAATTTTTTTGGGAGCAAAAAAATCATTTCATGATCATTTCATGCATCTCATGCATTAATAAAATTTTTGGGTTGGCAACATTGTTTAGTCCACTAGTATGAACTACATTTTACAATTTTCATATTCAACATTTTGAACTTAATTTGAGAAAGGAAGTGAAGTCATTATTAGTGGACCAACAATTTACCAATCCAATAGGTCATTCATGAATTTATTTTTGCATAGCAATATTTTCTTTTCTTTTCTAAAAAAAAACTCTTTTATTACGCCTTAGCATCTGGTTTTGCATCTAAGAAGAACATTTTCATCCTATCTTTACATAGAAAAATTTTGAAAAAAAAAGCTTTTCTTAGGTTTTTTTTCATATATGCATAAAATTCTTTGCATATAGAGTTTTTACATTATCATAAAATTTTTGCATACAAAAAAATTTCATCGCATCTTAACATCTAAAGGGCAAAGGGTGATAACGACGGAATTATTTATCATGGCATGTTACACCAAGAAAGGAGAAGGGAAAATGAAAAGAAGAAAAAAAAAAGCATTGCATCTCGACATGAAGTTTTGCATCTAGAAAAAAGAAAATTTCTACATCACATCTCATCATTATTTTTTGTATTTTCTTTGAGTCTTAGCTTAGATTTGCATTTAACATCAATTTATGAAAAAAAAAGAAAAAAAGGAAAAAAATTTGCATTGCATCTCATCATCATTTTTTGCATAGATAGTAAACAAAAATCATTTGTGTAGTATTTTGTTACTTCATATTAGCATAATAAAATTCTTTTTCATATCATCCTAGCTTCATTAAAGAAGAAAAGGAAAAAGAAAAGTTTCATTGCATCTCAACATGTTTGTTTTTGTATAAAAGAAGAAGAAGGAAAATTTGAACTTCATGACATTTTGCATCTCAAAAAAAAAAGAAAAGAGGATTGTCATGCATTATTTCACATGTTAACTCAAAAAAATGGAAAATAAAAGAGGAACAATGACTTTGCGTTAAAATAAGTTCATTCTTTTAATGTTTTTTATTCCATACTTCTTTTTTAGAAAAAAATTGAACCATTACGCTTCTCAAGAAAGCCAATACCAATCAACCTTTGGTTCATAACAAGAAAAATTAGAAATAGGTGGAATGGGAACTAAAATAGTTTTGAGTCAAGAGGTGGATGAGATAAAGGAACAATTGAGCAAGGTAGCAAAAGGACAAGTGAAGATTGAAAGTATAGTGAGGACACTTGTAGGACCAACAAATTTGAAATGATCAAGTAGAAGTGAAGGATGTGCAAGAAAGATTGTTCATTAGCCAACTGTAATATTGAGCGTTCCCTAATGATACTCAAGCAGTATAGGGTGACACGATTCTACAATGCCCTTACATCGGCCGGAAAGGGAAAAACTATAAACTAGACAATTGGGCAAAATTAGGGGCAGGCTAAGATGGTGCAAGGATTAAATCCTTATGGTTTGATGGGGAATATGGTAGACTTTTCTACAAAAGGGAGTTATGGGCAACACCAGCATCCATTTCCATCCTACAACCTACCTTACCATTTCACCCACCAAACCCATCCAATACCTATGCCCTACATCCAGTCATGCTTAACCAGTACTCCTTACCAAGTTAACCAGTTTCAACCACCTCAGTTACATAACTTGGGGTGTCTAGTCTATCCTAATCATTTTCTTGTACCTCCTCGAACCCTTTTATAACCATTGTCCACTAAGACCAAGCTATCAAAGCAAAAAGCCTTCTTGTCCAAGTTCAAGTCTACCACCATTTCCAAAGTCTTCAATATCAAATGCTAAGTTGTTTGAGATTTTTTATAGCACCCATCTAATTGCAAAGGTGCTTGCACTTCTAATGGAACCTCCATTTTGGGCATGATATGATCCTAATGTCACTTGTGACTATCATATCGAGGTTGCTGGTCATTCCATTGAGAATTATGAAAAATCTCAGATTGCCTTGAGAAAGTTGTTAGCTTGTAGATTACTGAATGTACAAGAAGATGGAGTGTCAGTTGTCACCAACAATTCACCATCTAACCTTCTTATGGAAAAGAACCTCTAAGCTATTAGCTTGCAAAGGTGTTGAGTTGTGATTTCCATTTAATGATTGTTTGATTATATGGTTCCTTTTGTTGTTTTGGACTTATGTTAATTTTTTTCAAGCTTTATTGTAATGGATTTGCATAGATTTCCATGAAAAAAAGGAGATTGTTTTTCTAACATCCTCTATCCTTGAATAAAGGTTCTTGTCATTTCCAAATTTATTTTTGTAAATTTTCTTTGCTGACTCTTAAAGACTCATTGATTGGTCCTTATGTTAAAATGAATGTGCAATCACGAATGCAAAGTCTATAATTGGATTGGTAGAAGCTGTGAATGCCTATTTTTCCCAAAGAAAGAAAAAAAGAAAAAAAAAGGAAAAATTAAAAAAAATGGAGCAAACAAATGAAAGTGTGTATTTCAGCACGCAACTAATTTTGTCTTATGATTAAACTTTTTGAAAATAACCAATCATGATTTGAAATGAAAATTGACTTTCTTTCTCTATCCTTCACAAATTTCATTGTTTTCATTATCCCTTGTTATCTCTTTTGAGTTTGAAAATTTTCTTCAAAGAACCTTGAATAAGGATCACCCTTCTACTAAGGGTTAGGACAAAGTAAAGGGTGAATTATGAAAAAAAAAAAAAAGAGAAGAGAAAGAAAAAAAGGGGCAGAAAAAAAAGGAAAAAGACAAAAAGTAAAAAAAAAAAGAAGAAGAAGAGAAAAATATAAAATAAAAATAAAATGGATCATAGCAAAGGAGAATGAATGAAGTATAAGGAAAAGGGAAGAAAAGGAGAAAAGTGTTTTAGGACCAGTTGACAGAGCTTACCTTTGTAAGAAGTGAACAAAGATCCTTGGTGTCATTCAACTCTTAAACACTTGTTTTAGCCTTATATCTTTCTTTTCATGACCCTTAATGACTATGTTACAAGCTTTAAAAGCCTATTATGATGAATGAGGGATAGCTTTTATTTTTGTAAACTTTAATTTGGAGACAAAATATTCACACTTTCAATTTTCAGTCTTTTGCTAAAAAAAAAGAAAATAAAAAGAAAAAAAAGATGCCTGTTAGGCTAAAAATCTGCATAGGCGGTCTAAGCGAAAGTTAGGGCTAAAAGAGAGAGAGAGAGAGAGAGAGAGGAGACGAAGAGGGACATATACTGGGGTAACTTTTTACTTGGTAGTCATAAAGTCCTACATTGGGAAAAATCTTTTCGTTCAATTCAGCTCTAAACTAAGACAATTTTTCTTTGGTAGTCATAAAGTCCTATATTAGGCCAAGTCTTTTGGTTCAATTTGACTTTACATTGGAACAAGTTTATACCCTATTCAACTCAGCTCTAAACTGTGGTAATTTTTTTCTTTGATTTAATTTGGCTTTACACTATGGCAATTTTTTTTTTTAATCTCAGAGGATCACATCATCTTGGTGCTTAGTTGATGAAAAAGGGATCAAAAAATTAAATCAACCTTGAGGTACCACCCATTTGCTTTCTTTGTTATCCTGCCTTGTGTGTTTTTTCCTTTTCTTCTCCATTCCTTGTAAATATCCTTTGTATTCAATAAACCTAAAAAATCCTCCAAGTAACTCATTCAGTAAATCTCTTTACTTAAAATCAATATTTGTCCATTAGGTAATGCTACAAGAAAAGTAAACATAGGTTCAGTAATATGATTTAACAATCTAATGGCAGTCTTCTAATGAGTAGTTTGAGCCAAAAGAAAGTTCTCAAGAGGCAATCAAGACTAAGAAGTAACTTGACTTTCAATGAAGTAAAGGTGACTGCAAGTGGTGATTGAAGATAAAGATGATTCAATAAGTCCAAGTGAAAGACCATAAATACAAATAATCCAAGGCAACAGGTTCTTAGCTTCATATGTACTTGCATGGAAAGTTAGCATCTCTAAGGGAAAAAGGAAGTCATGAAGTGTTTGAACATGTGTTTGATTGGATGATATATTTTAAGAAGCATTTGGTTCAATTTGTTATTGCATCATCCCATGACCTTAATTTAAAGCTTTTAAACTCTTAATGCAAGATCACCTTTCACATTTTAAATTTCTCCTTTGTGAGTCTATATCTAGTTGACTCGCAATTGTCTTTAAAAAAAAACAGTGAGTCCATGTCTAGTTGACTCGTAAGTTATGTTTTCTTCTCCAAAATGGCGAGTATGTGTCCAGTTAACTTGACAATTTCAAAATGTTTCTAAAAAAAATTGAGTCCACATCCAGTTGACTCGCAAGTTATGTTTTCTTTTCAAAATGACAAATCCATGTCCAAAATGGCAAATCCATTGTCCAGTTGATTTTCCAGTTTCAAAATGTTTCTAAAAAAATTATGAGTTCATATCTACTTGACTTGCAAGTTATGTTTTCTTTTTAAAATGGCGAATCCATGTCCAATTGATTTTTTAGTTTCAAAATGTTTCTAAAAACAATTGTGAGTCCATGTATAGTTGACTCGTAAGTTATGTTTTCTTTTCAAAATGGTGAATCCATGTCCAGTTGATTTTCCAGTTTAAAAAATGTTTCTAAAAAACTGTGAGTTTGTGTCTAGTTGACTTGCAAGTTATGTTTTCTTTTTCACAAAAAATTGTTAGTCCATGTCTAGTTGACTTGTAAATGTTTCTAAAAAGTAGTGCGTCCGTGTCCAGTTGACTTGCAAGTTATTTTTTCTTTTCAAAATGGCGATTCTGTGTCCAAATGATTTTCCAGTTTAAAAAATGTTTCTAAAAAAGCTGAGTTCGTGTCCAGTTGACTCACAAGTTATGTTTTCTTTTTCTTAAAAAATTGTAAGTCTATGTCTAGTTGACTTGCAAATGTTTCTAAAAAATTATGAGTCTATGTCTAGTTGACTCGCAAATTATATTTTCTTTTCAAAAATTGAGTTCATGTCCAGTTGACTCGTAAGTTATGTTTTCTTTTTCTTAAAAAATTGTAAGTCCATGTCTAGTTGACATTCAAATGTTTCTAAAAAAATTGTGAGTCCAAGTCCAGTTGACTCACAAATTATGTTTTCTTTTCAAAATGGCGAATCCTTGTCCAATTGATTTGCCAGTTTCAAAAATGTTTCTAAAAAACTATGTGTCCATATCTAGTTGACTCGCAAGTTATGTTTTCTTTTTCTCAAAAAATTGTAGGTCCATGTGCAAATATTTTTCAAAAACTGTGAGTCCATGTCCAATTGACTGCAAGTTATGTTTTCTTTTTCGAAATAGTGAGTCCATATCCAGTTGACTTACAAATTTCAAACTTTTTTCTAAAAAAAAACTGTGAGTCTGTGTCCAGTTAACCCATAAGTTATGTTTTTCTTAAAAATTATAAGTTCATGTCCAGTTGACATATAAATATTTTAAAAATGGTAAGTTTGTGTCCAATTGACTTGCTAATTTCAAAATGTTTCTAAAAAACTGTGAGTCCATGTCCAATTGACTCGCAAGTTATGATTTCTTTTACAAAAATTGTAAGTCCATATCCAATTGACTTGCAAATGTTCTAAAAAAAATTATAAGTTCGTGTTCAGTTGACTCGCAATTTGTGATTTCTTTTTCTCAGAAATTAAAAGTCCATGTCTGGGTGACTCAAAATTGCTTTTCAAGACTCATGGCCCATTCTTTTCAATTTTCTGACTCAGGGCCCATTACATAAAACTTTTTGGCTCATTACATTCAATTTTGTAGCTCAATGCCTATTGCATTTAATTTCCTGTCTCAAGGCCTATTGTAAAAAACTTTATGGCCCATTGCATTCAATTTTTTATGGCTCATGGCCCATAGCATTCAATTTTTTCTTGCTCATGGCCTGTTTCATTCAATTTTCAGGCTCAAGACCCATTTCTCTTAATTCAGGCTCAAGGCCCATTGCATAAAAGTTTTTGGGCCCACTCAATTAAGACTCTAGGCCCAATATATAAAAAGTCTCAGGGTCATGGCCCATTGCATGCATTTTAAAGTCCCCGTTCATGTTATTTTAAGAGAAGCCATTCGAAAAAAAAGAAGAAAAAATCATCTCTAACATTTTGTCATTTGATATATCTTTGCATGTTTACTCAAGTTCTTATGCATTGTCTCATGCATTTCCGAAAAAAATGCGTGTTCATTTACTTTACTCATTCCTTATTACGATCACATGAAAAATACAACTCTTCATGTTTTCTAGTAAGGAACAAGTAAAAAAGGGCAACTATGAACACGCCATTTTGACCGGGTCATTATAAGTTTTTTGAAAAAAAATACTAAAATTAAAAAAAAAAAGATAGAAAAGGTGGAGGAAAAATAAAGTAGACCAATTTACAATTCTTTTAGCCCAACTCCCAAGTAAGGATCATCTCATCCAAGTCTAATTTTTGACCTAATAAGAGTCGTCATGCACACTAAAAATTAAATTTTTTTAGAAAAAAAAGAGAGAGAAAAGAAAAAGAGGGATATATTTTTTGTGAAAATTCATGATTTGATATTCATGAAAAATAATTGGGCGATATGCTTTTAATAAGAGATCATGATTTGATATTCTTAAAAAATAATTGAGGGATGTGCTTTTATTGAGGAATCATGATTTTATACTCTCAAAAAATAAATTTTAGATTTAAAAGGAAAGAATTGAAATTAAGATATTGTAATGGTTTAATAAAAAGGGAAAAAGGGGATTGTGTTTTAAATGAGAGATCGTGATTAAATTTTCTTAAAATAAATAAATCATGGAATAATTTAGGAGGCTGATTTTGTTAGAATTTTTTGTGATCAGTTATCACTGAATGAGTTGATATTTATATGGAAATTAAAGTTTTTAATAATTGTCTATAAATAGAACCCTTACTCATTCACAAGGAGGACAATTACACATAATAACACACAAGACGGAGAGAATACTTTGAGACGCACAAAGCTTTTGGTGAGATACTTGACCAAGAACGTGAGAGATGAAGAGTTGAAACAAGGGTCTTTTTGGGGCCAAAGATTTTTGCATTTGTTCATTCTCTTTTGATTTAAGACTTGGTTTCATAAGACATATTTTAAATGGGGTGAAATTAATAAAATATCTCTTGGCATTGAAGGTCATTTATTCATCTTCTTTATTCACCAATCCTTTTTCTTTTAAATTTATGTTTCTTTTCATCCAATTTAATTTTGTTGGTATGAGTCAAGCATTATTTCCACTTATTCACTGTTGTTCATGTTTTCTTTCATTTTATTGTTTTCAATAACAAAAAATTTCAAAAAAAATAAATAGAGTCTTTATTTTTACTTGACATCTAACTAATAGAATTTTCTTCAAATTTCTTCTTCGCAGCTTTCTACTAACAATTTTTAAATTATACTACTTTTAAAAATCAAAGCATCATAATTAGAGATTTTGGGTGACGTCTTTAGCATTATGTCGAGTTTTACTTTTCAAAATTAAAAGGATTAACCGAGTCATGGTGGCTTGTTGATTCAAATTTTTGAAATCAAATTATTTTTTAAAAATAAAATAAATCACTATTTTTTAAATAATTAAAATTAAAATTAAACAACCCACAACATTGTTTTAAGAACAATATGACTTTGAGTTCTCCATTACACTAGGGGATATGTAAGAGTGCAAGTCAAGTGAAAATTAATTTTTCTTAATTTAGTTTGTTCTATTTTATTTTATTTTTTTAACAAAAGGATAAAATAAATATATGAGGATTATTAATAAATTGCACAATTAACTTAGGATAACCATTTTAGCACGGATGTATTATGGGTGCTGTGGAATTAAATTTATATCATTCCCTATGCATAATTAGACTCCTGTTGATTTTTTAATATAAACCAAATTTTTTAAGTTTTCTAATTCTTTTCTAATTAAAATAAAATTGATGGTGACTCCCTAATTTTCAAATTTAGTCATTATTTCCATCGTGATTTTGGTTGCAATAACAACAAATAAAATAAAACAAAAAATAGAAAAAAAAAATTTAACAAAAATGCAAAAATGAAGATGTTGTATCCCCAAACATAAAACTGACATTGGCCACAAATGTCAACAACTAATCAACTCCTTTCTGAAGCACGTTTTTAGTTGAATTGCTTATGTTACTATATTGTACTTAATCTTCTACATCACTCTAAGTGTCAAAATCAAGCTTGGGATGTGCCTACAGAAAAGAAATAACCAAAATTAAATTTGACTGAAAGAAATAAAGAAACTTAGGAAAATAGAAAGAAAGAAGGAAAGAAATTTTGGTCACCTCCTAAGATGTGCTTTATTAATAGTCTATAGCTAGACTTTTTAATGATTACGAAGTGCAAGGTGGCATTGTCATCTCTTGGTGGATTTATTGCTTCAATATCCACCATAGTCCATCATACTGCTTTCTTATTTGGTCCCAAAATCTCAAGTGAATTTTCCTTTGTTGCACCTATCAAAGAAGACCCTCCTTTCAAATTTGCATATTTTAAATATGATGGCAAAAGATTAAGCTCAAGTTTAAGGGGTTCTTCTATAAAAGGTTTCAACTGAGTGTGCATGGTCCTATAACTTCATATTTTTCCCCTTTCTATCTAGGAATGAAGTGATTTCTAATGGTACTGCCCTTTCTCCAATTCATAATTTTCATCCTTAGTTGCTTTTGATTATGACTTCACCTGAATATCAAGACAATCACCAATGATATCAACCTTAAAACAAGAAGTGGTGTTAGATGGATGTTTCACATATATTTATACATATCAAAAGCAACTTGTTCATCACAAACTCTAAAAATTAATTTCCCTTGCTGCACATCAATCAAAGTCCTCCTTGTGGCTAATAATGGTCTTCCTAAAATTAGGGAAACTTCATGATCTTCTTCCATATTCAAAACAATAAAATCAGCAAGAAAACTAAATTTATCAACTTTGACCAAAATTAACATTCCAAACAATTCTTCTTGGTCGCTTAATATAATAGGCTACTAGTTGAAGAGATACCATGATAGCCTTCACTTCACCAAAACCAAGCTTTTTAAAAATATAGAATAACATTAAATTTATGCTAGCTCCAAGATCACATAAAACATTATCAAAATATGAACTTCCAATAGAGTAAGCAATAGCAAAACTCCCTTGATCCTTTAACTTTGGAGGCATTTTGTTTTGAATAATGGAATTGCACTCCTAAGTTAACATCACTGTCTCATGATCTTCTAATTTCCTTTTCCTAGAAAAAATTTCCTTCAAGAATTTGGCATAGTTTGATATATATGTGCTAAAGCTTTTACAAAAGGAATTTTAATGTGAAGCTTTTTAAACACATCTATAAATTTAAGGAAATTCTAATCTACCTTATTTTGCTGCAAATGTTGCGGAAAGGGCATTAGAGGCATATAAGCCTTGATTGGCTCTTGCTTTCTTTCCATTTGCATATGTTCATTATCCAAGTATGGCAACATTGAGGAATTAGAAGTTAAGTCAGATATTCGTTCCATTTTCTTTTTTCCTTTTTTGTGGTGGCTCTTCTAATTGCTTCCCGCTCCTTAAGGTAATTTCCTTAATATGTTCTATTGGGTTTGTCTCTGTTGATTGTGGGATTAAATTATGCAAACCCAAGTGCAGGTTGTCTCAAGTAATAAATTTCTCTGGAGTTCAAGGTCGATCCACAGGGAATTGATGAAGAAAAATTAATTGAGGTAAGAAAAGGATTTGTCACAACACCAAAAGTAATAAAAGATGTTCACAAATGAATTTAAGAACTTGCTTAGGTTAGGAGATCCACTCTTAGTAATAAATTAAAGGCAAGATTATTTCTCTTTATAACTCAATTGAAATTCACACACAACAGAGGTTCTAATCGGAAAATATAACATTCAAAGTTCAATTATATATGCAATCATATTATGATTCCTTTAATTATCTACCAACATTTGTAAATGAGTTCAAGCATTCACTGTGTCAATCCTATTATCTACAATAAATCTAGATCTCCATTATACAAAGAAAGTTTTTAAATTGATTGGAAACAAAATACAACACATATAATGTCCATTTGATAATATATCATTTAAGCACAAGAAATAGAATAATCTAACCTTATTTCATTACTAAGAGCTTCACTCTTTCACCCAAGCAAGATGAAGATTTAGTTACTCTTAGATAAGAAGAAAAAAAGAGAGAAGAAGAGAAAGATGAACATAGCTTCAATTTAGAGCAAGAGAAAATTACAACAAAGGAAAACAATAAACAAGCATAACCATAACTTCTAAAAACTAAGCCTAACACCAAGAGCACCAAATGATCAGCCAATGGTACCTTTTATAGAGGATTAAAGATACAAAATGTCAAGAGAGCTGATTAAGAGTAGGTGGATGAGTGGGTAAATAAGTGGAAAATGCCAAATGGTGAGTTGGTGAGTGGAAAATTATTGAGATTTTTTGTCTCCGAAATCATTCATTGCTTAACTCGTGGATTCCATCATCAAATAGAAAAGTCATCTTCATAAAAGTTGTAGATATGGGTCTTAACTTTCAGATGTCCAAATTTCAACTCATTTCACCACCTACAGCCCGAGATATAGCCCAATTACTGCAAACTGTTCAGGCTCAGTTTCAGCACCTCAGTTTTGACTTTCAGACCTAATATCACCTCAATGTTGTCCAATCTGAGTTTTGTGTTCTTCATGCAAGTTGTAGATATGGGTCTTAACTTTTAAGTATCCAAATTTCAGCTTAAGAAAGTTCCTACAGCTCGAGTTATGATCTGATTACTGTACATTCATTGTTCAGGTTCCAGTCACAAAACTCATGTTCTGACTTCCAAGCCCAATTAGCTCAACTAGATGTCTGAATGAGACTTTGAGCTCTGCATCAAAGTTGTAGAGCTCTCTCTTATCTTTCCTACAAGGTAAGATACATAATTTTTACACATCTAGAACTCAAGATATGGCAAAAATACAGAAACAGTGTAAGACCCAAATAATGCTGAAAAAATCAATTAAGTCCAATTTGAGTCCAAACTTACAAAACATAACCAGGCTTAATCAATTAAGTACATGGAGAGTGTAAATGACTAAAAATGAGGGTTTATTAATGTATAAAATATGTGATTATCAAATTCTCTCACACTTAGCTTTTTGCACTCCTGGGCAAAACACATAAGACCAAAGCTAGGAAACAAAGAAAAATGACATAGACTCAAAAGCTAAAAACTCTAAAAGACTCGATGAAGCAAGAAGAGCAACCAGAAATTCAAGGGATCAAAGCATTAATGAGGTAACATTTCTTCATATCTCAAACCAACAAGCAAGGAAACTTCAGTTGAAAAGAAAGAATCAAGAATGATAGATCCTCACAGAATTCACTCTCAATCTCTCAAGTGTTTAAAAGGTTCGTATTTCACTCTATTTAACCCATGAACAATTGCACTACCATAAGCTTGTTTATCTTCTACTTCTCCGCTACTCAAACCACATGCATACAAAAATTAAGAGGATTTTATTCAAGGTTGTAATGGGGTCATGGTAAATGAAAGGGGATAATATAGATATGAGAAGATAAATACCAAAAAGAATAAAAGAACATTATGATAAAGTTATAGTGGAGAAAATGTTTGAGAACATTCATCATAAAGGACAATCACTAATATTTGACTAATGTTTTGTTGAAGATCAATCCCAAATTGGTGAATTGAATTCATTGTTAGACCTGAACCTTCTCCTTTTCTTCCTGTTGTTTCCAAGCATCCACCTTTATTCTAGATTCTGATAATCCTTTAATTGCAACGGTGGTCAATTTTTTTTTTATCATTTTGCACACACACCCCCACACTTATTCAAGAACAAGGCCAATGCTCTCTTATTCCCTAAGGTTGGGTAAAACACGTTTTTTTTTCATTTTTTCTTTTTTTTGAAGGTACATAATTAGCTAAAAACAAGGAATGGCCAAATAAGCTCAAAGGGGTTACACAAGGGAAAATATACAAGGATGACTATTTGGTTAAAGTAGCTATTTCAAAATGCCCCAATCATATTTATGTATGCATGTGAAAATGTAGCTTCAAAAAGAATCAAAGCAAGTTCTAGAGTAACAATTCCATGAGTGAAAATCACACAAAAAAGAAGAGAATGATACAGATATTCAATCCATTCATCAATAGGCTCAAAATCTCACAAGGCATATTTCTGTCATTCTCAATCCACCATATCAACATTCATATCCAAGCTTGTGATTTTTAAGAAAGAAGATAATTTATTCAATCATGCTATGATCCTTGAATTTCAATTGCTTCAAAGGATGTGAGAGTACATCCACTTAAATCTTTCAAAGGAAATCAAACAGCAAAACTTTGTTACTTCCACAAATAAACACTAAATAGTTACTACCCCAACTAAGATGCGGCTCAAGAGTAATAAATTGTTTCCAAAATTTACTCCTTACTCTGCCATCCTTAATTGGTTTTACTAAGAATATGTTTCTGACAGTCATATCACTAAACATACTTCTCAATTTAAATGCATCTCAGGAGTGAAATTACTCCTTACTCTGCCATCATTCATTGGTTTAGTAAGTCCATGACAATCATATCATACTTCTCAAATTTTTTTTTTGTCAACTATCCTTCCCCCCCAACCAGATCACACCATTGTCCTCAATGTTAAAATATAGATGAGTAAAGGATAGAAGATATTACCTATTGGAGAAATTTGACACAAATTTAAACAAAGTACAATAAATAAAATCAAATCTGGCTATAAACGAAGTGTCAAATCTAGCTTTCTTTTCATCCTGCTTCCCTCACTGCTTTCTGCTGACCAATCTATCTGAGCTATTGCTAGGTTAGGTTTATGAACAAAAGCTTCTAATTTATCAATCAACTCATCAATAGTGGAAGCAGAGATAAGAAGTTGTCTTGCCGAAGGTGTAATAAATTTCTGTTCCACAGCATGGTCAAGAAAGAGTAACAAAATATCAAAGAAATTATTTACATTCAACAAACCTATGGGTTTATGGTGGATGTTCAGTTGGGCCTAAGAGACAATTTGAAAAACTTCTTCCAAGGTACCAAAATCACCTGATAAGGCAATGAATGCATCAGAGTTTTCAAGCATTATTTTTATTCGTTCATGCATTGATGATACCTTAAGTTCATCCCCAATTGTCTTTCTAGTGATGTTTTATTGAGCTAAAGGTTCAAGAATGACACCTAAAATCAGACTGTCTCCTATATATGCAGCAAGTGATACTACCCCCATTAACCTACAGCAACTTCCCCCATATATAAGATGAATTTTCCTCTCAGTAAGTGATCGACCAAGAGTGGTAGATGCGTTTACAAACTCTAAACCCTTCCCATACTTAGACCCACAAAATACACAAATATTTTTAAGTTGACGAACAAAAATACCTTCCATCTCTATACTCACATTTCTCTCTGAATGATTCTGAGTTGGAGGAAAGTGGAGAAAATAGAGTGTTTGAATAGGGAAAAGAATGGAAATGGTAATAATAGCACCTATAAGGGTAGGTTGGCTATTTTCAGAAAAGTTTGAAATTAAGAAACACGAGAATCTTTTTTTATATATATTTTTTTTTTTTTTTTTTATATTTTTTTTACTTCAAGAAAACCATCAGGGTAAAGAAGTCTAGAAACTCCTGAAGGACCCTGCTCAAAGGATCGTCTGTCCAAAATCAAAATACAGCAAAATCATACAAAGATAAAAGAAATATAATAGCAAATGATGACATACCTTTATATACAGTTTTCATAGCATATCTTTATACTGCGGGTCATGAGTGCAGTAGTGTCATGTCTTTATACTGCATGTCACCAGTGCAATAGATGCTCACGTCAGTTTATTCGAAGAAAATAGAAAGAAGAAACCATTGTGGGTTTCCATCTTGGGTTTGGAACCTAGAGAGCTCAAACTTGGGCTCGTAACATCAATAAAGATGCTAAAATCTGAAACCCGTAATGTCCAAGATCCAGAACGTCTCATCCTAGGGTGCTGAGAGCCCCTTCTAATAAAAGAAAGGATTAAGCTCAGATATCTTATACGCTTTGGCAGCCGCCGGTTACTTCTCACTAATAACCAGAGTGGGACGCTTCTGCCTGTCCATCAACTTCACAGTGCCTAGATGGTAAACATTGGGTTATGGAGTATGACTCTCTACAGAGCATGGTACATGAACCTTTTTTAAGGACCAACATGCAAAGGTCCACCCCGAGTCAATGATGGGTCAGTCAAAGGCTAGGGCTGCACAACTAATTAAAGTCATGGTACTCCTTCTGGATCGCCCTTGTTCAAACATTTTTTTTCTTATTTTTTTTCATTTTTTTTTATATAAACAATATATATATATATATATATATATATATTGTTGTGGATATGGCTCACATCTGCCTCTGGTTTCACGTCCAGTAATGGCTTAAACGCCTTTTATGAGTCGAGGATGAGCTTCCCATCTAATTTTCTTATAAATTGGCAGATAGGGTCTTCTAGTGTTAGATTCCCAAGACTGTAGCATTTTTCTTCATCCTTAAAGAGATTCCACAAATTGAGAAGGTCACGATGCATAAATCCACAAGAATGCGTCTCAATAGTCAATAAGATATCATCTAATGACTCCTTACTCAGTCCATTCTTAATGAAGAAAATTTTATCTTCTCCGTTTGCGGAAACCATCCCCAAAGAACGACATCGCTTGTTACAATTCCATCGTGCACATTTGTGACAGACTTATAACCTTTTTCCTCTTCTCCTTTTAGAATATGAATTTCTTCCAAAACCTAGCATGTATGAGTTAAATGAAATTGAAGACTCACCTGCTAGTCGAACTTTTGCTTCAATTATCTAGCATACATCTTCTGACATATCCTTGTGGATTAACAGTCTCAATCTTTCACATCTAACTTTGTAGATTTTTGTCAGAGCATTTTGAGGGAGAGAAGGAAAATGTTTTCTCAGGTTTGAAAGAATGACATCCATTTTAAAGGAGAAGAAGGATTTAGTTATTTTGGAAAACTGAAAAATAAACCGACTTGAGAGTCACGAAATACCATTATCCACCACTTAACCGGCAACACAAAGAACTACAAAAACAAGGCAACAAAATTATAATAAATTCTATTCATAATAACGATCAGAAAGAGAGATGAATTCTACCTCATTAACTTGGTTTTCCAGAAATAGTTTAAGCCTTTGTCCATTGACTTTAAACATATTACCATTGCTAGGATTCTCAATATCTATAGCCCTATGAGGATACACATGTTTGACAACAAAAGGACCATTCCACCTAGATCTTAATTTTCTAGGGAATAGGTGCAGATGAGAATTATAAAGCAGAACTTTTTGACCAATTTCAAAAGATTTTCTCAAAATTGTCTTGTCATGAAAAGCTTTTGTTTTAGCTTTATAAATCTTTGAATTTTCATATGCATAATTTCTCAATTCCTCCAATTCATTTAATTGCAATTTGCGTATCTTGCAAGCATCATCAAGATTTAGATCGAAAGCTTTAATAACCCAAAATGCTTTATGTTCCAATTCTACAAGCAAGTGACAAGGTTTTCCATAGACTAACCGATAGGGTGACATGCCCAAAGATGTTTTGAAAGCAATACGGTAAGCCTAAAATGCATCGTTTAGTCTTAAAGACCAATCTTTACGGTTTTGGTTAACTGTTTTTTTCAAAATTTGTTTAATCTCCTCATTTGCCAATTTAACTTGTCCATTTGTCTGAGGGTGATAAGGGGTGGTAATTTTGTTTGTAATACCATATTTCTTCATTAAAGATTCAAATGATTTATTATAAAAATGTGTTCCCCCATCACTGATGATAGCTCGAGGGATTCCAAATCGACACAAGATATTTTCTTTTAAAAATTTGAGAACAGTTTTATGATCATTGTGTCGGTATAGAACCGCCTCAATCCATTTTGAGACATAATCAACTGCAACCAATATATACACAAATCCAAATGAGGATGGAAATGGACCCATGAAATCAATTCTCTAACAATCAAAAATTTCAATGACAAGAATGAGGTTCAAAGGCATCATGTTTCTTTTTGAAATTGAGCCTATTTTTTTGACAATTTTCACAACTTTTGCAAAAAGTATAATAGTCCTTAAATAAAGTGGGCTAATAAAATCTGCACTGCAAGATTTTCGCAGTTGTTTTCTTTGAAGAAAAGTGACCACCACTTGCTTTTGAGTGACAATATTTAATGACACACATCTCCGAAAGATTTGGTCAGGACAATATTTGAATAAGTATGGGTCATCCCAATAAAAATTTTTCACCTCTATCAAAAATTTCTTCCTATCTTGGTGTGTCCATTGAGGCGGCATCTTTCCTGTTACAAGAAAGTTGACTATGTTAGCAAACCAAGGCATAGAATTAACATAAAATTAAAATTCATTGGGAAAAGAATCATTGATGAGTGTGCTATCAAAAGGTAAGCCTATTGTAAGTCTGGACAAATGATCAGCGACAATATTTTCGGCTCCTTTCTTATCTTTTATTGTGATGTTGAATTCTTGAAGCAACAAGATCCATCGTATCAATCTTGGTTTGGCATCCTGCTTAGACATCAAATATCTAACAGCAGCATGATCGGTGAAAATCACAATAGAGGAACCAATTAAGTAAGATTGAAATTTGTCTAGTGCAAAAATTACAACAAATAGTTCTTTTTCAGTAGTGGTATAATTCGTTTGTGCACTATTTAAAGTTCTACTTGCATAACAAATCACATGAGGCTTACCTTCCTTTCTTTGGCCTAAAACAGCGCCCACAACAAAATCACTAGCATCATACATTAATTCAAATGGCAAAGACCAGTCAGGAGATTGCATGATAGGAGCAGATGTCAAAAGATCAATTAATTTTTCAAAAGATTTTTGACATTCTTGAGTCCAATCAAATGGTGCATCTTTTAATAGAAGATTACAAAATGGTCTAGATATGGCACTAAAGTCCTTAATGAATCTTCTGTAAGATCCTGCATGTCCTAAAAAGGAACGAACTTCTCAGACTATTTTTAGGGAAGACAAATGGGTAATTAATTCAACTTTGGCCTTATCAACTTCAATTCCTTTAGAAGATATCACATGACCTAACGCTATTCCTGAGGTAACCATGTATAGACATTTTTCCTAATTTAACACAAATCCTTTTTCTTTGCATTTTTTAAGAACTTTTTCCAAATTATCAAGACAATTTTCAAAAGAATTTCCAAAAACTGTCAGATCATCCATGAAAACCTCTAAATAATGCTCAATCATATCACTGAAAATGCTTAACATGCATCTTTGGAATGTTGCCGAAGCATTACAAAGGCCAAAAGGCATTCTTTTATATGCAAAAGTACCAAATGTACATGTAAAAGTGGTCTTTTCTTGATCTTCCAATGCAATTGGTATTTGATTATAACCCGAATAACCATCAAGAAAACAGTAGTATGGATGTCCTGCTACCTGATGCGTGCGGATGTAGTGATTAAAATTAAGATAAAAATCAGTTGTCAGGCCCACCAGAAAATAAAAACCTTACAACTAGTTGTAGTTAGTAAGGGTCGATCCATAGAGAACCAATTCAATTAACACTATTAAACAATTCTCAATTTAGACTCTGATTAACAATAAACAAGTAAAAGGGGGTTTTGGAGTTTTGATGAACAATGAACAGGCTTCAAAGATAACAATAAACAAATGAAATCAACAATATAAGAAAATTGGTTAAGAGATTGAATCCACCACTAGATTTATATGATAATGTAAATCCACATATCCTTTTTATTCCAACATGCTCAATTATGTTTTTATGCAATTGTGATATTAAATTAATGCTGTTTTTTCCTTACGTGTTGGCCAATTTAGCAACCGCTCAAATCAACTCCTAATCACTGATTAGTCATAAAGCAACCGCTCTTACAACTATCCAACAATTGCATTAAGATTTAGAAAATCAATTACACTAAGGTCTAATCACACACCGGGATTAAATTACTTAGAACATATATTTCTCTAGATCTAATACCGCAACACGCATAATAAACCCAGATCTACCACTTTTATAACTGGCAAATAGCACAAAGATAATTATACCCACATGAACATCATACATCCCACTAGATCTACTACCGCAACCGCGCATAATAAACCTAGATCTACTACTTTGAAAGTAGGAACAAGTACAAAAACCTTCATACCAACAATAGATTCTAAAATATATGAATAAAAACATAACTTGTGTTGAAATAATCAAATATGCAAAGTTTACAACATTAATACTAGCGGTTTCATCACCCCCTTAACTAAGGGAGGTTTAGTTACACATAGCTAGAAAGAAATCACAAGAAAACTATATGAAGAAACAAGAAGAAACTATGAAGAAACAAGAAACTAAGAGAGAAAATGAAGGAGAGTTACATCTTGTTCATGATAAATGGTGCCTTTATAGAAGTCTAAGGTAACAAAATGACAAAGGGAAGTGGGTGGATGAGTGGGTGAGTGAGTGGAGTGTTTGAGTGGATGGATTAGTGGGTTGGTTTAGTGGATTGGTTTAGTGGATGAGTGAGTGGAATGGTTGAGTGGTTGAATTAGTGAAAAATGCCAAAGGACTTTTGGTGAGTGGGAAATTATGGACATGAATGGGTGAGTGGATGGATGAGTGGATGGATTAGTGGATGAGTGGGTGGAGTGGTTAAGTGGTTGGATTAGTGTATGAGTGGATGAATGGGTGAGTTAGTGGATGAGTGGATGAGTGGATTAGTGGATGGATGAGTGGATGGTTGAGGACGAAAATTTCGTGTCTGACTTGGAAGCCAAAAACGACCCACTATACTTCAGAACCACGAAAAGTGTTCTTCATGAAAGTTGTAGATCCTTGTCTTGGCTATAAAATGGATAGCTGGTTCGTCCAATTTGGCTTCCCTAAGCCCAAGATATGTCCCAAATACCGTAGGTTGCTCAAACCCAACTTCAGCACCTCTATTCCGACTTGTAAGCTCAAAATGACCTACTAGACTTCTTTTTCTCAAAATGTGTTCTTCATGAAAGTTGTTTATTTGGATCTTGACTATCCAATGTCCAAATTTCAGCCCATCTCCATTATTACATCTTGAGATATGATTTTTTTGAGTGCACACTGTTCGGATTCTACTGACAGAACCCGTATTCTGACTTCCATGTCAACTTAGGTCCCTTAGACATCTGAATCAGACTTCGAGCTCTTCATCAAAGTTGTAGAGCTTCCTCTTAGCTTTCCTACAAGATAAAATTCATGATTTTCAGATATCAGGAACTCAAGTTATGGCCAAAATACAGAAACAGTGTAAAATCTCAATAATGCTGAAAATATTCAATTAGGACCAATTTGAGCTCAAACTCACAAAATCATGTCAAACTCAATCAATTAAGAATATGGAGAGTGTAAATGACTAAATATAAGGGTTTCTTAATGAATAAAATATGTGTTTATCAAATTCCCCCACACTTAGCTTTTTGCACTCCTGGGCAAAACTCAAGACCAAAATTTTACAATCAAGAAGAACAACCAAAGGTTCAAGGAATCAAAACATTCATGAGTTAACAATTCTCCACATCTCAAACCATCAAGCAAGGTATCTTCAACATGAATTGAGAATGATAGATCTTCACAAGATTCCCTCTCAATCTCTCAAGTGTTTAAAGGGTAGGTATTTCACTCAATTCAACCCATGAAAATTGCACTACCATAAGCTTGCTTATCTTCTACTTCTCCACTACTCAAAACACATGCACACACAAATCATGAGGACTTTATTCAAGGTTGTAGTGAGGTCAAGGTAACAGGAGAGGATAAAATGGATATGAGAAGAAGAAAATACAAAGAGAATAAAAGCAAATGAGAGCTTGAGTTCAAATAACAAGCATAAAAGTTCATCCCAACTCTAGTGTATATCCCTTTACATATTCATTTCCCAATCCTTTTCTTTTTTTAAACACTTGGTTTTTTTTTTTTTTTTTTTTTTCTTTTTCTTTTATATATATGAACATAACTATATACATACATTTTTTTTTTTTTTTTGGGCACTCTTTTCTTTTTCAACAACCATTTTGTACACACACCCCCACACTTGTTCAAAAACTCATCCATTAACCAAGCTAATGTTCTTTTATTCCCTAACGTAAAGTAAGAACACGATTTCTCATTTAAGGCACATGATGAGCTAGAAACAAGGAATGGTCAAATAAGCTCAAAGGGGTTAAGCAAAGGAAAATATACAAGGTTAGCGGGAATCGAGAGAATTTTCAAGAAATCAAAAGAGTGCTTGATATCATATTGAAAACAAGGTTGGCTATTTGGTTAAACTAGCTAATTAAGAAGAGGGCCTCAATCATGTTCATGCATGCAAGTGAAATGTAGCCTCAAAAAGAATCAAAGCAAGTTCTAGAGTGGTCATTAACATGAGTGAAAATCACACAAGAAAGAAGAGAATGGCATAAATGTTGAATCCATCCATTAGGCTCAAAATCTCACAAGGTATGCATCCATCAAACTCAATTCATCAATTTAATCATCCATCACCAAGCATATCAGTTCAAGAAGGGAGAAAAGTTATTCAATCATGCAATGAACCCCCTTTTTTTTTTCTTTTCTTTTTTTTTTTTGAATTTTTTTTTTACAAAAAGAACATGCTGAAATCTCTCCCCCACGCTTAATATAACATTGCCTTCAATGTGAAAGAGAGATATAGAAAAGAGCAACACAACCTGATAAGAAGTGAATCAACGCCAAGCAGAAAAGAAACACACTTGTCGATGTACTCGATCGACCACTCGAAAGAAATCAAACAATAAAACTTTAGTACTAATTAGTTACTACCTAAAAAATAAACGAGTAAATAAAAGTAAAACATACTCCTTACTCGCCACCAATTAAGATGCGTCTCAAGAGTAAAATTACTCCTTACTCTCTTTTGCCATCACCGATTGATTTAATAAGTACATGACAATCATATCATACTTTCCAAACAAAGACAACAAATTTTTTTTTTTTTTTTATTTTTTTATTATTATTTTTTTTTTTTGGGTCAACTATCCTTCCCCCCCAACTAAATCACAACATTGTCCTCAATGTTAAAATATAGATGAGTAAAGGACAGAAGATATTACCTGTTGGAGAAAGCTGACACAAATTTAAACAGAAACAAGGTACAATAAAATCAAACCCATTAAAGATGAAGTCACAGATCTGGCTTTTGTTTCTTGTTACTTCCTTCGCTGCTTCCTGTTGACCAATCTATCTGAGCTAATACCGGATCAGGTACATACTCAAAAGCTTCTAATTTATCAATGAGCTCATCAATAGTGGAGGCAGAGATAAGAAGTTGTCTTGCTGAAGGAGTGATAAATTTCTGTTCCACAGCTTTGTCAAGAAAAGATAACAAAAGATCAAAGAAATTATTAACATTCAACAAACCAATGGGTCTATGGTGGATGTTTAGTTCGGCCCAAGAGACAATTTGAAAAATTTCTTCTAAAGTACCAAATCCACCTGGTAAGACAATAAAAATTTTGACGAGCGCCGAACTCAGTCAAAATTATAACCGAAGTTATTACCTAAGCTTGTAGCACAGTGACAACACCGGATCGTCTCCTCAAGGATCGTAGATGCAATTTAATCAAATCAAGTGAAAGTTAGCAAAGGGGGGTTTGACAGATTAAGATTGCACTTAACAAAATTAAAGGAAGAAATGATAAATAAAGAGTAGTCAATTTAGAAACCTATCCAAGATTGGGTGGATTCAATCATAGACCCTTCATAAAACACTTGAAGCGCAATTGAATTGTTAATTTGGATCTAACCGAGATCTCTGCATCAAATCCAGAATTCATATTAGACGATCGTCTAGAATTCAATTAACAAGTGATAAACACAAATCCGCAATCGCACCATTCATGAAAATCTATGTTAATTTCAAGTACCGAATTCAATTAACTTAGGCACAAATCAAGTAACCTAACCTCTTCAATTTCGCAAGATTAATTTAGATCAATCAGTTCTAAGTTTCATCACAAATCTCAATCTTCATTTATGTGATTAATTTAGATCAATCAGTTCTAAGTTTCATCACAAATCTCAATCTTAAACCAAGATCAATCAGATCAACATAAATAGAATCACCATTCATGCATTCAAGATCAAGAAGAAGAAAAAGAAGAAGAAAGAGGAATTCAATTACAAATCAAATACAACGCATAACCAAGGTCTCAAGAATCCAAACCACAATCTCTTCAAGAGTTCTCAATTGACCCAAAGTAGCTTAGCCCTCCATTACCATGAAGGGGAGCATCAAAATATACAAAACTATGAGAAACTATGAAGAAGCAAGAAGAAACTTTGAGAGAAATGAAGGAGAATTACATCTTGTTCATGATAAATGGTGCCTTTTATAGAAGTCTAAGGTAACAAAATGACAAAGGGAAGTGGGTGGATGAGTGGGTGAGTGAGTGGAGTGTTTGAGTGGATGGATTAGTGGGTTGGTTTAGTGGCTTGGTTTAGTGGATGAGTGAGTGAAATGGTTGAGTGGTTGAATTAGTGAAAAATGCCAAAGGACTTTTGGTGAGTGGGAAATTATGGACATGAATGGGTGAGTGGATGGATGAGTGGATGGATTAGTGGATGAGTGGGTGGAGTGGTTAAGTGGTTGGATTAGTGTATGAGTGGATGAGTGGGTGAGTTAGTGGATGAGTGGATGAGTGGATGAGTGGATTAGTGGATGGATGAGTGGATTAGTGGATGGATGAGTGGATGGTTGAGGACGAAAATTTCGTGTCTGACTTGGAAGCCAAAAACGACCCACTATACTTCAGAACCACGAAAAGTGTTCTTCATGAAAGTTGTAGATCCTTGTCTTGGCTATAAAATGGATAGCTGGTTCGTCCAATTTGGCTTCCTTAAGCCCAAGATATGTCCCAAATACCGTAGGTTGCTCAAACCCAACTTCAGCACCTCTATTCCGACTTGCAAGCTCAAAATGACCTACTAGACTTCTTTTTCTCAAAATGTGTTCTTCATGAAAGTTGTTTATTTGGATCTTGACTATCCAATGTCCAAATTTCAGCCCATCTCCATTATTACATCTTGAGATATGATTTTTTTGAGTGCACACTGTTCGGATTCTACTGACAGAACCCGTATTCTGAATTCCATGTCAACTTAGGTCCCTTAGACATCTGAATCAGACTTCGAGCTCTTCATCAAAGTTGTAGAGCTTCCTCTTAGTTTTCCTGCAAGGTAAAATTCATGTTCATCAGATATTAGGAACTCAAGTTATGACCAAAATACAGAAACAGTTTCAAATCTCAATAATGCTGGAAATATTCAATTAGGACCAATTTGAGCTCAAACTCACAAAATCATACCAAACTCAATCAATTAAGAATATGGAGAGTGTAAATGACTAAACATAAGAGTTTATTAATGAATAAAATATGTGATTATCAAATTCCCCCACACTTAGCTTTTTGCACTCCTGGGCAAAACTCAAGACCAAAATTTTACAATCAAGAAGAACAACCAAAGGTTCAAGGGATCAAAACATTCATGAGTTAACAATTCTCCACATCTCAAACTAACAAGTAAGGTATCTTCAACATGAATCGAGAATGATAGATCTTCACAAGATTCCCTCTCAATCTCTCAAGTATTTAAAAGGTAGGTATTTCACTCAATTCAACCCATGAAAATTGCACTACCATAAGCTTGCTTATCTTCTACTTCTCCACTACTCAAAACACATGCACACACAAATCATGAGGACTTTATTCAAGGTTGTAGTGAGGTCAAGGTAACAGGAGTGGATAAAATGGATATGAGAAGATAAATACCAAAGAGAATAAAAGCAAATGAGAGCTGAGTTCAAATAACAAGCATAAAAGTTCATCTCAGCTCTAATGTATATCCCTTTACATATTCATTTCCCAATCCTTTTTTTTTTTAAACACTTGGTTTTTTATTCTCTTTTTTTTTTTCTTTTTTTTTTTCTTTTTCTTTTATATATATGAACATAACTATATACATACATTTTTTTTTTTTTCTTTTTGGGCACTCTTTTCTTTTTCAACAACCAATTTGTACACACACCCCCACACTTGTTCAAAAACTCATCCATTAACCAAGCTAATGTTCTTTTATTCCCTAAGGTAAAGTAAGAACACGATTTCTCATTTAAGGCACATAATGAGCTAGAAACAAGGAATGGTCAAATAAGCTCAAAGGGGTTAAGCAAAGGAAAATATACAAGGTTGGCAGGAATTAGAGAATTTTCAAGAAGTCAAAAGAGTGCTTGATATCATATTGAAAACAAGGTTGGCTATTTGGTTAAACTAGCTAATTAAGCAAGAGGGCTTCAATCATGTTCATGCATGCAAGTGAAATGTAGCTTCAAAAAAAAATCAAAGCAAGTTCTAGAGTGGTCATTAACATGAGTGAAAATCACACAAGAAAGAAGAGAATGGCATAAATGTTAAATCCATCCATTAGGCTCAAAATCTCACAAGGTATGCATCTATCAAACTTAATTCATCAATTCAATCATCCATCTCCAAGCATATCAGTTCAAGAAGGGAGAAAAGTTATTCAATCATGCAATGAACCCCTTTTTTTTAATTTTTTTTTAACAACCAAAAGAAACATGCTAAAATGTCTCCCCCACACTTAATATAGACATTGTCCTCAATGTGAAAGTGATAAATAAAATGGAAAGAAAAGAGCAACACAACCTGTTGAGGGCCGAGATAATGGAAAGCAGAAAAGATGCGTAAGAATCAAAGCTGTAAAAGAACCTGAAAACTCACAAAACAAATGAGTAAAATGTAAAACCAAAATAACGTGACTGGAATAATATAAAATTAAAGAGGAAATGCGGGTCTTTTAGAGTCAGATTCCCAAGACTGTAACACTTCTGTTCATCTCTGAAGAGATTCCACAATTAAGAAGTTCATGATGTACCAGGCCACAAGAATGCGTCTCAAGAGTCAATAAGGTATAACTTACTGACTCTTTACTCAGCCATTTAAAGTGAAGTATGTTTTTATCTTCTCAGATTGTGAAAACCATCTCCAAAGATCTTGAAAACAAATCTAGTTGGGTTGCCTCCCAATAAGCGCTTGTTTAACGTCATTAGCTCGACGTTGGGACACTTCTTAGTGATCTTTATAATGTGGATGGTAGAAGCCCATCACTTTCACTTCCACATTTTTTGGCTTGAGATGGTGTCCATTGGTCTTATTAAGTGAGGTTGGTAAAAAGACTCCACCAGGATCCCATTGGTTGAAACGTGATGACCAAGTTATGGTTGACACAACATGATAGCTTTTATTAGGATCCCATTGGTTAAAGTGTAATGACCAAGTTAAGCTTGAAGCATGAGGGCTCCCATTGGGGTCCCATTGGTCTTTCTTAATTTCCTTGACTTCACCAATGGCATGCAACACGTGTAATTTGACAATTCTGCTTTCATTGATTATATTGGACCATGGCCCAAAAACAAAATCCACTTCATGTAGTTACTTGTCATATCTTTGTCTTTCCTCCTTCTTTGAAAATTCCTCAATGGCCTTCAACTCCACCTCCCTATGTGTTTCGATTCTCGCAACCGCATTGTTGATAGACCCTTCAATATCATTAGATACTTTGCGTAAAAGAATCATCGCCTTTTAAATATGCAGAAATCTCAAAGCACACATAACACATTTTATATCACCGTCACAATCAAGTACATGAGTTACAATTGATAGAATCATCAAAACCAATTAAATCGGAAATTCAAAGACACAACTCATCATGAGTTTCCTCAACTAAATCTGCAGTAAATCAATATGACAATTAGAATGCAGGGAGTTGGGAATTGTTTGGGAAGAGAGTTGGTCGACTCTTGACTTCTCAGTTCATTAATAGTGGTTGTCATCTGCTCAATTTGGGTTGTTAAATCCTGAATAGTGACAGTGAAACTCTGCTGGAACTCAATTTGGGTTTTCATCAAGTCCTCCCATGAAGGCTCAAGGTTTGTGGTTGATGGACTTGTTATTTACTGGAATGGCTGCTCATATTGAAATGATTGTTGCTGTAGTGATGCCGTATTGCCATATCCCAGATCCGGATAGTATTCCAAGCTAGGGTTGTATGTGTTGAAGAAGGGGTCATAACTCTGTTGCTGCTGCTGGAACTGTGGTTCATCAGGAAAATAACCAGCTGCTACAACAAATTGATCTGGAAAAATAGAACTACTATACTGAAGTGTAGGGCATGCATATGTGGGGTGAGATGAACAAAAACAAATGTTACACACAAGTGTAGCTTCCTGCACAGGTGATTGTTGTCTCACTACTATATGTCTTACCAATGAAGTCAATTCCTCAAGTTTTGACTCCATTATGCATGGTCCATTGTTAGAAAAGTTAATAAAAAGCAAAGGTTAGTAAAAACACTTAAAATGAAAAGATTACACTTACTAATCCCCGGCAACGGCGCCAAAATTTTGACGAGCCTTATCCTTCTCGGTCAAAATTATAACCGAAGTTATTACCTAAGCTTGTAGCACAGTGACAATACCGGATCGTCTCCTCAAGGATCGTAGATGCAATTTAATCAAATCAAGTGAAAGTTAGCAAAGGGGGCTTTGACAGATTAAGATTGCACTTAACAAAATTAAAGGAAGAAATGATAAATAAAGAGTAGTCAATTTAGAAACCTATCCAAGATTGGGTGGATTCAATCATAGACCCTTCATAAAACACTTGAAGCGCAATTGAATTGTTAATTTGGATCTAACCGAGATCTCTGCATCAAATCCAGAATTCATACTAGACGATCGTCTAGAATTCAATTAACAAGTGATAAACACAAATCCGCAATCGCACCATTCATGAAAATCTATGTTAATTTCAAGTACCGAATTCAATTAACTTAGGCACAATCAAGAACCTAACCTCTTCAATTACGTGATTAATTTAGATCAATCAGTTCTAAGTTTCATCACAAATCTCAATCTTCATTTATGTGATTAGTTTAGATCAATCAGTTCTAAGTTTCATCACAAATCTCAATCTTAAACCAAGATCAATCAGATCAACATAAATAGAATCACCATTCATGCATTCAAGATCAAGAAGAAGAAAAAGAAGAAGAAAGAAGAAGAAAAGATGAATTCAATTACAAATCAAATACAATGCATAACCAAGGTCTCAAGAATCCAAACCACAATCTCTTCAAGAGTTCTAAATTGACCCAAAGTAGCTTAGCCCTCCATTACCATGAAGGGGAGCATCAAAATATACAAAACTATGAGAAACTATGAAGAAGCAAGAAGAAACTTAGAGAGAAATGAAGGAGAATTACATCTTGTTCATGATAAATGGTGCCTTTTATAGAAGTCTAAGGTAACAAAATGACAAAGGGAAGTGGGTGGATGAGTGGGTGAGTGAGTGGAGTGTTTGAGTGGATGGATTAGTGGGTTGGTTTAGTGGATTGGTTTAGTGGATGAGTGAGTGGAATGGTTGAGTGGTTGAATTAGTGAAAAATGCCAAAGGACTTTTGGTGAGTGGGAAATTATGGACATGAATGGGTGAGTGGATGGATGAGTGGATGGATTAGTGGATGA
The DNA here is from genome assembly GCA_029884605.1 of Ormosia emarginata. Taxonomy (NCBI): domain Eukaryota; kingdom Viridiplantae; phylum Streptophyta; class Magnoliopsida; order Fabales; family Fabaceae; genus Ormosia; species Ormosia emarginata. Next base: position 17,703,137 of record JAQQTP010000068.1, on the reverse strand, counting down.
GTGGGTGGAGTGGTTAAGTGGTTGGATTAGTGTATGAGTGGATGAGTGGGTGAGTTAGTGGATGAGTGGATGAGTGGATGAGTGGATTAGTGGATGGATGAGTGGATGGTTGAGGACGAAAATTTCGTGTCTGACTTGGAAGCCAAAAACGACCCACTATACTTCAGAACCACGAAACGTGTTCTTCATGAAAGTTGTAGATCCTTGTCTTGGCTATAAAATGGATAGCTGGTTTGTCCAATTTGGCTTCCTTAAGCCCAAGATATGTCCCAAATACCGTAGGTTGCTCAAACCCAACTTCAGCACCTCTGTTCCGACTTGCAAGCTCAAAATGACCTACTAGACTTCTTTTTCTCAAAATGTGTTCTTCATGAAAGTTGTTTATTTGGATCTTGACTATCCACTTTCAAAATTTCAGCCCATATCCATTATTACATCTTGAGATATGATTTTTTTGAGTGCACACTGTTCGGATTCTACTGACAGAACCCGTATTCTGACTTCCATGTCAACTTAGGTCCCTTAGACATCAGAATCAGACTTCGAGCTCTTCATCAAAGTTGTAGAGCTTCCTCTTAGCTTTCCTACAAGGTAAAATTCATGTTCATCAGATATTAGAAACTCAAGTTATGGCCAAAATACAGAAATAGTGTTAAATCTCAATAATGCTGGAAATATTCAATTAGGACCAATTTGAGCTCAAACTCACAAAATCATACCAAACTCAATCAATTAAGAATATGGGAAGTGTAAATGACTAAACATAAGAGTTTATTAATGAATAAAATATGTGATTATCAAATTCCCCCACACTTAGCTTTTTGCACTCCTGGGCAAAACTCAAGACCAAAATTTTACAATCAAGAAGAACAACCAAAGGTTCAAGGGATCAAAACATTCATGAGTTAACAATTCTCCACATCTCAAACCAACAAGTAAGGTATCTTCAACATGAATCGAGAATGATAGATCTTCACAAGATTCCCTCTCAATCTCTCAAGTGTTGAAAAGGTAGGTATTTCACTCAATTCAACCCATGAAAATTGCACTACCATAAGCTTGCTTATCTTCTACTTCTCCACTACTCAAAACACATGCACACACAAATCATGAGGACTTTATTCAAGGTTGTAGTGAGGTCAAGGTAACAGGAGTGGATAAAATGGATATGAGAAGATAAATACCAAAGAGAATAAAAGCAAATGAGAGAGTGAGTTCAAATAACAAGCATAAAAGTTCATCTCAACTCTAATGTATATCCCTTTACATATTCATTTCCCAATCCTTTTTTTTTAAAACACTTGGTTTTTTTTTTTTCTCTTTTTTTTCTTTTTTTTCTTTTTCTTTTATATATATGAACATAACTATATACATACATTTTTTTTTTTTTTTTGGGCACTCTTTTCTTTTTCAACAACCAATTTGTACACACACCCCCACACTTGTTCAAAAACTCATCCATTAACCAAGCTAATGTTCTTTTATTCCCTAAGGTAAAGTAAGAACACGATTTCTCATTTAAGGCACATAATGAGCTAGAAACAAGGAATGGTCAAATAAGCTCAAAGGGGTTAAGCAAAGGAAAATATACAAGGTTGGCAGGAATCAGAGAATTTTCAAGAAGTCAAAAGAGTGCTTGATATCATATTGAAAACAAGGTTGGCTATTTGGTTAAACTAGCTAATTAAGAAAGAGGGCTTCAATCATGTTCATGCATGCAAGTGAAATGTAGCTTCAAAAAAAAATCAAAGCAAGTTCTAGAGTGGTCATTAACATGAGTGAAAATCACACAAGAAAGAAGAGAATGACATAAATGTTAAATCCATCCATTAGGCTCAAAATCTCACAAGGTATGCATCTATCAAACTCAATTCATCAATTCAATCATCCATCTCCAAGCATATCAGTTCAAGAAGGGAGAAAAGTTATTCAATCATGCAATGAACCCCTTTTTAATTTTTTTTTAACAACCAAAAGAAACATGCTAAAATCTCTCCCCCACACTTAATATAGACATTGTCCTCAATGTGAAAGTGATAAATAAAACGGAAAGAAAAGAGCAACACAACCTGATGAGGGGCGAGATAATGGCAAACCAAAAGATGCACAAGAATCAAAGTATGAACATGAAACACGAAAACTCACAAAACACATGAGTAGCATTTGAAACTAAAATACAAAAACAGCTAGAAGAAGAAAAATAAGGAAGAATTTCCACAAAGTTCTTAAAAGCAAATCTAGTTGGGTTGGCTCCCAATAAGCGCTTGTTTAACGTCGTTAGCTCGACATTGGGACACTTCTTAGTGATCTTTATAATGTGGATGATAAAAGCCCATCACTTTCACTTCCACATTTTCCGGCTTGAGATGGTGTCCATTGGTCTTATTAATTGAGGTTGGTGAAAAGACTCCACCAGGATCCCATTGGTTGAAACGTGATGACCAAGTTATGGTTGACACAACATGATAGCTTTCACTAGGGTCCCATTGGTTGAAGTGTAATGACCAAGTTAAACTTGAAGCATGAGGGCTCCCATTGGGTTCCCATTGGTCTTTCTTAATTTCCTTGACTTCACCAATGGCATGCAACACGTGTAATTTGGCAATTCTGCTTTCATTGATTATATTGGACCATGACCCAAAAACAAAATCCACTTCAAAGTTACTGTCATATATCGCTTTTTCCTCCTTCTTTGAAAATTCCTCAATGGCCTTCAACTCCACCTCCCTATGTGTTGTAGACTCTGCAACTGCATTGCTGATAGACCCTTCAATATCATTAGATGCTACGTAAACAGAAATCATCAGCTTTCAAATATGCAGAAATCTCAAGACACATAACACATTTTATATCACCATCACAATCAATACATGAGTTGCAATTGATAGAATCATCAAAACCAATTAAATCGAAATTCAAGACACAACTCATCATGAGTTTCCTCAACTAAATCTGCAGGTAAATCAATATGACAATTAGAATGCGTGGAGTTAGGAATTGTTTGGGAAGAGAGTTGGTCGACTCTTGACTTCTCGGTTCATTAATAGTGGTTGTCATCTGCTCAATTTGGGTTGTTAAATCATGAATAGTGGCGGTGAAACTCTGCTTAAGAACTCAATTTGGGTTTTCATCAAGTCCTCCCATGAAGGCTCAAGTTTTGTGGTTGATGGACTTGTTATCTGGTCCGAATGGCTGCTCATATTGAAATGATTGTTCTTTGTAGTGATGCCGTATTGCCATATCCCAGATCCGGATAGTATTCCCAAATAGGGTTGTATGTGTTGAAGAAGGGGTCATAACTCTCTGACATTGCTTCTGTCTTTGAACTGTGGTTCATCGGAAAAATAACCATTTCTTTGCAACAAATTGATTTGGAAAAACAAAACTACCATACTGAAGTGTAGGGCAAGCATATGTGGGGTGAGATGAATAAAAACAAATGTTACACACAAGTGTAGCTTCCTGCACAGGTAATTGTTGTCTCACTACTATATGTCTTACCAAAGAAGTCAACTCCTCAAGTTTTGACTCCATTATGCATGGTCCATTGTTAGAAAAGTTAATAAAAAGCAAAGGTTAGTAAAAACACTTAAAATGAAAAGATTACAACTATCCAAAATTTTGACGAGCGCCGAACTCAGTCAAAATTATAACCGAAGTTATTACCTAAGCTTGTAGCACAGTGACAACACCGGATCGTCTCCTCAAGGATCGTAGATGCAATTTAATCAAATCAAGTGAAAGTTAGCAAAGGGGGGGTTTAACAGATTAAGATTGTACTTAACAAAATTAACGAAAGAAATGACAATTAAAGAGTAGTCAATTTAGAAACCTATCCAAGATTGGGTGGATTCAATCATAGACCCTTCATAAAACACTTGAAGCGCAATTGAATTGTTAATTTGGATCTAACATAGATCTCTGCATCAAATCCAAATTCATACTAGACGATCGCCTAGAATTCAATTAACAAATGATAAACACAAATCCGCAATCGCACCATTCATGAAAATCTATGTTAATTTCAAGTCCAATTCAATTAACTTAGGCATCAAATCATCCACCTAACCTCTTCAATTTTGATTAATTTAGATCAATCGGCACTAAGTTTCATCACAAATCTCAATCTTCATTTATGTGATTAGTTTAGATCAATCAGTTCTAAGTTTCATCACAAATCTCAATCTTAAACCAAGATCAATCAGATCAACATAAATAGAATCACCATTCATGCATTCAAGATCAAGAAGAAGAAAAAGAAGAAGAAAGAGGAATTCAATTACAAATCAAATACAACACATAACCAAGGTCTCAAGAATCCAAACCACAATCTCTTCAAGAGTTCTAAATTGACCCAAAGTAGCTTAGCCCTCCATTACCATGAAGGGGAGCATCAAAATATACAAAACTATGAGAAACTATGAAGAAGCAAGAAGAAACTTAGAGAGAAATGAAGGAGAATTACATGTTGTTCATGATAAATGGTGCCTTTTATAGAAGTCTAAGGTAACAAAATGACAAAGGAAAGTGGGTGGATGAGTGGATGAGTGAGTGGAGTGTTTGAGTGGATGGATTAGTGGGTTGGTTTAGTGGATTGGTTTAGTGGATGAGTGAGTGGAATGGTTGAGTGGTTGAATTAGTGAAAAATGCCAAAGGACTTTTGGTGAGTGGGAAATTATGGACATGAATGGGTGAGTGGATGGATTAGTGGATGAGTGGGTGGAGTGGTTAAGTGGTTGGATTAGTGTATGAGTGGATGAGTGGGTGAGTTAGTGGATGAGTGGATTAGTGGATGGATGAGTGGGTGATTGAGGACGAAAATTTCGTGTCTGACTTGGAAGCCAAAAACGACCTACTATACTTCAGAACCACGAAAAGTGTTCTGCATGAAAGTTGTAGATCCTTGTCTTGGCTATAAAATGGATAGCTGGTTCGTCCAATTTGGCTTCCTTAAGCCTAAGATATGTCTCAAATACCGTAGGTTGTTCAAACCCAACTTCAGCTCCTCTGTTCCGACTTGCAAGCTCAAAATGACCTACTAGACTTCTTTAATAACTTTGCTAACTTCCTTAGTCTTGTCTTGTTTTTTATTAACTTTTCTAACAATGGACCAAGCATAATGGAGTCAAAACTTGAGGAGTTGACTTCTTTGGTAAGACATATAGTAGTGAGACAACAATTACCTGTGCAGGAAGCTACACTTGTGTGTAACATTTGTTTTTGTTCATCTCACCCCACATATGCATGCCCTACACTTCAGTATGGTAGTTCTGTTTTTCCAGATCAATTTGTTGCAGCAGCTGGTTATTTTCCTGATGAACCACAGTTCAAAGAAGCAGAACGAATGAGTTATGACCCCTTCTTCAACACATACAACCCTAGCTGGGAATACTATCCGGATCTGGGATATGGCAATACGACATCACTACAGCAACAATCATTTTCAATATGAGCAGCCATTCCAGCGATAACAAGTCCATCAACCACAAAACTTGAGCCTTCATGGGAGGACTTGATGAAAACCCAAATTGAGTTCCAGCAGAGTTTCACTGCCACTATTCAGGATTTAACAACCCAAATTGAGCAGATGACAACCACTATTAATGAACTGAGAAGTCAAGAGTCAGACCAACTCTCATCCCAAACAATTCCCAACTCCCTGTATTCTAATTGTCATATTGATTTACCTGCAGATTTAGTTGAGGAAACTCATGATGAGTTGTGTGCTGAATTTCCTGATTTAATTAGTTTTGATGATTCTATCAATTGCAACTCATGTACTGATTGTGACGGTGATATAAAATGTGTTATGTGTGCTGAGATTTCTGCATATTTGAAAGCTGATGATTCTGTTTACGCAGCATCTAATGATATTGAAGGGTCTATCAGCAATGCAGTTGCAGAGTCTACAACACATAGGGAGGTGGAGTTGAAGGCCATTGAGGAATTTTCAAAGAAGGAGGAAAAGCAGCATATGACAGTAACTACTGAAGTGGATTTTGTTTTTGGGTCATGGTCCAATATAATCAATGAAAGCAGAATTGCCAAATTACACGTGTTGCATGCCATTGGTGAAGTCAAGGAAATTAAGAAAGACCAATGGGGACCCAATGGGAGCCCTCATGCTTCAAGTTTAACTTGGTCATTACACTTCAACCAATGGGACCCTAGTGAAAGCTATCATGTTGTGTCAACCATAACTTGGTCATCACGTTTCAACCAATGGGATCCTGGTGGAGTCTTTTCACCAACCTCAATTATTAAGACCAATGGACACCATCTCAAGCTGGAAAATGTGGAAGTGAAAGTGATGGGCTTTTACCATCCACATTACAAAGATCACTAAGAAGTGTCCCAATGTCGAGCTAACGACGTTAAACAAGCGCTTATTAGGAGGCAACCCAACTAGATTTGCTTTTAAGAACTTTGTGGAAATTCTTCCTTATTTTTCTTCTTCTAGCTGTTTTTGTATTTTAGTTTCAAATGCTACTCATGTGTTTTGTGAGTTTTCGTGTTCTGGTTGCAGCTTTGATTCTTGTGCATCTTTTTCTGCTTTGCCATTATCTCGCCTCCATCAGGTTGTGTTGCTCTTTTCTTTCCGATTTATTTATCACTTTCACATTGAGGACAATGTCTATATTAAGTGTGGGAGAGAGATTTCAGCATGTTCTTTTTGTTAAAAAAAAAGGGGTTCATTGCATGATTGAATAACTTTTCTCCCTTCTTGAACTGATATGCTTGGTGATGGATGATTGAATTGATGAATTGAGTTTGATGGATGCATACCTTGTGAGATTTTGAGCCTAATGGATGGATTCAACATTTATGTCATTCTCTTCTTTCTTGTGTGATTTTCACTCATGTTAATGACCACCCTAGAACTTGCTTTGATTCTTTTTGAGGCTACATTTCACTTGTATGCATGAACATGATTGAGGCCCTCTTTCTTAATTAGCTAGTTTAACCAAATAGCCAACCTTGTTTTCAATATGATATCAAGCACTCTTTTGACTTCTTGAAAATTCTCTGATTCCTGCCAACCTTGTATATTTTCCTTTGCTTAAACCCTTTGAGCTTATTTGACCATTCCTTGTTTCTAGCTCATTATGTGCCTTAAATGAGAAATCGTGTTCTTACTTTACCTTAGGGAATAAAAGAACATTAGCTTGGTTAATGGATGAGTTTTTGAACAAGTGTGGGGGTGTGTGTACAAAATGGTTGTTGAAAAAGAAAAGAGTGCCCAAAAAGAAAAAAAAAATGTATGTATATAGTTATGTTCATATATATAAAAAAAAAAAAAAAAAAAAAAAAAAAAAAAAAGAGAAAAAAAAGAAAAAAAAAAAAACCAAGTGTTTAAAAAAAAAGAAAAGGATTGGGAAATGAATATGTAAAGGGATATACACTAGAGTTGGGATGAACTTTTATGCTTGTTATTTGAACTCAGCTCTCATTTGCTTTTATTCTCTTCGGTCTTTATCTTCTCATATCCATTTTATCCTCTCCTGTTACCTTGACCTCACTACAACCTTGAATAAAGTCCTCATGATTTGTGTGTGCATATGTTTTGAGTAGTGGAGAAGTAGAAGATAAGCAAGCTTATGGTAGTGCAATTTTCATGGGTTGAATTGAGTGAAATACCTACCTTTTAAACACTTGAGAGAATGAGAGGGGATCTTGTGAAGATCTATCAATCTCGATTCATGTTGAAGATACCTTGCTTGTTGGTTTGAGATGTGGAGAATTGTTAACTCATGAATGTTTTGATCCCTTGAACCTTTGGTTGTTCTTCTTGATTGTAAAATTTTGGTCTTGAGTTTTGCCCAGGAGTGCAAAAAGCTAAGTGTGGGGGAATTTGATAATCACATATTTTATTCATTAAGAAACCCTTATGTTTAGTCATTTACACTCTCCATATTCTTAATTGATTAAGTTTGGTATGATTTTGTGAGTTTAAGCTCAAATTGGTCCTAATTGAATATTTCCAGCATTATTGAGATTTGACACTATTTCTGTATTTTGGCCATAACTTGAGTTCCTAATATCTGATGAACATGAATTTTACCTTGTAGGAAAGCTAAGAGGAAGCTCTACAACTTTGATGAAGATCTAGAAGTCTGATTCAGATGTCTAAGGGACCTAAGTTGACATGGAAGTCAGAATACGGGTTCTGTCAGTAGAATCCGAACAGTGTGCACTCATAAAATCATATCTCAAGATTTAATAATGGAGATGGGCTGAAATTTTGACAGTGGATAGTCAAGATCCAAATAAACAACTTTCATGAAGAACACATTTTGAGAAAAAGAAGTCTAGTAGGTCATTTTGAGCTTGCAAGTCAGAACAGAGAACTGATTCCCCGGCAACGGCGCCAAAATTCTGATGCGTGCGGATGTAGTGATTAAAATTAAGATAAAAATCAGTTGTCAGGCCCACCAGAAAATAAAAACCTTACAACTAGTTGTAGTTAGTAAGGGTCGATCCACAGAGAACCAATTCAATTAACACTATTAAACAATTCCCAATTTAGACTCGATTAACAATAAACAAGAAAAGGGGGTTTTGGAGTTTTGATGAACAATGAACAACTTCAAAGATAACAATAAACAAACTGAAATCAACAATATAAGAAAATTTGTTAAGAGATTGAATCCACCACTAGATTTATATGATAATGTAAATCCACATATCCTTTTTATTCCAACATGCTCAATTATGTTTTTATGCAATTGTGATATTAAATCTCTGTTTTCCTTACGTGTTGGCCAATTTAGCAACCGCTCAAATCAACTCCTAATCACTGATTAGTCATAAAGCAACAGCTCTTACAACTATCCAACAATTGCATTAAGATTTAGAAAACCAATTACACTAAGGTCTAATCACACACCGGGATTAAATTACTTAGAACATATATTTCTCTAGATCTAATACCGCAACCGCGCATAATAAACCCAGATCTACCACTTTTATAACTGGCAAATAGCACAAAGATAATTATACCCACATGAACATCATACATCCCACTAGATCTACTACCGCAACCGCGCATAATAAACCCAGATCTACCACTTTTATAACTGGCAAATAGGGTCTTTTAGAGTCAGATTCCCAAGACTGTAGCGTTTTTCTTCATCCTTGAAGAGATTCCACAATTTAAGAATTTCACGATGCACCAATCCACAAGAATGCGTCTCAAGAGTCGATAAGATATCATCTAATGACTCCTTACTCGATCCATTCTTAATGAAGAAAATTTTATCTTCTCTATTTGCGGAAACCATCCCCAAAGTATGACATCGCTTGTTACAGCTTCCATCGTCCACATTTGTAACAGGACTTGTAATCTTTTTGCTCTTCTCCTTTTAGAATATGAACTTCTTCCAAGACCGGGCATATATGAGTCAAATGAAATTGAGGACTCACCGTTAATCGAACCTTTGCTTCAATTATCCAAATACATCTTCTCGGCATACCTTTGTGCATTAACGGTCTCAATCTTTCACATCGAACTTTGTAGATTTTTCTCGAGCATTTTGAGGAAAAGAAGGAAAATGTTTTCTCGTGTTTGAAAGAATGACATCCATTTTGAAGGAGAAGAAGGATTCGGTTATTTTGGGAAATGAAAAATAAACCGACTTAAGAGTCACGGAGTACCGTATCCGCCACTTAACCTAAGAACACAAAGAACTCAAGAACTTGATTTTCCAGGAATGGTTGAGTCTTTGTCCATTAACTTTACGCGCATTACCATTCCTAGGATCCTCAATATTTACGGCCCCGTAGGATACACGTGTTTGACAAACAAAAAGAACCGCGCCACCTAGATCTCAATTTTTCAAGGAGTAGGTGCAGATGATAATCTCAAAGCGTAACCTTTTTGACCAATTTCCGCAACTTTTGCAAAAGGTGTAACAGACCTTGAATAAAGTAGGCCAATAAAATCCATACTTGCAAGATTTTCGCAGTTGTTATCGCCGAAGAAGAAAAGTGACCTTCACATGCTTCCGAGTGACAAAATTTAATGGCACTACCTACCTTATTGTCGGGCACACAACTGTTTTTTTTTTTTTTAGAGATTCAAATGCTTACAACCAACAAACAGATAAAAACATAATCTAAGGAACTAATGAAAACACAAAATAAAAAGGGATAAAAAGAGCAAATCTGGTTGGGTTGCCTCCCAATGAGCGCTTAGTTTATTGTCCTCAGCCTGACATGATGATACTTTCACTGCTCCTCATATTGTGGAAGGATGAGGGTCATCACTTCCATCTCTGCACTGTCAGGAAGTTCATGATATGGTTTGAGACGATGACCATTGACCTTAAATGCTTTGCCGAAATTTTCACTCCTGATCTCAATGCACCAAAAGGAAAAATATTAGTTACCACAAACGGCCCAATCCACTTAGAACGCAGCTTTACCTAGAAATAATTTGAGTCTTGATTGGAATAGCAGGACTTTTTGTCCTCTGTGAAATTTCTTTCTCGGAAATCAATTGGTCGTGGAATGCCTTAGCTTTAGTCTTATAAATCGGGGCATTCTCAAATGCCTCATTTCTTAGTTCTTCCAATTCCCGTAATCGGAACTTCCTTTGCTTTCCAAAGACCTTCCAATTCCATATTAACTTGTTTAATGGCCCAAGAAGATCGATGTTGCAACTCAACGGGCAAATGACAGGGCTTTCCATACACCAACCGAAATGGTGACATGCCGATGGGAGTCTTATAGGCAGTCCTATAAGAGCCCATAAAGCATCTTCAAGTCGAGTGCTCCAATCCTTTCTTGAGGGGTTCACTGTCTTTTCAAGGATTGACTTAATCTCCCGGTTGGACACTTCAGTTTGCCCATTTGTCTGTGGATGGTAAGGAGTGGAAATTCTGTGCATTACTCCATATCTCTTCAATAGAGCATCAAAGGTTTTGTTGCAGAAATGGGTCCCTTGGTCACTGATGATAGCCCTTGGGGTCCCGAACCTGGAGAAAATATGTGACTTAACAAAATCTGCAACAGTTTTAGAATCATCAGATCGAGTGGCTTTTGCTTCCACCCATTTAGACACATAATCAACAGATAAAAGAATGTATGTGAAACCAAATGAAGGAGGGAATGGTCCCATGAAATCAATACCCCACACATCAAAGAGTTCCACAAAAATGATCGGAGTCTGAGGCATTTGATTACGAGGACCAATATTACCTGTTCTCTGACAGTGGTCACAAGACTTACATGTTGTAAGCGTCTTTGAAAATTGAAGGCCAATAGAAACCACTGTCAAGCACTTTATTGGCTGTCCTTTTCCTGCCAAAGTGTCCTCCACATGCATAGGTGTGGCAAAAGGAGAGGATGGAGTGTGTCTCAGAATCAGGAATGCACCTCCTAATGACTTGATCTGCACAATGCTTCCATAAGTACGGGTCATCCCAGATATAGTATTTACAGTCACTCCTTAATTTATCTCTTTGGGCGTTGTTCAAATCCTCTTGAAAGTCCTTAGTAACCAGGTAGTTAACAATGTCAGCATACCAAGGGATTATGGTGTTGACAACCATCAAATATTCATCCGAAAAAGTCTCCATGATAGGCATTTCTTCCTCTTCAGTTACCAATCTACTCAAGTGATCGGCCACCAAGTTTTCGCTCCTTTTCTTGTCTTTAATCTCCAAGTCAAATTCCTGGAGCAATAAAATCCATCGGAGCAATCTAGGCTTTGCTTCTTTCTTTGTTAGAAGATACTTCAAGGCTGCATGATCTGAAAACACAATCACTTTAGAACCAATTAGATATGATCTAAATTTTTCTAAAGCAAATACAACAGCTAGAAGTTCCTTTTCTGTGGTTGAGTAATTAAGTTGAGCATCATTTAGAGTCCTTGATGCATAGTAAATGGCATAAGGAACTCTATCAACTCGTTGTCCCAAGACAAACTCCTACTGCAAAGTCACCGGCATCACACATTAGTTCAAAAGGTAACTCCCAGGTTGGGTGGCCCGATGATAGGCGCAATTGCTAACAACTTCTTGAGTTTATTGAAAGCTTCCATACATTTCTCATCAAAGTTAAAATTAACATCTTTTTGAAGAAGTCTGCAAAAGGGGCAATGAGACTTTAGAAAAGTCTTTAATGAATCTCCCAGTAGAAACCTGCATGACTAATAAAAGAACGAATCTCCCGCACACTAGTGGGTGGTGGCAAAGAATGCATGAGTTCTACTTTAGCTTTATCTACTTCAATTCCCCTAGCGAAATTACATGACCTAACACAATACCTTCATTCACCATGAAATGACATTTTTCCCAATTCAAGTACCAGGTTAGTGTCAATGCATCTTTTAAGCACCAAAGTTAAATGTTCCAAACAATTTTCAAAATCATTTCCAAAGACACTAAAGTCATCCATAAAAACCTCAATGATGTTTTCAATGTAATCGAGAAAATATACTCATCATGCATCTTTGGAAAGTTCCTGGTGCATTGCAGAGTCCAAAAGGCATTCGCCTATATGCAAAGGTACCAAATGGACAAGTGAATGTAGTCTTGTCTTGGTCTTCGGAGCTATGGCAATCTGATTGTAACCCGAAAAACCATCCAGAAAACAATAATAAGAATGACCACTAATCTTTCTAACATTTGATCAATGAAAGGTAAAGGAAAGTGGTCTTTTCTCGTGGCGGCATTCAACTTCCCGTAATCAATACAAACACGCCACCGTCTCGTAACCTAGTGGGAATAAGCTCATTTTCAGCATTTCTTACCACGGTAATTCCAGATTTCTTTGGTACTACCTGGACCGGGCTTACCCACTTGTTGTCGAAATGGGATAGATCACCCCACACTTAGGAGCTTCAATATCTCCTTTTTCACAACCTCCATCATGGGAGGATTCAATCTCCGTTGAGGGTCTCTCACAGGTTTAGTATCCTCCTCCATTAATATCCTGTGCATACAAACGGAGGGACTAATACCCTTGATATCAGCTATTGACCAACCAATGGTCATCTTATGTTCCTGCAAAACACTACCAGTTTCTCTTCTTGCTCTTGGGTGAGTGACTTTGCAATTATTACTGGAAGGGTGTCCTTCTCCCCAAGAAGATGTATTTAAGATGATCGGTAGTGCTTTCGGTTCCAATTCAGTGTGCCTCGCACAATAGAAGGTTGAGGTATATCGGTAGTAACAGGTAAATCAACAAAAGTTACCTCATGCTCTTTACCGGAGTGGAAGAGAGCTCTTGTAAGGCAAAGAAACAATTTCATCAATGTCTTCACTCCATGGCTCTTCTTCACTCTTCTTCTTTTCCTTCTGTACATCTAAGCTATGAGTTAGAATTGTATCAAGAGCATCAAAATGGTCGATCAAAAGTCATGCAGAAATTAAAGAATCAAAAGGATCAAAAGAATCAATTAAACAAGCAGAGTGCACATCACTTGGGTATCTCATAGCTTCAAAAATATTGAATCTAATTAATTCCCCATCAAATTCCATTGTTAGAATTCTGAGTGCACATCAATTTTTGTCCGTGCAGTCTTCAAAAATGGTCTTCCTAGCAAGATAGGAGCAGATTTGGGAGACTCATCCTCTTCCATGTCCAAAACATAGAAGTCTGTAGGAAACACTAATTCATTCACTTGTACCAAAACATCTTCAACCACACCCTTAGGGTATGCATTAGATCTATCACCAATTGAATAACAACACCGAGGTTCCAAAGGACCCAAGTATAAAGATGCATAAATAGAATATGGCATGACATTTATAGATGCACCTAAATCAAGCATTGCCCTTTCAAACCTTGTGTTACCTATAGTGCATGGAATGGTGAATGTGCTGGGTCCTTACATTTGGTTGGGAGTTTCTTTTTAATTACAAATTTGAAACATTTTCTCCCACTTGGACCTTTTCATTTCCTTTTAACTTCCTCTTGCTAGTGCATAATTCTTTCGTAAATTTTGCATATCTAGGTACCGCTTAATGGCATCTAACAAAGGGATATTAACCTCTACCTTCCTAAAAGTCTCAAGTATTTCTTTTTCTCGCTTCTTCTTTCTTGGTTTTAACCAACCTACTAGGAAAAGGAGCTTTAGTGACATATTTAGGAAGGGGTTCGTAAATACTTACCTTAGGGGTTTTGGAAGTTTGCCCCTTATCATTTGCTTCTTTGGGTGGTTCATCCTTCTCTTGAATGATTGGTGGAAGAGAGGTAGGCTCATCCATCGTCTTTCCGCTTCTCAATGTGACAAAGACTAGCATTTTCCCTCGGATTCACTTCACTGGCCGTGAGGGTAGTTTCCTGAAGCTTGGCTTTGAAACTTGTTGAATTCTCGTGGACAACTGTCCTATCCGATTCTCGCAAGTTATTGATTGCGATCCTTGTTTCTTGTTTGAAACTTTGTATAGTTGCATTTGTTTCTTGTTGGAACCGCAAATTATTAGTGGCCATTTGTTTTACTAGTTCCTCTAATGAAGGCTCGATTGCTTAGGAGCTTGAACTTGCTGCGCCTCTCTCGAGGGAAAGGTACTTGCCTTTGTTGGAATCCCGAGGTCCATAAGTCGGAGGTTGATTTTGAGGTTGCTTTGCATAGCTGAAATTTGGATGATCCCTCCAACCCGGATTATATGTGTTTGAGTAGGGGTTGTAATTTTTTGAAAGTCCAAAGATATCCCCTCTTGCTCTTACCTCCTCATTTGTGTCTTCTTGGAGAGTGGGACACATATCGTGGGATGTCCAGATGAACAACAGATCCCACAAGCATGAACTGGTGCTTTACCCGAATCCATTAACCGCCGAACCATAGCAGTCAATTGAGTCATTTGTCTTTGATATCTTGGTTGTCTCTACTTCTTTCATCGCTCTTACTCCAAAGTGTCATTTCTAGAGTAGAATTGTTGAGTATTGGCACCATTCTTGAGATCAAGTTTCTAGCTTCTTGAGGAGTTTTATCAATCAATGCTCCTCCGCTAGCAAAGATCAATCATGTTGCGATCCATCACTTGTAAGCCTTCATAGAAATACTTGAATTAAAAGTCGCTCACTTATTTGATGATGAGGGCAGCTGAAACATAGCTTCTTAAATCTCTCCCAAGAGTCATGGAGTGATTCCCCATGCCTTTGTTGAATACCATGATTTCTTTTCGATTGTTGCAGCTTTTGAGCGCAGGGAAGTATCTGTCTAGGAAAGTTCGGGCCATGTCCCGCCATGATTGGATGGATCCGGGTGGCAAGTAGTAAAGCCACTCCTTAGTGAGTCTTTCAATGAGAATGGAAAAGCTCTCAACTTGACTTGCTCTACATGAATTCTGCGGGTTTCATGCTAGAACATACCACATGGATTTCCTTCAAGTGCTTGTTGGGGTCCTCTCCGGTAATCCATTGAAAGATGGCAAGAGATGGATTAAACCGGATTTCAATTCAAATGCCTCTTCATTTTCAAGAATGTCTATGCAAAGAGGTCATTGATCTAGATCTGGAGCACCCAATGCCCTTAAAGTGTTTTCGCCATTGTCACTTCTTCAGATATTTCGGATGGCTCGGATGTCTCTGAACTTGATAGATCAATGTAACGGCGACTTCAATGTCGGCAGTGTGAGTTGGAAGTTAGCCTGATGGAAGGGAAATTGAGGATGTGAAGTGAGTTGATCAATATAGTTCCTCAAATTTAGCAATCCTTCGTCTACTCCTTCAAAGGACATCAACACCTACAAAACACTCGAGAAGAAAAAGATTAAAAATAAAATAAAATAAAATAAAATAAAAACAGAATAAAAATAGGAAATAAATTAATAGTGTAATTGAAAAAATTGGTTCCCGAGAACGCGCCAAAATTCGATGCGTGCGGATGTAGTGATTAAAATTAAGATAAAAATCAGTTGTCGCCCACCAGAAAATAAAAACCTTACAACTAGTTGTAGTTAGTAAGGGTCGATCCACGAGAACCAATTCAATTAACACTATTAAACAATTCCCAATTTAGACTCGATTAACAATAAACAAGAAAAAGGGGGTTTTGGAGTTTTGATGAACAATGAACAACTTTTCAAAGATAACAATAAACAAACTGAAATCAACAATATAAGAAAATTGGTTAAGAGATTGAATCCACCACTAGATTTATATGATAATGTAAATCCACATATCCTTTTTATTCCAACATGCTCAATTATGTTTTTATGCAATTGTGATATTAAATCTCTGTTTTTCTTACGTGTTGGCCAATTTAGCAACCGCTCAAATCAACTCCTAATCACTGATTAGTCATAAAGCAACCTCTTACAACTATCCAACAATTGCATTAAGATTTAGAAAACCAATTACACTAAGGTCTAATCACACACCGGGATTAAATTACTTAGAACATATATTTCTCTAGATTTAATACCGCTACCGCGCATAATAAACCCAGATCTACCACTTTTATAACGCAAATAGCACAAAGATAATTATACCCACATGAACATCATACATCCCACTAGATCTACTACCGCAACCGCAAGATAATAAACCTAGATCTACTACTTTGAAAGTAGGAACAAGTACAAAAACCTTCATACCAACAATAGATTCGAAATATATGAATAAAAACATAACTGTGATGAAATAATCAAATATGCAAAGTTTACAACATTAATACTAGCGGTTTCATCACCCCCTTAACCAAGGGAGGTTTAGTTACACATAGCTAGAAAGAAATCACAAGAAAAACTATGAAGAAACAAGAAGAAACTATGAAGAAACAAGAAACTAAGAGAGAAAATGAAGGAGAGTTACATCTTGTTCATGATAAATGGTGCCTTTTATAGAAGTCTAAGGTAACAAAATGACAAAGGGAAGTGGGTGGATGAGTGGGTGAGTGAGTGGAGTGTTTGAGTGGATGGATTAGTGGGTTGGTTTAGTGGATTGGTTTAGTGGATGAGTGAGTGGAATGGTTGAGTGGTTGAATTAGTGAAAAATGCCAAAGGACTTTTGGTGAGTGGGAAATTATGGACATGAATGGGTGAGTGGATGGATGAGTGGATGGATTAGTGGATGAGTGGGTGGAGTGGTTAAGTGGTTGGATTAGTGTATGAGTGGATGAATGGGTGAGTTAGTGGATGAGTGGATGAGTGGATGAGTGGATGAGTGGATTAGTGGATGGATGAGTGGATGGTTGAGGACGAAAATTTCGTGTCTGACTTGGAAGCCAAAAACGACCCACTATACTTCAGAATCACGAAAAGTGTTCTTCATGAAAGTTGTAGATCCTTGTCTTGGCTATAAAATGGATAGCTGGTTCGTCCAATTTGGCTTCCTTAAGCCTAAGATATGTCCCAAATACCGTAGGTTGCTCAAACCCAACTTCAGCTCCTCTGTTCCGACTTGCAAGCTCAAAATGACCTACTAGACTTCTTTTTCTCAAAATGTGTTCTTCATGAAAGTTGTTTATTTGGATCTTGACTATCCAATGTCCAAATTTCAGCCCATCTCCATTATTACATCTTGAGATATGATTTTTTTGAGTGCACACTGTTCGGATTCTACTGACAGAACCCGTATTATGGCTTCCATGTCAACTTAGGTCCCTTAGACATCTGAATCAGACTTCGAGCTCTTCATCAAAGTTGTAGAGATTCCTCTTAGCTTTCCTACAAGATAAAATTCATGATTTTCAGATATCAGGAACTCAAGTTATGACCAAAATACAGAAACAGTGTAAAATCTCAATAATGCTGAAAATATTCAATTAGGACCAATTTGAGCTCAAACTCACAAAATCATGTCAAACTCAATCAATTAAGAATATGGAGAGTGTAAATGACTAAATATAAGGGTTTCTTAATGAATAAAATATGTGTTTATCACTACCCTTTCCAAAATTTGATCAAGAAATGGCAAGGGGAAATGATATTTCCTAATAGCAGCATTCAATTTTCAAAAATCAATACACATATGCCAACTAGATGAGACTCGCGTAAGTATTAATTCACCCTTATCATTTTCAACCACTGTTATTTCAGATTTCTTAGGCATAACTTGTGTAGGGCTTACCCATTGGCTATTAGAGATAGGATAGATAATTCCAATATCAAGCAATTTAAGGACTTCAGCTCTAACTATCTCTTTCATGTGTAGATTTAATCTTCTTTGAGGTTGTTGAGAAGTTTTAGCATTATCTTCTAAATGTATTCTATGTGTACAAATTAATGGATTAATACCTTTTATGTCCTTTAATGTCCATCCAACTTCACTTTTATGCCTTTTAAGTACTTCTGTTAACATACCTTCTTGTTCTTCAGTAAGAGATGAGGAAATTTACACTGGAAAGCTTTGCTCTTCTCCCAAAAATGTGTACTTCAACCCAACAGGTAATGGCTTTAGTTCTGGTGTGGTTACTTCTTCATGAGTATTATCATTCATGGGTTTTAGCTCTTCAAATCTTGGTTTCCGTCCCTTGTACTCTATTACCTGTGTACAATCAAGCAAAGAGCATATTTCAGAGATATCATCTTCTAATTGCATGCCTGAATCAAATAAATTGACTAAACAAATTTCTAATGGGTCAGAAGAACTCCTTGTTTGAAGATGATCATCTATAATGGCCTCAATTCCTTTAACTTCCTCCCTTTCATCAAGGATTTCCTGTGGTTGCTTGCACATGTTAAAAACATTGAGCTCTAGTGTCATGTTTCCAAATGTTAGCTCCACCATTCCATTTCTACAATTTATCAAAGCATTAGGTGTTGCTAAAAATGGACAACCTAAAATAACAGGAATTGACTTGCAACTATCAACCATAGGTTCTGTATCTAAGACAATAAAATCCATAGAATATATGAATTTATCAACTTGAACTAACACATCTTTCACTATTCCTCTTGGAATTTTAATTAATCTATCAGCTAGTAGAAGAGTTACAAAAGTTAGTTTTAACTTACCCAAGTTGAGTTGCTGATAAACTGAATATGGAAACAAATTTGCACTAGCACCAAGATCAAATAAAGCTTTTTCAATTTTATATTCTCTGATAATGCATGAAACTGTAGGACAACCAGGGTCTTTATATTTCAACGCATTATTATTCTGAAGAATGGAGCTTACCTGTTCAGCCAAAAATGCTTTCTTTTTCACATTTAGTTTCCTTTTAATAGTGCACAAGTCCTTTAAATATTTGATATAACAAGGAATCTATTTGATAGCATCTAACAGAAGAATATTGATCTTCACTTGTTTCAAAATTTTAAAAATTTCAGTGTGGTGGTCCAATTTCTTTGGATTATTCAATACTTGAGGAAATGGGGGTGAAGGCGAGAGTTTGGTCTCCTTTTGGTCAACTTCTTCATTTTCTTGGGGAATTGGTTCATCTTTTTTCTCACAAGGTTCGGGAATTTGTTTTTCAACAACATTTCCACTCCTAAAAGTTATCACTGACTTGACTTGGTCCATTTGTTGGTTTTCTGAACTCTTCTCATTTAGACTGTATTGACCCTTGGGATTTGGTTAAGGTTGAGAAGGAAATTTTCGTTACTCGTGAATGGTGAGTGCAGAAGAAAGTTTAGCAAGAGTTTTTTTTATGTCAATCATAATTTAATTATTTTGTTTATTAATGGCCTCTTGCTTTTCTATGAATGCATGCAGTGTTTCTTCATAGTTTTTCCTATATGGTGGGACATAAGGTACATATCCTTGAGAATTTTGAGAGTCCAGTTGTGCTTGAGGAGGTGGTGGTTGCATGAATTGTGACTGATTATTATTCTTCCAGCTGAAATTAGGGTGATTTCTCTATCCCGGATTGTATGTATCTGAAAAAAAAACAAGTAAATGACTTTTTAAAATTATTCATTGCATTTACTTGCTCATGTACAACTTCTTTAAAAACAGGAATATTATGACATTCATGTGTTGAGTGTCCTAAGTCATCACAAATGCCACAAATTTCTTCATTTTGCACATATTTGATTTCTTTTGCTTTTCTTAATTTCATGGCTTCAACCTTTCTAGCCAAACTAGCAAACCTTGCATTTAGATCTTCCTCTTGACTAAGGTGATATTTTCCTTTATTAGTACTTGCAAAGTTAGTTCTATTTGAATTTTCAGAATGGTTAGTACTATGCCAAAATTGAGAATTTTCAGCCAACTGGTTTAAATAGTCTAAAGCTTCATTAGGTTTTTTTATCAAGAAACTCACCATTGCACATTGTTTCCATAAATTGTTTAGTTTCAGGTGTTAAACCTTCATAAAAGAAGCTTATAGTGCGCCATTTTTCAAAATCATAATGTGGGCAAGAATTTAACAAATCTTTAAACCATTCCCAACATTGAAAATATGCTTCATTTGAATTTTGGAAAAAATTTTGGATTTGTCTTTTCATAGCATTAGTTTTATGTGTTGAATTTTTTTTTAAGAACTCACCTTGCATTTCTTGCCATGTGCCAATTGATCTTGGTTTCAAAGTGTTAAGCCAAGATTTTGCTTTATCTTTTAAAGAAAAAGGAAATAATTTAAGCTTAACAATCTCTTCAGTGTAATTTTAGTAATTGAAAGCAATACATACTTCCTCAAATTCTTTAAGATGTAAATATGAGCTTTTAGATTCTAAACCATGAAAATTAGGAAGTAAAGAAATCATACCTGGCTTTAATATAAAATTATTGGCATTGAGTGGAAAGATAAAACATGATGCCCTAGAACTTCGAGGTGGTTGCAAATATTCACGTATAGTTCGCAAAGGTTGATTTTCATGTTAATCATGTACACTTTCATTTTCAGTCATTGTGTCAATTGTGTGTGATTGTGATTCAAACAAATCAATATATAAAGTATCAGAATTATTTTTAACTTAACGACCAAAATTTAAATCATGATATCAATTAAGCATAAATAAATGACTTAAAATAGAAAAAATAATGTTCAACTAGGCGATTTACACTGGCTATTAAATATTAACAAGGATGTGGTATAAACTAACCACCCAATAAATATTAACAAGTAAAAAGTTAGAAATAAAATGTAGAAAATAGAGTGCGGAAAGTAAATTACAAAAAATAAAATACAGATAATAAAGTGCAGAAAGTAAATTACGAGAAAATATTATGCGAAAAGTAAAATACAAAAAATAAAGTGCAGAAAGTAAATTGCAAAAAATAAATTTAAAATATGAAAACTAGAGAGAGGCGAGTCCCACCAGAGAGGCGTTAAAGAGAAGAGAAGAAGAAAAATTATTTCGTTATGTTAGAAAAAATAATAAATAACAAAAATTAAAAAGTTAGAGAGCATAAATTAAATGACAGAAATTAAAAGTTAGAGAGCAGAAATTAAAAGTTAGTAAGCAAAAAATAAATGACATAAATTAAAAGTTAGTAAACATAAATAAATGACATAAATATAAATGTTAGAAAGTTAGTATGTTAGTGTTAGCAAGTTAGTATGTTAGCAAGTTAGAAAATTCGAGAGTTAGTAAAGAAACCGAAGGATCGACAAGCCGATCTTTTGCTCCGGTGAAGGAGAAGAGAGAATAGATTTTATTAAAGAAAAAGAACCTCAAAAATTAAAATTTCAAATCAAGTTCCCAGCAACGGCGCCAACAACTTGATTGCAAGATTAAAGGATGCAAACTCAAGTGTAGGTTGTCTCAAGTAATAAATTTCTCGAGAGTCCGAGATCGATCTACAGGGAATTGATGAAGAAAATTTAATTGAGGTAAGAAAATGATTTGTCACAACATCAAAAGTAATAAAGATGTTCACAAATGAATTTAAGAACTTGCTTGGGTAAGGAGATCCACTCTTGGTAATAAATTAAAGGCAAGATTATTTCTCTTTATAACTCAATTGAAATCCACACACAACGGAGGTTCCAATCAGAAAATATAACATTCAAAGTTTAATTATATATGCGATCATATTATGATTTCTTTAATTATCTACCAACATTTGTAAATGAGTTCAAGCATTCACTGTGTCAATCCTATTGTCTACAATAAATCAACATCTCCATTATACAAAGAAGGTTTTTAAATTGATTGGAAACAAAATATAACACATATAATGTCTATTTGATAATATATCATTTAAGCACAAGAAATAGAATAATCTAACTTTATTTCATTACCAAGAGCTTCACTTTTTCACCCAAACAAGATGAAGATTTAGCTACTCATAGATAAGAAGAAAGAAAGAGAGAAGAAGAGAAAGATAAACATAGCTTCAATTTAGAGCAAGAGAAAATTATAACAAAGGAAAACAATAAACAAACAAAACCATAACTTCTAAAAACTAAGCCTAACACCAAGAGCACCAAATGATCAGCTAATGATGCCTTTTATAGAGGATTATAGATACAAAATAATAAGGGGGCTGATTAAGAGTAGGTGGATGAGTGGGTGAATGAGTGGAAAATGTCAAATAGTGAGTTGGTGAGTGAAAAATTATTGAGATTCTTTGTCTCTAAAATCATTCATTGCTTAACTCATGGATTCCATCATCAAATGGAAAAGTCATCTTTATGAAAGTTGTAGATCTGGGTCTTAAATTTCAGATGTCCAAATTTCAACTCATTTCACCACCTACAACCTATGATATGGCCTAATTGCTGCAAACTATTCAGGCCCAATTTCAGCACCTCTGTTTTGACTTCCAGACCCAATATTACCTCCAAGCTGTCCGATTTGAGTTTTATGTTCATCATGAAAGTTGTAGATATGGGTCTTAACTTTCAATTATCCAAATTTTAGCCAAAAAAAGTTCCTACAACTCGAGTTATGCTCTGATTACTGTATGCTATTCAAGTTCCAGTCACAAAACTCGTGTTCTGACTTCCAAGCTCAATTAGCTCCACTAGATGTCTGAATGAGACTTTGAGCTCTTCATCAAAGTTGTAGAGCTTTCTCTTATCTTTCCTACAAGGTAAGATACATAATTTTTATTCATCTAGAACTCAAGATATGGCAAAAATACAGAAACAGTGTAAGACCCAAATAATACTAGAAAAATCAATTAAGTCCAATTTGAGTCCAAACTTACAAAACATAACCAAGCTTAATCAATTAAGTATATGGAGAGTGTAAATGACTAAAAATGAGGGTTTATTAATGTATAAAATATGTGATTATCATCTGTGTTGCTAAGCAATGTACCTTGTGATCTATTATCCACTACATTAGCAAGTTGCCCCAATTGAACTTCCAAACTCTTTATAGAAACCTGCTAGTTTTGAAACATTAATTGCTGACTTTGAAAGTTGACTTTTGAATCAAGTATGAAATCTGTGGTGGTCTTGGTAAGATTCACAGCCAAGTCTTTTAATGAGGTCTTCTTTTCTTCATGTTGAAATCTAGGTGGAGTCCTCACCATATTTTATTGATTGCTCCAAGAAAGATTTTGGTGATTTTGCCATCCCAAATTATATGTATTTGAGTACGGATTATTTTGTTGTCTCCCTTGTTTAGAAATAAAATGAGCTTACTCTATACTTTGAGATATGAAACAAGTCCCTGCTTAGCACTGCCAGCATATATCACAAACCTGACCATGTAAAGCCATGCCGTAATATTCAAATTATCAAACGTTTTAAAAAATGTGTCTACATTTGCATTCAATGCGGTAATAGCATTAGTTTCATGAACTCCAACAACCTTTTGCTCCATGAGTTATTCGGATAGTCATTCATAATTATTTGTAGCCAGCTCCTCTAGTAGGTCATAAGCCTCATCAGTTGATTTTGCCATTAAAGCTCCTTCGATTGCTATATAAATGGTATTTTTGGTAAATTGATTCCATTGTAGAATGTGTGAACAACTTTTCATTTAGGCAACTCATGATGTGGACACTTTCTCAATAGATCATTGAACCTCTCTGAACCCTCATACAATGTAGGGGTAGAAATAGGCCAAGTGGTCTGTTGGGAACCTATAGTGATAATCACATATTTTATACATTAATAAACCCTCATTTTTAATCATTTACACTCTCCATTTACTTAATTGATTGAGCTTGATCATGTTTTGTAAGTTTGGGTTCAAATTAGGCTTAATTGATCTTTTCCAGCATTATTGAGATTACATTGTTTTTGTATTTCGGTCATATCTTGAGTTCTAGATATCTAAAAATTATGAATTTTACCTTGTATGAAAGCTGAGAGAAAGCTCTATAACTTTTATGAGAACTTGAAGTCTCAATCAGACATCTAGTGGCGCTAATTGGGCCTAGAAGTCAGAAAATGGGTTTTGTCACTAGAACCGAGTAGTGTGCACTAATTAAGGCATAACTTAGGCTGTAAGAGTTACATTGAGCTGAAATCGGTGGCATTGGAAAGCTAAGACAAAACCCTTCAACTCTCATGAAGATCACTTTTTTAGAAAATGACATTTTAATAGAGTTATAATTGTGTGAAGATACTTGAATTAGTTGGTATAAGTGGAGAGGCAAGCATGATAATCATTCACCCACTCATTAATCCTCCACCACTCATTAAATAGCTCCATTGTAATTTTTCATTCATCCACCCATCATCTACCCACTCATTAAATAACTTCATTACCATTTTGTAATCCTCAAGATCTATAAAAGGGAGCATTGGTTGATCATTTGGGTATCTTGTTTTGAGATCAAGATCATGCTATTATGTTATTTGATTTTCTTGTTGTAATTTTCTTTTGTTCTAAATAGAAGTTATGTTCATCTTCTTCTTCTTTTCTCTTTCTTTCTTCTTGCTCATGAATAACTAATTTTCATCTTGCTTGGGTGAAGGGGTGAAGCTTTTGGTAATAAAATAAGGTTAGATTAATTTCTTTCTTGTGCTTAAATCATATATTATCAAGTGGTTATTACATGTGTTATATTTTGTTTCCAATCAATTTAAAAACTCTCATTGTAAAGTGGAGTTCTTGATTCATTGTAGATAAGTGGTTGGCACAATGAATGCTTGAACTTATTTACACGTATTGGTGTTAGTAAATAATTAAAGGGACCATACTATAACTACGTATATAATTCTAAATGGACTCTGAATGTTTTTGTTTTTCGATTGGAACCTCCGTTGTGCGTAGATTTCAATTGAGTTATAAAAAAAAATAATCTTGTCCTTAATTTATTATCAAAAGTGGATTTCCTAACTCAAGTAAGTTCTTTTTTTAATTATGAACAAGTTTTATTATCTTTATTGTTGTGACAAATCTTTTTCTTACCTCAAAGAATTTTTCTTCATCAATTCCCTATGGATCGACCTTAGACTCCCGAGAAATTTATTACTTGAGATAACCTACACTTGGGTTTACATCTTTTAATTCGCATCATATAACTTGGCCTATTTAAGGCCTGGCCTAGCCTAATCGGTTTAACAAAAAGGTCAGGTTAAGGTTTTTTCAAAAGCCTATTTAGTTAAATGAGTTAGGCTTCTGGCCTTTGGAAAAATCCTTTAAGCATAGTGGGCCTACCTAATTAATTATATATTATTACATTATATATAGTATGACATTTTAATATTTATATAATATAATTAATTTTATAAATAATTAATATTTTTTAAAAGCTTAGGCCCGTTAACCTATCATGTTGGCCTATTTAAAGGTAGGCCTATTGGCCTATTAAAAGGCCTTATTACAAAGTAGGTCCTTTAATAGACTTTCAGACTAGACAAACTTTTAAAAAGGCTAGGCTAGGCTCAAGCATTGCATTTGGGAAATAGGACAAACCTGTCAAGGTTTGGTCTGACCTGGCACGTTTCCACCCCTAATACAAAGTCTCTATATCTGCTTACTTGAAAGTATTTATATCATTCCTTA
Source organism: Ormosia emarginata (assembly GCA_029884605.1). Lineage (NCBI taxonomy): Eukaryota > Viridiplantae > Streptophyta > Magnoliopsida > Fabales > Fabaceae > Ormosia > Ormosia emarginata. Next base: position 17,677,386 of record JAQQTP010000068.1, on the reverse strand, counting down.
TCCTTACAATTTTTGTAGGTTGAAAGAATTTAGCAAAAAAATTCTGAGTTAAGTCATCCCAAGTAATGAAGGTACCTGTAAGAAAAGAATTCAACCAAATTATAGTTTTATCTCTAAGTGAAAAGGGAAAAAGTCTTAGCCTAATAACATCATTGGACACTCTATTCTGTTTAAAAGTGTCACAAATTTCTAAGAAGTTTGCTATATGAGCATTAGGATCATCATCAAGCACCCCTCCCAATTGAAGTGAAGTCATAATCATTTGAATGACCGTTGATTTGATTTCAAAGTTATTCGCTTGAACAGGAGGTCTAATGATGCTTAAGGATGTGTCATGAAATGATGGAATAGCATTGTCACACAAAGCTTATGTATTTTCATCATCCATGACTACTTGTTGGTTTTATTCTTGTTCCTCTCTTCTTTCTTTCCTCAGTCTTCTACAAGTATGCTCAATTTCAGGATCAAACAGTATAAAGTCAATACTTTTTGAACCTTTCATGCACTTACAAGAAAAAAGGATTATTAGAACCAACTAAAAAAAAGAAAAAAGAAAAATACTAATATAAAAATTACTAGCTAAAATACTCAAAGATACAAAAGTAAATTAAAACTAGAATAGATCTAAAAATGTCTAGACATAATGCAATTAAAATAAAATTGAAACAAGTGTCTAAATTAACAATAGAGTTATTTAGTTTTGATATTAATAAAATCACTCCCTGACAGTGGGGCCAAAAATTTGATAGATAAATTTACAAGTGTACAAAATCGATCAAGTAATAAAGTAGAGAATAAGATATCATTCCCATAGAAAATGTTTACTAAGTATCAAAATTTTAATAACTCTACTATTATTTAAACTATAAAAAGAAATTGTAGTTAAATTAAAATTAATAAAATCTAAAACTAATGAATTAAATTCAAGCGTGACAAGAACTAACAAGAGACGAAAGCAATATCAATTAAACTATGGCATTTTGAATTCATTTAAACTAGTCCTATTTAACTTAATTGATTAATAATCTAATTTTAATAATCTCATACATGGGGTGGTAAATTATTTAATATTCTCTTCTGGGTCATACTAAACATATTGAAAAACACTTATTACCTATTTTCCAAGTAGTAAAATAAGATCGCTCCTACGAGAATTGTATGATTACTAACTTTTACAGCGATATCGATTATTTAAGCAATCAAAAAGTGATAATGAAAATAAAAACTAAAAGCAAGATAAGAAGCAAATCAATAAAGCAAACAAACAAATCTAATAAGATAAAGTTCAACTAAGTATTAAAGGGCCTAGAACTAAGAATTCACTATGATACCCACTATGATGAATATTGACTCTATCTTTTCTAATGGTTAATTATGTTCTTGAATGTAGTTTGTCTTAAATTATTTAAAGCTCAATCTCTTGACACTAAAAATGTGTTAAAACCTCATTAATAACATTCTCATAGCAATCAATTAAGTTAAAACTCATTAGGTTCCATCACAACCATTTTGCTCCTCAAAATATTCAAGCCTATCTCTACGTCTCAACTCTTAAATTCAATTCTTAGATTATCAAGTAATTAGGATTCATTTCTCGATCCTTCATCTAAAGCCTAAGATCATGTAAATGTGATGTGCAACATACTACAAGTATTAAGCACACTAAGAATGAATCAAGAACAATAATTTATCTTTAACAAAGATTCTAGTCAATAATTCAACATAGATGTAGAGAGTTACATTCTAATCCTAGAAAATGGAAATTTAGCTAAACATGGCCATTGTAACATAATCAAGGTTGAAGAATAGAGAAACATCCATGATTAAACTTGTAAGAGGAGAGAAAATAATAGAGGAATAGGGATAGGAAGAAAAAAAAACTCAAGGTGTCTCCAATGGTTGTTTAGTCTTCTTCTCCAAGAGAGCTCCACGCCTCCTTCCTCTCCTCTCCCCTTAGGTCTTCTTTATAATGTTATGTGAGAATGAAAGAAAGTATCCAAAAGTTCCTAGTGTTCCCCTCAATGTCTCTCTTTTATCCTTTTTTATTAAAGGCTGTCAAATTTTTGTATTTTTTCACTTTATTTTTCTTGTCCTTCAGATGATAGAATTAGCCTTCGAGCTCAACAGAAGAGTTCTTGAACTTTCTATTTGCTTTCCAACATTGCAAGAATCGCTTCAATATAATCTCTGTAACCCAAGATACGGTCTAAATACAGCAACAAGGTCAAGAAATACTAGTTGAATTCGAGTTTACAATAAACTCCTTACTCTTCAAGGATCCTTATTCAATCTCCAATTATCATTATCTTCAAGTTTTCACACTCAATTAGGTCTTTGGATGAGACATAAGACTTGGATAAGAGTTCTTCAAAACTCTATCTTCAGGATCTCTTTATTTTATATAAAATCTTCTAAATTTATCTTGAAAATTAGAATATTAATAAAAGACTAGGAGAAAAGACAATTATATAAAACTCAAGAAAAACAAAATTATCAACTTTAAAGGTGTGTGTGTGTGTGTGTGTGTGTGTGTGTGTGTGTGTGTTTGTGTGTGTGTGTGTGTGTGTGTGTTTGTGTGTGTGTGTGTGTGTGTGTGTGTAAGTTTGTTATCTCTTCTTTACTTTCATTGCACAATTTACTTGCTTTTCTATTTAAATTCCTGCACTTTACATTATGCACTCTTACCTTTCCTCTTCTTTACTTTCAAGCACTTTAATCGTGCACATTTACTTTCTCTCAATTTTTCTATCTTTTCTTTCTGTTACAACACTTTACTTTTCATTTAATCTTTACATTTGTACACTATTTCCACTTCTATTTTCTCAATTTGCACTAACAATTTTGGTATTTATATCTTGATGTCATAATCATTTTGGTTACCAAAATTCTTATAGTTCTAGAGGAGTTGATTTGCTCTCAGAAATTAAATATGAATCAAGGAGATTTTGTCATTATCATAACCAAATTAGCACGACATCATCGTTGAATCTCCAATAAATTTTCATAGCAAACACATATTCATGATTTCTTAAAGGGAACAAAAGTTTTTTTAAAAATAAAATATAAAAATGTGATTATTGTTGGATAAGTTATTCTATACTCTTGGAGTAATACACTACTTCACTAAAATTGTAACACTTGACACCTAATAGCTTTACAGACGATTGGATTGAAAATTGAATATTTTAAAATCAAATCTGAATGGTTATAAAATGGCCCAGAGTATTACTCTGAGAGTAGTTTAGAATCACCTTTTTGATTCCACATGTGAAGCAAGTAAAGAGCCAAAGACCTATCTGTCAAAAGACAGGTAAAGCCAAGTTGAACGCCTTAAGGTCGTTCCTTCTCAACGTATTGTTTGCTAAACACTAATAAGAAACACATTGGTTATTTTTATCAAGCATCAACCAAGAAGGGGATCTGACTATCACTTTACTAAGCTCAAAAGGAATGACGAAGCTAGAACTAGCCATTAAAATAAGTGGTTCCAATGATGGTAATTGACTTAGTAAAGGGGTAAATAGGAGTGGTATACATGTTTTCTTTAGGTAGTTCGTGGAGTCTTCAGGTACCTGTCACAATCTTAGGTTCATAGTAGTTACCAGTTTACACCTGATAAATAAGCCTTGAGGGCCATCTTTTCAAGGCTTGAGATCTCAAACTCCTCACACTCATAGAGCAAAAACACAAGATCCCTCAAGTCATTTATGTGTATTATGCATTTGTACTTCATTTTAATTCCAAGCTCACTAACTTTCTATTCATCTTTTACTTGTTACTTTCACTTGTTTTATTTGCAATTTATCCCTGTTTGTACACTCAATTACTTCATTAGTCAGTAGAACTCAGAAGAAGTAGTTCCCTTCCTTAAATAGAGATCAAGAATTAGGTGGTTGATCTCAATTGACAACTTTCACTTGAGAACGATTGCACAAAAGTTTTATTGACTACTTCTATAACCACCTTTATTAACTTTTTAATTTTTTTTTTAGCGATTTCTTAAATTGTGAACTTGTTGGTACCATTTCTTAAACAACCCTATGCAAAGAGCGTGCAACATACAATCCTATGCAATCAATGTTTCAAATTAAATCTAGACATAAGAAATAATCATTAATATGTAACAAAGAAATTATTAGGACAAAAATAAACAGAGTAATGGAGAGGAGTCACATACCTAAAATGCTTAGCAATTAAAAAGAGAAGATAAGAAGAGGATAAGTACACCCTGACAATGGTTAGTAATGACAAAAATAACAAAAACAAAATAAAGGAAAATGAAATAAACAAACATGCAAACTAAACATTTTTTTTTGGGTTTTGAATTTTTTTAATTTTTTTGTTGGCCTTCACTATTTACATTCACAGCTACGAAATCTAAGAGGAACTTAAGCCGACTCAATAAAAACAAAACTCAAAGTAAAAATTTACCTCAGTTTTGGTAGAAAGATCGTCTACCAAAGTCTCTTCTAGATCTGGATCTTTCAACTCAAGATACGACTTCAACCGCTGACCATTTACCTTAAAATATTACCATCCTTGAGATTCACTATCTCAACAGCACCATGAGGGTACACAGTCCTCGCAATATATGAGTCAGACCACCTGAATCTCAATTTACCTAGAAATAAATGTAAGCAAGAGTTGTACAAAAGAACTTTTTGACCAGGTTGAAAAGACTTCCTATAGTTGTAACTATCATGCACTCTCTTCATCCTATCCTTATAAAACTTTGCACACTCATAAGCATCATTACAAATTTTTTCCAGTTCATTGAGATAAAGTTTTCTTTGATTACCAGTCTTATCCATCTCAAAATTAAGATACTTGATAGCCCAATATGCTCTATGCTCCAACTCAACAGGGAGATGACAAGTCTTACCACAAGCAAGTCTATATAGAGACATCTCAATAGGAGTCTGAAATGTCGTGCGGTATGCCCATAATACATCATCTAGACGTAAAGACCAGTCTTTCTTAGAGGGGTTTTTAATCTCCCTTTTAGATACCTCAACTTGACCACTAGTTTGCGGGTGATAAGAGATAGTTGTCTTATAAGTAATAGCATACTTTTCATTAAATGTTCAAATGGCCTATTGCAAAAATATTTGCCCCTATCACTAATGATAGGTCGTGGTGTCCCAAAATGTGCAAAAATATTTTCTTTCAAAAATTTGGACAGCCACCTTGTGGTCATTGCTTCTACATGCTTTTGCCTCAACCCATTTAGAAACATAGCCAACACCAACAAGAATATATAGATAACCAAAAAAGTTACGGAATGGTCCCATAAAATCAATACCTCAAACATTAAATATATTAACAATCAAAATAAGATTCAAGGGCATCATATTTTTCTTACCAATGCTCCCCAACTTTTGGCATCTTTCACAAGCAGAAAAATAACCATAAGAATCACGAAAAATAGAAGGCTAATAAAAATAACACTGGAAAATTTTGACTGCTATTTTCCTAGAGCTAAAATGCCCACCACATGCATGATCATGGCAAAATGATATGATACTTTGTTGTTCCTATTCAAGAATGCATCTCCTAATAATTTGATCAGGACAATATTTAAATAAGTATGAATCATCTCAAAAGAAATGCTTTACTTGAGACAAGAACTTCAATCTATCTTGTTTAGACTAATAGGATGACATTTGCAAAGTAACCAAATAATTCACAATATCAGCATACCATGAGATTTGTGAAACATGCAGTAACTGCTCATCAGGAAAATATTCTACAATAGGAGAAGTATCACTATCATGCTAAACAACCAATCTAGATAAATGATCAGCAACCACATTCTCAACACCTTTTTATCCCTAATTTCAACATCACATTCTTATAAAAGTAAAACCCACCTAATAAGTCTAGCTTTTGCATTAGATTTAGCAAAAAGATATTTCAATGCAGTATGATCAGAATATATCACAACTTTTGATCCAACAACATATGATCGAAATTTGTCTAAAGCAAATACAATAGCTAACAGTTCTTTCTCAGATGTGGAATAATTCAATTGGGCAGCATTCAAAGTCTTATTAGCGTAACAAATCATATGAAGTAACTTATTCACTTTTTGCCTCAAGACAACACCAATAGCATAATCAAAAGTATCACGCATAATCTCAAAAGGTAAGCTCCAATCAAGTGGCTTAATAATCAGAGTAGAAATCAATTCATGTTTCAACTTATTAAAAGATTGCAAGCATGCTTCATCAAAAACAAATGAAACATCCTTACCAAGAAGGTTGCATAATGGCATTGCTACTTTGCTGAAATCCTTGATGAACCTCCTATAGAAACCTGCGTACCCTGCAAAAGATCTAATTTCTTCTATAGATTTAGGGGGAAGAATGTTAGAAATCAAGTCAACTTTAGCCGTATCAATCTCAATGTCATCTTTCAATATGACATGACCAAGCACAATACCCTTTTTATCTATAAAATGACGTTTTTCCCAATTAAGTACAAGATTCTTTTCTTTACACCTAACCAATATCAAAGACAAATGATGCAAACAATCATCAAAAGTATATCCAAAAACAAAAAAGTCATCCATAAACACTTCAAAAAATTCACCAACTATATAAAAAGAAATACTAATCATGCATCTCTGGAAAGTAGTAGGTGCATTACATAATCTAAAAGGCATGCGATGATATGTAAAAGTACCAAATGAACATGTAAAATAGTATTTCCTTAATCCTCAGGTGCAATGAGAATCCGATTATACCTTGAATATCTATCTAAAAAATAATAATATATCAATAAAAGGGATAGGGAAATGATCTTTTCTAGTTACAATATTCAATTTCTTATAATCAATGCACACTCTCCACCCGGTTTGTACCCTAGTTAGAACTAACTCATTGGTCTCATTTTCGATCACAGTTATTCCAAACTTCTTAGGCATAACCTACATAAGACTAACTCTTTTACTATCAGAAATAAGATAGATAATCCCTACATCTAACAATTTCAAGACCTCTTTTCTAACTACTTCCTGCATGATTGGGTTCAAACATCTTTGAGCCTTATGAGTAGCTTTAGCACCCTCCTATATATGAATCCTATACATCACTACTAAAGGACTAATACCTTTAATATTTGCAACTGACCATCCTATAGCTTCCTTATACTCTTTCAACATGTCTACTAACTAATGTTCTTGGGAGTCATCTAAATCAAAAGCTACAATGACAAGTAATGCCATATTAGCGCCTAAAAACACATACTTAAGGGTGCCCGACAAGGGCTTCATCTCTAACTTAAGTGGCTCTACAATGGATGGCAAAGGTGGGGATGAAGACAAGGTGATTGGCTGGACTATGGGTTACCACCTATCCACATTCATTAGAGGAATAGAATCTAACAAAGAATTTGTATTCCTAATGACTGAATCAATATCAAAATCAATATTAAAATGATTCAAATATGCCATTAATGGATCATCACAACTAGAATGCATAAATAAGTCATGAGCCAAACTATCAATTAAATTCAATTCATACACTTCATTATCATTATCATCAGGCATCTGTTTACTGACATGAAAAATATTAAGCTCAACAGTCATGTTCTTAAAAAATAATTTCATCACATCACTCCTACAATTAATCAATGCATTAGAAGTAGAAAGGAATGAGAAACCCAAAATAACATGAATTGGGGGATAAGGACCACAAAAAGGCTTAATATCAAGCACAATAAAATCAACATGAAAGTAGAAACTCTCAGTTTTTATCAACACATCTTCAACAATACCCTAGGATATTTAACATATCTATCATTTAATTGGAGAGTCATCTTAGTTAGTTTGAACTCCCCTAAACCCAATTGCAAGTAAACAGAATAAGACAACAAATTAACACTTGCACCTAGATCTAGTAAAGCTCTCTAAACATGATGATCCCTAATTTTACAAGCAATAGTGGGTGATCCAGGGTCTTTATACTTAACAGGATATTTATTGAGAATCATGGAACTTACCTGCTCTGTCAAAAAGGTCTTCTTAGGAACATTAGACTTCCTTTTCACAGTGAGAAGATCCTTCAAGAATTTAGCATACGCAAGCATCTATCTAATAGCATTAAGAAAAGGTAAATTAATTTGTACATATTTAAAAATCTCCAGAATATCACCTGACAACACAATGTTCTTAAGGTTTACTAATCTGTGAGGAAAAAGGGCCCTAGACACATACTCCTTAACTTTAGACTCTACAACTTTAGGAGTAGACACATTAAGCTTTGGTGGCACGTTATTCTTATCCCTAGAACTGCAGACTTTTAGCTTTCTATTATCCTTCACAGGCTCTACAACATGATTATCTATTTGCTTCCCAGACCTAAGGGTGGTGATAGACTAAACGTGTTCATTTTCCCTATTAGAACTAGATATCTAATGAATTGTATATTGTCCCTTAGGATTAGGGATAGGCTGATTAGGGAACTTTTCTCTCTCTCTCTCTCTGACTGTCCAACTGACCTATCTGAACTTCCAATTTTGTTATAGCATTAGTGTGCACTTGGGTAACATTCTTTTTCTCTTGAATAACATTGGTAGTCGCTTTGATGGTATTTCTTATCTCTTGTATAAATTGACCAAAAGTCTCCTCCAGTGATGATTGTTGCCTAAACTGACATGCTCATTGATTTGGGAAATATGATGGTTGTTGGTAACCTTAGTTAGGCTATTGGAACTGATTCTAACGCTCCATAGGTTGACCACCTAAGTTACCAGAAAAATTATTTTGTTTCTAAGAAAAATTAGGGTGATTTCACCAGTTAGGATTATAATTATTTGAAGTAGTGTTAGCAAAAGATCTCCCTATTGCATTTCCCTGCTTAACGAAACAATCATTGTTAGGTGCAGAATAAGAACACATAGAAGAAGCATGCATATTACTCCCACAAAATGCACAATTTTTCTGTTAGATACTATTAACTTGACCAACTCTTTTATTGAGTGATAGGAACTTAACTTCACGTGCAATAGTATCTAGTCTAGCTTTGATATCTGTATCCTCACTAACCGCATATAAACTTCCCTTTTTAGGTTAGTTTGATCTATTCCTACGATTAGCAAAGTTCCACTATTGATAATTTTCAGAAAAATCCTCAAAAAACTGATAACCATTCTGTGTATTCAAATTAAAAAATGTGCCAATATTCATAGACTCAATCAAACCCTTATTAGATTGTGTCAACCTATTATAAAAATACTGCATAAGGCGTCATTTTTCAAAACCATGGTGAGGGCACCTCACAAGCAAATCTTTAAATCTCTTCCAGCTTTCAAAGAATTTTTCATGGTCTTCTTGACAAAAATATAAATTTTCCTTCTCAAAGAATTTGTTTTAGACATGAAAAAAAAAATTAGATAAAAACATTTGGCACAACATTTCCCATGATGTAATAGAGTTATAAGGTAAAGAATTCAGCCAATTTTTTACTTTATCTTTCAATGAAAAAGGAAAGAGACGCAAACACATTGATTCTATAAAAAAAAATTTGAAATTTAAATGTTTCACATATTTCTAAAAAATCTTTGACATTGAAGTATGAGTCTTTCCTATCTAAGTCATGAAAAATTAGAAGCAGATTGATAACTTGAGGTTTAATATTAAAATGAGTAGCAATAGTAGCAAGAAAACAATGCATAAGGGTGGATTCACATAGATTAGGAAAAATAATTCCGTAAGTGGTCTAACATGATCTCCTTGCACAGTTACATTCATCTCTGTTATGAGTTTTATATCAACTATTATTAATCTATGTATATGATCATGAACCTAAACTGTAATGCAATGCCCAAACAAAAAAAAGTTAAAAATATAGATCAATTAAAAAAAATAAAAAAAAAAGATAAGGCAAATAAGAAAAAAAATTAAAAAAAAATCAACTAGTAGAAGAGAAAAATTTAACAAATACTTAACTTTAACTAAGTCCTCATAACTGTGCCAAAAACTTGTTGTAACTTTTTTAAAAGGCCTAAAAAAATACTCGCAAATGCAATGCGTAAATGCATCAAGATCAAATGAATAAGTATGGGTCGATCTCATGACAAAACTTTAAGTTAATTTTAGGTATTGAAAAACTCTTTCTAATTTAGTCGCACAAATTGATGAGTCAAAAATACAAAAATTAAATTAAATAAATAACTAAAATAAAAAAATTGAAAGAAAGCAAGTATAAAGATGAAGTTTCTGCCAGCCATAAAATGACTAAGAATCAGAATCTATTAAGATTAATTTTAACATTAACTATGTCGAATTATTATACCCAAATAATTTATCTCATGAACATCTAGCAGAAAAAGTATGTGTTTATAGAAAATCTATCAATTAAGTACTAAAAATAATAATCAAATATATAATAAATTTTTTCTAATTAATAATAAATTATCAAATCATTAAATATATTCTTAAAAATAAATCATAATTGATATCCAATAATTATCACCAACACTTTAATAACACAAATAAACTACAACGCATAAAAAAGTATAATTAAATTCATCTAAAAATTTATTCATATAATCTAATAAAAAATAAAATCAATAAATATTAAATTTTAAAATTAAATTAAAATAATTTAATTTAATAATACTAAAATAATCAAAATTTTATAATTTTTTTAATATAAAAAATTTAAATATAATAAAATTATCCCGTTAAAATTCTTCGTAAATATTAAACTTTTTCTTCTCTCATATTTTTTTCCTTGCTGCGCTGCTGTGTTGCGCTTCCAATCTTCTCTCTTTTTTTTATGTTCTGCTTCTCCGCTGTGCCATCTCGTTCTCGAACGGCGCGCTCTGCTTCGATTTGTCAATTCTCCATAGCGCTCCCGCTGTGCTCACGTCCAATCTCAATTTACAACCATCAAAATCCTCAAGTCATCCTTATTTTACAGGTGGCCCACGCTTATTGAATTTATTTTCTACTAGTCACCAGTTCCATGATTATGTAAACATGGGCCATTAATCATGGACAACTTTAAAACATTATTTTACATTATTTTTTAATTTAATTCATAATGAACCTAAGCTATTTTTGTATTGTGAGCTCTTGTGCTAATCAACTATATTAATTCAAAATTTGATTACATTTTATTCAAATTAATTATTCAGTCTTAAAATTCATCATAATAATTAAATTAATAATTTTTTTAATAAATAATTAATAATATCACAAAATTATTAAAATTAAATATAATAAAATATAATAATACTTATTTTTTATATATAAAATATATAAAAATTAAACTATTATTCAAGTCAAACTACAAATAGCGTGCAACATACAATTATATGTGGCAACTAGTTAGTACACAACAAGAAATTCGTAAATTAGCAAGAGAAATCTATCGTTATTCCCTCGCAAAACATTTTTGTGAGGAATTAGCGACGAATTAGTGGAAAAAATATTCGTCGCTTTTTTTTTCATTGTTAATTTGCGACGGAATAATTCTCTCTCTAATCCTTTGCAAATCCCTCTTAAATTTTATAAAAATGGCGCATGTGTTCCCTCGCAAAATAGCGAGGGAAATTCCGTCCCTATTCATCTCTAAAGTTATTCGTCACTAAGCCCTCGCTAATCCCTCGCTAATTCCAGTCACAGTTAAAAAAATTTATCCGTCGCTAATCTCTCTCTAATTTCCCTCGTTACTTTCCCTTGCTAATTTCCCTTGCTAATCCCAAACACAACAACCAAAAAAAAATAAAAGAAAGAAAGTTGGGTGAGTTCAAAGAGCAAAGGAATTTCAACAATGCCACCAAACAAATATCATTACTATTTTCAACTAACTTTGGCAACACAAAATCTAATTCATCTCCAAGTATAAAATAACTATTCAAGAGAAATGACAACTTATCAATAAGATATCAGTTTGTTTAAAGGAATTTACAAATTTTGTTAAAGCAGGAATGCAAAATGTAGCTGTTTTGCCTGTTCCATTTTTAGCCCTAGCAAGAATGTCACTACCAGTAAGAGTAATTGGAATGCTTTCTTCCTGGATAGGAGAAGGCCTTTCAAAACCCTTCTCATATATTCCCATAAGTAGCTCACGCTTCAAAAAGTAATCCTCAAATTCATTTCCTTTAGTTGCTTTCACATCTTGGGAACAAAATCAAGGCAGATCAAGACCAACATAAATGTTGTTACAATATAAAAGTTAATAACTTCAAACCAATAACCATAGCGGCTTAAATGACTAGCTCATAGATGGTATCATTTATAAGGCCTTTCAAGTGGACAATATCATGTAAATGTGCAAAAACATAATCACATCACACTAAAAAATCTAGAGCTTAATTTAGGGTAAATATCACTGACTGCGCTGATTACAAGGAGTAAAATTCAGTACATCTCCAAAATCTCTAGACAAGGAATAAATAGTTGAAGCAGTTTGTAAGTTCTACAAGTATGACTGTACTCTATATAACTGGCAAACAACAATCTCAAATGCCTAATAGAGCATATGGTAATAAAAATGACATAAATCAATCAACAATATGCCTAATATATACTTGAAAGCTTCCAGCAAAGTAACAAAGATAGAGCTAGAAAACTAATAAAGTAAATGAAACTATAGTCTTCTGCATCTGATAAGAATATAGTAACAGAAACCCAATATAGATACCACTCACTAGAGACAATATATTAGCCATGAAGATATTGCCATTTCATTATACCTAAACTTGCAGCTAAACCATTTCAAGGGGTCCAGGCTTTAACGGATACCTTACAAAGGTGAAAATTATAATTTTTACCCCTGAAATAAATGAACATAAGCAATCACCACAGAAAAAGAAATTAGACCTAAACTTAAGTAGCATGATTACATGAATGATTAGGTATAGTTTTAAGTTTTAAGATTGCAACAAATTAATAAAGACTCACTGGCACTCATAGCAGGATAGTATCCATCTATCAATCAGTAACTAAAGACATTAATCCATACATAAATTCGTCTAGTTTAATCAAACTCAACCATCTTACATAATGATTAAACATATTACATATAGAAAATACATGGCGCCCATGAAAATAAATCTTTTAAAGCAAATTAGACTTGGCACATGGCAAGCAAAACATGCTAACCAAGGCCAAATCCAACAAAGAGATGTGTACTGAACAAACCTCACCACTGATGACTTGATTAACCAATTGTTTTGCAGACTCAATTTGTTCAGATGTTCCTTCCATTTTTAATGTTCTTTCTGTGGATGTGTCACCTGGGGGAAGATGAAGATGAATCACCTGAAAAAATATACAACACATTATGAACAATGAACAACAATAATAAATGGGAATTTCGCATCTTCAGAGCTAGCTATGATTATAGTCACAAAGCTGTGGCAAAAGCCAGATGAAAAATAATGATAAAAAGTATTTAGCATCTAGTATCCAAAGCACAATGAAAGACAACAACACTTAGAAGGGCAAACCTGAATTCTTGGTCCGATCGAAGCTTGCATATTCTTTATTGTTTCTCCTCCTTTACCAATTATAAGACCAACCTGAACACAACAAACTATCCCAGCCAAAACAGATGAAGAAAACAAAATCCAAAAGAGAATAAAACCAAACACTTAAAATAGATCTAGGCCTCTATGTTTTACAAACAAAATAATTCACTGGTTCCAAAACAGAAATTTTCATTAGGGGTTTTAACCCATTTTCTCAGCTCAATATTCATTAGGAATTAAATCAAAGAACCAATTTCTCAAACCACAATCAACATATGAACAACCATTTCTATTTCAAAATCTTTATCAAAACAGAAATTTTTAGAACAAATAGAAAACGAAAATAGCAATAAAACCCCCTACCTCATCTTCCATAGCTAGGTTCTTGCTTCTTTCTTAGTTCCTTTCTTTCTCCCTTTCACGTCCTCCCTCTCCCAATTTTCTCTCTTATTTCTGTTCCTCAAATTTCTCTGTTTCTGCCCCTATTCTCTCTGTTCCAGCACCCACAGAGACGAGAGAGAGAAAATAAGAATCAAAGAAACTGAAAAGAAGGAAGAACAGAACAGATGAGTGTCAGTGAGAACAAACTAGCGAGAGGGAATAGCGTGAGCGAACAAACAAGAGAGAAGGTAGAGGATGAACGAACGAGTGGGCGAGTGACCGAGAGGACGGAGGGAGCGGACGAGTGAGCAGCGTGAGTGAGGCGAGCGGTTGTGCTGCTTTGCTAGGGTTCAAAATTGGAAATAACAGAGTGAGGCGCTGAGACAAAACTCAAAAGAATGAAAAATGGCAGAGTTGGAAGGCGGGTTCTTTATTTACTAAGCTTTTACTGAGCTTTTAGCGAGGGAAATAATCTCTCGCAATTCCCTCGCTATAATTAGCGAGGGAAATAATCCCTCGCAATTCTCTCGCTAATTTTAGCGAGGAAAATTATTCCCTCGCTAATTTTAGAGAGGGAAAATATCCCTCATAATTTCCTCACTAATTTTAGCGAGGATAATTTTCATTCGCAATTCCCTTGCTATTAACTCGCCATTTTTCCCTTGAATTTATTTTTGATATTTAGCGAGGGCTCAAAATTTCCTCGTTTATCCATCGCAATTCCTTAGCTAATTAGCGAGGGATTAGTGAGAGAAATTTTTCCTTACAAAATTTCGTCGCTATTTTGCGAATTTCTTGTAGTGGTAGTAGCGGTGGTCAAATGAAGGATTGGCCATATACTGCGCATATCGTCAAATAAGTCAACAAGATTTAGCATGGAATAGCACAATTATGATCAACAATGAGGCCTTGAAGGGAAGTTGGCTTAAATGGATGCAAAGAACGTATCCAAGAGTTACCTTACCCACTAGCAATGATAGTTTTAGAAAAAAGAAAACATAGCATATGAGGGGTGGACACTTGTAATGTGTGCTCTAGCAAGTTATCAGGAATGTGTGGCATGGTATTTGTTTTATGGGAAGCTTAGACACACACACTTGGAAGATCAAGGCAGTGGGGTTTATCAACAAGAAGTTACTCTGTCGAGTCTATGAATAGAGCCCGAGGGCTTATTTCCAAGGGCTTAAAACCCAACATTCCTCACCCTTATAGCATGAAACAAGTCCTTCAAGTGCCCTTCAATTTTCGAGTTCTTCAATTCCAGCACTTTACCATTTCTAACAATTTAACTGATGTCATTCCTATTTCCTCAAGTTTCAATTTTGTTTACTTTATAAGTTGCCATTTCTTTCTAGCAATTTAGTAAATATTTCTTTCATTTCAAGTCCTTTACATGCTTTCCTTTACTAATGTTAGGAGTATTGCTTTGGCAAAATCTTTGACGCCACAAGACAAAGGCACTCAACAACCACTTAAAGACAATTAGCTGAATGTGTCATCAAGCATATTAGGAAATTCAGAGACTAAGATAGTTTTAGGTCGAAAACAAAAGACAATTATGGAATGACACAAAAAAGGATGACAGTTACTCCATGTAAGCATATAAATTACAGTTATCTATGTAACACCCCAAAATTTATTTATTTTATTATAAATATTCATTTTATAATATTTATGATTTTTGAAAAAAAAATTAAATTTTTCTGAGAATGCGAAATATTTTAATATTATTTATCATTTTACGTGCAAACTGAGCAGAGTTGGGAACATATGATATTTTTCCTGAGAACCTTGATCTGTGAAAATGTCGGCGAGGGATCTTACTAAACCCGAGGCTAGACATGGTTTATGAGGTTTCATGTTTTTCGAGAAATTTTATCTGATAAAAAAATAAATCACTGTATAATTTTTATCAGCTGAACAATTAATACTGACTTCTGTCAATAGTAACAATTGTCCACTAGATAATAATATGAATTAAAAACCCTATCACATTATCTAAATATAATCTACTTTAAGTCTAATCAAACCCACTTTAATTTAAATTTATTGTATTTTAATCAAAGCTTCTTTGAGAAGCTCTGACCACCAAATGACCAAGCTACCCTTGGCTTGTTGGGGAAGCCAAATTTTCCCCCTTCTCTCTCTCCTTTGCCACGGCATTCCTTGCCCTTGGGAGGCAAAAATTTGCCTCCACACTTAACCAATAATCACCTAAAAATATCATTTTTCTTACAACATTTCTCTCTCTAGTTCTTCTTCTTCATTTTTCTCTCTTCCATCTCTCTTCTTCTCCTTCTTGGCTATGGTTTTGCAGCCACCATTAGAGGCAATTTCTCTTCACTTTTCTCTTCACTAACATCATTTCCATACTCACCTCAACCTCCTCTATACTTTCTATTTAGAAAATTTCTTCAAAATCCATCTTCACCTCCATTGTCTTCCAAGACAAAGCTTCCAACTTTGAGGTAAAGTTTCCATTTTCTTCTTTCTTTCTTTTCATTTTCGTGATCTATGGTTTCATTGGAGACCAAAGATCCATCTTTTACCATGCTTAATATTGATTCTTGATGATTTCAATTTCTAGGGTTTTTGGACCCCAAAATCGAAACCACCAAGGAGCACCTAGGAAGCCATTTTCATGTTCTTCCTTTAGGTAAGAGGGAGATTTACTCACTTTTACCATTATTGGTGGTGAAGAGACTTTGTATGATTGTTTGATGGAGACAGTCATATTTGGATGCTCACTTGTTTGGTTGATTTGCATGCCTTGTGTGACCTTGATGAGGATTGAAGTTTGATTGTATAAATGGTTTGACAATAATGGAATTGATAAATGAAAAATTTAGAATTTCCTATCACCTATGGAGGCCACGGTTTTGGCTTGAATTTTGAGGGATTGGATTGGTTTGGTGTGAACTAAAATTTAAGTGATTAGATATCAAATGACTAATGCATAATATGGAAAGAAATTAGAATCTTGAAGACCTAGTGAGGCCACGACTTTTAGAGAAAATTTAGGGTTTAAATGATGCCTTGGTGCATCTTTGGGAATTAGGAATTTAGAGACATGCATAATCCATAATGAAATGGAAGAATTGAATTGAATAAAAACACTTAAGGGGGACACGGTTTTGAAGGGTTATCTAACCTAAAAATTGTCATAATTGACTAAGGCTTAAGACTTTGAAAATGTGAATTCATAATGTGGACTTACGATAATGGATGAATCCTAAATACATATTGATGTTGAGAATTGATTCTATGTTATTGTGGACCCTATGTGGGCTAAGTACTTGTTGACTGTGTACTTGAGGAAATTATGACATGTTGATATTGAGAAATGAATATATATGTATGCCATTGTGGTATGCTTATGATGAATGCATCATTGATAAACATACAAGATATACATTGCATTGTCATGCATATGTGTTATCCGTTGGACATTGTTAGAAAGGCGATGTATGCCTAGGAGTTTGAATAACACCTATGTGCGGGTGCGAGTAGACTAAGCGTAGGGTCATAGTGGTTAGCCCTGGGGACGTCGGGGTGCGAGTGTCTCATAATAGACACTGGTAGCTCCACTGGGGTCGTGGGATAGACCGATGCAAACACACCGACGATCTGGACTACGACGCTATCCTATATTGTGATCAACTGTTGAGGTGCCATGTATAAGCCATATTGCGCAAATATTTTTGAGATGATCACACTATTTTAAGGCTAACGAGATACTGGCATAACTCCTTGATCATTCACTTCAAAAATGTTTATGTCTAGCTCCATGGAGTAGAAATTTTGGTACCATTTTCATTGTGAATTGTCAGTCTCATAATTCATTGAGCATGAGTATTTATAATTGTGTAAAAAAAATATCTGTTATTATTACTGCAATAGTCACTTGATTGCTTGAGTTGTCGACTGTTGGAAATATTGATGTTGTATGCCTGTTATTGATAATTCCTATTGCTATTTATTGTTGTTCTGCTTTTACTGTTAATTTTAATTACTAATGTGATTGGATATATGAACTGTGTTGTTATGTGGGCGTCCAACGCTGTTCTATTTTCTTACTGCCGTATTGGTAATGAAAGCTAGGTGTCTCACCTCTTTCTGTATTTTGATATTTCTGTTTATTTGTATGCTTCTGAGAAGACGTTCGTGAGGAAAAAAAGGAAACACCTGAGTTTATGGGTTTTGGCCGCATTATGACTAGGGCTTGCTGAGGATGTCGTCATGCCCACGCTGATTTTTGGGGTACGTCAAGTTGACCTTCCATGAAGGACCCGATTGTTGGCACATACATGTGCAGACGGATCGATGCGTGTACCGCCGGGAGCTGAGGTGTCTTTAGCTTGGGGTCGCTATGACCCTCATGTTTCGACTTCACTGCTTTTGTCATTTTTGAGTTTTACCTACCCATGAGGGATATGTGGGCTGATATGTACTACACCCCACGTGAGGACTATTTCCTCTCCACTGCTCGGGCTTCTGCCCGAAATTCAGTCGCTCCGATGGTAATTTCATCGGATAAGGAAGACCCTGAGGAGGACCCGGCTACGGTCCCTTCTCATCAGTCGTAGGGGCTGATACTGTCGGTGGCTACTGATGTCTAGCCGTTTATCTTTTTGGGGAAGCCTGATGTTTTGTCGTACTTGATGGGTGTATATTTGTATCTTTCGAGTGGGTACGTATTTTGCTTTTTGTATAAAATATGATGTAATTAAACAGGCTGAAGCATATAATATATACATATTATGAATGTACGAGTTTAAATTCTGTGTCAATTTTATTGTATCTATAATTATTATCATCTCTTCATTGTTAACAAAAAAAAGGGGAAAGAAAAATTATGTACACATATTTCAATACTCGACTATCTTGTCATCAAAGAACGCAAATTATATAATCACGTGTTAAAAATGAACCGGGTCTTAATTAATCAAGTTATTTATTATTTTCCATAATTTATTTTGTTTCTCTATATTATGGTGTGACGTTCCTTCTTCGCAAGAAAAGAAAAATGGGTGTTACATTCTACCCACTTAAGCTTTAGCATGCAAAGCGTTAGAGGATGTGCGATGTGAAAGAAACCGGAAGTTATAATTGGGAACATGGGGGCAATAAGAACACATCGTGAGACAAGACACTTGGCACTCAGAGAGTAGTAGTTATGCGTCACCAATTATCCAAAAGGAAAATTTTTGTCTAAACCTAGAGCACCCAAATTAAGTGTACCAGACCAATTAGCACTTAATATTTTTATAGAATTTTGTACTTTTAATTGTGTGGCACAAAGCTCTATGAAAATGTTAAGTGCTGATTGACCTAATATACCTAATTAGATGTTCTAGGTTTATACAAGAATCTTTCATCCAAAAAAATATCTAAATAAAGCACGTGGCTATTGATTTAGGACTTGGCACTCAAGTCTCCTCACACACGTAGTAAGAAAAGAGCCCCTTAAATGCCTTTACTTTCATCAATTTTATTTCTTTCATTTCTTTTATGCAACTTTTCCTTTCTGGTTTGTCTACATTGTAAGTTTTTTATTTTAGTATTTTTCAATTCAAGTTCTTTATTATTTGCATTTGATTCCCTGTTCTTTTCTGTTGTACATTTACTTGCTCAACTACATGTTTCAATCCACAATCACATGCTTTCGATCGCATTGACACTTTTGAGATATAGATTTCTTAAAGAAAGTGATTCCTTTCCTTAAATTGAAATCAAGAATCAAACTGTCGATTCAGTGAAAAAAATCTACAAAAACAACTGCTTTTGTTTATCTTTCTGCACTTTTTCTATATGTTTTTCATACTATTGTTCATCATTGTTCTTTGCTATTCTAGTGTGATCACACTCACACCCTTTGATCGACACTCACGCACTTCGACACATTCATGCACATTGATACTATTTGAAATAGAGATTCTACAACAAAAAGAGGTTGTCATCTACAACAAGAGACCCTAAATAAGATTGTCGACCCAATTAACAATTCTCACGAGAAACAAAATCATATTTAGATCTTCACTATAAATATTATCCATTTTGATAAATAACTGATAAGGTAACTTTGAGAGGGAAGCAAACTCAAGATTCGTACCATGAAGTAAAAAAGTTTCAAACTTGTGTTATTCTTATCAAGCCAATCAAAAAATGAATGTTGGCCCATAATGACTGATCTAATGTGTGCTATATCAAGTTCTTTTTTATCAGAAGTGTTAATTTTTATCTTGTCCATTTGTCTCCAAAAATGAAAATGTCTTCAGCTTGAAAATGAGTGGTTGCCCAATCGGGGAAACATATTTGACACTACAAATTAAGGTGATTGGCACTACTAGATATTTTAGATTTAGAGATGGAATTTAGAGATGGAAACAATTCCATCTCTATTAGAGACGGAAATAGAGACAAATTTGATGATTTAGAGAGGGAAAATAAAATTTAAAACTTAGAGACGGAATTTAGAGACGGAAATGATCCATCTCAGAATTTTTCGTCTCTAATTCCATCTCTAATTAGTCAATTTAAAGTCAAATATGATGAGAGATGAATTTTAGAGATTGAATTTATTTGTCTCAAATTTTTTTGTCTTTAATTTCGTCAATATTTGGTTAATGTGATGTTTTAAAAAGTCAAATATGTTTAGAGAATGAATTTAGAAATGAAATTTATCTGTCTCTAAATTTTTCGTCTCTAATTCTATTTCTATTTAGTCAAATAAATATTTTAAAAATGTCAAATATATTAAAGACGAGAGTGTTCCATCTCTAAATTATATATATTATTTCATTAAAAAAAATTTAAGATAGAGACGAAGTGTTTCCGTCTCTAATATTTTTACCTAAATCCCTAATTCTATTTCAGAAACCCAATTCTCTCGCTCTCACTCAACCCTTATTCTCTCATCTTCATCTCTCCATCTCTACAAGTCCCTTGCTCCCTTGCTCGTCCCCCGCGACCACCGATCCACCACCACCAAGCGACCATTCTCAAGTTCGCGACCAGGCAAACATTCGCGACCACGCTCAACGGCCACTCGCAGCTCAAACTATAAGGCTCAACGGCCACTCATGATCCAGTACCACCCCATACCTGATTGGGGTGAAATCCGCAAGTGTACGGTTTCGTCGTCAAGTAATAAAAAGATCGAATCCACAGGGACTATGTCTATGAATACCAATTAATTAATTAATTCAATTAAATTAAACAAAAGGAATGTAATTGTGGAGTGATAAGAACGTAGTAACCAAATAGTTAAATAAATAAAAATTAAAATGCAAGGTTGAGATCAAAAATAGAAATTGTTAAGGAAAAGATTTCAGATTCAAGAAAGCTTCCAGGATTGGGGTTAACTACAATGATACAAGACTCCTAATTGACAATCCTCTTATTAACACTTGAAATTCAATTGAAGGTGAATTACCCTAAATTAGTTAATG
This sequence comes from Ormosia emarginata, assembly GCA_029884605.1. Classification (NCBI taxonomy): domain Eukaryota; kingdom Viridiplantae; phylum Streptophyta; class Magnoliopsida; order Fabales; family Fabaceae; genus Ormosia; species Ormosia emarginata. The sequence continues at coordinate 17,656,072 of JAQQTP010000068.1, read as the reverse complement.
TTCCCTTTCAAGATACAAGAACCGTACCCAATTAAACCAATTCCTACTCTCGTGGTAATTGAATCTAAATTGAACCCATTACGCTTTTTGGTAATTCATTAATCCTCGAAAGGCTAAACCTACTCTCGTGATTTAAACCTTAAGTTCAATTCTTATAGTTCCAACACCTAGGTTCACCTTTCAGTACGTCCCTAGATATCTATGAGATGCAAATAAGTGGCCAGCAAATTCACATGAATAATCGCAATAAGGATTGAATCAACAACATTCAAGATTAATAAAAGGGTAAACAATATCAATTAATCATCATCAATGTATCAAAGGGCATTGCCCAATCCTAGAAACAAAAGGAACTACTCGACATGGAGAAGAAGAAACCGAAAATCAAGTTCCAAGAACATCTAAACCCGTAATCCTAGAGAGAAGAGAGGAAGATGAAGATCAAGAGCCTCCAATGTGCCTCCTTCCCAACCAAATTCGAACCCTAATGTTGTCTTCAGAACATCTATATATACCCCATGGGTTAAAACTGGTTCAAGCCCATCAGAAAAGAGAAAAACGGATTTAAAAATCTGACACGCACACAAACCACGACCGTGGTGGGTACCACGGCCAGGCCGTGGTCAGTTCTGGACTTAGAGTTCTCAACTGACTCTCAACCACGGCCGTGGTGGCCACTACTGACCAGGCCGTGGTTGTCTCTGGACTTCCCTTTTGCTTTTTCACGTAGGCCGCTCGATCCATGGCCGTGATTCAGGCCACGGCGGCCGTGGAGCTCTCTCGGAATGAGCTTTTTGTCCCAAATTGCTACCCTTTAAGCTCCAACTTCAATTGTGCAAGCTTTCCATCCATTTCAAGGCCAATTAAGCACCAATCCTGCACAACAACACCAAAAACACCGCAGTTATCCGAACTAAAGGGAAAAACAAACAAAAAGGGAAACTAAAATGCCTAGAATGTATAAAAATGCATGCAAACACATGAACAAAATATGATGTTGTTTCACACACATCAATACCCCATACCCCTTGCATCATCTTATGTCAGAAGCTCCACTATAGTATCCAACAGATACCATAGTTATGGGCTTCTATAAAAGGGACAAATGCAGAGAAAAGAGGGGTTTTTATTTTTATTTTTGGTTCTAAGAAGAAAGGATTCTGAGAGATTGTGAGATTTTCAGTGAAATAGGGAGTGTGACTCTAGAATTGGAAGGGAAGATGAACCAAGACGTGTGATCTGCATCCCGGTTGTTCTCAATCACAATAAGTTTCTTTTTTTATTTTTATATTTTTTTCCTTTTTCTTTTGTTTTTTCCTTTAAGATTTTCATATTCATGAAATGGCTTGAATGGTTGTACTCTCCCTGACTCTCCCTGATGGTCCTTTATATTGTTGTCTTGATATCTACTCTTCCTTAACGCATATAACCTATTTGATAAAAGGCTTGAATGGTCGTGTTAGACATTGAGGCATTAATCAGACTCTCGATGATCAGGTTTTGATCAAGTTAGACTACCATGCCTCAACTTTTGATTTGGTTTTTGTTTTTAGCAGGACATGTTCACCCCTCTATTTTTAGAAATTGTGGATTTTAACCTCTAACACTGCCAATGAGGAAACTATGTTTGCAAAGGTAATGTGCCTATATTTGATAAATCATTTTCCTTGAGCTAGATTGTTTTGTGTTGTGGTTTATCCTATATGTGTATGTTTTTGCAGTTTATGATTAATGACTTTGATGAAGTGGTTGGGTGCATTGGAATTTCTGGTGAGCCCTCAAGTGTGAAGACAACTCCTACAAAAAGCTCTCTTGATGTTAATTCTAGCCCTCAGGTTCTTCAAGTTCCTGGTCATTGGTAATCATCTGCCTTTCTTTCCTTTAAAGCAGGCTTGATATTTGATAATCCTTGTTAGACCATATGTACATATAGGAATTATCTATATCATGTTGGTCTCGTGTGGCTTATTTGTTGTTTGTGAAGAAAGAATGATATAATATTGATCTTCATTTGTGAATGGAACCTTGTTTTATTAGTTGGTTACTCTACTTTTGGTCATATGAAATAGGACAGTTCGGTTCTCTTCTTGATTGTAAACATTGTTAAATTTCCTTGTTTGAGCATGCAAGGACTTGTTTGTGTTTTTCCCTAACTTTTTATGCTTGATAGCACTTTAGTTATCTGTATTACAGAAAAGTGAATTGTATAAAAGGGTACCCACTTTTTTCCCCACCTTGAAATTTTATTGCCTTTTCATATATGCTACCTTTTATCTGAACTATCTACAGGTGGATCTACTTTTAGTTGCTTATGGCAGTTGGTTGTGGACTTTTCATTAGTGAAGAGGCTTTAAATATTTGGGTCTGTCCTTTTCACTGGTACTTCTGTTGCATATCCTCATGTGTTTATACCTTAGTTTTCCAACTGTAATTCTTTCTAAAAGGAAAATACTTTAGTGGTTTCACTATTATGATAAACGTTTAATTATCTCTGAGAAATTGAATAGGTTGGCATATCAATAGCAAGGTTGTCTTTGTCTCTGACTAACATGGCGCTCTCTTCTTTGAATCTTTCTCGAGGAATTTTTCATACATTGTATCAACAGTTCTCTGGGTTTTCTGGTAATTAGCAACTCCATCTTAACCTTTACTTACTTCTTTTGTACACATTGTTTTACATTCATTGAAAAGCTACTGGAGATTCCATCCAATTTAGATCTTATTGCAATTTAACTGTTGTTAGACCTTGTTGGTCATGGAATGTATATTGTACTTGGCAACTCTGTATTTCAGGGAGTGTGCATTAGTGACTTGATACCCTTTTTACTTGGAGAAGCTTTTCAGACAATTTGGTGTATCTGATGATGTTTCTTCAAAGGTGAGTTATGCACTAGTACTGAGGCTCTGTGATGAGTTGATTTTATCAGTTGCCTAGTCTTAATGTGCTAAATAAATGTTGCGCACCACTTTGCATATCTGACTTCACATGTTTGGGCTGCCAGTATAACCCATATATAAGTACCAAGTTTGTTTTTTGATTCTTAATTTCTCATAGTGATTAGCGAATTGAGATTAACATGTGACTGATGGGTATTAGAATATGGTAAACATGAAGTTATAGAAAATCTATTTTTCATGTTGGTACAATCAAGTAGTGTAACCAATCTGTTTGATAATTGTTTTTTCTTACTTGATACGAGGGAAGAAAAACAAAAAAAAATTTGCTTTAAAATTTTTACACAACTTGAGCCTTGTTGTATCTGACTAAGGTTTATTGGTGTAACTGGGCATTGCTTTGTGTGTTTTACTGCTACAGATCTGCTTCCTTTACTTCTCAGTTTTCCCCCCTCTAAGTTTTTTAAAGATAGAGACGAAGTGTTGTTTCCATCTCTAATATTTCTACTAAATCCCTAATTCCAACTCAAAACTCCAATTCTCTCGCTCCCTCTCAACCCTGGATCTGTCATTTGTATATCTTAGCTCGTTCTCTCATCTTTATCTCCGAGCTCGTGCTGGTTCGTTCTCCCTCCATCTCTGACCCTGTTCTCAATCATTCTCGCTCCATCTCTCATTTAGTTTTCATTTAGGTGGTTCATGCCAGTTATCATTTTCGGTACATTTATTATTGGCTTAGCCTTAGGATGGAACCAGAAGTAGGGTTTTGCAGCAGCAACAGCGTGCAATGGCACTGAAGCAAAGAGTCCCTAGGGTTAGCAGAAACCGTGAATTGATCAAGGGAATCAGAAAATACTTAAGGTCAAATATGTACCACAAGAGGGGTCTGTGGGCCATCAAGGCTAAGAATGGTGGCGCTTTCCCTCGCCACGATCCCAAACCTAAGCCCTAAGCTCCGGTCGAAAGGCCCCCCAAGTTCTACCTTACTGATGATGTGAAGAAGTCGCTTCTCAACAAGCACAAGCCCAAACTCACTAAGCTCAGGTCATTGCCTTTCATTATTATCAATCCCTATTTGTAGGAGTTTCTATGCTTTTTTTATTTGATTTGATTTTATGGTTAGGAAATGTGAAAAATAGGTGGTAGTTTTGAATGTGTGTTTTTATGTTAACTTAGGATCTGTTATAAGGCCTAGGTTGGGATGAGGCATTGAGGCATATGATGTTAGTGGTAAATGGTAAATAATAAATTGATAAATTCTTATCCATCTAATTGGGCTCTTTTATTTTAGTAATAACTTTTTTTTCTTAATAAAATTGTGTGTTTCTTGTTAAGATAGAGCTTCTGTGGCTCAAATGATTTGATGTGTGATAATCATATATTTTATACATTAATAAACCCTCATTATTAGCCATTTACACTCTTCATGTACTTAATTGATTGAATTTGATTATGTTTTGTAAGTTTGAACTTGAATCGGACTTAATTGATTTTTTCAGCATTATTTGGGTCTTACACTGTTTCTGTATTTTGGCCATATCTTAAGTTCTAAATGTCTGATAATTATGAATTTTACCTTGTAGGAAAGATAATAGAGAGCTCTACAACTTTGGTGAAGAGCTCAAAGACAATTTTAGACATCTAGTGGAGCTAATTGGGCATGGAAATCAGAATACGGGTTTTGTGACTGGAACCCGAACAGTGTGTAGTAACCAGAACATAATTCGAGTTTGGGTTTATAAAATGGGCTGAAAATTTGTAATCTGAAAGTTAAGACCCATATGTACAACTTTCATGACAAAGACAAAACTTGATTCGGGCTCCTTGATGGTGATATTGGGTCTGAAAGTCAAAACAGAGGTGCTGAAACTGATCCTGAACAGTCTATAGTAATTGAGTCATATCTTGGGCTGTAGGACGATTTTTTGGGTGCTTCCACAGCCATTGGAAAGCTTAGACAATTTCCTAGAACTTTCATGAAGACCACTTGGCTTGGAAATGACGAAATTAATGAGTTCAGCAATAAATAATTGCGGAGACAAGGAAACTCACTTACTAATCTCACCTACTCATCCACCTACTACTCCTAATCCTCTATAAAAGGCTGGATGTGGAGAGCTCTAGGAAGACACTTGGTGTTAGAGATAGCTTTTCATAGTTCTTGTATATTTTTCCTTCATTGTAATGGAGAGTTAAGTCACTTCTAGTCAATTTGGGACTCTTGAAGAGATTTTGGTTTGGATTCTTGAGACCTTGGTTTATGTAATGTATTTGATTTATATTTGGATTCTTCTTCTCTTCTTCTTCTTCTGTTTTCTTGATCTTGAATGCATGAATGGTGATTCTGTTTATGTTTATTTTAAGATTAAGTATTGTGATTAAACTTAGAGCTGATTGATCTGAATTAATCACATAACTGAAGATTGAGATTTGTGATGAAACTTAGAGCTGATTAATCTAAACTAATCATGTAATTGAAGAGGTTAGGTTACCGATTTGTGCCTAGGTTAATTGAATTCGGTGCTTAAATTGACATATATTTACATGAATGGTGCGACATAATTTGTGTTTATCACTTGTCAATTGAATTCTCGTTGTCTAGTATGAATATCGATGTAGAGATCTCGAGATCCAAGTTAATCATTCAAATGTATTTCAAAAGGTCTATGATTGAATCCACCCAATCTCGGATAGATTTCTGAATTGACTATTCTTTTAATTGTTATTTTTCTTCAGATCTTGTCATTGTAATCCTTGAACAATCAAAACCCCCCTTTCTAACTTAACTTAATTTGATAATATTACATTTACGATCCTTGAGGAGACGATCCGGTGTTGTTCACTATACTGCAAACTTAGTTAATAACTTCGGTTATAATTTTGACTGAGTTCGGCGCTCGTCAATGTGGTGCCTATTTTTGTTTTCAGGGCTAGCATTACACTTGGGACAGTGCTGATTCTTCTTGCCGACAGATTTAAGGGAAAGAGAGTAATGTTTCTCAAGTAGCTTCCTTCTGGGTTTCTTCTTGTAACTGGTATTTGTTGTCATTCTGTTTGTTGGCTCTTAATCACAAGGCCTCCCAAACACATAGAAAGTCTACTCTTGGGGGTCTGTTTTGCATGTAGATCCCTTCTCTTCACAAATAAATGAATGTAGAAAGCCAGACATGTAATCTGTGTGATGCTTTCACTATTTTTCTTCCCTCTAAATTCTGTTAATACCATACACTGTGGACACCTTCTTGGCTATATAGCTTAGTAAACACTGACAATGAATAATAGTAGACCTGAGCAAATCTTAAATTCATTAACATAAAAACACTGACAATGAATTGTTGTTGAAGTTTGTTTTTTTGGATAATGTTTGGGTAGTCTGGTTTCTATTTGTTTTTCTTTTTGCAAATGATTTTAGCCTTATATGTTCAGCTGATCAGCTCACTGCATTTCTACATCTAGTGTTGTACTTGAGTTATGTTCATTTACTCTACTTTTCATCATAGTTATGTTATGCTAGTCTTGCTGTCATTTTATGGTTCTTCATTAAGTTCCTTCAGTGATATTGCATGAGAGTGATTGTATATGAAAAAAAAAAGGTTTTTCAGTTATGCGTTAGTTGAAGCTAATATAAACTGAAAGCAAAAGTGAGAGAAGGGTTTTATCATAACTGAACTGAATGTAAAATATTAATGCAAAAGCATTTCAACATTTACTTATATGTTAGGAAGGAAATTGCTACTTTTCATTATACTTGTCTCTAGGAGATAGTATCTTCATTTTGTATGCTATATTGTAATCAAATGGGCAAGTCATTTTGCCCGTAGTTTAAGGCTAACTATGAATTTTTTTGCCTTAACTATCACATAGCAATTAATAAGAGGTGAATTACTTACTATTCACTTTTGAATATAAAATTTATGTGGCTATTGCTATTTTCATCTGCATAGATATATTTTTCTTGGAAGTATAATTGCTTTTTCACAAATTGTACATTTCCAACTCACGTTGGGTACCACAAATTTAGGGGAAGAGCAACTTGTTTTTTGGTTTGTCAGTGTCCTTTTAATCTTTGAATTTTCTAAGTAATAGCCTCTTTTTTCTGTGCTAAGAATGAACCAGATCCATCTTGCAATTGCCTTGCCTAGAAACATAATATGTTGTTATTTAGTGCTTCTATATTTTAACACAATCCTTCCAAATAACATGGCAATGATGACAAATTCTCTACTACACACATAATGAGATTAATATTGAATTTCTATGTAACCAAAATTTTTATCAGTTCCCTTGGTTTTGCTTTTTAGTATACCTCATGTTTACAGAGTCAAGTGGTACTCTATATCAATGGAATCCTTTCGTACTTCGTATCATTAACCAAAATATTTTTTATTCTCATAAGTTGGTATAACTTGGTTGTGGTGATAATATAACTATAAGTTTTTACTTGTTTGCAGATTGAGGCTTGCCTACGACTTCTTGACCCAATAACTGTTGAATCTGCAAATGAAGATAGATTTCTGGGAAAATATGTCAAGTCATTGATCAGTTTGTGGAGCTTCCTATTGGGCGTCAAATTTTTTATATGATTGATGTTGCAGGATCAGGTGGCATTACTTTAAAAGAGGTATGCATTTGATTCTTATATTGTTTTCTTTAGTAGGACATATGAAAAGAAACCAATGCCAATAAAAGAAAGAATTAAAAAAAATTACAGTCAATGATTTATATTGTTTTAACATTAATGAATTATGAGACAGATTGACATCTGTTATGACTTTTATCCTTGTAATTACTTTTCACTGAATTCTTTATCAGCTTGTTGACTAATTGAAAGATAATGGATTGTTCCAAGAAATTGAATTAAACTTCGACAGGATGCTATGTTTCTGGGCTAATTTCTCAAAAACAATCTTGAACCCCATTTCTAGAATAGTTAAAACTACATTGTCCCTTTCCTGCAGATATATGATATATGGTACAAAACCAATGAAGAAGCCACGAATCCCTCTGCACACAATTAAACTAAACAAACAAGCACACAACAGTACTAAGAATCGCACAGAAGTATAAATGCACATAAACCAGTTCTTACAAAAAACAGAATGCAAATGCAGAAACTCATAAACCAGTAACGCAGAAACAGTTATGCAGAAACCACATAAACCAGTAACGCGAAAACAAAATGCAGTTAAAGACTAAGAGAAGAAAATGAACACACAAGAATTACGTAATTTGGTCAATGTGACCTACATCCATGGGAGAGAGCAGCTTTACTATGAATCAAAGAATCTGTATCAAGATTACAAGAGAGAACCCCCTTGGTTTTCCCCTTTCCCGTTCAAGAAGAACTACAGCAAAACCCAAGCCTTTCAATCTCTGGTTTCTCACAAACCCTTGATCCCACCTTCTCTGGTTTTCTCTTTTGATCGTGTTTTTTTTCTTACTCATCTCCTTGCTCTGTTTTTGACCCTTACAGAAAAAAACCTATTTAATGATGATTGGCCTCTCACACCTTTTATCCCACTAGGCCCTAGACCAAAAAGAAAAAAGAAAACAAGAGAAAAAACCCAATAACCGGCCCAAGTCTGATTTGTGAGGCATGCACTGACAACTCTCCACCTTGACTTCAAATCAGAGAAGACGATCAAACCAATCATCAATATGATGCTTTCCCACTTACGGAATTATGCTTCATAGAAATTGATCAAGTCCAAGCAATTCTTAAACTTTGATCTAGGAAGTGACTTAGTGAACATATCCGCCAGATTGTCTTCCGAAGCAATCTTCTCAATCTGAACTTCTTTAGATTCTACCACATCTCTAATGAAGTGAAGACGAATATCAATGTGTTTGATCCTCTTATGATACACTTGATGATTTGCCAAATGTATGGCACTTTAACTATCACAATGAACCGTCACATAGTTTTGCGTAATTCCTAATTCACCAATCATCCCTTTTAACCAAATGGCTTCCTTTACTCCTTCCGCAAGAGCAATGTACTGATAATCATCTATTTTATACATTAATAAACCCTCATTATTAGTCATTTACACTCTTCATGTACTTAATTGATTGAATTTGATTATGTTTTGTAAGTTTGAACTCGAATCGGACTTGATTGATTTTTTCAGCATTATTCGGAACTTACACTGTTTCTGTATTTTAGCCATATCTTGAGTTATAAATGTCTGATAATTATGAATTTTACCTTGTAGGAAAGATAAGAGAGAGCTCTACAACTTTGATGAAGAGCTCAAAGTCAATTTCAGACATCTAGTGAAGCTAATTGGGCATGGAAATCAGAATACGGGATTTGTGACTGGAACCAGAACAGTGTGTAGTAACCAGAACATAATTCGAGTTTGGTCATATAAAATGGGCTGAAAATTTGTAATCTGAAAGTTAAGACCCATATGTACAACTTTCATGTCAAGCACAAAACTTGATTCGGGCTCCTTGATGGAGATATTGGGTCTAAAAGTCAAAACAGAGGTGCTGAAACTGGTCCTGAACAGTCTGTAGTAATTGAGTCATATCTTGGGCTGTAGGACGAATTTTTGGGTGTTTCCAGAGCCATTGGAAAGCTTAGACAATTTCCTAGAACTTTCATGAAGACCACTTGGCTCAGAAATGACGAAATCAATGAGTTCAGCAATAAAGAATTTCGGAGACAAGGTAGCTCACCTACTCACCCACCTACTTACCCACCTACTTACCCACCTACTCATCCACCTACTCATCCACCTACTCACCCACCTACTAATCCCATCTCCCCATCTACTACTACTCTGAATCCTCTATAAAAGGAAGCATGTGGAGAGCTCTAAGGATGACACACACACTGGGTGTTAGAAATAGCTTTTCATAGTTCTTGTATATTTTTCCTTCATTGTAATGGAGAGCTAAGTCACTTCTAGTCAATTCGGGACTCTTGAAGAGATTGTGGCTTGGATTCTTGAGACCTTGGTTATGTAATGTATTTGATTTATATTTGAATTCCTCTTCTCTTCTTCTTCTGTTCTCTTGATCTTGAATGCATGAATGGTGATTCTGTTTATGTTTCATCTGATTTGATCTTGGTTTAAGATTAAGTATCAGTGATGAACTCAAGATTGAGATTTGTGATGAAACTTAGAACTGATTGATCTAAACTAATCACGTAATTGAAGAGGTTAGGTTACTGATTTGTGCCTAGGTTAATTGAATTCGGTGCTTAAATTGACATATATTTACATGAATGGTGCGATTGCATGGCAGATTTGTGTTTATCACTTGTCAATTGAATTCTGACGATTGTCTAGTATGAATTCTCGGATCTGATGCAGATCTCTCGGTTAGATCCAAGTTAACCATTCAAATGTATTTCAGGTGTTTGTTGAAAGGTCTATGATTGAATCCACCCAATCTCGGATAGATTTAATTGACTGCTTAATTGTTATTTCTCTTTAAATCACATCACCGCAATCCTTGAACCATCAAAACCCCCTTTTTCTAACTTTCACTTGATTTGATCAAATTGCATCTATGATCCTTGAGGAGACGATCCGGTGTTGTTCACTATACTACAAGTTTAGGTAATAACTTCGGTTATAATTTTGACTGAGTTCGGCGCTCGTCATGTACTCAGCTTGAGTTGTAGATAGAGCTACCACAGGTTGTAAGTTTGCTTTCCAACAAATAGCGGTCCCAAACAAAGTGAACACATACCCGGATAGTGATTTCCTAGTATCCACATTCCCCGCAAAGTCCGCATCAACATACCCCACAATAGCATCTTCATCTTGAGCTGTCTTCTTGTACCTCAAACTAGATTTTAGAGAACCATTCAAATACCTCAACACCCACTTCAAAGCCTCCCAATGAGCTTGACCCGGATTCGCCATAAACCGACTAATAATGCTAACCGCATGAGACAAATTTGGTCTACTACAAACTATACCATACATGATGCTGCCTACTCCACTAGCATAGGGAATAGAATTCATCTTGCTCCTTTCCTCTTCTATGCTAGGAGCTTGTGTGATAGAGAGCTTCGTGTGATGACCCAAAGGTGTGCTAACTGACTTGGATTGATGCATCCTAAACTGTTCCACTACCTTCTTCAAGTAACCACGTTGAGATAAGAACAATTCCCCCTTCTTCCGGTTTCTAACAATATCCATCCCAAGTATCCTCTTCACAATGCAAAGATCTTTCATCTCAAATTCTGAATTCAACTTCTCTTTAAGCTTACTAATCTCATCCTTGCTAGAGCTAGCTATAAGAATATCGTCCACATATAGAAGCAAGAAAAGAACACACTCCTCTCTTTTTCTTAAAATGTAAACACAACTATCATAACTACTCCTCAGAAATCCAAATCTCAAGAGAAAATCATCAAATTTATTATACCACTGACGTGGACTTTGTTTCAAGCCATAAAGTGATTTTCTCAAGAGACATACCTTGGACTTATCCTTTGCAAATCCTTCCAGCTGTTGCATGCAGATCCTCGAGATCCCCATGAAGAAAAGTTATCTTGGCATCCAATTGCTCCAACTCCATATCATACTGATTCACAATCGACATCAAAATCCTTATAGAACAATGTTTTACCACAGGTGAAAAGATTTCATTATAGTCAATCCCTTCCACTTGGGTAAAACCCTTTGCCACAAGCTTTGCCTTGTACCTTGCCTTCTCCACACCTGGAATACCTTCCTTTTTCTTGAAGATCCACTTGCATCCTATGACCCTCTGATTCTTAGGTAGATTCACAAGCTTCCAAGTCTGATTTTTATTCAAGGACTCCATTTTTTCTTGTACTGCTTGCAACCAATTATGACTATCCTTGCTCTTTATAACCTCTCTGAAATTCCTCGGTTCTGAGTCTTGAATTTCTTCAGCCATATTAAGAGCATAGCAAATGAGATCAGTATACCCAAATCTCTTAGGAGGTACTATGTTCCTCCTAGTCCTATCCCTGGTCAACTGATAGTCTGATTCTGCCGGCGATTGTTGATCTACTACATCTGCTGGTGGAGGACTGTCATCTTTAGTAGTACAAGTAGGAGACTCCACCTCAAATTGAGCCTTCTCCTTTGTCGTTTCTGAGTTGCTTTCTTCTAGGCTTTTGCACATCATCCCCATTGTGATCTCATCAAATGTGATGTCCCTGTTGATAAAGCATCTTGACTCTCCAGGATCCAACTTCCACAGCTTGTAACCCTTTACACCTTCTGGATAACCAATGAAGATACACTTCACAGCCCGATCCTCAAGTTTGTCTTGTCTAACATGAGCAAACTCCAGAGCACCAAATACCCTCAGATTAGAGTAGTCTGTCGGTTTACCACTCCACACTTCCATAGGTGTCTTCAAGTTTATAGCTGAAGCTGGACATCAGTTAATCAAATAAACTACAGTGTTAGCAGCTTCTCCCCAGAAGCTCTTAGGCAGTCCCGCGCCCAAAAGCATACATCTCACTCGCTCTAGAATAGTCCTATTCATCCTCTCGGCTAAGCCATTCTGTTGCGGAGTCCTTGCCACAGTCCTGTGCCTTTTGATTCTATGTTTCTTGTAAAACTCATGAAACTGCTCTGAAACAAACTCCAGGTCATTGTCAGTCCTTAAAACTTTCAGTTTAGTTCCCAATTGATTTTCTATAAGAGTGTGCCATTCCTTAAATTTTTGAAATGTTTCAGATTTGTTTTTCAAAATATAAATCCACACTCTTCTAGAAAAATCATCAATCAAGGTGAGAAAATAGGAACCCCCTCCATGAGTCATCACCCTTGAAGGACCCCAAAGATCCGAGTGAACATACTCAAAAGGTCTACTAGAAACATGCATACTAGTTCCAAATTTAACTCTATATGATTTACCTAATATGCAGTGATCACAAAAATCTAGTTTATCCAATTTATCACCATTCAACAAGTTTTGTTTTTCTAGTTCCACTAAACCTTTTTCACTTACATGCCCTAGTCTCAAATGCCATAACTTGGTTTTATCATGCGATGTTTGGCTAACTATAGATGCATGAGCAATAACAGTAGAACCATCAAGAATGTACAAACCATTTCTCTTAGTTCCCTTAGCAACTATTAAAACACCATTAGAAATCTTAATTATGCCATGTTCAATTCTAGTAGAGTAACCTAATACATCAAACATACTAATCGATAAAAGATTTCTCTTAATTTCAGGAACATACCTCACATCTTGCAATAAGAATTCACGATTATTAAACATTTTAAGTCGGATAGTACCCATACCTTGCACCTTGCATGATTTGTTGTTGCCTAGAAGTACCACTCCACCTTCTTTAAGCTCTAAGGTCTCGAAGTAATCCTTCATAGGATATATGTGATAAGTACATCCGAAATCCATAACCCAATTCCTTTGCGTTTCTGAGGTTGATGCCACCAACACCCCCGCACTCTCATAACTATTCGAAACAACTGCTACATCTGTGGAATCCACTAACTTTCCAGACTTCTTGCCCCCTTTCTCGAGACAATCCTTCTTGAAATGACCGATTTTGTGACAATTAAAACATTTGAACTTTGACTTTGAGTGATTCTTTGACTTTGATCTAGACTTCTTCCCCTTTGGCCCTCTCTTCTCGCTTCTTCCCCTTGAGATATTCAAGCCTTCACCATTATCCTCGGTTTTCGATTCTTGTTGTTTTTGAAGCTCCTTAGTCCGAATTGAGGTTTGAACCTCATCCAAGGTAATAGTTTGATCCTTGTCATATAGGATAGCATCCTTGAAATGCTCAAAGGATTTTGGTAGAGAGTTGGGTAGGAGCAAAACTTTGTCCTTATCATCAAGTTTCACCTCAATGTTCTCCAGGTCATCAAGAATCTTGTTGAAATCCGCTAGTTGCTCTGCTATAGATTTTGCCTCCACCATCTTGAATGAGTAGAGTTGTTGCTTCAACCATAGTCGGTTTGTCAATGACTTTGTCATGTATAAAGACTCCAATTTGATCCACATTGCAACAGCTGTGTTTTCTCTTGCAACCTCCCTTAGTGCCTTATCACCAAGGCACAAAATTATAGCACTCCTTGCCTTGTCAATCATATCATTCTTCTCCTTTTGAGAAAGAGAGGAAGACATTTTTGCCTTTCCCTTCAATGCTTCTGCAATTCCTTGCTGTACCAAGATAGCTTCCATCTTGATCCTCCATAACCCGAAATCATTATTTCCGAAGAACTTCTGAATGTCATATTTGGTACCCATGGTTCAGCCTTTCAATCTTCTTCCTTGTCCCCACAAACGGCACCACTTGTGGTACAAAACCAATGAAGAAGCCACGAATCCCTCTGCACACAATTAAACCAAACAAACAAGCACACAGCAGTACCAAGAATCGCACAGAAGCATAAATGCACATAAACTAGTTCTTGCAAAAAATAGAATACAAATGCAAAAACTCATAAACCAGTAACGCAGAAACAGTTATGCAGAAACTGCATAAACCAGTAACGCAAAAAAAGAATGCAATTAAAGATTGAGAGAAGAAAATGAACACACAAGAATTACATGGTTCGGTCAATGTGACCTATATCCACTGGAGAGAGCAGCTTTACTATGAATCAAAGAATCCGTATCAAGATTACAACAGAGAACCCCTTGGTTTTCCCCTTTCCCGTTCAAGAAGAACTACAGCAAAACCCAAGCCTTTCAATCTCTGGTTTCTCACAAACCCTTGATCCCACCTTCTCTGGTTTTCTCTTTTGATCGTGTTTTTTTTTTCTTATTCACGTCCTTGCTCTGTTTTTTTACCCTTACAGAAAAGAACTTATTTAATAATGATTGGCCTCTTACACCTTTTATTCCACTAGGCCCTAGACAAAAGAGAAAAAAGAAAACAAGAGAAAAAACCCAACAACCGGCCCAAGTCTGATTTGTGAGGCATGCACTGACATGATATATAGTACCTATAGCTCGCATCATAAATACCAATCTTGTAATTCCAAAACTTGATAAAAGATCATTTTAGCAAGATACTAGGTAATTTTTAATTCAGTTTTGACTATTATAGCTTCTCTCCCTGCATTGAATTCTACTTTGTAAGCATTTTATGAATTTGGCTAGATAAGCTCCCTTCCCCTTATTACAAATGGTTCTTATAAGCTCATCATAATATGATAGCAACTGGAGTGGAGATACTAACTGATAATGACGATACTGAAGATGATATTGTATTTTTAGTAGCAACAGGGGCTATATTGATTATTGATACTCTGAAATACTTATGCAAAGAACCACGTCAGACTAGAGCACTAACAGAACACAGGGGCTATATTGATTATTGAAGCCATAAGAGTGCTCGATATTATATTAAGGAAACATGCTGCTAAGTAGTGCATAAATTACTATTTCTTTTTGTTCCTCTATTTTTGTTGAGTGGTAATATTATTTTAATATTTTCTATCTTTATGGTGTTTTACAATGCCAATATCTCCTCTTGAAAAGCTATAGCAGGACATCAATATGAATTGAGGCCAATCAAATTCTTGTCCATGCAAAAACATTTTCTTAGTTACTAACATAGTTTTGGGAATAAAATGGTAACATGATTTTTTATTTTATTTTATTAAACTTTGAGTTACATTACTTGTAATTGTATAAGTTAGAGAGAAGTCTACTTGTAAAATATAATAGCAATTAATAGTATGTATAAGATATTGCAACTACTTCATATACTTTCAACTATTTTGATATCTTTTATAGTTACTTGGATAATTATAATGATTGATAATTTATTATGATTTTCAGTAAATTTTGATTTTGGATAATTATATACATAGAAAAATAGATTTTTTTTTATAAAAAGGCGTCTAGTTGTGGCAAATCCCACCAAGATGCTTAATTTTTTTTAAATATTTTTTAAAATATTAAAGACGAATTTAAAGACATAAAAATCAGTCTCTAATTTAGAGACAGAAATAGAGACGAAATTTTTTCATCTCTAATTAAAGAAGTGAGATGAATCTTATAACTGAATAGTGATGGAATTTTAAAATATAGATACGGAAAAAATCTGTATCTAAATTAGAAACAAAATTAAATTTTTCATCTCTAACTATCAGAGACGCTGCTTTAGTGATGAATTAATTTTCATCTCTAATTCCGTCTCTAAATATTTAGAGACAAAATTTTGCATATTTAGAGACAGAATTTTTCTGTCTCTTAATCTGAAATTTCTAGTAGTGTCAAAAGTTAAAAACTCTAAAAGACTCACTTTCCAATGATGTTTAAGAATGCAAAAGACTATAAGCAAGAAGAGCAACCAAAACTTAAAGAAATTAAAACATTCATGAAGTAACATTTCTTTACGTCTCAAATCAACAAGCTAGGTAACTTCAATTGAAAAGCATAAATCATGAATGATAGAGCCTCACAAGATACACTCTCAATCCTTCAAGTGTCTAGAATGTAAGTGTTTCACTCAATTTAACCCATGAAAATTTACACTACCATACGTTTGCTTATCTTCTACTTCTTCACTACTCAAAACACATGCACATACAAATCAAGAGGACTTTATGCAAGGTTGTAATAGGGTCAAGGTAAGGGAGGGGAATAATATGAAGATGACAAGTTAAATACCAAAGAGAACAAAAGAACATTGAGGATGAGTTCAAATAACAAGAATGAAAGTTTATCCTAACTCCACGTAATGCAAATTATCTTTACATCTTTTTTTCCCCTTTCTTTTTTTTTACAACCATTTCCTTTGTTTTCTTTTTTTTTTAATTTTCTTTTGTTTTTTTTTTCAATTGGCCACTCTTTCCTTTTCACCAAACACTTTGCACACTAATTAGCACACCCCTACACTTGTTTAAGAATTCTTCCAATAAAAATGTCAATGCTCTCCTATTTCCTAAAGTTAGGTAAAAACATGATTTTCCATTCAAGGCATGTAATGAGCTAAAAATAAGGAATGATCAAATAAGCTCAAAGAGGTTAATCAAGGTAAAATATGAAAGGTTGGCTATTTGACTAAAGTGGCTAACTAAAAAAAATGTCTCAATCATGTTCATGTATGTATGTGAAAATGTAGCCTAAAAAATAATTAAAAGAAGTTCTAAAGTAACAAATTCCACGAGTGAAAATTACACAAGAAAGAAAAGAATGACACAAATGTTCAATCTAGTCATTAAAAGACTTAAAATCTCACAAGGAATGCTTCTATCAAACTCAATCTACCAATTTAATTTCTATTGCCACACTAGTTAATCTCAAGATGAAAGACAATTTATTCACTTATGTTATAAACCTTTAACTTCAATTGATGCATGCTCACAACTTTCACAAATCTCAAAATTTCATTGGAAAGCAATTAAAAACAGATTTTCTTATATATATTTATTTCTTTTTTCAAAATAGCAAAAAAATAGAATTGAAAAACAAAATTGAAACAGTAAAATTAAAAACATAAACAAAAAATAGAATGTAAATTCCTTCCCCACACTTAAATATTACATTGGCCTCAATGTAAAACTTATAAAACATCAAATCATCAATAAATTTAAGACAAGTAAAAATAAAGGAGAGAAGGAAGAAACATTCTTATCAAGTGATGTATATGGCCGCTTGTAAGTGGACCTCCTCCACTATGCCCTCTTGAGCTCCCTCATAGAATTGCTTGAGGAGATGTCCATTGACTTTGAAAGCTTTGTTAGCTACCTTATGATCTCTACTACACCATAACGAAAAACCTTAGTGACTATAAAAACACCTATCCACCTAGAACGGAGCTTACCGAGTATGAGCTTAAGGCGAGAATTGTAAAGGAGAACTTTTTGACTAATCACAAATTCTTTTCTTGCAATCATCTTATCATGAAAGACTTTGGTTTTCTCTTTGTAGATACAGGATTCTCATAAGCTTCCAACTGAATCTCTTCAAGTTCTTGAAGTTGGAGTTTTCTTTGGGATCCGACTTGGTTTAGGTCAAGGTTGCACTTCTTTACAACCCAATAGGCCTTGTGCTCAATCTCCACAAGAAGGTAACATGTCTTGCCGAAGACTATCCTATAGGGTGACGTGCCTAAAGGAGTCTTGAAGGCAGTCCTATACGGCTACAATGCGTCCTCAAGCCTCTTGATCCAATCTTTTCTATTCGGTTGGACTATTTTTTCCAAGATTTGTTTTAACTCCCTATTTGAAACTTTGGCTTGCCCATTGGTTTATGGATGGTAGGGAGTCGAAACATTATGCACTACACCATATTTCTTCAACAATGCCTCTAACTTTTTATTACAAAAATGAAAGCCTTGGTCATTGATTATGGCTTTCAGAACTCCAAACCTGCAAAAAAATATGAGACCTAACAAAGTCTAAAACAACATGAGAATCATCAGTTCGAGTGGCCTTTGCCTCCACCCACTTAGATACATATTTAATAGCTAACAGATTGTAAACAAAACTAAAGGAATTAGGAAAAGGACCTATGAAATCAATGTCCAACACATCAAATATCTCATAAAACAATAATTGTTGTTGCGACACCTCATTCATATGGGAAATGTTACCTGCTTATTGGCATTGTTCACAATTCTTACAATAATTGTAAGAATCATGAAACAAGGTGGGTCAATACAATCTAGAGTCTAAAATCTTCCTCGCAGTGCGTTGTGGTCCAAAGTGACCACCACATGCAAGGGTATGACAAAAATGCAGAATAGACTGAAACTCATAATCAAGAACACAACGTCTAATCACTTGGTCACTACACAGTGTCCACAAATAAGGATCATCCCATGCATAATATTTTGACTCACTCTTAAGCCTATAAATCTAATGCTTCTTAAAATAAGCAGGTAACTCAAATGCAACTAAATAATTCACTAAATCAAAGTATTAAGGGTCCTTACCTCGCAGCTAAAAAAACTGCTCATCTGGGAAGGTCTCTCGGATAAGAAGAGTGTCCACTGCTTATGGGATTTAGCATAGATGATCTATCACCAAGTTTTTAGCTCTGCTCTTATCTCTAATATCAATATCAAACTCTTATAAGAGTAATAACCATTGAATGAGTCTAGGCTTTGCCTCGGGCTTCTTCAACAAGAACTTCAAGGTTGCACGGTCAAAGAAAACAATAACTTTAAAGCCCAACAAATAGGAACAAAATTTATCTAAAGCGAAAACAATTGCTAGAAGCTCCTTTCCAGTGGTGGTGTAATTGGCTTAAGTAGAATCCAAAGTACGAGAGACATAAGATATCACATGAGGTTGCTTGCTAACTCATTGAGAAAGGATAACACAAACTATAAAGTTGGAAGCATCACACATCAACTCAAAAAGAAACTCCCAATTTGGCAGTTAAATAATGGGAGAAAAGGTCAGGTTCTTCTTCAGCTGATCAAATGCCTTCTTGCAATGCTCATCAAATTTGAACTCAACTTCTTTTTGAAGAAGCATGGACAATAAAAGGGTAATTTTGCTAAAGTCCCTAATGAAACGCTTGTAGAACCCTGCATGACAAAAAAAAATTGTACTTCCTACACATAAGTGGGATAGGGTAAAGAGGTAATAACATCGATCTTTGCTCTATCTACTTTAATGTCTTTGCTAGAAACTGCATGCCCTAAGACTATACCTTGTTCTACCATGAAATGACATTGCTCAAAATTAAGAATAAGAAGTGTCTCAATGCACCTATCAAGCACCCAAGCAAAGCTGTCTAAATATACATCAAAAGAAAATTCATAAACTGTGAAGTTATCCATAAATACTTCCATGCAGTGTTCTAACAAGTCAGAGAAAATGCTCACTATACATCGCTAAAATGTACCTGGGCATCACAAAGGCCAAAAGGCGTCTTCCAATAAGTAAACGTGCCAAATGGGCAGATGAAGGTTGTACTCTCTTGGTCCTTTGGGGCTATGTGAATATGAAAATAGCCTGAAAATCCATCTAGGAAGCAATAGTGTGACTTTCCAGCCAACCTTTCCAATATATGATCAATGAAGAGTAAGGGAAAATGATCCTTCCTAGTTGGATGGTTGAGCTTCCTATAATTAACACAAACTCTTTAGTTGTTCTGTACTCTAGTGGGGACTAGCTCATTCTTCTCATTAACGATCATAGTCATCCCAGTCTTCTTGGGTTCTACGTGAACCGGACTCACCCACTTACTATTTGAAATATGGTAAATAATGCCACCTGAAAACAGTTTGTTCACTTCTTTCTTCACCACATCCAAAATTAGAGGGTTAAGTCTTCTTTGAGGTTGTCTCACTAGTTTGGCTTCGTCCTCCAATAAAATCCAATGCTTGCATGTGGAGAGACTAATCCTAAGAATATATGTAAGCGTCTATCCAATGGCTTTCTTGCGTTACTTCAAGATCTGTAATAATTTCTCTTCTTGTTTAGGCTACAAATTCTTTGCTATTATCATTGGTAGCTTCTCATCTATTTCTAAGAACACATATTTCAAATGTTCAAGTAAAGGCTTTAACTCAAAGGTAGGTGGTTGTTGCACTGAAGGTATTAATCTTATTGAAGAAACTAATTTTGCTGATTTAGCTGTAACATCACTTGTAATTTGTGTATAATCTTCCAAAACATGCAGTATCATCTCCCATATACGTAGAAATCTCAAAACATGTGATACACATACTAGTCTCATCACACATAAAAATAGAACATCCAAAAAAATTAACATTATCTTGAAGTCTCACAATTTCAGGAAATTCAACTAGCATATCGACATGTATATCATCAACAAGCAAACCAATGACGCCTAACTAAAAAATAGAATGCTCTTTTAAAGGATATTTCATGACATCAAAGATATTTATTTCAACTATGGTATCCCTAAATCCTATAGAAAAGGGTATCAGCATGCACTTCAATCTTAGTTTTTGTAGTTTTCAAGAAGGGCCTACCTAAAATCCACGGTAGTTGACTAGATGCAAATTCATCTTCCATGTTCAAAACATAAAAATATGTTGGAAATATTAAATTATTTACTCTTACTAAAACAACCTCAAGCACTCTCATAGGATGAGTTGTGCTCCTATTTGCTAGCTGAATGATAACTCTGGTTGGCTTCAACTCTCTAATCTGTAAAGACTCATAAATTGATTTTGGCATCACATTAATTGAGGCACCCAAATCCAACATTGCATGAGTAAACTGTTTGTTGCCTATTGTGTAAGGAATGGTGAATGTTCTAGAATCCTTGCATTTAGGAGGCATATTTGGTTGGATCAAGGTAGAATTTTTTTTTCTTATGCTCACTTTTTCAATTCCTTTCAACCTCCTCTTATGAGTGCACAATTCCTTTAGAAACTTAACATATTTTGAATTTTGCTTTATTACTTCTAGGAGAGGTATATTGACTTCTACCTTCTGAAAAGTATCCATAATCTCCTTGTCCAATTCAATTTCAGCTATCTTCTTTGATTAAGTCATTCTATTAGGAAAAGGAAGAGTAGTGCTGAGAGCATTTTTTTCTGTAGAATTTTTCATTAACTTCTAATTTTTCTTCAAATTCTTTGCATGTTCTATATTCTGTTGTATTGAATCTTCTGCAAAATTCTGGTTTACTGGATCTGATTTTTCTTGACAATCATGTTGCACAATCTTTGGTTAGAGTTTAATTGGACCACTAACTTCTTTGCCACTTCTCAAGGTTATGACACTCATATTGTCTCTTGGATTGTTAATTGTTTGGGAGGGTAATTGACAAGAACCTTGAGTCTTCAACTCAATGATGGAAGTTGCAAGTAGACTAATTTGAGTCTCCAAATTCTAAATAGTGGTCTCAGTTCTTTGTTGAAACTGAATGTTATTGGTTGCTAACTGTTTTACCAAGTCTGCCAAGCTAGGTTCTGAATTGCTACTTTACTGCATAGGTTGTTTCACTGGTTACCGAAATTGTTGCTTGCTCGGGCCTACTGTGTTATATCTAGTCTGCTATTAATGTCGCTGAAGTTGGCCAGAATTGTTGCTATACTGCAGATTGGGATGATCTCTCTATGCAGGGTTATATGTGTTAGAATAAGGTTCATACTTTGAATGCTGTTGATATGGCCTACCAAGAAAGATTTCAGCCACTGCTTCACTACTTTCGTGGAACGCAGGACACTAGTCTGTTGGGTGATCTAGAAAGGAGCAGATTCCATAAAGTTTTGCTAAGCACTGAATTTGTTTTTGTCCCAATGCTAGTTTCCCAACCAAGGAAGTCAGCTCCTCCAATATGTTCTCAATTCTCTATTTATCAGCGTCAAAAACCCTTGCTTCATTGACTCCTTTGGTTGAGGTAATGACTCGTGTGCCAAATTGTTGTGCATTTGCTATCATGCTCACTATTAAATATCTTGCTGCAGTAGGGGTTTTGTCTGCTAAAGCTCCTCCAGAAGCAGCATCTACCATGTTTCTATACATTAGTAAAAGTCCCTCATATAAATACTGGATTAGCAACTAGCCATTGATCTGGTGATGCGGACAACTTGCACACAACTTCTTGAATCTCTCCCAATATTCATATAGATTTTCTCCTGATATCTACCTTATGCCATATATATTCTTCCTAATGGTAGCAGCTCTGGAAGCATGGAAGAACATTTCTGGGAACAATCTCTTCATATCATTCCAACATGTTATGGCAACAAGTTGCAAGTAATATAACTAATCCTTGGCTGCTCCATCTAATAAGAAAGAAAATGCTCTCAATTTGATGTGTTCTTCAAGAATGCCTTGTAGTTTCATGGAGGAGCACACCAAATGGAACTCCTTCAAGTGCTTGTAGGGATCCTTACCTGGATGTCTATGATACTTTGGCAGCAAGTGTATCATTCTAGATTTCAATTCAAAATAAGCATTTAAATCAGGATATTGAATGTACAAAGATTGGTAATTCACATCAAGTGCAACTAGTTGATATGTGGATAAAATATACACATCTTGTGCTTAATTTGAGGGGAATTTAGGTGTGTTTTGATTGATTTATGTTGAAATTTATGCAACATTTAATCTATTTATCCTTAGTATCTCATGATTGATCTTTCTTAATGTTTTTAGGTCCAAAAGAGATGTTTTGACATGGCTCGATGAAGCTTTGGATGGATTTATTGTAATGGAGTTAACCTTAGAATTTATATGGCCAAGATTCGTAGAGTTTTTGACCTTTGCGTGATAAAATGAGCATAACTTGAGTTACAGAGGTCGAAACGATTTCATTCCAGTGGCATTGGAAAGCTAAGAAAAATATCTACAACTTTCATGAAGATCACTTATCCAAAAAGTGACATTTTGAGTGATTTAGGAGTTAGACATGACTATGTCTAACTTGGAAAACGCTTCTGTCAAGCTCACACGGCCCTGTCTAACTTCAATGAAGCTTCTGTGTAGGAGACACAATCGTGTCTCCTCTCTATGTCAAAATTACGTTGTTTTTTAAGCTCACACGACTGTGTCGAAGGGAGACACGACCATATTCATCCTCCTGACGTGAAAAAAAAAGTTTTGCCCCCAAATCATTATAAATTGGGTAAAAACACCAAACCTAAAGGGACTTTTAGCTAGAGACTTGTGTGACGGCAAGTTTTGAGAGGAGAAGCAAAAGGATTCAGAGACGAAGGCTTTGAAAGCAAAAACAAGACTCTTTGAAGATCAATCATTGAAGTTCTTTTCTCCCTCTCCATATTCCTATCTTTTCTTTTTGTTTATCAATCATGATTGTTTCTTTAATCCTTATTCTTGTTTGTGTTACAATTGTCATGAGCAGCTAAACCATTTTTTAGGATTAGGATAAAACTCTCTATTTCCCTATTATCAATTGTTAATTTGATTCTTTGTTAATGAAATTATTATTCTTGATTCAATCTTGGTATGCTTAATGATTGTGATATATTGCACGCCATATTTACATGATCTCAGGCTTTAGGTGAAGGATTGAAAGATGAAATCTAATTGCATAATCCAAGAATTGAACTTAGGAATTGAGACCTAGACATAAACTTAAATCATTCGAGGGTTAAACGACTGTCATGAATCTTAATGGGTTGGAACTTGGATTAATTGCCATGAGAATGAGATTAGTGAAGTTTTAGCACGTTCTTAGTGCTAAGAAATTGAGCTTTAAATAATTTAGGACAAATCGCCTTTAAGAACATAATTGAATATTAACAAAGATAGGATTACAATTTATCATAAGGGGCAGTGTACTGGATTCTAAGTCCCAGGCCTTTAAATCTTTGTTAAATCTCATCTTTTCTAGTTTCAATTGTTTACTTTATTACTTTGCTTTTCATCTTAATTTTAATATAGCTTTCACTATTATTTTTATTTGCTTAAATAATCAAAAATTACCGTAAGAGTTAGTAATCAACCGATCCTCGTGGGAACGATCTTATTTTAATAATTGTACGATCCATGCGCTTGCGGATAATTCACAAGTTTTTGTCGTCGTTGCCTGGGATCGTGTAGATATTAACATGAGCGGCAATTTAGTTGATTTAAGCAATTTTTATTTTATTTTATTTTATTTCTATTTGTTTTATCTTCTTTTATTTTAACTTTCTTTTATTTTTCTTTGAATTTTTAGGTGTTGTTTCTTTCTTATGCGTAGAACGAGGAGTCAAGGAGATCTTATTATCCCCATTGATCTTGAGATCGAGAGGACGCTTCGTAATATTAGAAGAGAAAGAAGAACACATGGATTTGAGGAAGACAACATGGTGGATAACACTAACTAAGTCGCCAATCCAGAGCGAAGGTTAAGGGATTATGGAACTCCCAATGCTAATGATCGTCAGTCTTCTATTGTTAAACCACAGATAGAAGCCAACAACTTCAAGATCAAGACATCATTGATCCAGATGGTACAACAATTGTAATTCAATGGGTCACCAACTGAAGACCCAAATCAGCATTTGGATGAGTTCTTGGAGTTGTGTGACACTATAAAGATTAATGGGTTTCAACGAATACTATACGGATCAGACTTTTTTTCTTTTCTCTTAGGGGGAAAGCCAAGAAGTGGATTCACTCAGAGGCTCTAAATTCACTCACCACCTGGAACTTGATAGAGCAGGCCTTCTTAGACAAGTATTACCCGATTGGAAAGACAATCAAGTTCCGCCAAGACATCACTACCTTCTCACAAAAGGAAGATGAATCTCTTTATGAAGCATAGGAGAGGTATAATGATCTTATTCGTCAGTGCCACATCATGGCCTACAGGATTTTGTTGTCATCCAAACCTCCTATACTGGGTTATCTTTCTCTACAAAGGCAGCTCTTAATGCCACAGCTAGCGGTGCTTTGATGGCTAAGAATCCAACTGAGGCAAGGGGTTTAATTAATGAAGTGGCTTCGAATATTTATTTGTGGCCAAGTGAGAGATCGACTTCAAAAAAGCAAGTCGGAATGATAGAGCTTGATGCCATTACTATGTTGAGAGAAGGTGAATGTCAATGCTATCACTACTCCTAACAGAACTTGTGAAACATGTGGAGGAGGGCATTTGACTTCAAAATGCAATGTAGTGGAAACATATTCTCAAGACCAGTCTTTGGAGCAAGTGAATTTCGTCCAAAATGGCAATTTCAAGGCTCAAGGGAACATTTCTCTAACTCATATAATCTCAGCTGGAGAAACAACCCAAATCTCTCATATGGCAACCAAAAAAATAATAGGGGCCTACCCGGATTCCAACAAGCTTAACAATCTTCTCAGGGTGCAAAGTCTAATTTAGAGGCTCTCATGGAGAATTTTATAATAACTTAAAAGGAGCATAATCAAGTCATTCAAGCTCAAGTGCAACATCATGGGGAGTCCATCAAGCAAATCCATACTCACCTAGATCAAATGTCCACTCATTCTAAGATGTTCGAAACTCAAATAGCCCAACAAGCAAGCTTATTCAACATGGTTCAAGGGCGAATCCCAAGTCAACTGAGACTAACCCAAGGGAGCAAGCTAATGCAATTTTCTTGAGAAATGGTAATTAACTTGAAAGCCCCATAAAGGAAGAAAAGCTTGAAGATAAGGAAACCCATGAAAAAGAGGAGAAGCAAGAGAAGAGCAAGGACAAAGCAAAAGATGAAAAAAGCACTAAAAAGTATGTTCCTTCACCAGCATATGTTCCACCTTTGCCTTTTCCTCAAAAGTATCAAAGGGCAAAGCTTGATCATTAATTTGGAAAATTTTTGGAGGTACTTAAGAAGCTTTACATAAACATTCCTTTTACGGAAGTACTTTCCCAAATGCCCCCTTATGCTAAGTTCTTGAAAGAGATCCTCTCTAATAAGAGAAAGCTTGAGGATTATGAAACTGTTGCTTTGACTAAAGAATGCAATGCAATCATTCATAACAAGCTTCCTCCTAAGCTTAAGGATTAGGGTAGCTTTTCAATTCCATGTTCAATTGAGGACATGGATATCGACAAGGCTTTGTGTGATCTTGGGGCAAGTGTGAGTTTGATGCCATTTTTTTTTATGAGAAGCTTGATATTGGAGAGCTCAATTCGACCACCATTTCTCTCCAATTGGTGGATAGGTCGATCAAGCATCCTATTGGCATACTAGAGAATGTTCCTTTGAAGGTTGGAAAGTTTTTCATGCTAGTCAATTTTGTTGTGCTTGATATGGAAGTGGATGTTCAAATCCCAATCATACTTGGGTGTCCATTCCTCGCCACTAGAAGGGCAATTATTGATGTCCACGAAGGAAAATTAACTTTACCATTGCATAATGAGGAAGTAGCGTTTAATGTTTTTAATTCTGAAAAAAATCTTAGTTCCTTTAATTCATGTAATCGCATTGATGCTACTGAAATTATGGATAGTATTGTGCTTTCAGATATGCATGAATCTATGACTGGTGATATGTTAGAAAAGACCTTGCCCAAGGCTGCTGCCAACATTGAGAAGACCAAGCCCTGCAAGAAGCGACCAAAGAAGCGGAATGACAAATGTATCAAGAACCGTGCGTTTAAGCTTGGGAATAAAGTTCTTGTCAATAATTCGCTTCTACATTTTTGTCCTGGTAAGTTGTGGTCAAAATGGTTTGGACCATATGAGATTGTTCGGGTCTTATCGTACAGTGTGCTTGAGATGAAGAAAGAAAGTCATAAGACATTCATGATAAATAGCCAGAGAATGAAACACTATGAAGAAAGAGTGGGGACTGAGCACCTCTCCATTGACATCACCTGAGTATAGAACCAGCCCATAGTCAAGCTAATGACTATAACTTAGCGCTTCTTGGGAGGCAACCCAAAATTTTCTCTCTTTTTCTTTATTCTCTTATTTTTTTATTTTATTCTTATCTTATTATTACCTATTTTATTTATTAACATTTTTTTCATTTTTGTTTCATAGTTAGCTATTGATTGAGTTGGCTTAGGTGCCTCCCTAAGTTTGGAGCCTTTGTAAGGGGATGTATATAGTTGTCAGCAACTAAAAAGATTTGTTTTTCTTCTCTTTCCTTTAGTCTCTTTATTTTTGCATTTAATTCTTGCATTTTGTTTTTCAGTTTTTGCTTTTGTTTTCCTTATTTTTCAGATGGTCGAGCTCATGGCTACATGTCTTTCCTCTAGCTCCACCACTCCCAACACCTTCGTGATCTTGCATTCCATTTTCAGAGAAGTTTCATTGTCCTTTATTCTGTTATTTTTTTTTTTTGCAACATTGAGGACAATGTTGATTTTAAGTATGGGGGTATCCTTTTGATTACTTTGAATCAATGAATACTTGAGTATTGCATCGAATCAAATAGGAATTGTGTGTTGATTTCTTAATTATTTCTGAGCTGATAGAAATTATGTTTGAAAAGGGGAATCCACTACTCATGAACTGATTTTGTGCATGCCAATTTTTTCAATTGAATGTTGAAAAATTTAGCATTTTGTTTGGGAAATTAGTCATGTCTGCTTACAATTTATTCTCTTTACTAATTTAAGCCAAAAAGTGAGATTTGAGCCCTTAATGATTGGATTTTTCATACACAAAATCCTATTCTTCTTCTAAGTGAATTTTCTCTTGATATATATATGCTAGAAATTGATTTGATATCTTGTTGAGACTATATTGATTCACCTACATTTTTAATCATGATTAAGGCACTTAGGCTTAATTCTTTCATGACTTCCAGAGTTGCATTGATAAAATAATCTCTTCGTTACCTCATTTGAGCAACCTGAAATTAGTTTTCTTGAATACCTTATTGATTAATCAGGTTGAAATTCTTTTGAGCAGCTGATGTGGTAATTGAGAAGTCAAAAAAAGGTTGTTTCTATCTTCAAGGGTTGATATATATATATAAAAAAAATGAAAGTTGAAAAGCAAGGAGAAATTAAAAAAAAGGATTGATTGGTGAAGTATAGTGAGAATAATTTGGTTGAAAGTGAGAATGACTTTGTCCATTATGTTCTATTAATCATCTTTTCAACCTGATTCTGCTTTGTATAGCTTTATCCAAAAACTCTCTTTACTTTTATTCATTTTTTCCTACCATTTACTATACCCATGGCCTCAATACAACCAATGGAAGTCTTTTTTATTCATGTTGTGTATGTGAACTTGATAGTGGAGATGAGATTGATAATCAAGCTTATGGTAATGCATTTATTAAGAGAATTTGAGTGATCTCTTTGCCCTTAAAACTTGAGAGATGAAAAGATGAGTGACCTCAATTGTTTGGTAAAGAGAAGAAGAGAAAGCTAGACTTCAGCATTTAATTGTATCCAGTGCTAGATTATCTTATTTGATTGGATTTGATTGTTGAGCATTCATTAAACTTTTAAACTGTGAAATTTCCCTTGATTCATGTTCCTTGATGTTCAGTTTAATCTTGATTTTGATTCATAATCTTTACTTGAGGACAAGCAATGTTTTAGTGTGGGGGAATTTGATATGTGGATAAAATACACACATCTTGTGCTAGATTTTTGGGGGATTTAAGTATGTTTTGATTGATTTATGTTGGAATTTATGCCACATTTAATCTATTTATCCTTGGCATCTTATGATTAGTCTTTCTTTATGTTTTTAGGTCCAAAAGAGATGTTTTGACATGGTTTTATGAAGTTTTAGATGGATTTATTGCAATGGAGTTGAGCTTAGAATTTATATGGCCAATATTCGCAGAGTTTTTGACCTTTGTGCGATAAAATGAGCATAACTTGAGTTATGGAGGTCAAAATGAGGTGATTTTGGTGGCATTGGAAAGCTAAGAAAAAGAGCTACAACTTCATGAGACCACTTATCCAAAAAGTGACGTTTTGACTTATTTAGGAGTTAGAAACAATCGTGTCTAACTTGAAAACGGCTTCTATCAAGCTCACATGGTCTTGTCTAACTTCAATGAAGCTTCTGTGTGGGAGACACGGTCATGTCTCATGGACACACAGTCATGTCTCCTATATACATCAAAATTAGGCTATTTTTAAGCTCACACAATCGTGTCGAAGGGAGACACGGTCGTGTCTATCCTCCTGACGTGTAAAAAAAAAAGAAGTTTTATCCCCAAATCATTATAAATTGGGCAAAAACACCAAACCTAAAAGGACTTTTAGCTAGAGACTTATGTGACGACAGGTTTTAAGAGGAGAAGAGTAAGGATTCAGAGGCGAAGGTTTTTGTTGTTGATTTTCCGCAAGCACACGGATCGTACAAGTAGTAAAATAAAGATCGTTCCCACGAGGATCGATTGATTACTGACTTTTACGGGTATTTTGATTATTTAAGTGAATTAAATCGATAGAAAAGGTTTAATTAAAATAAACAAAGAACAAAGCAATGAAGTAAATAATTGAAACTAGAAAAGATGAGATTTAGCAATGATTAAAAGGCCTAGGATTCAGAATCCACTACACTACCCCCTACGATAAATTATAATCCTATCTTTGTTAATGTTCAATTATGTTCTTGAAGGTGCATTGTCCTAAATTATTTAAAGTCCAATTTCTTGGCACTAAAAACGAGTTAAAACTTCATTAATCTCATTCTAATGGCAATTAATCTAAGTTCCAACTCATTAAGATTCATGAATATTGTTTAACCCTCGAAGGATTTAAGCTTATGTCTAGGTCTCAATTCCTAAGTTCAATTCTTAGATTATCAAGCAATTAGATTTCATCTTTCGATCATTTACCTAAAGCCTAAGATCATGCAAATATGGCACACAACATATCACAAGCATTAAGAATACCAAGAATGAATCAAGAATAATAATTGCATTAACAAAGAATCAAATTAACAATTCAAAAAAGGGAAATAGAGAGTTTCATCCTAATCTTAGAAAAAAGGTTTAGCTGCTCATGGCTATTATAACACTAACAAGAACAAGGATTAAAAAAACAACCACGATTGATAAACAAAAAGCAAATATTGGAAGATGGAGATGGAGAAAAGAACTTCAATAGTTGATCTTCAAGGAGTCTTGCTCTTGACTTCAAAGCCTTCACCTTTGAATGCTTGCGCTTCTCCTCTCAAAACATGTCGCAACACAAGTCTCAAGCCAAAGGGTTCTTTAGGTTTAGTGTTTTTGCCCAATTTATAATGATTTTGGGGCAAAATTCCTTTTTTTCACGTCAGGAAGGGTCACACGGTCGTGTCTCCCTTTGACATGGTCGTGGGAGCCTTAAAAACAGTGTAATTTTGACGTTTGGAGGAGACACGACCGTGTGACATTTAGACACGGTCGTGTCTCAAAGTCAGAAGCTTCATGAGGTTAAGATAAGGTCATGTCTGGTACCAACGTTGGGAGAGACACGGCCGTGTCTCAAATAAACACGGCCGTGTCTAACCCCTAAATAGGAATTAGCTCTTGTAGTCTTCATGGAAGTTGTAGATCTTTTTCTTAGCTTTCCAATGACACCAAGATCACCTTGTTTCACCTTCTGTATCTTAAGTTATGCTCATTTTTTCGCGCAAAGATCAAAAACTCTGCGAATCTTATCCATATAAATTTCGAGCTCAACTCCATTGCAATAGATCCATCCAAAGCTTCATAAATCATGTCAAAACATCTCTTTTGAACCTAAAAACATAGAGAAAGACCAATCATGAGATACCAAGGATAAATAGAATAAATGTGGCATAAATTCTAACATAAATCAATCAAAGCACACCTAAATCCACCTCAAATCAAGCACAAGATGTGTATATTTTATCCACACATCAAATTCTCCCACACTTGAACATTGCTTGTCCTCAAGCAAAGAGTAGGAATCAAAATCAAGATTAAACTCAACATCAAGAAACATGAATCAAGGGAAATTCTACAATATAAAAATTCAATTAAGCTCAGCAATCAATCCAATCAAGCGAGATAGTTTAGCACTTAATACAATTAGAAGCTTGAGTCTAGCTTGCACCTTTTTTCATTACCAACCATTTGAGATCACTCATCTTTCCATCTCTCAAGTGTTTCAGGGTAAAAAGATCACTCAAATTTCTCTTAACAAATACATGACCATAAGCTTGATTATCAATCTCATCTCCATTTTTAAGTTCACATACACAACATGAATCAAAAGGACTTCCATTAATTGTAATGAGGCCAAGGATTCAGTAAATGGTAGAAAAAAAAGAATAAAGGTAAAGAAAGTTTATGGATAAAGCTATACAAAGCAGAATCAGGTTGAAAAGATGATTAATATAGCATAATGCACAAAGTCATTCTCACTTTCAACCAGATTTTTCTCACAATTCTTCACCAAAAATCCTTTTTATTTTTTTTTCCTTTTCATCATTTCATTCTCTTTCTCTTCTTTTTTTTTTTATTTAACCCTTGAGGATTAAAACAATCTTTTTATGACATCTCAATTACCACATGAGTTGCTCAGAAGAAATTCAACCTGATTAATCAATAAGGTGTCCAAAAATCAATTTCAAGCTCAAATGGGGCAACTAAGGGATCATTTATCAATGCAATTCTAGAAGTCATGAAAGAATCAAGCCTAGGTGCCTCAATCATATTCAAGTATGTATGTGAATCAATAAAATCTCAATAGGATATCAAATCAAGTTCTAGCACACTGTTTATGGGTAAATTTGGAAAAGACAATTTCCAACAAACAAATATATTTTATCAGTCGAATGTGGGTTCAAAGTTATGTGGTAATTTCGTCTTGAAAAGCTTTTTTGAAGAAATTTTTGAAAACTTGATGTAAGAAGTGAAGGGAAAGAAATGAAAGTTCAGAAAAAGCTTTAAAACTTTGTAGGAAATTAATATGCAGATAATAAAAGTGCAGAAAATGTAAAGTGCTGGAAATATAAAGTGTAGAAACTTAAAGTGCGGAAATCATAAATGCAAAAGTTTAAAAGTGTAGAAATGTAAAGGAAAGCAGAAGATAAAGTAATTTAAAAGAACATTGCATTAAAATAAATGACTTGAAATGGAAATGGAAGGCATACTTGGAGTCAAATCCGTTAATCTGCTTGAGTGAGATATTAGGATTGTATATATAGTAACCAACCTTTTTTACATTGTGAGCATCGGTATTTATAGATAAACTAAGAAAATAATTGATTCCTAAAAATTAGACACGTATATGGCAGTTATGCCACGTTTTTTTCTCCCACTAACATTTTGCTCAACTATGAAAGCAACTACTATTTGACAAAAACTAACACCTGACTATTAAGTGCTGATCAATCTTTTCAATGTCATCATCCAGGTGTTAAAAGTCTTTGTCGAATTTAGAACTTGTAATTTTCCTCCAACATAAGACACTCGTGGTGATGTATCACTTGAAAAATTTCTTCAATGTTATTCTTCAACTATCAAAAATATCTTTGTCGAATATCTCAATGTTACTATCCGACTGTCGAAAACAACATTTTCATCGAACTAAGAACTTGTAATTTTTCTCCCAACAGATGCCCCCCAAAATTTTTCTTTCGACATTGCTGAAAGAAAGATAAATTTTAATCTTGTCTTCTAGTTTTAATCTGACACCAATACCTTATCAACCTTCCAAGGTATTTAAAATTTCAATTTGAAAAAATTCAGTAAAAAACTTCCGTAAATTTCTCTAAAGCCACAACTAAAACTATCACTTCAGACATTAAATAGTTGTTTCCCAATAAATAAGGATTAGAATTACCCCTATCTAAAAGAAATAGCTTTTTGAATTTTTGCAAAAATCACGCCTCTTTTCACTTCCTTCTCTACTATTCACCGTCTCTTTAAATTCATAAAATCATACCCATTTTCACTCTTTTCTTTACTGTTCATCTTCTTTAACTTCACTCCCACATATCTTCTCTGCAAAAATTTGCTTTCCTCAATGGCTTCTGGCTCTCAATCTCCTAATGAACCAGCAGTGGACTTGGGCAACCACGCTGTTGTACAAGACCCAATCTTGGAGAAATCTGAACTATGGAGTCTCTCTAAGGAAATTATTCCTATCGATGATTCTTCGCTTTCTTTAGATCCTCTGGGTACTTTTTTGGGTCCAATTTTGCCAAAAAACTCCATCACCAAAGAAATTCATGGTTTTTTTCCTTGTAAAAATCCTTGAGAAGAAGCTATCTTGGCTTCTCTTCCTTCCATTCCCATTAGTTATTTTAGTAAGTCCGAGAGGCTTTTCAAAACTCCTCCTGGCCAAATCAATGGATGTCTTGACTGGCTTGATAGAGTTTAAGCCTCCAAATAAGCTTTATGGAGGAACATAGGTATCTTTGATTGCATCCAACTCTCACGTTGCTCCATAAAAATGGATTCTTGCATGTCGGATGCGTCGTTTTTCTTTTGGAACAAAACCACCAATTTTTTTCACTTTCCATATAGCATAATGGGTCTTTATCTCTTCGATATGGCTGCCATGACTGGTCTTCAACCAGATGGGGAAGTCATAACTCTCGTCCTCCTACCTTTGAATACCATTGATGTCTACTCAAAAGTCCCAACTTCTTTTTCAAACTTCGTCAGTTTCTACTCTGTACAAACAGGTCCTGTATCCGATGAAGATCATATTGTTTTTCTTCTTCTTTGGTTGTCGGTCTATGCTTTATGCACCAAGTCTGTTCAAGTGTCCAAATCTTATCTTCAACTTGCCAATCTTCTTCATGAAGGTAAGAATTTGGCTCTTGGTCAATTCCTCCTTGCCAATCTTTATCTTGGCATTGGTGAAATTATACAAAACATTCAGTCTCAAACAAAGAAAACCAACATTGGTGGTCCATTATGGCTACTTTAACACTGGCTAAATGCCATCTTAGGAGATTATTTGGTCGACGCTTCGCCTCCGACTGTTTCTTCTGCTACCTATGGCACAAGACTTTGCTATGCTAAACATGAAAAAATCCATAAACAAAATTTGGAGAATTTCATGCATTTCTTCAGTATTTTTCATTCCATCTCTTTCAATACTGAAGATATATATTTTGCGCCATTCGCCGACTGTTCTTTTGGTCCTGAGTGGTTTACTCGACCACTAGTTTCCAATGATCCTTCCACTCAAGCCAACAATATTTCGATCTGGTCCAATTTTCTTTGTCAGCAAGTCCTAGTTATTAGTCTCTTTGGTTCGACGGATAAATCCTTAGAGCTACATCTACCAAACATGGTAGCTCAACAACTAGGATTTTGTCAAGCCATTCCAGCACCATTTTCATCAAACGCCAAAAAGCACTTCATCAATGGTCGTTTGTCAGACATGGCAGATCTTGTTCATGTGGCTATAAAGAATGAGTGATATACGCATCATTTCTTGATTTCTGCATTCACTCCTTATAAGGGCGTTACCAAAGATTTTGTCGAACGGTGGACTAAATATTATAGTCCTTACCATGTCGATATTGAAGTTTATCGAAGCCGTATTACTAAAATTCTTATTCCTATGCAGGATCAAGAGCCTTCGACAAAAACCAAAGGTATACATATTCAAGATATTAGAGCTTTTGAAAAGTACTACAAGATCAAGTGGGACTTCAAGTATCTAGGCACAATTGTTTGACACTGCGAAGAAGTCTTGGCTAAACGAAAACAAATGCACAAGGAAAAATGCTCCATTAACTTCATTGCAGTTTCTATAAAAAACTTTTTGGCATGACTTGAACTTTTTCAAGTTCCCTTTCCAAAACCAGTGCCTCTTCCTTGTACTCGTTTCGGTTTGGCTGACGAATTCCCAGGTAAATCTACAAAGGCTGGTAACTTCCCTATTCTTGATAGGGTTTACTCTATGAGCAACATCTTTCTTACAAGAACTCCAGAAGTTACTTTTACCTGTCAGTTTGCCTTGTCACACAAACAATTTGCCAAGGATACTCGAATCATTACTAAAATACCCAAAAGTACTTCTTTTTATATTCTGTCGTTTACCTCCCATCCCATTTGCTAATTGTTATTCTTTTCATAGCGACCCCATTAAAGAGGCCTCTGGAGTATAAACAACCACAAGAAGGAGAAGAGGAATAAAAAGGAACTTCCTCCGAAAAGAAAGGAGACAAGAAAACTCATAATCCTCCTATCCCAAAAGCTCCAAAGGCCAAGACAACCAAAATGGCTATGATGAAAAATCCTGCTAAACACAAAGCTACTACTAAGCCTTCAAAAGCAAGAACTCCAAAGGAATTTTTCGTGATCATATTTTGAAACTTAAGTCTATAAACTCGTCAAAACTAAACCTTGTGTTGAATATAGGTTGGCGACTCCACTTCTACCTCCTCTGTTGAAATCATTGAGTCTCCAAGCCCATCTATT
Source organism: Ormosia emarginata (assembly GCA_029884605.1). Classification (NCBI taxonomy): domain Eukaryota; kingdom Viridiplantae; phylum Streptophyta; class Magnoliopsida; order Fabales; family Fabaceae; genus Ormosia; species Ormosia emarginata. The sequence continues at coordinate 17,620,515 of JAQQTP010000068.1, read as the reverse complement.
GAAAATCCTTTAAAGGTATGCCTTTTGTTACTTTCTCTTTTATCTCTTGAAAAAATCTCAACTCATTTTAATTTTGCAGAAGAAAAAGAAAACTCATTCTTCAAGTTCCAGCTTGAAACCTACTGTTGAACTTGAAACAGAAACCACTTCACTCTTATCCAAGGTAAATTTAGTCGACATAATTTCTTCTTCAAAGGTTCAAAACTTTGGATTTCATTTAATAGTTTGATCTTTCCTCCGTTTCAGGAACCAGAGGCTGAACACACTGCTGAAAATCCTTCAAGACCCGACGTTGAATTAAGCACTGAGAAACAAATTCGACAATCTCCTAAGGTAAAATATTCCAAGCCTTCGACTGTGAAATTCTTTTGATTTTATTTGCTCTAATACTCTCTTTGTTCCTCTACAGGAATCAACAAATCCTGCCATACCCAATAGCCCTGTCAGACAGGGTAATGATAATCCTTTTCCAGAGGTCCAATCTTCGGCCCCTGTAATGCCTGCCATCTCTCTACCTCTTTCGACAAAGGTTCAAACTGCCACAGACTTGGAAACTCAAATCCCTTCTGGTGCTTGCAGTTCTTCCCAAGCAAATTAAGACAAACTCATCCAAACTTTCACAAATGAGTTCGACATGGACACCCTTATGGCCGAAATTGTACCTAGCAATCCACCTCCACTTTCTCCAACCAATCCAACTTTTGCTGAATCAGCAAGTGTCGAAGACACGGAAGTGGATTTAGATGAATTAATATCCATGTTATCGGGCAGTCATAGAAGTTGTCCTCGATCAGCTTGTTCTTCTACACAGCAAGGACAAGATTCTAGTGACTCTTACCTCACTGAATTATTAGCTGAGCTGAAGAATGCTTTTACTTATTCTTTTGAGCATTTAATTTCTGACCAACCACTTAAAGAAAGGATGACGACCATTGTGACTGAATTAGAGCACCTCTCTCAACAACTGCCAATAGCCAATCAAGCTCTGCCTATGACTATCAAAGACTTTCTCTAAAATTTGTCGTTAAAAATGCCTACCATCTATCGAGTCATTCCTGCTTATGACCAAGAAGTTCAAGAAAAGTCCAGGATCTTAAAGCAGCTAACCAACGCAAAGAACAAGATAACTAATTTAAAAGATTATCTCATCCAAGGAAAAAATAAGGAGGAAGAACTAGACAATGAGATTGAACACTTGGAGAAAAGCACTGCATTACAACAAGGGACTGTTAAGCAACAAAGCATTACCAACAACGTCAAACAATGGGCCGTCGAAACTAAAGCAGTGTTAGCCAAGATAAATTCCCTTGAAGCTAAGTATCAAATAGTCTGCACCAATAAATAATCCTCAGAAGATTCTTGGGGAGCTTTGCAAAGGACTTGAATGTATTTTTTTTATATTGTCGATTTAACAATCCAACAAGATTTGTATGGCCTTCTAGGCCAATACCTAATAAACATTCCATTTGATCAATTCCAACACGTTTTTATAATTACTCAGTAATTCTATACACTTAAATGCTCTTTTGACTCGTTTCTTTTCAATGTATCTCGTAACTGCACACCATAACTATCGTAATTAATGAAAATGCAAGTTACAAAGCATTGTACAATAACTTTATCAGCAAAAATCCCCTATAAATAATGTCCTTTGGGATGCTATGATCAAAAGAATTCAATCTGACTCCTTCTTTCTCATTTCTCAATAACTTTCACCATGCCTTCAGATAATCTCCTCTTCTCTCCATGGGAAGAATGGTTTAGTTTCACATTATGGAAAGAAAAACTTTGTATTAATGTTGATACCCATCTTGAGCTTTAGTAATCATCGTAATATTCCTGATGAGCTTCAATAATCATCGTAACAACCTCGTGTTTCTAAAACATAGTTGTTATGATAAGGATGACTTATCAGGGAGTAGACGGCTAACCATCATATCGTCCAACACAAATTAAAGGCCGTCTATTTCTTCCTCTTCATCTGTTCCCACAAGGCAAACGGAACGCATGCGTCATCTGGGAAGAAGCTTCTGGTTTACTTAGAATAGGTTTATTTTTTCTCTGTAAAATTCTGACAAACAAGTTGTAATATCACATTTTCATGTAACTTGTAATTGTCGAATATATGAATAAAAATTATTTTAATCATTCCTTGTCAATCTTTACTTCACACATTGTCGGCCTATATAGCTTTAAATATTTGCTATTAATAGACTTAATTCTTAAACCAGAATTAACTTCGACAAGTGCATAAGCATTTCTAAAAAACACTCGAATAACTTTGAATGGTCCTTCCTACTTTGGAGACCACTTCCCATATTGTCGACAACTCCTATCTATGGGCAAAATCACTTTCCAAACCAAGTCATCCACCTTGAAAGACTTGTACTTTACTCGACTATCATAAAACTTAGAAATTCTTTCTTTTTGTCGAATCAAGTTTTCTAAAGCACTCATCACTTAATTTGTTTAATTCATCAAACATTAAGTCCCAGTAATGTTCGACTGGTAACTCATCTTGTTTTTTAATACGAAGTGATTGAAGATTAATTTCGATTAGTAACACTGCATCATGACCATATACTAACTTATATGGTGAAGTGCTTATCGATTCTCTTGGTGAATTTCGATATGCCCATAGGATTTGGTCAAGGGTATTATGCCAATTTATAAGTTCTCGACCAATATGCTTCTTAATTAAGCTTATGATTATTTTGTTCATAGCCTCTACTTGGCCATTTGCCTGAGCATAATATGGAGTCGACGTAAGCATTTTAATTTTTATCGGATTGGCATACTCAATAACTCTCCTTCCAATAAACATCGTCCCTTGGTCGGTTGTTAAAGTTTGTGGTATTCCAAACGGACAAACTACATTATTTTCTATGAAGTCAGTTACATCCTGCTGGGTCACATCTTTTAAGGCTATAGCCTCAACCCACTTGGTAAAGTAATCAACTCCTACTAAATTGTATTTATATCCCTTCGACGATGTAGGATGAAGGACCTATTAAATCCAGAGCCCATCCTTTAAAAGGCCAAGGTTTGACTATGGAATATAACTCACTAGCTGGAACATTTTGCATATGGCTATGTCTTTAACATTCTTCGCAAGACTTGGCAAACATTATACAATCCCTGACTAACGTAGGCTAATAATACCTTTGTCGTCGAAGAACCCATTTCATTTTGCCACTTGCCTGATGAGCTCCATAAATTCCTTCGTGGACTTCTGCCAAGGCAATATAAGCCTCTACTTCATTCAGGCAAGCCTCTAAATTTCCATTGATGGATTTTATATACAATGCCCCTCCTAATACCACAAATTTTGACACTCTGTACTTAAGCTTCCTATCTACATTTTGACTTAGATTTTCCAAATAGTTTACTATTGGCTGTCTCCAGTCATTATTTGTCGAAATATTATTTTGTAGTACATCTCTTTCTTCTAATGGATATAAAAGTTCCCTAATTTCCATTAAGTTTGTTAAAACCTTTGAAGAAATTTTATACCCAAAGGCCATCTGTGCCAATTCATTAGCATTTTCATTCAAATTTTTGGGGATGTGTTCGACAATAACTTTATCAAATTTCTTCATCAACTTACTCACCATATTACAATATTTGGTCAGATTATAACTGACACATTTGTATTCTTGGGTAAGTTGTTTGATGACCAACTGAGATTCCCCAAAAATATGCACATTCTGTGCTTTCATTTCTATTAGTATTTCTAGCCTGACAATTAAGGCTTCATACTCAGTCTCATTGTTGGAGCATATATTCTTAAGTTCAAACATGAACTTAATTAGAGTACCTTAAGAAGAAACAATTAGAATTCCCACTCTAACTCCATTTTGATGCCTTGAGCCATCAAAATATAAACATCAAGGGTTTAAACCGACGAATTTAATACTATCAATATCTAAACATAGATGATCAGCCAAGAAATCAGTAATTGCTTGGCCTTTGACAACTTTTATTAGAACATATTGTAAAGAAAATTCTGACAAAGCAATGATCCATTTAGCACTGGTTTCGACAATATATATTTTATTACATCAGTTTTTGACATAACCAATACATTACAAGGCATCATATAATACTTGAGTTTAGCATATGAGAAATAGAATGCTAAACAAAGTTTCTCTATTGCACGATATCTCCTTTCAGCATCATTCAAAACTCGACTAAGATAATATACAGCTCTTTCGATGATATTTTCATCTTCTTGAGCCAGCATACTTCATATAGTTTCATCTGACGCTGATATGTACAACTTCAACAGTCTACAAGGCACTAGAGGCATCATTACTGGTGGATTTGTCAAGTATTTTTTTATCTGGTCGAAGGCTTTTGGTGGTAAGGTTCCCATACAAAGTCTTGTTCAGCCTTCAATTTGACTAATGGGGCAAAAACTTTGTTTCTTCCCGACAAATTGGATATGAATCTTTTCAGAAGATTCACCTTCCCCAAGAAAGATTGTAGTTCCTTCTTATTCATCAGTGGTGCGGCTTCCAAAATTGTCTTGGTTTTATTCTTGTCCACTTTAATACCTTTCTTATGAATTAAGAAACCCAAGAATTTGGCAACCAACACTCCAAAACCACATTTTTCTGGATTCATCTTGAGGTTGTGCTTTCTCATTTTGTCAAATGTTTGTCTCAAGTTTGTCAAATGATTTTCCTTTGCCTCTGACTTGATAATTACATCATCAATGTACACCTCCATGAACTTTCCAATGACATCATGGAAGATGGTGTTCATTGCTCTTTGATAGGTGGCCCATGTATTCTTTAAACTGAAAGGCATGACTACCCATTCATATGTCCCAATGGCTCCTGGACATCTGAAGCCAGTTTTTGACACATCCTCCTCGGCTATAAAGATTTGATTATAACCTGCATGGCCATCCATAAAACTTAACAATTCATATCCCAATGCGGCATCAACTAACATATCGGCAATGGGCATAGGATATTCATTTTTAGGAGTTACAGCATTTAAATTCCTAAAGTCTACACATACTCTTAACTTATCATTTTTCTTAATTATAGGAACTATATTAGATAGTCATTCGACATACTTGGTCATTCTGATAAACTTGGCTTTGAGCAACTTTTCGACCTCTTCCTTTATCTTCGACACCACCTCATGTGCAAATCTCCTGTCGGTTTGCTTGACAAGTCTTCACCCTTCTTTCAATGGCAGTCTATGTTCAACATGATCTCTGCTCAACCCAGGCATCTCGTCATAGTCCCATGCAAAACAATCTTTGTATTCCTTAATTAGGTTGACAAGTTGTTCCTTGAACTCCTTTGGCAGAAATGAACTCACAAATATGGACCTTTTATCTGTTTCAGTACCCAAGTTTATCTCTTCCAAAGGATCTTCGAACTCTATACTTTGCTTTTCATTAAGTCTTTTCTCGAATCCCAAAGGACTATAATCTATTATGCAATCCGACAATATACCTTCAGTGGTGTATACTGCTCTGTCGGCCAAATAAGCCGACAATCTGTTTAATTGATTATTAACACTCATGGCTAGTGCTTGGCCGATCCTTTTCGGCCTTATCCACTAGTCGAATGCCAAACTGATCCATTAAGCATGCTTCAAGTGCATCTTTGTTGATGACTTCATTATTTATCGTGACTAGCTTGACATTTGGAGCATAAATTTTAAAATCAACATGCAGTTGTTATAAATAGTAAGGGCTGTCATCTGCCTCTACTATTTATACCTGATCATCTACATTCCAAAGAATGAGTTTCTTATGGACCATCGATGGTATTGCTCTGATGGCATGTATCTAATCTCTTCCCAGCAAAAGATTATAACTAGATTTTGTCAGAATTACAACAAACAATGTTGACCTCACAACGGATCTGACTTGCACATTCAACATTACAACTCTATCTGACGGGGATGTCTTGCCACTAAAGTCAGTGATAATCATGTTAGTTGATATCAAATCAAACTCATTCTTCCTAAGCTTCTTAAACATTGCCCTTGGTATCAAGTTGATAGCTGCCTCCCCCCCCCCGGTCTATCAGGACTCTATTTGTCGGTTTTCCTTCTAATAAAGCCTTGAGGTGTAATAGGCGGAGATGAGCCTTTTGCTCTTCTGTTGGCTTCTCCAATTATGCTATGTTGTCGAATACAGTTAACATATTATCTTGACAGAAAAGCCACTAATCACCAAGGTCATCCAGGTCTTCGTCATTTTATCCAATATACTCAATTTCATAATACTCTTCGAATTCAGCAGGCAAAACTGAAATCAAATTCATACTCATTGACTTCAAGAATTCTTCTTCATCAGTTAACTCTTCACTTATGTACCCTCCAATCCTGAAGTAACTTTTGTCAACTAACCCATCCGACGATAAATTGCTATCCATAGCCATTATGATGTCATCCAGGTCTTTGTCCAAATTTAAATCTAGGTCGAAATGATCATTATCACCAAAGCCTAAAAGATTATCCGGATCATTCAAGGCCTCAATAATTTCATCAGTTGTTAAACCCATGTCTGAGGTTTGGCAGTTAGGCTTAGCCATTTCTCTCTTCTCCCTGATTATGCCAAATATCTTCCTTCTCCATTCAAGATCTTGGTCTGGATCTTTCAAGACCTCCATGATTTCTTTCTTCGACCAATCTTCAGCGTCTTCACCATTTTCAATTTTGAAGTCCTTGATTTCATCCATTCTCATTATCATCTTTTCGAGTTTCAATCTAGCTACTTCCTTGTCTTCCTTAACTGCTAGATTACTTTTCTTTGCCTCTTCTTCTGCTGTTGCTAGCCCAATTGGCCATTTTCCTTCAACTTTACTTGGAATAGACCCTTGCACCTCCTTTCCTTTCTTAATTTCTGCAAGCTTTTCTTGTCGAAAACTGTCATTCCCGTCGAGTCGTCTAACTGCATTAGTCATTGGCTCAACTGAGATTGTCCCCCTTGTTTTTGTGTATTCTTTCTTGACAATACTCTTCAACTTTTTGTCAATTGTATTTTTGTCTGATGTTGGCTTAGCTTCAACTATTAAACACCCTGTTTTTATGGGTTGCTCTTTGATAACTAAACCCTCAGCCATATTTCTCCTTTTCTGTGCTTGTCTCAACCTCTGCAACCTCCTCTTTCGAATTTTTGACAACGGTAAAGAGTTTGATGGCCCTACTACATTCTGGTCAATCATAGCTTCATCTTGGTTAATCTTACCATTTCTATAATCTTCATTCCAAAATGGTCGATTTCTTTGAAATCTATTCTTCCTGGCAGCCATTTCCCGTCGAAGTTGCGGGTGGCACGCCATTGCAGAATTTTTAACCCATCTGTCCACAGCAACATTGGCAGGTGGCACTTTGGTCTTAGTTGGTCTGACATAGCCCCTGGAAAAGGAATTGCTTCCCACAGACTCACCAGATAACTTAACCAACCAGCCATTCATGTTAGACCTAGGCGTATAACTTAGCCTTGGTCTTGGAGTATACACAAGCAGTTTAGGAATATAAACGGGTTATTTTGGAGTATAAATAGATTGTTTTGGTTTCCAAACTTTCCTGTCAGAAAACTTTTTCTTACCTTGTGAATTACTCTGTTGTTCCTCAGCCACCTTCTTCGCAGCAAATTCATCATACACTGCATTGTATCTTGGACACAACCTTACTTTACCTCTCTCTTTCTTCCTTTCACGGAATACTTCAAGAGATTCTCCTGGCTCTGGATAGATGTCCATTGCATATTCCACATCAATGTCGAATTCCTGCAAATTTCTTATGTTGATTATTCCAACATTCAAGGGAACCTGCTGATCGACATAGGAAACTCCAGCCTGAAACGGATCTGTATCAACCTTCATATCTGCCTTAGGCTTGTCAGCAAACTTCAAATGCCCATCCATGAGTGCTTGCTGAATCAAATCTCTGAAACAAATACATTCATTAGTAACATGACCGAAATTGTTATGAAACTTACAATATTTTTGGTCTTTTATTTTATCAAGTTTTAATAGCCTATGACCTTCTGACAGTTTAATCTATTTATCTTTTAACAATAAATCAAAGATTTTGTCGGTTTTTGTTACGTCGAATGTATATGTTTTTTTATTGATATAATTCATTTTCTCCTTATTTCTTGTAGGCTGTAGAGCCTGACACACATAAGGAGGACCATTTTGAAGTTCAACAATGTTGACTTCAAATTCATCATTGCTATCTTCAGTCTCATTGTTGGATTCATCTAATCCGATAAATGCTACTTTCTCCCTCTTAAGGAATCACTTTTGTTTCTAAATCTTTTCAGCTTTCAGTTGTTCTATTTGCCTAACCTTCTCACCTAGTTGGGAAATATCAACTAAATGTTGGTTCACTAACTTTTTCCTTATATAGTAGTCTAAACCTCCTGCAGCAATTTTCACTATCTCTACCTCAGGTATGGGGGCAAAACATCTACTCCTTATTTACCGAAACCTAGTAAGATAGTCATCTACGATTTCATTGTACATTCTCTTAATATTAAAAAGATCTATAAGTCCCACTTTCAAATCTCCCCTAAAGAACTGATCATAGAAACTTCTTTCTAATTGAGTTCAAGAATGAACTGAATTTGGTCTCAATATCGAAAACCAAGAGAATGCATTTTTAGTAAGAGAACTTGGGAAGAATCTCATTTTAAGGCCTTCAATAGTGGCCAACTCCCCTATTTCTATAGTATACCGTGCGATATGTTCGACAGTCGATTCCCCACTTTCACCAGCAAACTTGGAAAGTTTAGGAATTTTAATTTCTCTGGGCAATGCGGCTTGTTGCACCCACTCGGGAAAGGCCGAAACAAAGTAGGGTTGGTTGGCATATCCAACATTAAACTCAAACCTATTCAGCACTTGTTCCACCACTTTATTTACATTTTGCTCAACCACTTGGTGCTCCCCAAGATTCCGTCGAAGCAATCTCATGGTTGCATCATTCCTAGCCATTTGATCCTCATCACCTCGACGGAGCACATGGATGTTGCCACATTCCAAGTGCGGTTGATCATTTTGCCCAGGCTAACCAAGATTTTGCTGGTCTTGTCCTATGTTTGCTTGGGGTGCAACTACTCCTGCATTTGCCCCAGGCTGGGCTCTTTGAGCATGATCATTGGTCAATCCTTCTATTCCCAAGGCTTGATTTAGCCTTGCCATTTGTTGAGCCAATGCATTACAAACATTATTTGTAGTTTCCATGATTGGCGTAATTACAAAATCCATTTGTTGAGTGAACATATGCACAATGACATGATTGCTTTCATCCATTTATTGTCGAAAATTGGCCAAAGAATTCATAGTTGGCCTAGTTACGTTTTGAGGAATATCTCTCGACATATTTGGGAACACTGGTCCTAAGTTCAATCTCTCCTGTCGAATAGGGGTTGGATTACTTGAACTTGCAACCCCTACTCCTTGACCATTGAAATTCACCAAGGCTGAACTTATTTGCAGTTGGCCTTGTGAAATCGCTATTTGGCCTATGGTATTGGCCAAAGTAGAGCCAAGTCCCATTTGTGCCAACACAGGAGGAACATAATTGGGTGGCAAACCATATTGTGGTAAAAACTTTGACTTTGAATTCATTACACTTTAGTTACTTGGTTGACTCGGTGATGGTTGAATCACTCCAGGTACCACTTGTTCTATCACTGGATTACTCCGGAGATTAAAGGTGGTGCAGTAACGGCTGTCGAAAGTGGCGCACTAACATCAATTGCAAGTGCATTCGACGCCTGATTGTTTGCATCACTCATGATTTGTATATTTTGAGAAATGCAAGAATAAATTACCTTTCCACTTCTTAAATGCATAAAATGATCTTTTATGCAAAGAGGTTCGTGATACTACGAGTTATTTTGAACTCATCCCACCAGGCGTGCCAATTTGTTTATGGATAAATTTGGTAAAGACAAATTCCAACAAACAAATATATCTTATCGGTTGAATATGAGTTCAAAGTTATGTGGTAATCTCGTCTTGAAAAGCTTTTTTGAAGAAATTTGTGAAAACTTGATGTAAGAAGTGAAGGGAAAGAAATGAAAGTTCAGAAAAAGCTTTAAAACTTTGCAAGAAATTAAAATGTAGATAATAAAAGTGCAGAAAATGTAAAGTGCTGGAAATATAAAGTGCAGAAACTTAAAGTGCGGAAATCATAAATGCAAAAGTTTAAAAGTGCAGAAATGTAAAGGAAAGCAGAAGATAAAGTAATTTAAAAGAACATTGCATTAAAGTAAATGACTTGAAATAGAAATTGAAGGCATACTTGGAGTCAAATCTGTTAATATGCTTGAGTAAAATATTAGGATTGTATATCCAGTAACCAACCTTTTTTACATTGTGAGCATCAGTATTTATAGATAAACTAAGAAAATAATTGATTCCTAAAAATTAGACGCGTATATGGCAGTTATGCTACGATTTTTTTCTCCCACTAACATTTTGCTCAACTATGAGAGCAACTACTACTCAACAAAAACCAACACCTGACTATTAAGTGCTGATCAATCTTTTCAATGTCATCATCCAGGTGTCGAAAGTCTTCGTCGAATTTAGAACTTGTAATTTTCCTCTAACATAAAACACTTGTGGTGATCTATCACTTGGAAAATTTCTTCAATGTACTTTTTCAACTATCGAAAATATCTTTGTCAAATATCTCAATGTTACCATCCGACTGTCGAAAACAACATTTTTGTCGAACTAAGAACTTGTAATTTTACTCCCAACACATACATAAATCAAGAGAAAATTCACTCCATAAGAAAAATAGGATTTTGTGTATGAAAAATCCAATCATTAAGGCTCAAAACTCACTTTCTGGCTTAAGTTAGTAAAGAGAATAAATTTCAAATAAACATAGCTAATTTTCCAAATAAAATGCTAAAATTTTCAACATTCAATTGAAAAAAATTGCCTTGCACAAAAATAGCTCATGAGTAGTGGATTCCCTTCTCAAAGAAATTTATATGAGCTTAGAAATAATCAAGAAATTAATACACAATTCCAGCTTGATTTGATATAATATTCAAGAGTTCATCGATTTCCCCCCTACACTTGAAATAAACGTTGTCCTCAATGTTTAAATAAGAAAAGTAACAGAACAAATGACAACGAAACTTCCCTGAAAATGGAAACGCAAGATCACAAAGGTGGTGGGAGAGTATGGGAGAGGGAGGTATGTAGTCATGAACTTGAACATCTGGTCTAAAACTGCACAAGAAAAATAAATCAAAAACTGAAAAACAAAATAAAAGAATGAAATGTGAAAATAAAGAAAAACTAAAGGAAATAGAAGAAAAATATTTTTGGCAGCCGACAGCTATATACATCCCCCTACAAAGGCTTCGAACTCAGGGAAGCACCTAAGCCAACTCAACATTAGCTAACTACAAAATAAAAACAAAAAAAATGTTAATCAATAAAATAAGTAATAACAAGGTAAAAACAAAATAAAAAATAAGATAGTAAAGAAAACGAGAGAAAATTTTAGGTTGCCTCCCAAGAAGCGCTAAGTTATAGTCATTAGCTTGACTATGGGCTAGTTCTAAGCTCAAGTGATGTCAATGGAGTGGTGCTCAGTCCTCACTCCTTCTTCATAGTGTTTAACTCTCTAGCCATTTATCATGAATGTCTTATGGCCTTCTTTCTTTACCTTAAGCACATCGTATGATAAGATTCGAACAATCTTATATAGTCCAGACCATTTTGACCACAACTTTCCAGGACAGAAACATAGAAGTGAGTTATCGACAAGAACTTTATCCCCAAGCTTAAATGCATGCTTCTTGACATACTTGTCATTCTGCTTCTTTGGTCCCTTCTTGCAGAGCTTGGCCTTCTCAAAGTTAGTAGCGGCCTTGGGCAAGGTCTTTTCTAGCACATCTTCAGCCATAGATTCCTGCATATCTGAAAGTACAATACTATCCACAACATCAGTAGCATCTATGCGATTACATGAATTAAATGAACTATAATTTTTTTCAGAATTAGAAACATCAAACACTACTTCCTCATTATTCAATTATAGAGTCAATTTTTCTTCATGGTCATCAATGATTACCCTTCCAGTAGTGAGGAATGGATGCCCAAATATGATTGGGATCTGAATATCTGCCACTATGTCAAGCACAACAAAGTCATCTGGCACAAAAAACTTTCCCACCTTCAAGGAAACGTTCTCTAGAATGCCAATAGAATGTTTAATTGACCTATCAGCCAATTGAAGAGAGATGGTGGTTGGTTTGAGGTCCCCAATATTAAGTTTCTTGCAAAGAGAAAGGGGCATCAAACTCGCACTTGCCCCAAGATCACACAAAGTCTTGTTAATGTTTATGGCCCCAATTGAGCACAGAATTAAGAAGCTACCCGGATCCTTAAGCTTAGAAGGAAGCTTGTTTTGAATGATTGCACTATATTCCTCAATTAAAGCAACAGTTTCATAATCCTCAAGCTTCCTCTTATTAGAGAGGATCTCTTTCAAGAATTTAGCATAAATGGGCATTTGAGAGAGCACTTCCGTAAAAAGAATGTTTATGTAAAGCTTTTTAAGTACCTCCAAAAACTTTCTAAATTGATGATCAAGCATCCCCCTTTGAGACTTTTGAGGGAAGGGCAAAGGTGGAACATATGCTGGTGGAGGAACATGCCTTTTAACGCTTTCTTCATCTCCTTTTTTGTCCTCGCTCTTCTTTTGCTTTTCTTCCTTTTCTTGGATTTCCTTATCTTCAAGTTAATCCTCTCTTGTGAGGCCTTCAAGTGGGTTACCACTTCTCAAGAAAATTGCATTAGTTTGCTCCTTGGGTTGGCCTCTGGTTGACTTGGTATCCGCCTTTGGACCATGTTGAACAAGCTTGCTTGTTGGGCTATTTGAGTTTCAAGCATCTTAGAATAAGTCACCATTTGATCTAGACGAGTATGAATGTGCTTGATGGACTCCCCATGTTGTTGCACTTGAGCTTGTATGGCTTGATTATGCTCTTTTTGAGTGACTATGAAGTTCTCCATGAGTGCTTCCAAATTAGACTTTCCACCCTGAAAGGATTGTTGAGCTTGTTGGAATCCTGGTAGGCCCCCATTATTTTGATGACTGTTGTATGAGAGATTTGGGTGGTTTCTCCAGTTGGGGTTGTATGAGTTGGAGAAAGAATTTCCCTGAGCCTTGAAGTTGCCATTTTGGACATAATTCACTTGCCCCAACGGTGAGTCTTAAGAATATGTCTCCACTGCATTGCATTTTGAAGTCAAATGCCCTCCTCCACATGTTTCACAAGTTACTTTTGGTGTATTTATAGCATTGACATTTAGCTTTTCAAAAGTCTTAGCCAAAGTGTCAAACTTGGCACTCAACATGGAAATGGTATCAAGCTCTATAATTCTGACTTGCTTCCTTGAAGATGATCTCTCACTTGGCCACAGATAAATATTGGCAGCCACTTCATTAATTAAGGCCCTTGCCTTTGTTGGAGTCTTGGCGATCCAAGCACCGCCAGCTGCGGTATCAAGAGCTGCCTTTGTAGAGAAAGACAACCTAGCATAGAAGGTTTGAATAACAACAAAATCCTGTAGGTCATGATATGGACACTGACGAATAAGATCATTATACCTCTTTCATGCTTTATAAAAAGATTGATCTTCCTTTTGAGAGAAGGTAGTGATGTCTTGGCGGAGCTTTATTGTCTTTCCAATTGGGTAATACTTGTCCAAGAAGGCCTGCTCCATCAAGTTCTAGGTGGTGAGTGAATTAGGGGCCTCTGAGTGAATCCACTTCTTGGCTTTCCCCCTAAGAGAAAAGGGAAAAAGTCTTATCTGTATAGTATTCATTGAAACCCCATTAATTTTCATAATGTCACACAACTCCAAGAACTCATCCAAATGTTGATTTGGGTCTTCAGTTGGTGACCCGCTGAATTGCAATTGTTGGACCATCTGGATCAATGATGTCTTGATCTCGAAGTTGTTGGCTTCTATCTGTGGTCTAACAATGGAAGACTGACGAGCATTAGCATTGGGAGTTCTATAATCCCTCAACCTACGCTCTGGATTAGCGACTTAGTTAGTGTTGTCTGCCATGTTGTCTTCCTCAAAAAATATGTGTTCTTCTTTCTCTTCTGATGTCACGAAGCGTCCTCACGATCTCAAGATCAACAGGGATAATAAGATTTCCTTGACTCCTCGTTCTACGTATAAGAAAGAATCAAAACCTAAAAATTCCAAGAAAATAAAAAAAATAAAGTGAAAATAAAATAAAATAAAAGATGCTTAAATTAATCAAATTACCGCTCGTGTTAATATCAACACGATCCCCAGCAACGACGCCAAAAACTTCTTGTTGATTTTTCACAAGCATACGGATTGTACAAGTAGTGAAATAAAGATCGTTTCCATAAAGATCGATTGATTACTAACTTTTACGGCTATTTTGATTATTTAAGCAAATTAAATTAATAGAAAAGGTTTAATTAAAATTTAACAAAGAACAAAGCAATAAAGTAAAGAATTGAAACTAGAAAAGATGAGATTTAGCAATGATTAAAAGGCCTAGGATTCGGAATCCACTACACTACCCCCTACGATAAATTGTAATCCTATCTTTGTTAATGTTCAATTTTGTTCTTGAAGGCGAATTGTCCTAAATTATTTAAAGCTCAATTTCTTGGTACTAAAAACGTGTTAAAACTTCATTAATCTCATTATCATGGCAATTAATCCAAGTTCTAACTCATTAAGATTCATGACAATCGTTTAACCCTCGAATGATTTAAGTCTATGTCTAGGTCTCAATTCCTAAGTTCAATTCTTGAATTTTCAAGCAATTAGATTTCATCTTTCAATCATTCACCTGAAGCCTAAGATCATATAAATATGGTGCGCAACATATCACAAGCATTAAGAAGACCAAGAATGAATTAAGAACAATAATTACATTAACAAAGTATCAAATTAACAATTCATAAAAGGGAAAGAGAGTTTCATCCTAATCCTAGAAAAAAAGTTTAGCTGCTCATGGCCATCGTAACACTAACAAGAACAAGGATTAAAGAAACAACCATGATTGATAAATAAAAAGCAAAGATGGGAAGATGAAGATAGAGAAAAGAACTTCAATGGTTGATCTTCAAGAAGTCTTGCTCTTGACTTCAAAGCCTTCGCCTCTGAATGTCTGTGCTTCTCTTCTTAATACCTGCTGTCACACAAGTCTCTAGCCAAAAGTCTCTAGCCAAAGGGTTCTTTAGGTTTTGTGTTTTGCCCAATTTATAATGATTTTGGGGCAAAATTCACTTTTTTTCACGTCAGGAAGGGTGACACGATCGTGTCTCCCTTTGACATGGTCTCGTGAGCCTTAAAAACAGTGTAATTTTGATGTTCGGGGTAGTTGAGACATAGTCATGTCTCAAAGTCAGAAGCTTCATGAGGTTAAGGCAGAGTCGTGTCTGGTGCCAGAATTGCGTAACGTTGGGGATCTCCAAGAGACATGGTCGTGTCTAACTCCTAATTAGGAATTAGCTCTTGTAGTCTTCATGAAAATTATAGATCTTTTTCTTAGCTTTCCAATGACACCAAGATCACCTCATTTTGACTTTTGTAGCTCAAGTTATGCTCATTTTATCGTACAAAGGTAAAAAACTTTATGAATCTTAATCATATAAATTCTGAACTCAACTCTATTGCAATAGATCCATCCAAAGCTTCATAAAACCATGTCAAAACATCTCTTTTGGACCTAAAAACATAGATAAAGACTAATCATGAGATACCAAGGATAAATAGAATAAATGTGGCATAAATTCTAACATAAATCAATCAAAGCACACCTAAATCCACCTTAAATCAAGCACAAAATGTGTATATTTTATCCATACATCAGTTTTGAAGGCAAGAGCAAGAATCTTTGAATATCAACCATTGAAGTTCTTTTCTCCATCTTCATCTTCTCATCTTTTCTTTTTATTTATCATTCATGGTTGTTTCTTTAATCCTTGTCATGAGCAGCTAAACCCCTTTTCTAGGATTAGGATGAAACTCTCTATTTCCCTATTATGAATTGTTAATTTGATTCTTTGTTAATGAAATTATTATTCTTAATTCATTCTTGTTATGCTTAATGCTTGTGATATGTTGCGCGCCATATTTACATGATCTTAGGCTTTAGGTGAAGGATCGAAAGATGAAATCTAATTGCTTAATAATCCAAGAATTGAACTTATGAATTGAGACCTAGACATAGGCTTAAATCCTTTGAGGGTTAAACGATTGTCATGATTCTTAAGAGGTTAAAACATGAATTAATTGCCATGAGAATGAGATTAGTGAAGTTTTAGCAAATTTTTAATGCCAAGAAATTGGATTTTAAATAATTTAGGACAAATCGCCTTCAAGAATATAATTGAACATTAATAAAAATATGGTTACAATTTATCGTAGGGGATAGTGTGGTGGATTCTGAATCCTAGGCCTTTAAATCTTTGTTAAATCTCATCTTTTCTATATTCAATTGTTTACTTTATTACTTTGCTTTTCATCTTAATTTTAATATAGCTTTCACTTTTACTTTTATTCGCTTAAACAATCAAACATTGTCATAAGAGTTAGTAGTCAACCGATGTTCGTGAGAACGATCTTATTTTACTACTTGTATGATCCATGCGCTTGCGAAAAATTTACAACACTAGTTCCTTAAGAGTCCTATTATTGATATTATCAGATATGTTTCTAATGTTATATGTATTCTCATGTTCAATTTCAGTTTCAGTATTATCATCCATAGTTGCAGTGCTACTTGTATTCTCATGTTCAATTTCAATTTCAGAATTTATCTTTTTACTATGCTTACGAGCTCTATTAAGTATATGCAAAGTCCTCTCAATATCAAGGTCAATGTCAAACAAAAGATTACTAGAAGACCTAGTCATAAAACATGCAAAAGTGTAGAAACACAAAATATGCAAAATGGACTACACAACATTAAAATTCTGCCAAAATAACACTAGTTACCCTGCCTACACAATTTTACAAATTATGGGACTACTATAGGGTGAAAACTACTAAAAAATAGTACCAAAAAATGTAATAAAAAATCTTCAAAAAATGAAAAAGTGGTCTAAACGATGGAATTTGGCCAAAATAGGGTAAACGTTGCTGCATTCAGTGAGCCTTGTAGAATGCACTGTTTTCCTTCAAATAACCAATTTCAGCCCAATCTAAAAATGTTTGTCTGTACAAAATTCCACTTGTAGGCCTAAATTGATTTGGAAACTACCTGAAACAAGGAAAACAAAGGTTAGTGAAGGGTTAGTAGCTTATTATACTCATAATATGATTGATTAAACTTATATTGATCCTTGGTAACTATGCCAAAATTTGATAGTTGTCGAGACTATCAAATTAAATCAATTTATAAATCAATTCACTAAAATAATTGTAGTATAAGGCATAACTAAGTCGAGCCCTAGGATCACTCTAATCAAGCAATCAAATTAAGAGGTTAACAAGGGCAAAAAATGTTGCAAAATTAATTAACAGAAAGTAATTAAAAATTGTAAACAGAATCAAGTAAACAATCAATCCAAGAAAATCAACTAATCTTGAATTTAATCCATCAATGATCACTACAAATCCATTCAATTACTAATCAAATTCTTGGTCTTACATCACATCAAGAAGCTTTAAGATAATCCATGAATTCTCTATTAAATAAGCATCCAGAATTTAATTAATTATGGTTAAATGAATTAAGTACCTAGCTAATCTTAAATTAATCTAAAACCAATAACTCAACCAAGCTTAACAAACAACATCCAAGAAGCTTTTGATGCATTGTTTTCTCTTTGTAATTCTCATTAAACACGTGGTAATTATGCAATTATCACATCAACATCCAAATAAAATTAAGCAACTCAATTCATATTTAAAAAAATAAAAAATGAACTTATTAACAAGTAAAAATAAACTTGATTAATAAATAAAAGATAAACTTGATCAACAAGTAAAAGATAGACTTGATTAGCAATTTAATGTAAAACAATCAAAATAAGATCTTAGAATTAAACATCATGATTTTAATCCTAAGATTAATTTAAAAAGGTCTAATCCTCCATGGATGAAAAGAAAAAACAGAAAAGAAAGAAAACTAGAGAGAAATAAGAAGAAGAAAGATGAAGAACGGAAGTGTAAGCAAGAGCGGCTGAGAGAAAATTAAGGTTAAGTTTCATCGTTGTTGCTATTGCTTAAATAACTATCTCTAAAATTAAAAATCCAAGTTTTCTCTCAGCTTAGGATTAATTCTCTTTCTCTTAACTTTAATTAGACGCCTAATTCACATAATTTGAGCATAGGATGAGTGAGTTATGCTCAAAACATTCTTAACAGCTCTCTGAACCCATCAACTGACTTCAAAGGATTTAAACACCATCAAAAAGTCATCGTTTTGATAACTGATAATCATAAGAATTGAATATCTTTGTCTCAGATTTTATATGGCACCAGTTTCAGCTCTGGATGACACCTACAACCCAAATTATGGCCCAATCTTCACACATCGTCTAGGTTCTAGTGACAACATCTATGTTATGATTTTGTGGCCCAGTTTGACCTACTAGACATTTGATTCAGCCTTCAAACTTTGCATCAGAGTTGTAGAGCTCTCTCTCAACTTTTCAACAAGACAAATTTCATAATTTTTAGATGTCTAAAACTTAAGTTATGTCTAAAATATAAAAATAGTGTAAAATTTTTAATAATACTAAAAAATATAATTAAGTCTAATTTAAACTCACATTTATAAAATGTATCCAAAATTAATCAATTAAACATATAAAAAATCTAAAAAATTAAATATAAAAATTAACTAATATATAAAAATTGTGTTTATCATAACTTTAATGAATTTCTCAAATCCATCACCAGAGTACAAAGTGTAGTTTAAAAGAGTTAGTAAATTGAAAAAGAAGTGGTGTTGGCTTAAACAGATAGCCGTATAAATCCCAATGGATGACAGAACTTCTTTTTCACTTTACTAACTCTCTTAAACCAAGCTTTGTACTCTGGTCAAGGATTTGGGAAATTCCTAAGTACCCTATTACCAACTAACCATGAAGAAATGGGAATTTAGGGTAAGCGAATCAATAAATCTTCACTGTCAACTTGAAAAGCTACCTTTTTTCTTTGTATCATCCATTGAATCTCCTAACATTGGACCATGATAAACAAAAGGTGGAGAATTGGAATTAACGATTACTTGAGTCGCTAGCGCTCCCTTTTGTGAAGCAGTTCAAATCCTAAAGATTGAGGCCAACATTGGAATCACCTTTTGAAGCTACCGTAAGAGCCATGGTTGAATAGGAGTGGTATCGCAAGAAAAGTTAGCATTCAAGGTAAAAAAAATGTTGAGTGGAAAAAGTTTCAAGAGACTAAGGTTCTAAAACAAGAGAGGAGCGACAGAGGTAGTTCTACCACCAACCATTCGTAGTTGGGGTTTGAAAAGTAGATGAAATAGACCTCAAGTAACAATCATGTTTGTCTTGGGCATTGTACCCCATGCTGTTAGCATTATCCTAGTCCATGATTACTATTTTTTGAAAAAAAAAATGGCCATAAGGTGTGGGACCCTACAAGAAACGTCTGCAAGAATTAAAGACAGGTTCAATTCATATTAGAAATAATGATAATTTTGACATTATACTCAGTTAAGCAAAAAGCTGTGTAAGCTAGTACATTGGCAATTATCAACAAAATAAATGCTAAGTACTAAAATGAGCAATACAAAGTCAAATCGCTATTTTGACAACGTGGCTAAACAAGCCACTGAATCGAACCAAGTTTAGTGCAAGCTGGATTGAGCTACCCTTGTTGCATCTCCTAGTGCTTGACTTTAGCGGAGATGGACGATCTCGCTGCAATTTCTTTAGCAATCAAGTGTGCTATAGTTTGGGCAGCTTCCAATGATCTAAAAAACCTTTCATTTTTCATCTACTCTAGGGCAATGTTTCCATAACCCACGGATAGGAAAGTTTTGGAAGTGGCTAACTTCTACTCCAAATCTTTGACTTTATTCCCTAACTCATTTTCTCTCTTATGTTCTTGATCGTGGGTAACCTTAGCCAAATTGCACTACAACAAAATTAGTCTAAAGTTATATTTTTTCAAGTTACATTTAAAAAGTATAGTTTAAAATCTTAATAGACAACACTTTTATAAGAATAGTCTTTTTGGAGTAATTTTGACAACGACATTTTTTGCAACAGTTGAAAAACGTACCCTTAGAGTCTAAAAGGTGCGTTTTATAAATGTTGCCATATTATACATTTGAGCACGCTTTTTCTGATAAAATGCAACATTAATAAAACGTAGCTTATCTAACGTTCTAGGGCAACGTTTCCTAAACGTGCCGTAATATATTCCCTTAACCCGCGCACCATTTTGTTTTCCACTAATTTTTTTTTGTGCAAATCCTTCCAAACAACCGCTTCATACATTTCTGCTCTTCAACAAAATTCATAACTATCATATTTTCTTTCAGAACCAAAAAGAAAAATCAGTGTCCTAATCTGAACGCTCAAAGTCACTCCGCCCGCCATACGTCTCCACCCCGTAAGGCTCAAAGAACAGACCCACTCCCTCTGTTCTTCATCTCCACATTGTCCCTCTACCACTCCCTTCTCTCCGTTAGGGTTCACTGCTAAGTGTTGATTTCAAGTACCTTTCTTTGATTTGATTTCAGGTTCCCAAATGTGTATTATTGTTGCATGGGTTGTGTGTCCATTTGTGGGTTTGTGGTTGCTTTGTTCCTTACTTTTGTTCTGTTCTCTCCATGCTCACTGTTTTGGGTTGAGTTTTGATGTTGATAATGTCTAGGTTGTTGATTGATTTAGCTAACCCTGTAACAAGTTTAGTGCTCCTGTATTAACCCCGTAAAATCATGGCCTCTGGTAAATAAGCACAAGCCAAGGGTAAAGGCACCCTATATTAAAAATTTGTCATTTGGATTCCACATTTGACTGAGAATTTAAAATATAGTGATTCCACTAAAGGCAATGTACTAGGAATGCTATGCTATGCTAGGAAGACCTTTCACAGCCCGAACATTTGTGGTTATTAATTTATTACTACATTCAGCTTCACCTATCTATTTTACCCCGTAGATTATAGCTGAGGAAATGAAAAATAACTACTCTATCTCGTGGGCAAAAAGACTAATGATTTTTCCCCATTTTTATGATGCATCCCTAATTTCAGGGATGGCTTTCCTTCCTCTTTCCGCCAACTTCGAAAGAACTCAATGTCAGACACAGAGTTTAGATATATAAAAAAAACAAAAACTATTCATGCAATTACTTTCTTTTCTATAGGTCTCTCTCTACTGTTCTTTCCATATGGAATAATGAAGTGTTACTTGGAAGCAAAGGTTTTTCATAAACCTTATAAATAGTCTGAGTAGTAAAGCTCACTAGATCAATCAAAGGGTAGATAATGTAACAGGTTTATGTAATCTCAACGAATTCAGCACTTTTTGAGTTCAATAATATTATTTCCTTAAAATGACACAGACATGTAATTTAAATTTTGTTCACTGCTATCAAGAAAGAGAGAAAAGAGAGATGTTCTTAAAAGTATTAAAAATTTTCATTTCTGAAATTTTTGTGTTACTTGCTTTTGTGCAACTAAAACTACTATTTTATAAAAGAGTAATGTTAGACTTACAACTATCATTATTAATTGTTTATAAAACATAGAACTCTTCAAGCCATCAAGAAGCTAGCAGCTTATCACTGGACCTGCAACTAGCAGACATCCATAGGAATTATGAATTATGATAAGAAAAAAATGAACTGCTTCATCAAGTAAAATGGCTCTCTAGTGTGGAACCCTCAAAATGATGCTGCTCAAATCAATGTCAGGTCAACGGATATAGTAAAAGAAAAAACCCTCCATCTTGTGGAGCTAAAGAAACCAGAACTTAAATAAACTCAAATTAGAAACTTGAAACATTCTATATGGTGCTAAGTTTTCTTCACATAAGAGTGAAGGAGATAATTAGATACAAACACTAACAGAGAGAGTATAGATTGAGAAACATAATAGGATAAGACATGCTATTTGCTGCTATCACCATATTTGTCAGCCTCAAGAACCAAACCAAACCTCACTGTTCTCTCTATATGGGAGCCTTAATGGTGTTGGTTTTGAAATCCCAATGTTGAACTATAATCACACGGCTGTCTTGGTTAAATCTTTGGATTGCTACTCCATAAGGTACCAATTCTCACCAATGAGGCAACTAGAGTTATATCATAATACTACCATAATACCATAATTCTTCCAACTTGTGGCTGTGCGAGCTTCAGAAACACAGCATTAATATCTCACTTTTTTTGCTGCATGTATGGGTGACAATGAACTCTTGGTGAAAAGCATTCTTGGGCTAGTTTTAGTTGCTTGGCTTCTTTTAACCATATGTGTCATTTATTGAATTAATTAATGAGTAGTGAATAACAGGACAGTTACTTCTTCTTTGGCTTTCAGGACGCTGACATATTGTAAAGAGTTACTGATTCTAAGACTCATTCAAAATGAGAGAATGGAGGTTTTGACCTTGATAGAGCATCAGCAACCCACCTTCACCTGCCGCTGTGGTGCTTCCTCAGGTACTTTCTCACTCTTCCTTTGTGCAATCCATTCATTCTTTTTCTTTTTGCATGAATCTAAACCACGGTGGATCCCTCTGGTCGCAAGAATCCAAGGATTCTTGGAGGTTTTTGCTTCTGGGATTCTTGAGTTTTATGCTGTGAATGCTTATGTCATGAAGCATATCAAATAAGTTTTTGATGATAACAAAGCCAAGAGAAAAAGACCAAGATCAAAAGAAAAGTTCAAGATCAAAAGAAAAGATCAAGACCAAGAGAAGAAGACCAAGATCAATAGAGGTATATTAGATATAGGTCTTAGAACATAAATGTGAAATGCTCTCAAGGTATCTCAATTATATTTAAATGATTTTTCAAAGATCTCATAAATCAACTTGTTTTCAAAGTTCATATTTTAAAGAAATGTTGATTTCAATCTTGGATTATGGTAAACTTTTATAAATCTTGTTTTGTCCAAGTACCCAAATGATAAAAATGGCCTAGAGACTTAATTGGGATTGAAAAATGTGTTCAAAGTGGAAAGTAATCGATTACACACTCTTGGAAATCGATTACCGGCAAGTCAGAGGACTTGTAATCGATTACAGCATCCATGTAATCGATTACCATGTTCCCAGAAATCCAAGAACACGTTCAAAACGGCCATGTAATCGATTACATCAATATTGTAATCGATTACCATGAAGTCAGAGGGCGTGTAATCGATTACACAAGTCTTGTAATCGATTACCACAAACCCAAAAAGTCAAGAACACGTTTTAACTGTCATGTAATCGATTACCAGAACCCTGTAATCGATTACCAGCATTCTGACAAGCCCGGCGACTATATTATTTGGCTTTTAATGTTGCCCATAAAAGCCCCCAACGGCTCTTTTGTTCCAATATCTTATAAATACTCATCTTGGGACATCATTTGTGGTGGAACAACACTTGAGAAACATCTATC
Organism: Ormosia emarginata; assembly: GCA_029884605.1. Taxonomy (NCBI): domain Eukaryota; kingdom Viridiplantae; phylum Streptophyta; class Magnoliopsida; order Fabales; family Fabaceae; genus Ormosia; species Ormosia emarginata. The sequence continues at coordinate 17,596,901 of JAQQTP010000068.1, read as the reverse complement.
AATTGCTATAATCCGAGATTCATCCTTAAATCACTTTTGCTCTGTTTTTGTATATATTGTTGAGATATTCTTGAAGAGCATTATAGGGCTTCAATTTGTATCATCTACTCTTGTGAGAGTTTCATATTGTAAACACTTGATTCTTTGTAAAGGGGGTGAGGTATCCCTCTAGAGAAAAGAGAGTGAGGTATCTCTCAAAGTTTGTAAAGGATGAGATATCCCTTGTTGAAGGTGAGGCATCCTTCAAAGGTTGTAAAGAGGGTGAGGTATCCCTCTAGTGAAAAGGGTGAGGTATCCCTGGTTTGAGGCTCAAGCTCAAGGGTGAGGCATCCCAAGGAGTTGAGTGCTCTTTTGTGTAAAGGTTTTCAAGCACCCGTTCAAGCTTGAAGTTTAGTGAAAAATCTCGAGTGGTTTGCTTGAGGACTGGACGTAGGTCACAAGTGGATTGGTGGCTGAACCAGGATAAATCTTGTGTTTGTTCTTCTCAACTCTATCTCTTTACTTTGTGCTTTAATTGTATTTGCTTGAGTTGAGCTTGTTATTTAGCTTTGCTTGAATACTTTCTATCTTGGCTTGTTTATTTATAAGTGAAGTATTCAATCTCATTTATCCATTCACCTCAATCATCCAATAGCTTCAACGAAAATTGTCAATCAAACGTTTTGCGAGAGTTTTACGAAAATATTTTACATACTCAATTCACCCCCCTCTTGAGTATTGAGGCCACTTGGTAACAAGTGGTATCAGTGCTAGGCTCTTGTGTAAAGAGCTTAGTAGCTTCAAGAGAAAGTGATGGCCTCTTCAAATGATTTTTATGAAAGTTCTTCTCTTTATAGATCTCCCTTTTTCAATGGGGATGAGTATGCTTATTGGAAAGAAAGAATGAAAATTTTTATTGAAGCTATTGACTTGGATGTGTAGGATGCTGTTGAAAATGGTCCTTTTGTACCCACACAAGTTGTAAATGGTGTAAGAATTAATACACCAAGAAGTGAATGGACGGATGATGATAAAAAGAAGGTCCAATTTAATTTGAGAGCCAAAAACATCATTACCACTGCTTTGGGGTATGATGAGTTTTTTAGAGTCTCAAATTGTAAATTGGCCCAAGAAATGTGGGACACCTTACAAGTAACTCATGAGGGTACTAGTGAAGTGAAAAGATCAAGGATAAATACTCTCACTCATGAGTATGAACTCTTTAGAATGAACCAAGGTGAAAGCATTCAAGAAATGCAAAAACGTTTCACACATATCACAAATCATCTTGCTTCATTGGGAAAGACTTTTCCTAATGAAGATCTTATTAACAAAGTATTGAGATGTTTGAGCAGGGAGTGGCAACCTAAAGTGACGGCTATTTCTGAATCAAGAAAGTTAGCAACAATGACATTGGCCACACTTTTTGGCAAGCTTCAAGAACATGAATTGGAATTGAATAGACTCAATCAAAATGAGAAGCTTGACAAGAAAAAGAAGGGAATTGCTCTCAAGGCCACCTCCTCTTTGATCAAGGATGATGATGATGATGATGGAGATGGCTTGGAAATTAGTGAAGAGAATCTTGGCCTACTAGTAAAGAAGTTTGGAAGATTCTTCAAAAAGAATGGAGCTCAAGGGAAACCTCCCTTTCCCTCAAAGAATGCCTATCACAAAGGGAAAAGAACCTCAACCACTCCTAAATGCTATGAATGTGGAGAATTGGGACACATGAAGATGGAGTGCCCAATCTATCAAAGGAAAGTGGAGAAGTATGAAAAGAGGTACTCAAAGGAAAAGAAAGAAAAAAGAGCCTACATAGCTTGGGATGATAATGACATGGATTCAACCGATAATTCGGACAATGAGGAAGCCAATCTATGTTTCATGGCTAGAGGAGAAGAGGAAGATGAAGATGACATGGAGGTAATATCCTCAAATTTTGAATCAAATTCTTCTCCTTCATATGATGAATTGCAAGATGCATTTGAAGAATTGCATAATGAATCTATGAGACTTGCAAAACTTGTTTCATCATCCAAGAAAATAATTTCCTCTTTTGAAAACAAAATCTCTATTTTAAACAAGGAAATTGAGGAACTTAAAATTGAAAATGAAACTCTTGGACTCATTGATGCAAATTCCTCATGCATGACATGTTCTTTACTTGATAATACATCTACATCCTTTTCTTGCTCATCATGCAAAACTTTTGAAAAGGAAATTGAAGATTTGAAAAATACTCTTTCAAAATTTACCCTTGGAAGAGATAATTTGAACATATTGCTTGGGAATCAAAAATATGTGTTTCAAAAGGTTGGTTTAGGGTACAATCCCAAAAATCAACAAAAACTTTACAAGAATTTCTTTGTTCCCTCAAGTTCATCAACAAGTCCTTTTATAAAGTGTTTTCATTGTGGCAAGAAAGGACATAGTGCATCAACTTGTAATGTGAGGAAGAATATCAATAACAAGATTGGAACTAAAATGGTTTGGGTTCCCAAAGGCACCTTGCCTAACACTAACACACAAGGACCCAAGAGAATTTGGGTACCAAAAGCCAAAAATTGAAGTGTATTGTAGGTATGCTTGAAGGCCAAAGAATGGACTTTGGAATCTCAATAGTGGCCGAAGCAAGCACAAGATCGAAAATTACTCCAAGTTCTCTTCCTTGTCTCCAAGAAGCTTGGACTTGCAATTTTTGGATAAGTGGAGACTTGTTCCATGCCTTAACTTGTTTTAAAATTGTACTTTTCAAGCTTAATATCTTGACAATATCTCTATATATGTTAATATGCTTGATAAGTTCATTTCTTGTTTGAAATAGCATATTTGATATAAAACATTTTTGAACTTGGCATATTGGATCAATCATGCATCTAAACTCTTGTAACACAATTTTGATGCATAATTTTCTGCATAATGTGTCATATGCTGTATAATCTGTGATTTTCTGCAAAATGATGCATATCTTGTCACTTGTATGGCACAAAGTCACAATCTTCCGCATAATCTCATTTCTGCTGCATAATGAACTTTATTGCTGCATAAAATGCACCTTTTCTACACAATGCATGATTTTAAATGTATAAATTGTTTCCTTTGCTGCATAATGAGCTATTGTGATGCATAACATGCTACCTTGCTGTATAATCATGACATTTTTGCTGCATATCATAATGGTTCTTGATCATATTTGAATCCAATACTGACTTGAGCGTTGGAGATTCCCCTTTAGCTATTTTGCAGGTACCACATCATGCTAAAGATTCTCAAAAAGCTCAAAAACTTCACCAATCCATCAAAAGGGTGTAATTCTTGGTAAAAGTAGCATTTTCGCTTGAACATATGTTTTTTATCACAATCTATCTGGATTATATGCCTACAAGGTGTTTGAAATTGACTTGGAATGCTTTGGAACAAATTTGAAAAGTTTAAAATTGATCTTTTTCTGTTCAAAATGCAAAATCTGAGTTTTAGTAAACTGGTAATCGATTACAATACCTTTGTAATCGATTACAAAGGCTCTGCCAAGCGTTCCAAGCTAAGTCAGAAAGCAGGTAATCGATTATACTTACAATGTAATCGATTACAACAATTCTAGAAGGCATGTAATCGATTACACCACATATGTAATTGATTACCAGGAATCCAGAACATGTGTAATCGATTACACAGACACTGTAATCGATTACACATGGTTTTAAAAGGCAAAAATTCATGGATTATACATTTTTATCTGCCATCAAGCCCTTCATGATGCTTTCCTTATGCTTAATCTTTATCTAACCCCATTTGCTCTTGTATATGACTCTGAATTCTGTTGGCGTAAATGATAATTATTATCTACGATTTCTTTTTCATATGCATTTGCTATTGGCATCACAAATTGTTGTGTTAAACCGTTCATACTCTGATATTGATCCTGTTGGGCTGAAATATTTATACAATGCTGAATGCTTATGTTGTTTTTGATATTGCCAACGGGGGAGAGATTAGTGAAATATGTTGCATGTGTACGGGGGAGCTTTATGCTTTTACATGAAAATCATTTATCATATCTCATGCATACATTACGGGGGAGAGTTGCGCTTAATCTCTGATAGATAAATGAATGCAAATATTTCTCTATTTTCAATGTTTATTTTGTCATCATCAAAAAGGGGGAGAATGTGAATGCTTATGTCATGAAGCATATCAAATAAGTTTTTGATGATAACAAAGCCAAGAGAAAAAGACCAAGATCAAAAGAAAAGTTCAAGATCAAAAGAAAAGATCAAGACCAAGAGAAGAAGACCAAGATCAATAGAGGTACATTAGATATAGGTCTTAGAACATAAATGTGAAATGCTCTCAAGGTATCTCAATTATATTCAAATGGTTTTTCAAAGATCTCATAAATCAACTTGTTTTCAAAGTTCATATTTTAAAGAAATGTTGATTTCAATCTTGGATTGTGGTAAACTTTTATAAATCTTGTTTTGTCCAAGTACCCAAATGATAAAAATGGCCTAGAGACTTAATTGGGATTGAAAAATGTGTTCAAAGTGGAAAGTAATCGATTACATACTCTTGGTAATCGATTACCAGCAAGTCAGAGGACTTGTAATCGATTACAGTATCCATGTAATCGATTACCATGTTCCCAGAAATCCAAGAACACGTTCAAAACGGCCATGTAATCGATGACATCAATATTGTAATCGATTACCATGAAGTCAGAGGGCATGTAATCGATTACACAAGTCTTGTAATTGATTACCACAAACCCAGAAAGCCAAGAACACGTTTTAACTGTCATGTAATCGATTACCAGAACCCTGTAATCGATTACCAGCATTCTGACAAGCCCAACGGCTATATTATTTGGCTTTTAATGTTGCCCATAAAAGCCCCCAACGGCTCTTTTGTTCCAATATCTTATAAATACTCATCTTGGGGCATCATTTGTGGTGGAACAACACTTGAGAAACATCTATCAATTGCTATAATCCGAGATTCATCCTTAAATCACTTTTGCTCTGTTTTTGTATATATTGTTGAGATATTCTTGAAGAGCATTGTAGGGCTTCAATTTGTATCATCTACTCTTGTGAGAATTTCATATTGTAAACATTTGATTCTTTGTAAAGGGGGTGAGGTATCCCTCTAGAGAAAAGAGAGTGAGGTATCTCTCAAAGTTTGTAAAGGGTGAGGTATCCCTTGTTGAAGGTGAGGCATCCTTCAAAGGTTGTAAAGAGGGTGAGGTATCCCTCTAGTGAAAAGGGTGAGGTATCCCTGGTTTGAGGCTCAAGCTCAAGGGTGAGGCATCCCAAGGAGTTGAGTGCTCTTTTGTGTAAAGGTTTTCAAGCATCCGTTCAAGCTTGAAGTTTAGTGGAAAATCTCGAGTGGTTTGCTTGAGGACTGGACGTAGGTCACAAGTGGATTGGTGGCTGAACCAGGATACATCTTGTGTTTGTTCTTATCAACTCTATCTCTTTACTTTGTGCTTTAATTATATTTGCTTGAGTTGAGCTTGTTATTTAGCTTTGCTTGAATACTTTCTATCTTGGCTTGTTTATTTATGAGTGAAGTATTCAATCTCATTTATCCATTCACCTCAATCATCCAATAGCTTCAACGAAAATTGTCAATCAAACGTTTTGCGAGAGTTTTACGAAAATATTTTACATACTCAATTCACCCCCCGTCTTGAGTATTGAGGCCACTTGGTAACATATGCTTCAGTCAACCGAACCGTTCGCTATTGGGACTTTCTAGTACCCTAATTCATCAAGAAACTTATATTTTCACTTCCCCATTTTCTCCCTGGTAACATCCTGGGTTTTTTAGTGAAGTTTAAATATTCAATTATCTTTGTTAGCTTCTTTTTTTGGTTTAGACTTTACACTACTGTGTCAAGAGTGAAAATAAGGGGTCCAAAATTTACAAGAGAAATGTATTTCTATTGCTAACAAAGTTAAGTTAAAGGCTAAGGTAAAATATGAAGGAAATTCACACAGAGGAGAGAGAAGATATCTACTGAACCTAGTTTAGTGGAAAATAAAAAGAATGAATTTTTGGAAATGAATTAATGGCAATGAAAAATGAATTTCTGATAATTGAATTTGTATATCATTGTGTCACTGTATAATGCTTTTGAGGACGTAGGATTGAAAATGATTAGTAAGCATGTCCAAGTCTCCAACCATGTATTATAGTCAGGTCCCTTTATTCGCCTTAAATTTATACAGATTGCATTAAATTCTCCTTTGGATATAGTCAAGTTTCTCTCAAGGTCTAGAAATGCCCTGTAAATCCTTGTCTTCATCTCTTCTAGATAGAGCATCAGCAACCCTGTTTGAAGCCCCCACCTTATACATAATGTCAAACTCATACCCCAACAATTTGGCCAGCCAATTTTGTTGGTTCTAAGTTGTAATTCGCTGTTCATGTAAATGCCTCAAACTTTTTTGGTCAGTGTATACAGTAAATTTCTGACCCAAAAGATAAGGCCTCCAATGTTGTATGGCTAAAACAAGAGCCATCAACTCCTTTTCATACACCGATTTAGAAAGAGATGAATCTGCCAATGCTTTGCTGAAATAAGCAATTGGCTTTTTGTCTTGTGTTAATACAACTCCAACTCCCTTCCCTGAGGCATCACATTCTATGGAAAATGGTTTTGAAAAATCAGGCATAGACAAGATCGGGAGTTGTGGTAATGACTCATCAAAATCGTATAAAAGCCTTAGTATTATCCTCATTCCACTTAAAATTCCCTTTCTTTAATAAATCAGTCAATGGGCGGGCCATCTTTCCATAATTGCAAATGAATCTTCTGTAATAACCCGTAAGTCCTAAAAATCCTCTTAGAGCCTTAAGGGTCTTAGGCATAATGCTCTGACTCAGTCTTAACAGAACTTGACATAAATTAACACAAAGAACAAGATTATGTGGAGATGGGCCTATTGTGAGGAAATGAATATAACTAGACTATCCCCAAAAATCTCATTTCACTTCTCAACTCCAACAGAAACAGTAAAGAGATATTCTTCTAACATAGAAAGAGCGAGGCACCTTTCAATATCCTGAATATTACATTCTGTTACTAAGTTCACTTCTGGAGTCTTGGCCTTGTAGTGCTTGAGAAACTGCAAATTTATTCAGAAGCTATAGCTCAAAACATTTCATTTCTAGGATTTGATTGGCAATAACAGTAAGTTACCTGTAGATTTTACAGGCCTTGGGGCTTAGTAGATAGTAGCATATTAACATTTACCCATTTTTGTGAATATGCCATAAGTAAATTGCACCCAGACATAACTTCCAGCAACTAATACACTTAGATACACTCATGTAGCAACTTATACAACACTTTACGTGAAGATTACTAATCATCTGCTCCCTTTGTCACACCAAGAATAATCACAATTGTAGCCAGAACAACCTGCAAAAGCAGTATCACAAAGATGGGCCTTAGAATAAAATTAATATAAATAAATAACATGATTCTTTAATTAATATGCATCAAACTGATTACTGAGCAATTGAAATGTATGGAATTTCAAGCGTTGAGAAATATTTGTGTAGAATATGTTTACAAAGTTATGTAGACTAAACAAAACAACACTTAATAATTGCATGAATTTGTGTTATATGATTATTTTATTTTAATAGTAACAAAATGTTAATTGTTGATTGATTTACTCTACACAACTTATACACACAGAGTCTACACAAGTATTTGTTGCATCACGCTACATGTTACCTACTTTCTAAAACTTAACTAGCTTGCTCATGTATATTCATTTTGCTTGTGTGCCATTTTGACAGTCCTGAATTGTTGATTAGAGAACAAGTTCAATTACTGTCACTGTAACTCAGTAAATCAATCTTTATCCAATGATGTTTGTGGGGGCGTTAGATGTGGGCAATTTCAATCTCATACACATACCATCTATCAACACACAGAAAATCATATATTATAGTTAGTTAGAACCCTGAAGGCAGTGTATGAAAATCCTGGCTCATTAACAATGTGGAAAATGGTCTAGAAGTTCAGATGGGTTGCCAATCTGATTTAACCGTTGATATCCACATGATGTAATTCATGTTGTTACAAATGAAAGAAACTCCAGTAAAAACTAGTAACAAAAAATATTACTACAACAAATTCAAGATGCTTTAATTCAAACATTGATAATTATTTAATTATTTACTATATCCTAAACTTTCATCTCGATCTTCATAAAAGGTAGTACAGATACGTAAGAATCATAGCTTGATTAGAGAGAAAAGCTTGGAGACTACCCTCATTGAATTATTATTTCTAATTGCTAGTTAATTAATGTAGCGTCCTACCTAGGAGTAAATGAACCATATAAAAATCATAATCAATCATATATTGACAAGTGCCCAATAAAATCAGTGGAATATAAAGTTCAATGTACAGAGTAATTCTAAATTATTGACTGATTAGTTCTAAAATTACTGGCTTATTGTGTGTATGCCTTGTATACATATATATTTATATAGATAGGAGGAATGGTCTCAACCCTGTAAATTTTCATTATTTTTAAAAACTTATAACTATGTCATAACTATGATTTTTATACATGACATGTAATTGATTGTTCTTTGCTCAAGGGAGATTAATCAAGACTTGGGAAGATCTATAGTGGACTTGAAGTTAAGTTTTGAGTTACAATCAGTGTCATGGCTAGGTAAGAAAACTCTTATCCTCTTTATTTTCTTATGTTGTTATTATTTATACAATATTTTTTTTTCTTTTTATTTTTTTTTATTTGTATTCCTATAAAGTCTAGTTAATGCATAAATGAATATTTATTTGAAGCCTTAATATCAAAATTCAATTAATTAGGTTTTCTCAAGATGTGTCCAAGCATTGGATGGATTTACCGAGGTATAGCAAAGAGTATTGTGATGGTGTTCAATGTTTCTTGGACTTTGCTTACTCGGTTGGAAATCCCGAAGGTGAAGAAATTCAATGTCCCTGTGCGAAGTGTTGCAATATCTATTGGTATCGAAGGAACGTAGTATATGATCATCTTATATGCTATGGATTTGTTGAAGGTTATACAGTTTGGTTTAATCATGGGGAACAGGAAATCCAAATGGATGTTGATGGTGACATGGATGATGAAGTTAATTCAAATGACAACATTGATGGTTTGTTGAATGATACATTTAGATATGTGGCACAAGCTGAATGAGTTTATGAAGGCCCAAATGAAGATGCAAGGAAATTTTATAACTTAGTTGATGAGGTAAGCCAAGAATTGTATTCGGGTTATAAAAGATTCTCTACCTTATCTTTCACCATTCGTCTCTACTTGTTGAAGTGTCTATATGGATGGAGCAATGCATCCTTCACTTCCCTCTTACAGTTATTGAAAGAGGCGATGCCTGACTTGAACATTCCTTTATCTTTCAATAAAACAAAGGCTATGGTGAAAGACTTAGGTCTTGACTATGTAAAGATTAATGCATGTCCCAATGACTGCATGCTATACAGGAATGGCCATAAGCATGACAGTCATTGCCATGTTTGTGGAGCTTCTTGATATATTGAATATCCTGATGTTGATAATGAGCTTGACCCTTCCAAAAAAGCTCGTCCTATTCCTGCTAAGACTTTAAGATACTTTCCCTTAATTCCTAGACTTCAAAGGCTATTTATATGCTCAAGGACAGCGGATACATTGAGGTGGCATGACGAGGAACGTTCTAAAGATGGGAAGTTAAGGCATCCTACTGATGGCCAATCATGGAAAGACTTTGATAGCCTTCATCTATAATATGCTAAAGATTCTCGCAATTTGAGACTTGGCTTGGCAAGTGACGGGTTCAATCCATTTCGGACTATGAGCATATCTCATAGCACATGGCCAGTTGTCTTGATGGCATATAATTTGCCTCCTTGGTTGTGCATGAAACCAGAATATTCTATGCTTTCTTTGCTTATACCTGGGCCGCGATCACCTGGAAATGACATTAACATTTATCTACAACCACTGATAGAAGACTTGAAGGTGTTATGGGAGACAGGGGTAGAAACATATGATGCTTCAAGGAATGAAACCTTTCAAATGCGAGCAGCTTTGCTGTGGACAATTAGCGACTTCCCTGCATACGCTATGTTGTCCGGTTGGAGTACAAAAGGAAAGTTGGCTTGCCCTTGCTGTAATTATGAGACTTCTTCTACCTATCTGAAACATAGTCGGAAGATGTGTTATATGGATCATCGTATTTTTCTACCCATGGATCATCAATGAAGATCTAATAAAAGGTCTTTCAATGGAAAAATAGAATCTAGGCCTCCCCCGCCCTTCTTAAAGGGTACAAATGTGTTTGAGAGCTTGCAAAATTTTGACAATGTATTTGGGAAGAAGCAAAAGAAATCAAATGATTGTCCATGGAAGAAAAGGTCAATTTTTTTTAATTACCTTATTGGCAGCACAACACGTTCCGCCACAACCTTGATGTCATGCATATAGAGAAGAACATAGTTGATAACATAATTGGAACCCTATTGGACATTCCGGGTAAGACAAAGGACCATGCAAATGCTCGATATGATCTAAAAGAGATGGGCATTAGAAGGAACCTTCAACCAAAAGATACAAAGGATGGCAAGAGAACAAAGGTTGCAAAAGCATGCTTCTCAATGACTGCTGGAGAAAAGTCGATTTTTTGTAGTGTTTTGAAGACAGCAAAACTACCTGATGGTAGTGCTTCCAACATTTCACGATGTGTGCAACTAGCTGAAAGAAAAGTGTCTAGTTATAAGACCCATGATGCCCATTTCATGTTACATTACTTGTTGCAAATACCAATCAAAAGCATACTTCCTGATCATGTTGCTATCCCTTTGATCCGTCTAAGTTCCTTCTTCCATCGTTTGTGTCAAAAAGTTATCACACTAGAAGAGATAGATTGTTTAGAGAAAGAGATTGTAGAAACACTGTGTCAGCTTGAGAGGATTTTTCCTCCTAGTTTTTTTTATATAATGGTTCATCTGCCTATTCATTTAGCGAACGAGGTGAGATTAGGTGGCCCAGTTCAATTTCAATGGATGTATCCTCCAGAAAGATATATGTGTACATTAAAGTCGTATGTTCGCAAAAAAAGTCATCCAGAAGGATCTATTGCGGAGGCATATTTGGTTGAAGAGTGTTTGACCTTTTGCTCACGATATTTATATGGAGGTGTGCAGACCAGATTTAATAGAAGACCCCGAAACAATGATGAATGTACTTCAAATGAAGTGGAATCTTCAAATTTGTTCCCAAACAAAGGGTGTCCTTTAGGAGGAAAAAAGGGTGCTCCATTATTCTGGATGACAAGTCACATAGCCAAGTCCATGCATACGTACTGAACAATTGTGATGAAGTTCAAGAATATGTTAGGTACTTTGACTCATCTGTAATATTTTCTATTACTTACTAAATTATTATTATTATTATTTTTTAGCTAATTTATAACAATACTTGTCAACTTTAGAGAGCATGAACATGAAGTTAATAATCAACAACGAGGATCAAAATGCAGCAAAGCCAAAAACCATAGTCAAAACTTCTCTCAGTGGTTTGAAACTCGTGTTATGCATGAAGATGTGCCAGATTAGATAAAAGAACTGTCTAGGGGAACAAATTCAATTGCAAGAAGATATTCTGGGTATCTGATCAATGGATATAGATTTCATTCTAGACAGCATGATGCAAGACGAAAAACATAGAATAGTGGTGTCACATTAGTTGCATTAACTACAAGTTTTGCAAACTCAAAGGATGTAAATCCAATTGATGCAAATCTAACTTATTATGGTAGAATAGTTGATATAGTTGAGTTAGATTATTATGGCCATTTTAAGGTTGTCTTATTTAGGTGTGACTGGTATGAGGTTGGAGAAGATATTTATGACCTTACATATGTTCACTTCAACAAGAAATGCTATCAAGAAGAGCCTTTTGTGCTAGCATCTCAAGCACACCAATGCTTTTATGTTCAAGATCCATTTGATCAAAATAAACATTATGTCATGAAGACAATTCCAAGAGACTTGTTTAACATAAGTGATCAACCTGAGTTTGATGCCCACCATAGTTATGAAAATGAGCCATTTGAACATTCAATGGGTCCTTCTATACCCATTGATGATGGTGAAGTTGTTTTAGAGAGGAATGATGTACCATCGACCATTATTGATGCGGCTCCACAAGTGTTTCTTGCCCAAGAACATGAAATAGAATCGGGAGGAGAGACTGGTTTTGAGGATGCATCATGAGACATCACTTTTTACTTATACAATTATTGGTTTAGTTTAAATGTGGCTTATTTGCTTTTTGACTTTTTATACATAAATAAATAGCTCTTTGTCCCTATTTCTTGTATTTGCTTTGACATTTTGCTTAATATAAGTTTTGATAGCTATAGAGACTTAAATTTGGAGTTTTGTCATCCCTTTATTTGCTTGCTTGAAAATCCTCCCATTTTGATTACAAAAGGAAATCCTCCCTTCATCTATAGTGATTACCCTCTTCTCTACATGTTTTCTGTTTTCTGGCAAAAGAAAATAATATACAATAGGGAAGACTCAAGAATATAGTCATAGAATGTCTGTTGTTGATTGTAGTGCGCCTGGAATAATAGAATAACAAAACAAAAGTAAAATTCAGTCACAGACTCTAATATTTTTATGTATGGCCTATGTGAAGTTAGCCTTCAATGCATTTTATAGGAAATGCATATCTGCACAAACAAGAAACATCTTGAATAATGGACCTACAACTTCTTATGCACAATATTAGTCTGGACCTTCTACTAACCTAAGTACCATAGATTTACCAGGAGCAAGGCCATAATAATCTTTTGAATCTTGCATCCGGAAATCCGAACGTTCAATATATACAACATTGGAAAATGGAATCTAAGAACAAAAGCATGAGAAAAAAAAATTAGAAACATAAAAACCTAAGGATACTAACATCAAATGTAGTAGTACTGGTGTTCAACAATATATTGAAGTTCATTAGGCAGACAGTGAATCACCAGTGGACATGTATTTTCCTATTTAATTTAATCAATAGTATAAACCTTGGTACTCCCTAAAGATATCCGTTTTCACAATTCCAATTTCACCTTATAAAAAGCAGACGTGTCATCAGCTTGAGCATCAAGCCATTTTTTTTGCATCAACTTCCATAGCTGAGTTGGCTTTAAGATTAGTAATAACAACCTTAAAAGACAGAATCAATCAGTCTTAAGCTAGTTAAAGTCAAACAATATCCTGTATAAAGAATGCAAACAGATAATATACCTTGAATTGGGATTGTGGAACAACCATTATGCGAGGAGCTGTTCTGTTCAATTCTTCCCTAACATGATATTCAAGGCGTTCCACAGATATCAAAGTGCCATCACTGCGCAGAAGGAAGAAACATAATTTTGATTAAACTATGCACTACCGCTATGATATAGCAGGTATTTTTATAAAATCAAAATCAGTGTGCATGTTCTTGGGCATGAGTGACAGTCAACAGTCAAAGCTTCAAATGTGAACTTTCCTAACATAACACACTAAATAACTAAAGAAGAAGAATAATAAAGAAAACAAAAACTCATGCAAATAGAACATAATGTAGATAGTGCAACTAGAAAAATGGCTGGAGACTCCAAAGAAACTCCAAAAAAACCCATGACACTGTTTTGTTTTTGGTTCGGTAAAGTATTTGTTGAAATCAGGTTACAGTATTTTGGTTCAGGAAAATTATTCTAGTAATATAGTATGATATTGATTGCTCTCTTCACGAACTTGTGTTTTCAGATTCATTATATGATAAAGGAGGAAAGATATGATGATCTGATCTTAGCTTGAAAGTTCACATAGGAGCTGGTTATGATTTTTGCGGGTAAAACCTCTCCATTATTATATATTGCATTTTCTTTGATGTGTTGCTTTGTTTTGTTTTTCTTTGGTGAAATCTGAATGAAACACTGTCAGAAGTTGATCTAAGATTACCATATACGATTTGAATTCCCAATTAAGATATATTAGTTAAGAGATAGAATCCATCAACCACTAGATTTGAATTAACTAAAGAACAACCCATATATATTGGCTAGAGACATATCAACAACAATACTAAAACTGCCATTATATTTTTTTTTAGTAAACAAGCAACCATTGTAGGTATAGGAAAAGAATCCTTCACTGTCACTGGATTTAGGCTCTACAATCTATGCAAAATCTCCAAGTACTATCTTTCTTCTTGACCAAAATGACTAGTGAAGAGAATGGACTGAAACTAGGTTGGAATATTCCTTCTCTTAGCATATCTTGTAACATGGTTTCAATGGAAGATTTGTGACTATGAAGGTATCTGTAAAGTTTTACTTTGATCGGTGCAATGCCTTCCACCAATGTAATAGCAAGATCTTGCATTTTAGGAGGTGATATCCCAATAGGAATAGCAAACACATCCTTATATTTATGTAGGATCAAAGCTAATTTTGGTTCCATGTCTGTTAGCAAATCAAGCCACTGATCCTTTGGACCTTCAGGGAGCTGTAGTTGCATAGTATAAAGTTCTAAAAGGGCTTGAACCTAATAAAGCCTCTTCAATTGATGAAATTGTGCTTGCTTAGGTGAATGGTCCTAATTACCATATAAAGTGACAAATTTACCACCAATGTAGAACTTAATAGTTAAGGCACTGTAATTGGACACATGTGGCTTTGAATCTGAATTATCAGAACTTACTTACGTTTTTCAAGTGTTGTCAAACTAGGCACTATAAATCTAGTCCAACCCTTTCTCAGGGGAAAGAAAAGAACCATTCAAAAAATATTTTCTTTTCTTTTGACTGTAGACTCAAGTTTGATTAGTCCAAGACAAGTGACTTGAATGCCTTGGATGAAATATTCACTACTCAAACTTCATGCCTTCCCTTTTTTTCGTTTGTTCTCAGAAAATAATAATCTTATAAGCTTAAATATTTTATTGTGCAGCCAATTGCAATTGCTGTTGGAGACTGGTATTTCGATAGAGAAGTTGTCAAAGCTATTGACTATGCTTACCCCTGTGACAACAACTGCCATAATTTGGTGTTTAAGTGAGTAAATTTATTTTCTCCTCATATATTAATATGATATTTACTCGTGCATTCTTGTAATTTTCATTTGTGCATTTAACATTCATTAATTGTTAAGGAAAGACCATTGTTGGCTGAGGATGCGATTGATTATCTATCATCATTTTCACTGATAATAAGTCATGTCAATAAGATTCAATAACAGTCATTTATCTACTTTTGGATGGAAAATCCAAAAACGGATAATGAATTCATGCATATGTTGCCACCTTTTTATCTTTGAAGATTTTATATATTTTCCCTACTAATTTTTAGAAAGGGCACCAAATCTATGCCTTTTAAGGATGGTGCCATTTTTCAATAAATCATACCTCTCAATTTTTGTAAGAAAATGGTAGATTGGCATGAAAAGACCACAAAATTTGAAGCTTGATTCCACAAAAGGACCATAGAACTTATACATGAAAAGGCACCACCTGAAGTTGTCCTGGCTTATGAGTTCTGATACTAGCTCTTTTCCATTCGGATTCATTGCATGATGGATAAAAAGACCATATTATTAACCTGCTTAGATAGATTTACAGTGATGACAAATCTCAGTCCTAAATATATAAGTTTGCAACTATATGATCACTAACACTAATATACTAACAAATCAGATTCAGATGCTTTATTCTTATTGATTTGTTTTTGCTTTGAGGCAAACTATAAATCTAATCTATTTATAAGACTGTTGCCTTTATTTTTTTCAGTATAAAGAATGTACAAAGGAGGAGCTCTTAAGAAGAAGGTTTTGACCCTAAACAAGGGTCGAAGTCCTACAAAGAATAAAGGCTTCGAGTTTGAATTGCAAGCACGATCAAGTACTGAATTGCTTAGGCAATTTGAAATTAAGAGAGAACAAATTGCAAATGAACGGAAGAATTTAAGTATGCAAGCTCATAAAAGGAAGAATCCTTTGCCTACAGCATCTGGTGCAAGTGAAGGACAAAGTAGGCTAAATTTAATTCAAAGTATGCAAGCTAACTACACCCAAAGGCAAGGGCAGAATAAAGCTATGCAAAATCAGGCCCTAGTAATTCATAAAAGGAAGAATCCTATGAATAAAGCTACCCAATCTTCTTTACCTATAACCGAGATCATCCCACAAGCTAAAGTAGAAGACCAGCCTGCTATTGAAGAGCAACATGGTCTTGAAAAGGAAAAAAAAAGGCCAATTCACCCAACAATGAGTCTTGATCAATTTTTAGAAAAACAAAGGATATATGTGGAGGGAGAGAAACAACTTGATATTCAGCCAATGGATGATTTTGGAGGAAATAATATTTAGCCAATGGATGATTTTGGAGGAAATAATATGTCATTGGATGATGATGATGTTGTTGATCATGAAGTTGGTGACAATGACTTTGCTGGAGATCAAGTTATAAACATTGATCATGTTGAAGGCGGTATGTTAGAAACTTACTTTTTTTAATATCTTGTATATGTTATGCTCATTATGAAAATATTGCATGCTCATCGTTCAACTATTATAACCTTTTTTTTTGTGGTTTTGGCTATTACATGGAACTAGGTACAATGGAAAAGAAAAAAACTCGAGGAAAAACAACTTGCAAATCAATTCATGCAAGAACTATGGAAGAACGAGAGGAGGTGACATTTGATAAGGGACGAGTAGGAGGACCAACTAATAAAAGAGTGTCTAATTTAAACAATTTTCTAGGAACAATTGCTAGAAATCCAAGATTTATCACCCTACTATACACTAATTGGACAGTTGTGCCAAAAGAAAATAAAAAATGCATGTGGAACTATGTTAATGTAAGAACAACCACTTTTTCTTATTTCGATTTTTATTTAGTTTTTCTTACTAAATGAAATTAACATATATGTTGTGTTTTGCATAGTCCAAGTTCATCGTTCCGAATGATGCCAAGAAATGGGTGATGGCTACTATTCGCGATGCTTGGAAGTGACACAAAGGAAAGATTAAGAAGAAGCATTTTGATAAGTATGATACCATTGAAGATATGTTGAAAAATTGTCTAACCTTAGTCAAATTGACATACCGATTTTTTTTATGATAACTTTCACTAAATTGATTAACTATTGGAGTCTTCCCATTGTCCAAGTGAGATAGAACAATCTTTTCTAACCTTAGTCAAATTACTGATCTAGTTCTTGATTGTTTGTACTTTTCTTTTCATTCTTGTAGTGCTCAACCAAAGAGAACAATGAAGATACAACAAAATCTGAAATGTTTGTTACAACCCGCACAAATAGTAAAGGAAAGGAAGTTGATTCAAAGACAAAAGCTGCAATTGTAAGCAAATGAAGTGTGTTATTATTAATGATATTATTAATGTTAGTATTGATGTTATTATTAATGTTTCTTTTTAACAGTCAAAACTTCAAAATCGCCAAGAGGCTAGAGAAACTGATGAGGATGCATTTGAAGCAGTGTTTGGGAAGGAGCAGCCCGAGCGGGTTCGATGCTACGGTAGATCAGTTACAGCGACGTACTTGAAAAAGATGCAGAAATCAACATAATCAAACAACAACACAATGAGAAAGTCGAATCCTTGCGAACTGAAGTTGGAGATTTGAAGGGAGAGGTTAAAGGATTGCGACATATTGTAAAGATTTTGTTACAGCAAAACAACCCCGGAATGAGCGCAGAAGAAGTTGAAGCATTACTGCAATCTACCCAACACTCTGCATCAGATGCGAATAGTGTACAAGGTGTCGCAGGCCACCATCTTCCACGTTCTTCTGGGTTAACTCATGTTTCGAACCTTGAAATGGTATCTTTTCTTCATCTTGTCATGTTTTAAACAGTTTAAATTCTAGTGCCTGTATCTTCACTAGTCCCCTTAAATCATAAAGGACAAATGGTAATTAGACTCACTTAAAATATTAATAAATAGTGATAATGTTGTAAAACCTTGGACATCATATTCTTTGGAGTTGGACATATGCTGCATTGCATGAATCTTTGTGTGTTCATCGATAGTTATTGATTTGTTTACTTTGGTATATTATTGGATGATATAATTTTGATCTTAATTGTTGTTGTCTGTTAGCAATGTGTTCTTCAGTATTGGTAAGTTTCACTGGTTGAAAGGTTTAAGAAAGTTTTCAAGTAGCTTTTATTTAAAGCGTTTAATAATTATTAATTTCAATTTCATGTAGTAGTTATTAAATGAATTGGGATTTAATCCTTCAAAATTAGCTTTTAGCATGGCATTGCTTGCCAAACATACTGTCGAAAAATTCCGGTGGGATGAGAAAGTTGATGTCTTTAAGAAGTGGGGGTGGTCTGATAAAACCATTCTTGAAGCTTTTAGGAGGCAACCTAACTGTATGTGGTATCCTGTGATAAGATTAATGCAGTGATGAGTTTTTGGGTCAATCAATTGGGTTGGGATACTTTGGTCCTTGTCGAAGGGCCAGATCTTTTCGGATTTAGTTTGGAGAAAAAGATCAATCCAAGGACTTTCGTTCTCCAGTATCTATTTGCAAAATATTTGATAAAAAAGAAAGGCAGCATAATTACACCATTTAGAATCTTTGAGGAGATGTTCCTGCAAAAGTTTGTGAAATGTTTTGAGGAGGAGGAAACATCTTAGCTGTTAAAGCTATATCAAGAAAAAATGAATCTTCAAGATAACAGGGAGGATGGTTACATCAGCAGTTAACAAATGGTTAACTTATGAGTACAAATTTTGTGTGCGTTAATCTATTATAATATGAGTGTCTTTGTCCCTGAAGTGTGTTCCTAAAGAAGCTTTTGACAAGGAAGATGCTTCTCTATGATTCTGTGATGTGAAGAAAAGCCATGTCCTTATTTGTAGCCAAATGGTCAATAAGGAGCAAATATGATTGACAAAATATTTTAATTGGAGAAATCAGAAAGATGAGGAATGTTAGATTCTTTGATCCACTGTGGGCGTCTTAGTATTCTCGTTTACAATGTAAGCTTTCTTATTTCTGTGTTTCATATTTTGTGATTAAAATTAAGCTATGATTTGTTTTGTGGAACTCTACATTGCATGTAAAGTAAGTTGCTTTGACCTGACTAAACATGCTTAAACCCAAATTGAATTGGTACAACCGCTTGTAGGATACATATAGACACATAGGTACTCAAAGACTGCGTAAGCTATTTGAGTTGAAGAATTATTACTAAACTCTGTTCATTATTTATTTATTTATTTATTTTTGAATTCTTCAATTTACTCTCTAGATTAAGTGAAAGTGATAGGCCATTTTTATTGGCAGATATATGCTGTTACTTCTTGTTGTAGCTTTACTACTCTGTCTGCTATTACAATTTGGAACTACTACTATATGTAAACTTTAAATAGAGCAGTTGCTTGTACAACTTGTGAAGAATTATTACTGTGTAATTCTGCCCTTTTTTTTAAATTATACAATTTACTCTCCATGTGGAGTGAAAGTGATAGTTCATTGTTATCAGTAGAGATATGTCGTTACTTGTAGTTGTTGCTTTACTACTCAATTTGCTTTTACAATTTTGAAACTACTACATGTCAACTTTGTAGACAACAAATAATTTCAAAACTATAGGACTAATTTGTTATTAAAGCGTTTAATAACGTTTAATAACGTTTAATAATTAATGACATGTAGTAGTTATTATCTTAAAATAATAACTATAGGACTAATTTCAATTTCTCAGCAATTTATTAATTTGAAAATTTTCAGCATCAAGTGATCATTTAATAATAGTAGGGCAGAGTGTTGTAGGACAAAATCTACTACATGTTGCTGAATGCCAAGAAATGAGTGTTGTAGTGATTGGGTATTATATATGTTGTAACGCCCCAATTTTTAGAAAATATTCTGAATGTACTGTTTTCTGTTTTTCATGCTTTTGTATGAATGACCGCTATGTCCCTATTTTTCTGTTCTCGATTTATGTATGAAAACAATTACGATAATACTGAGTTCAAATTTTATTTGATCGTTTTACGTAATTTGTTTCGAGACGATAAAATAAAAATTTTTACGAAACTCTTGTATTAATTTTTCTGAAAGATATACTGACTAAATAATCTTCTTTGGATATTTTATTTGAACGTTTTGGACGATTACCTACGTTGTGGGAAAAAAGGGGAAATGACCGTTACGTCCGAACGTCTTGTTTTCTCTTTTTGTCTGCTTTTTAATTGTTTTCTTCTTGATTTAATGCCGAGAAAATACATGTCTGTGATTTTATATGAACTTTTTGTGTGATTTGCTCGAGCGGGAAAATAATATTTTCCGGGCCGGGAAAATCTTATTTGATTATTTAGAATTGGGGGATCTTACTTAACCCGATTCTGAATGAGTCTAAAAATAATCTTTTAATTTTTAGGATTTAAGCATCAAATAAAATAATTTTATATTATTATAATATTATTTTATTAGTCGATATGTTTTAGTGAATGATGGACCGGAAATATTTTGCGGGACCCACAATTAGCGAAACGGTTAGATCGGTAGCTTAATTAATCACCGTAAATTTGTAGAACTTTCCGAACAAGTGACTCGGCTAGTGACTCAAGAGCATTTATTACGCAGTGTGACTAAGCCATGTGAGTCACCATAAACCAACCAATGAGAATTAGGCTTGCTCACCAAGGCTTAATCTTAGCCTTTGATTCATCCATTGGCTTGGATGAAGCCAAGCAAGGTGCCCACCTTGCACCCCACTTGAAGTCCACGGCCAAGAGGCTTTTGGTGACCTAAAAATCACTTTGTCTTCATCACTTTTCTCTCTTCTCTCTCATCAAGAACCCTAGCCACCATTCTTGCCCATTTTCTCCACCATATTCGGCCAAGCTTGTTTCCTAACACTCCAACCATCCAAAAATTTTTCTAACCAAGTTTCCTTAATCTAAACACCATTCTAAGAACCTTTGTAGTTGGGAGTTTCTTCAAATTCTTCCATCTAAGGCTTGGAAACCAACCTTGGAAGTTTTACCTAGAAGGTGAAATTTCATACTTTTCTTTTCTCTCTTCTTTTTCAAAGTTCTAAGCCATGATTCTTCCATGGTTTAGCTTCTTTTCATGGTTAGTAACATGTAGGTTTTGTTTGAAAATTTTAGGTGTTTGGTGGAGTGAAAACCGTGACCTAAGGAGGTGAGAAAGCAAGTTTTTGTCTTCATTTAAGGTAAGAGGAAGACAATTCTTATCATCCCTTGATGGTGGTAAGAAGATGGAGTTATTTGTGATGTTGTAGAATCCATAAGGATTCGGTGGTCATGTGTTATTTATGTGTGTATTTGTTAATTTTTGTGGTTGCTAGTAGTTTATGTGGTAATTGTTATTAGCTTTCTTGTTTGATGATTGTAATAATTTTGCATGCTTATTAGCTTTTGAATGCATGTCTACAAGCTTTAATTTAGGTTGTATGTGTTAGAAAATATTTTGCATGTGTTAGAAATATTTTGCATATGTTAGAAATATAATGCATGTGTTAGAAATTGTATGATAAGTCATAGGATGTGAATAACATGTGTAAGTTTGCATGAGTGTTCCAAAGAACACAATCCAATAGCTCACGGCAATGACAAGTTTGGAGGACCAAAATGTTCTCTTGATTTTTCCTAAAGTGTAGCTTAATTAACCTAGGAGAATCAAGAAAGTTTCTAATTGATTTGATCAAAGAAAAAATGCATTTAGAAATCAAATGGTACAAACTTAGTATTTTGGGCCAACATGCCTAAAGGATTACATTGACCATTGTTAACTATTTTCTAAAATGATTTAATGAACTTAGACTATAGAATACATTTGATATGATTTAAAAAGGTGAAAGATATTTTGGAAATCAAAGGCAAAAGTTTTATGAAATTTGGCCAACATGCCACTATAGGTAATAATGATTTTAAAAACTTGATTCCAAACCTTTTTCAATTAGAAAGAAACAATACAAGTTAAAGGGAAATTTTCTATGATGATTTTTTTTTGAAGAAACAAATTGAGTAGAATTAAGTTTAAAGGATTAAAATTAGTGATTTTATCATTAGGAAGGAAATACAGTAATATTAAGAAATTTTCTAACATATAGCTCACTTTTGGTTTTGAAGCATGTTAGAGATTTCAAAAAGAATTTAATGAAATGGTTAAAAATTAGGTAAACAGAAATTTTATGGAAAATTTAGAAAACCATTATTATAAGTTTCTAAACAAAATCTTGTCAATTTTTAGTAAAAATGAACCTATAAGATAGTAACAATATCCTAATGACAATATGCGGTATGAAAAATTATTCAACGTAGTTTAAATGTACTAAATATTATTTCTATCTGTTTAAATGGTAATTTTAAAGGCATTCGAATAAGAAAATGATTTAAAAATTCTACGCGATTGAGAAAATGTATTAAAAATGCTACGCGATTTTAAAAACAGAAAAATATTTTTACCCGATTTTTAAACGTTTGTAAAAACGCACGAGATTTCAAAAACGCGATAAAATTTCTACGCGATTGACCGTTACTATATTTTACATTTGTCGGGAAAATGTGAACCCGTCTGAGGCTTTTGAGGTTATTTATTTGTCGGGAAAAAGTGAACCCGTCTGAGCTTTACGCCATTGAGGGTATATTTTTATCTTGAGGGCATTTCCGTAATTTCATATATTTGGAATTATGTATTGTCTTTATGCCAATTTTTGGTGTTTTGGTTGACGAGGCGAATCACATCGTGTTGTCGATGCGATAAGTGTAGTGTTGTTTATTGTTCTAATAAACTTGGAGACTTTAGTGTACGGGATCCCACATGTGGACGAGTTGGTAGCTCCGTTGGGCATTGTAAACCGATAGCACACTAATGTACTCGACATTCACTATATTTAATCGAGGTTTGTAAAGTTTAGTAGTACATTGCCTATAGTGCCACAACGAGAGGCGTGAACTATACTACGCTGGATGGTGGATTCCCGATGTCGTAGGCTATTGACGCAACGTGTGATCGCGTAATAGTTGGTTGGGCAGCCGTGGTACTAATAGATTTTGCAAGTCATTCTCTCGATATCTGTTTGGGTTTAGCTCCATGGAGTAGGGTTGTGTTTTGGTGTATTTGAGTATATCTTGGATATTATTCCATTTTCTCTATTTATCTTATCTGGTAATATCTTAGATGTTCTTACATTTTCTCTATTTATATTTATCGATAATTTTTATGTTAGTTGTCTATTTCTTATCTTATCTTATCTGTGAGATTGATTTATACGTGTGATTTTCTCTATTTGTGATCTGTCTATGATGTTACGAAACCCTAGGATATTTAATATGTATTACTATTATAGCTTCTTCATATTGTATAAAGCTGTAATTGTTATTTGTCGTCTTCTTATTTGCCATGTTTTGCGATGATTTTATGTTGTCTTACCTCTTTATTGTATGTGTCTATTGTCTATTTATTTTATGCGGTAAAGAGTTTGAAGAGGAAGAAGAGGAACAACCTCTTGAGATCATGTACCACGAGGAAGAGGAGATCAATGCGAGGCCGACGATCGGTTTACGAGCAAGAACCATCCGATCATCCATACCCTCTGGATTGATTGTGTGGGGATGGCGACGCCCGCATTTTGGGATTCATAGAGCTGGTATTCCATGGAGGTGATCGGCTTGGCATTTGCGAGGAGATCGTGCTTACATTACCTATCTTTGGACGTATGGCCGTGATTCTACGTCATCGGTTTGATGGAGATCCAATTGCGACGACGACGCTTTTACGCATTTAGAGTTGCCACTTATCCATTAGGCGTTATTGGGGTCTTGAAAACCACGAGCCTAGTGAGATAAGCATCGTATCGGCTAGCGCGATCCCGTTATCGCCGTGTGTCGAGACATCGAGGAATATCTATCTCCCGATGATCATTTTCGGATCGAGAGTGATCCATCGAGGATTAGATAATCATGATGTTTTTTTTTTGGGCGCGTCGGCGTATGTACGTATATATTAACTCTTTTATTGCTTTCTTTCTTGTTCTTGTTTAAATAGTTGTAGTCTTAGTTGTAAATTATATGTACAGGTTTATAACTTAACCATATGTATATTATTAGTGATGATGTTTTTTTTTTTCGTATTTTCCGCATTATCTTTTTATTACATATTTACATTTATCGGAATTATTTTTACAACCCGTAATAATTTTAACAAATATTCCGCAACTTGGGTAGATTTTATTTCTATTTATTTTATTTTCTTTTATGTGTGACATCCTCCAAAGGGTGTTACATTAGTTAATATCGAGCCCAGTTAGAGTCTTTTGGGGTTGTGGTTGGGTCTGTTTTTGTTTGTCTTTGTGTGATTCTCTGTGATCTTTGTGATTTATATCCTTTTGGAAATATCTTAAAGGATGTATCGACTTTGTTTTGTTATGTTTGAAGAAAGGAGATGGCTGGTAGAGGCGGAGAGGACGTGCTAACGTAAATCGAGATGAGGATCCGATGTTGGTTCTTCTTGAGGCTATGCGGCGGATGGTGAAGTGATTACTCGACAAAATTTGAGAAGCGACCCAACAACAAGATGCTACGGTGATGCCCTAAATTTATCTGAATTTAGGCGTCATAATCCGCCACAATTTAGAGGCGAGGTGGATCCGGAGAAAGCGAGTCGGTGGATGCAAGATTTAGAGAGAATATTCGAGGGGATGAGATGTCTGGATGAAAAGAAAGTAACTTATCTTTGTTTTCATCTTTGAGAGGAGATCTGAGAACATTGGTGGAGAGGAATCCGCCGAGTGTTGCAAGTGAAGGGATGAGATCACTTGGGAAGTGTTTTCTAATACTTTTCTAGATAAATATTTTCTGCGAGTGCTAGGCATGCCAAGGAAATGGAATTTCTTGGTTTGCGACGGGGAATATGACGGTGAATGAGTATGCCACAAAATTTGAGAGTTTGTCTCAATTCTCGGATTATGCTCGGACACGACAAGATGATGTGTGGAGATGCGGGAAGTTTGAATCGGGTTTAAGGGTGGGCTGAAACGAGGAGTGGTATCTTTGAGGATGACTCAGTTTCATGCGTTGGTGGATGCTTGTGCTCGACTTGAAGAGTTGGAGCCATCTAGAGATCAAAGGAATCGGAATTTTGGACCGACAAGGTTCCGAGAGAGGTGGAGGTAGTAATGCCAATCGGTTTCGGCGTAAGCCGTATACCAGGCCAACGGGAAGTCAATCTCAACGACCATCTGTTAGTGGAAGTGCAAGTGGTAGTGGAGCTGGACGAGAGGGTGGCGTTTACGCCAACGTGTTTTAAGTGCGGGAAGAAAGGTCATATTTCTCCCGAGTGTACGATTAAAGGTGCGGTTTGTTTCAATTGTAAACAACACGGGCACATAGCAAAGGATTGTCCACAGTAGGAGAGAAAACCTGTACATTCGGTATGTTAAAGCTAATCGGCAAAAATGCGGAAGTACTCAACCGAGATCTGGAGGACGAGTGTATACAATGATGGGATCTGAGATTTCTAAGTCCGATGATCTTATTCAAGGAGAAGGAGACATTGGAGGTAACCTTCTGACTTGTCTTGTATGACTCGGGTGCTACACACTCGTTTATTGCATATGATTGTGTAGAAAGGTTGAAGTTGCCCATATCTTCTCGAATGTTATGTTGAATGTATCGCCAATGCTTGCTAAACACTGTAGTTACTTCTAAGGTCTGTTTGGATTGTCCTATTGTTGTGAAGGACCGTTTGTTTTTGGTTGATTTGATTTGTTTACCTCTTATTGAGATAGATGTAATCTTAGGGATGGGTTTGGTTATGTTCTAACCATATCCTCATAGATTGTGCGAAGAAAACTATAGTTTTCCTAAGGAAGAAGAGTCTGGATTCTTAGCTTTGTTTAAGGTCAAGTCTTTGTTGAGAAATGGAGCGCGAGGGATATACGGTATTGTCTTCTCTAGAAGTTAAGAATGAGAAGGATGTGAATACTATTCCTGTTGTCAACGATTTTCCGGATGTTTTCTGAAGATGTACACAGTTTACTGCTTTGAGCGGGAGATCGAATTCTCAATTGATTTAGTACGGGAACAGGTCCTATCTCAATTGCACCATATCGTATGTCGCCGGTAGAGTTGGAGGAGCTGAAAAAGCAATTGGTGGAACTGTTGGAGAAAGAATTTGTACGACCTAGCGTTTCCCCATGGGGTGCACCGATACTTTTGGTCAAAAGAAGGATGGAACATCACGACTTTGTGTGGACTATCGGCGGTGAACAAGGTGACTATCAAGAATAAATATCCGCTTCCAAGAATCGACGATTTGATGGATCAATTGAGAGGAGGCTGTGATATTTTCCAAGATTGATTTGCGATCGGGTTATCACCGGTTCGTGTGAAAGGGGAAGATGTGCAGCGCTTTTCGAACTCGTTATGGACATTATGAGTATCGAGGTAATGCCATTCGGGGTGACGAATGCTCTGCTATATTTATGGATTATATGAACGAGAATATTTCGTCCATATCTAGACAGTTTGTCGTTGTCTTTATCGATGACATTCGATCTATTCTCAATCGAAGGAAGAACATCTTTGAACATCGAGTGTTATTCTTGATTTTGAGGAGAAAGCAGTTGTATGCGAAGTTGTCTAAGTGTGAGTTCTGGTTGGAAGAAGTTCAATTTCTTGGACACGTAATTTCTAAAGAAGGTATAGCGGTGGACCCATCGAAAGTGGAGGCTTTTTTACGGATGGGAGAGACCTAAAACGATGAAGTTCGAAGTTTTGTTGGACTTGCTTGGTTATTATCGGAGATTTATCGAAGGTTTTTCCAAGATTCTTGGACCACTTACACAACTTACGAGGAAAAGTCAAGTTTTCGAATGGACGGAAGAGCGTGAAGCTAGTTTTCAAGAGTTGAAGAAGAGGTTAACAAGCTATGCGGTGTTAATCCTACAGGTTCGACGAAATCTTTCGATGTGTATTGTGACGCTTCTTATCAAGGACTAGGATGCGTGTTGATGCAAAACCGGAATGTGGTGGCGTATGCTTCTCGACAATTGAAGGTTCATGAAAAGAATTATCCTACGCATGATTTAGAATTGGCTGCGGTAGTTTTTGCTTTGAAGATATGGAGACATTTTCTCTATGGAGCAACGTTCAATATTTTCAGTGATCACAAGAGTTTAAAGTACTTGTACGACCAGAAGGAGCTGAATATGAGGCAGCGAAGGTGGTTGGAATTTCTGAACGACTACGATTTTCAACTTTTGTACCATCCTGGTAAGGCGAATGTCGTGGCCGATGCTTTGAGCAGGAAAATTATTAGTGTTTCTGCTCTAATGATCAAAGAAAAGGAACTCATTGAACAGGTTTAGAGATGAGTGGTCGTTTGTTGAGTTAAAGCGGGAAGATCTGTATTAGCATGGTTACTATCTCGAGCGAGTTGATGGAAGACATAAGGGAAAAGCAAAATGCCGATAAATTTTTGCAAGGAATAAGGGAGCAAATGAAGCAAGGCGAGACACTAGAGTTCAAGGAAGGAACTGATGGAATTATGAGATTTCGGGGTAGAATCTGTGTTCCTCGTAATCGAGAAGCCGAGAAGATATATTGTGAAACATGCCCATACTAGTCTATTGAGTATGCATCCGGGTATAACAAAGATGTATCAAGACTTGAAAAAGTTATTACGGTGGCATGGAATGAAGGGTGATGTTGTTAGATGCGTGTCAACTTGTCTAGTTTGTCAAAAGTCGAAAGTTGAACACCAAAGACCAGTTTGGGATGTTGCAACCATTATCGATTCCCGAGAATGGAAATGGGACAGCATTTCTATGGATTTCGTTCTTGGTTTGCCAAAGACAAGGAGAGGTCATGACGCAATATGGGTTATAGTCGATAGACTTACGAAATCGGCTCATTTCTTACCGATCAATATCAAATATTCATTGGAAAGATTAACCCGAGTTATACATCGGTGAAATTGTCGGACTACATGGTGTACAGACAAGTATAATTTCGATCGTGATCAGAGGTTTACGTCAAGATTTTGGCGAAGTCTGCAAGAAGCTATGGGAACTAAGTTACGGCGAGTTCGGCGTATCATCCATGGTGACGGTCGGTGAAAGAACTATACAATCTTTGGAGGATTTATTGCGTGCTTGTGTTTTGGAACAACGGGGAAGTTGGGATGAATTTTTATCTTTGATAGAATTCACCTACAACAATAGTTTTCACGCAAGCATCGGAATGGCACCTTATGAAGCATTGTATGGAAGAGCGATGTCGAGCGCCGTTATCTTTGGTATCAAGATGGAGAAAGTATGATTTGTTGGACCGGAGCTTGTACAACAAACTACGGATAAAGTCAAGATGATACAAGAGAAGATGAGGACGACGCAAAGCGGACAAAGAGTTACGCGGATAGCGAGACGACCTCTTGAATTTGAGGAGGGTGAGCATGTGTTTACGAGAGTTACTCCTACGGTGCGGTGTCGGAAGAGTAATTAAGTCTAAGAAGCTTACTCCTAAATTCATTGGACCATATCGGATTATCCGACGTATTGGTCTGTAGCATATCGATTGCTTTGCCGCCGTTTCTATCCAATTTGCATGACGTGTTTCATGTGTCTCGATTCTGAAGTATATGCCAGATCCGACACATGTTATACAGTCAGATGACGTACAATTAAAGGAGAATTTAACTTACGAAACTTTACCTGTCAGGATAGAGGACAGAAAGGTAAAGCAGCTTCGAGGGAAGATGATCGAGCTGGTGAAAGTTATATGGAATGAGGTGACGGGTGAAGCTACCTGGGAGCTGGAAGATAAAATGAAGGATCAGTATCCTCATTTGTTCGGATGAACATCAAATTTCGAGGACGAAATTTTTATTTGTTGGGGAGTGTTGTAACGCCCCAATTTTTAGAAAATATTACGAATGTCTTGTTTTACATTTTTCATGCTTTTGTATGAATGACCGCTATGTGTCCCTATTTTTACTTTCTCGATTTACGTATGAAAACAATTACGATATCTGAGGTTCAAATTTTATTTGATCGTTTTACGTAATTTGTTTGAGACGGTAAAATAAAAATTTTTACGAACTCTTGTATTAATTTTTAGAAAGATATCAATGACTAAATAATCTTCTTTGGATATTTTATTTGAGCGTTTTGGATAATTACCTACGTTGTGGGAAAAAAGCGGAAAATGACCGTTACGTCCCGAACGTCTTGTTTTCTCTGTTTTTTTGTCTGTTTTTAATTGTTTTCTTCTTGATTTAATGCCGAGAAAATACGTATGCGTGATTTTATATGAACTTTTTGTGTGATTTGCTCGAAGCGGAAAATAATATTTTCCGGGCGGAAAATCTTATTTGATTATTTAGAATTGGGGGATCTTACTTAACTTGATTCTGAATGAGTCTAAAAATAATCTTTTAATTTTTAGGATTTAAGTCAAATAAAATAATTTTATATTATTATAATATTATTTTATTAGTCGGTATGTTTTAGTGACATGATGGACCGGAAATATTTTGCGGGACCCACAATTAGCAGAAACGGTTAGATCGGTAGCTTAATTAATCACCGTAAAATTTGTAGAACTTTCCCGAGAACAAGTGACTCGGCTAGTGACTCAATGAGAAAATTTATTACGCAGTGTGACTAAGCCATGTGAGTCACCAGAACCAACCAATGAGAATTAGGCTTGCTCACCAAGGCTTAATCTTAGCCTTTGATTCATCCATGGCTTGGATGAAGCCAAACAAGGTGCCCACCTTGCACCCCACTTGAAGTCCACGGCCAAGAGGCTTTTGGTGACCTAAAAATCACTTTGTCTTCATCACTTTTCTCTCTTCTCTCTCATCAAGAACCCTAGCCACCATTCTTGCCCATTTTCTCCACCATATTCGGCCAAGCTTGTTTCCTAACACTCCAACCATCCAAAAATTTTTCTAACCAAGTTTCCTTAATCTAAACACCATTCTAAGAACCTTTGTAGTTGGGAGTTTCTTCAAATTCTTCCATCTAAGGCTTGGAAACCAACCTTGGAAGTTTTACCTAGAAGGTGAAATTTCATACTTTTCTTTTCTCTCTTCTTTTTCAAAGTTCTAAGCCATGATTCTTCCATGGTTTAGCTTCTTTTCATGGTTAGTAACATGTAGGTTTTGTTTGAAAATTTTAGGTGTTTGGTGGAGTGAAAACCGTGACCTAAGGAGGTGAGAAAGCAAGTTTTGTCTTCATTTAAGGTAAGAGGAAGACAATTCTTATCATCCCTTGATGGTGGTAAGAAGATGGAGTTATTTGTGATGTTGTAGAATCCATAAGGATTCGGTGGTCATGTGTTATTTATGTGTGTATTTGTTAATTTTTGTGGTTGCTAGTAGTTTATGTGGTAATTGTTATTAGCTTTCTTGTTTGATGATTGTAATAATTTTGCATGCTTATTAGCTTTTGAATGCATGTCTACAAGCTTTAATTTAGGTTGTATGTGTTAGAAAATATTTTGCATGTGTTAGAAATATTTTGCATATGTTAGAAATATAATGCATGTGTTAGAAATTGTATGATAAGTCATAGGATGTGAATAACATGTGTAAGTTTGCATGAGTGTTCCAAAGAACACAATCCAATAGCTCACGACAATGACAAGTTTGGAGGACCAAAATGTTCTCTTGATTTTTCCTAAAGTGTAGCTAAATTAACCTAGGAGAATCAAGAAAGTTTCAAATTGATTTGATCAAGAAAAATGCATTTAGAAATCAAATGGTACAAACTTAGTATTTTGGGCCAACATGCCTAAAGGATTACATTGACCATTGTTAACTATTTTCTAAAATGATTTAATGAACTTAGACAATATAATACATTTGATATGATTTAAAAGGTGAAAGATATTTTGGAAATCAAAGGCAAAAGTTTTATAAATTTGGCCAACATGCCACTATAGGTAATAATGATTTTAAAAACTTGATTCCAAACCTTTTTCAATTAGAAAGAAACAATACAAGTTAAAGGGAAATTTTCTATGATGATTTTTGAAGAAACAAATTGATTAGAATTAAGTTTAAAGGATTAAAATTAGTGATTTTATCATTAGGAAGGAAATACGATAATATTAAGAAATTTTCTAACATATAGCTCACTTTTGGTTTTGAAGCATGTTAGAGATTTCAAAAAGAATTTAATGAAATGGTTAAAAATTAGGTAAATAGAAATTTTATGGAAAATTTAGAAAACCATTATTATAAGTTTCTAAACAAAATCTTGTCAATTTTTAGTAAAAATGAACCTATAAGATAGTAAAATATCCTAATGACGGTATGCGGTATGAAAAATTATTCAACGTAGTTTAAATGTACTAAATATTATTTCTATCTGTTTAAATAGTAATTTTAAAGGCATTCGAATAAGAAAATGATTTAAAAATTCTACGCGATTGAGAAAATGTATTAAAAATGCTACGCGATTTTAAAAACGAAAAATATTTTTACCCGATTTTTAAACGTTTGTAAAAACGACGAGATTTCAAAAACGCGATAAAATTTCTACGCGATTGACCGTTACTATATATTATTTTTATTTGTCGGGAAAATGTGAACCCGTCTGAGTTTTTTGAGGTTATTTATTTGTCGGGAAAATGTGAACCGTCTGAGGCTTTACGCCATTGAGGGTATATTTTTATCTTGAGGGCATTTTCGTAATTTCATATATTTGGAATTATGTATTGTCTTTATGCCAATTTTTGGTGTTTTGGTTGACGAGGCGAATCACATCGTGTTGTCGATGCGATAAGTGTAGTGTTGTTTATTGTTCTAATAAACTTGGAGACTTTAGTGTACGGGATCCCACATGTGAATGAGTTGGTAGCTCCATTGGGCCGTGTAAACCGATAGCACACTAATGTACTCGACATTCACTATATTTAATCGAGGTTTGTAAAGTTTAGTAGTACATTGCCTATAGTGCCACAACGGAGGCCCCATGTGAACTATACTACGCTGGATGGTGGATTCCCGGTGTCGTAGGCTATTGACGCAACGTGTGATCGCGTAATAGTTGGTTGGGCAGCCGTGGTACTAATAGATTTTGCAAGTCATTCTCTCTGATATCTGTTTGGGTTTAGCTCCATGGAGTAGGGTTGTGTTTTGGTGTATTTGAGTATATCTTGGATATTATTCCATTTTCTCTATTTATCTGTATCTGGTAATATCTTGGATGTTCTTACATTTTCTCTATTTATATTTATCTGATAATTTTTATGTTAGTTGTCTATTTCTTATCTTATCTTATCTGTGAGATTGATTTATCTGTGTGATTTTCTCTATTTGTGATCTGTCTATGATGTTCTGAAACCCTAGGATATTTAATATGTATTACTGTTATAGCTTCTTCATATTGTATAAAGTGTGTAATTGTTATTTGTCGTCTTCTTATTCGCCATGTTGCGATGATTTTATGTTGTCTTACCTCTTTATTGTATGTGTCTATTGTCTATTTATTTTATGCGGTAAAGAGTTTGAAGAGGAAGAAGAGGAACAACCTCTTGAGATCGTGTACCCTGAGGAAGAGGGAGATCAGCAGACCGACGATCGGTTTACGAGCAAGAACCATCCGATCATCCATACCCTCTGGATTGATTGTGTGGGGGATGGCGGCCTGCATTTTGGGATTCATAGAGCTGGTATTCCATGGAGGTGATCGGCTTGGCATTTGCGAGGAGATCGTGCTTACATTACCTATCTTTGGACGTGGTATGTTGTGATTCTACGTCATCGGTTTGATGGAGATCCGATTGCGACGACGACGCTTTTACTGCATTTAGAGTTGCCCTTATCCATTAGGCGTTATTGGGGTCTTGAAAACCACGAGCCTAGTGAGATAAGCATCGTATCGACTGCGCGATCCGTTATCGCCGTGTGTCGAGACACATCGGGATATCTATCTCCCGATGATCATTTTCGGACCGAGAGTGATCCATCGAGGATTAGATAATCATGATGTTTTTTTTTTTTAGCGCGTCGGCGTATGTACATATATTATTAACTCTTTTATTGCTTTCTTTCTTGTTCTTGTTTAAATAGTTGTAGTCTTAGTTGTAAATTATATGTACAGGTTTATAACTTAACCATATGTATATTATTAGTGATGATGTTTTTTTTTTTATTTCGTATTTTCCGCATTATCTTTTTATTACATATTTACGTTTTATCGGGAATTATTTTTACAACCCGTAATAATTTTAACAAATATTCATGCAACTTGGGTAGATTTTATTTCTATTTATTTTATTTTCTTTTATGTGTGACATCCTCCAAAGGGGTGTTACATTAGTTAATATCGAGCCCAAGTTAGAGTCTTTTGGGGTTGTGGTTGGAGTCATTTTTGTTTGTCTTTGTGTGATTCTCTGTGATCTTTGTGATTTATATCCTTTTGGAAATATCTTAAAGGATGTATCGACTTTGTTTTGTTATGTTTGAAGAAAGGAGATGGCTGGTAGAGGCGGAGGACGTGCTAACGTAAATCGAGATGAGGATCCGATGTTGGTTCTTCTTGAGGCTATGCGGCGGATGGTGAAGTGATTACTCGACAAAATTTGAGAGCGACCAACAAAAGAAGATGCTACGGTGATGCCCTAAATTTATCTGAATTTAGGCGTCATAATCCGCCACAATTTAGAGGCGAGGTAGATCAGGAGAAAGCGAGTCGGTGGATGCAAGATTTAGAGAATATTCGAGGGGATGAGATGTACTGGATGAAAAGAAAGTAACTTATCTTTTTTTCATGCTTTGAGAGGAGATCTGCGAACATTGGTGGAGAGGAATCCGCCGAGTGTTGCAAGTGAAGGGGTGAGATCACTTGGGAAGTGTTTTCTAATACTTTTCTAGATAAATATTTTCTGCGAGTGCTAGGCATGCCAAGGAAATGGAATTTCTTGGTTTGCGACGAGGGGAATATGACGGTGAATGAGTATGCCACAAAATTTGAGAGTTTGTCTCAATTCTCGGATTATGCTCGAGACACGACAAGATGATGTGTGGAGATGCAGGAAGTTTGAATCAGGTTTAAGGGTGGAACTGAAACGAGGAGTGGTATCTTTGAGGATGACTCAGTTTCATGCGTTGGTGGATGCTTGTG
The DNA here is from genome assembly GCA_029884605.1 of Ormosia emarginata. Taxonomy (NCBI): domain Eukaryota; kingdom Viridiplantae; phylum Streptophyta; class Magnoliopsida; order Fabales; family Fabaceae; genus Ormosia; species Ormosia emarginata. Next base: position 17,562,719 of record JAQQTP010000068.1, on the reverse strand, counting down.
CTCGACTTGAAGAGTTGGAGCCATCTAGAGATCAAAGGAATCGGAATTTTGGACCGACAAGGTTCCAGAGAGGTGGAGGTAGTAATGCCAATCGGTTTCAGCGTAAGCGTATGCCGAGGCCAACAGGAAGTCAATCTCAACGACCATCTGTTAGTGGAAGTGCAAGTGGTAGTGGAGCTGGACAGAGGGTGGCGTTTACGCCAACGTGTTTTAAGTGCGGGAAGAAAGGTCATATTTCTCCCGAGTGTACAGTTAAAGGTGCAGTTTGTTTCAATTGTAAACAACCTGGGCACATAGCAAAGGATTGTCCACAGTAGGAGAGAAAACCCAACATTCGGTATGTTAAAGCTAATCGGCAAAAATGGGAAGTACTCAACCGAGATCGGAGGACGAGTGTATACAATGATGGGATCTGAGATTTCTAAGTCTGATGATCTTATTCAAGGAGAAGGAGACATTGGAGGTAACCTTGACATGTCTTGTATGATCTCGGTGCTACACACTCGTTTATTGCATATGATTGTGTAGAAAGGTTGAAGTTGCCCATATCTTCTCGAATGTTATGTTGAATGTATCTACGCCAATGCTTGCTAAACACTGTAGTTACTTCTAAGGTCTGTTTGGATTGTCCTATTGTTGTGAAGGACCGTTTGTTTTTGGTTGATTTGATTTGTTTACCTCTTATTGAGATAGATGTAATCTTAGGGATGGGTTTGGTTATGTTCTAACCATATCCTCATAGATTGTGCGAAGAAAACTATAGTTTTCCTAAGGAAGAAGAGTCTGGATTCTTAACTTTGTTAAGGTCAAGTCTTTGTTGAGAAATGGAGCGCGGGGATATCGGTATTGTCTTCTCTAGAAGTTAAGAATGAGAAGGATGTGAATACTATTCCTGTTGTCAACGATTTTCCGGATGTTTTCTGAAGATGTACACAGGTTTACTGCTTTGAGCGGGAGATCGAATTCTCAATTGATTTAGTGCGGGAGCAGGTCCTATCTCAATTGCACCATATCGTATGTCGCCGGTAGAGTTGGAGGAGCTGAAAAAGCAATTGGTGGAAGCTGTTGGAGAAAGAATTTGTACGACCTAGCGTTTCCCCATGGGGTGCACCGTACTTTTGGTCAAAAGAAGGATGGAACATCACGACTTTGTGTGGACTATCGGCGGTGAACAAGGTGACTATCAAGAATAAATATCCGCTTCCAAGAATCGACGATTTGATGGATCAATTGAGAGGAGGCTGTGATATTTTCCAAGATTGATTTGCGATCGGGTTATCACCGGTTCGTGTGAAAGGGGAAGATGTGCAAGCGCTTTTCGAACTCGTTATGGACATTATGAGTATCGGGTAATGCCATTCGGGGTGACGAATGCTCTGCTATATTTATGGATTATATGAACGAATATTTCGTCCATATCTAGACAGTTTGTCGTTGTCTTTATCGATGACATTCGATCTATTCTCAATCGAAGGAAGAACATGCTGAACATCGAGTGTTATTCTTCGGATTTTGAGGGAGAAACAGTTGTATGCGAAGTTGTCTAAGTGTGAGTTCTGGTTGGAAGAAGTTCAATTTCTTGGACACGTAATTTCTAAAGAAGGTATAGCGGTGGACCCATCGAAAGTGGAAACTGTTTTACAGTGGGAGAGACCTAAGACAGTAACAGAAGTTCGAAGTTTTGTTGGACTTGCTAGTTATTATCGGAGATTTATCGAAGGTTTTTCCAAGATTGCTTTGGACCACTTACACAACTTACGAGGAAAAGTCAAGTTTTCGAATGGACGGAAGAGCGTGAAGCTAGTTTTCAAGAGTTGAAGAAGAGGTTAACAAGCTGCGCCGGTGTTAATCCTACCAGTTCGACGAAATCTTTCGATGTGTATTGTGACGCTTCTTATCAAGGACTAGGATGCGTGTTGATGCAAAACCGGAATGTGGTGGCGTATGCTTCTCGACAATTGAAGGTTCATGAAAAGAATTATCCTACGCATGATTTAGAATTGGCTGCGGTAGTTTTTGCTTTGAAGATATGGAGACATTTTCTCTATGGAGCAACGTTCAATATTTTCAGTGATCACAAGAGTTTAAAGTACTTGTACGACCAGAAGGAGCTGAATATGAGGCAGCGAAGGTGGTTGGAATTTCTGAACGACTACGATTTTCAACTTTTGTACCATCCTGGTAAGGCGAATGTCGTGGCCGATGCTTTGAGCAGGAAAATTATTAGTGTTTCTGCTCTAATGATCAAAGAAAAGGAACTCATTGAACAGTTTAGAGATGAGTGGTCGTTTGTTGAGTTAAAACCGGGGAAGATCTGTATTAGCATGGTTACTATCTCGAACGAGTTGATGGAAGACATAAGGGAAAAGCAAAATGCCGATAAATTTTTGCAAGGAATAAGGGAGCAAATGAAGCAAGGCGAGACACTAGAGTTCAAGGAAGGAACTGATGGAATTCTGAGATTTCAGGGTAGAATCTGTATTCCTCGTAACCGAGAACTGAGAAGATATATTGTGAAACATGCCCATACTAGTCTATTGAGTATGCATCCAGGTATAACAAAGATGTATCAAGACTTGAAAAAGTTATTCTGGTGGCATGGAATGAAGGGTGATGTTGTTAGATGCGTGTCAACTTGTCTAGTTTGTCAAAAGTCGAAAGTTGAACACCAAAGACCAGTGGGATGTTGCAACCATTATCGATTCCCGAGAATGGAAATGGGACACATTTCTATGGATTTCGTTCTTGGTTTGCCAAAGACAAGGAGAGGTCATGACGCAATATGGGTTATAGTCGATAGACTTACGAAATCGGCTCATTTCTTACCGATCAATATCAAATATTCATTGGAAAGATTAACCCGAGTTATACATCGGTGAAATTGTCGAGACTACATGGTGTACCGAGCAAGTATAATTTCGATCGTGATCAGGGTTTACGTCAAGATTTTGACGAAGTCTGCAAGAAGCTATGGGAACTAAGTTACGGCCGAGTTCGGCGTATCATCCATGGTGACGGTCGGTGAGAAGAAAGAACTATACAATCTTTGGAGGATTTATTGCGTGCTTGTGTTTTGGAACAACGGGGAAGTTGGGATGAATTTTTATCTTTGATAGAATTCACCTACAACAATAGTTTTCACGCAAGCATCGGAATGGCACCTTATGAAGCATTGTATGGAAGACGATGTCGAACAGCCGTTATCTTTGGTATCAAGATGGAGAAAGTATGGTTGTTGGACCGAGCTTGTACAACAAACTACGGATAAAGTCAAGATGATACAAGAGAAGATGAGGACGACGCAAAGCGGAGACAAAGAGTTACGCGGATAGCGAAGACGACCTCTTGAATTTGAGGAGGGTGAGCATGTGTTTACGAGAGTTACTCCTACGGCGGTGTCGGAAGAGTAATTAAGTCTAAGAAGCTTACTCCTAAATTCATTGGACCATATCGGATTATCCGACGTATTGGCCTGTAGCATATCGAGTTGCTTTGCCGCCGTTTCTATCCAATTTGCATGACGTGTTTCATGTGTCTCGATTCGGAAGTATATGCGGATCCGACACATGTTATACGGTCGGATGATGACGTACAATTAAAGGAGAATTTAACTTACGAAACTTTACTGTCGGGATAGAGGACAGAAAGGTAAAGCAGCTTCGAGGAAGATGATCGAGCTGGTGAAAGTTATATGGAATGAGGTGACGGGTGAAGCTACCTGGGAGCTGGAAGATAAAATGAAGGATCAGTATCCTCATTTGTTCGGATGAACATCAAATTTCGAGGACGAAATTTTTATTTGTTGGGGAGTGTTGTAACGCCCCAATTTTTAGAAAATATTACGAATGTCTTGTTTTACATTTTTTCATGCTTTTGTATGAATGACCGCTATGTCCCTATTTTTACTGTTCTCGATTTACGTATGAAAACAATTACGATAATCTGAGGTTCAAATTTTATTTGATCGTTTTACGTAATTTGTTTCGAGACGATAAAATAAAAATTTTTACTGAGCTCTTGTATTAATTTTTCTGAAAGATATACAGACTAAATAATCTTCTTGGATATTTTATTTGAGCGTTTTGGATAATTACCTACGTTGTGGGAAAAAGGGGAAATGGCCGTTACGTCCCGAACGTCTTGTTTTCTCTGTTTTTGTCTGTTTTTAATTGTTTTCTTCTTGATTTAATGCCGAGAAAATACGTCTGTGATTTTATATGAACTTTTTGTGTGATTTGCTCAGAAATGGGGAAAATAATATTTTCCGGCCGGGAAAATCTTATTTGATTATTTAGAATTGGGGGATCTTACTTAACTTGATTCTGAATGAGTCTAAAAATAATCTTTTAATTTTTAGGATTTAAGCTTGTCAAATAAAATAATTTTATATTATTATAATATTATTTTATTAGTCGATATGTTTTAGTGACATGATGGACCGGAAATATTTTGCGGGACCCACAATGCGTGAAACGGTTAGATCGGTAGCTTAATTAATCACCGTAGAAATTGTAGAACTTTCGAACAAGTGACTCGGCTAGTGACTCGTGAGCATTTATTACGCGGTGTGACTAAGCCATGTGAGTCACCAGGAACCAACCAATGAGAATTAGGCTTGCTCACCAAGGCTTAATCTTAGCCTTTGATTCATCCATGGCTTGGATGAAGCCAAGCAAAGGTGCCCACCTTGCACCCCACTTGAAGTCCACGGCCAAGAGGCTTTTGGTGACCTAAAAATCACTTTGTCTTCATCACTTTTCTCTCTTCTCTCTCATCAAGAACCCTAGCCACCATTCTTGCCCATTTTCTCCACCATATTCGGCCAAGCTTGTTTCCTAACACTCCAACCATCCAAAAATTTTTCTAACCAAGTTTCCTTAATCTAAACACCATTCTAAGAACCTTTGTAGTTGGGAGTTTCTTCAAATTCTTCCATCTAAGGCTTGGAAACCAACCTTGGAAGTTTTACCTAGAAGGTGAAATTTCATACTTTTCTTTTCTCTCTTCTTTTTCAAAGTTCTAAGCCATGATTCTTCCATGGTTTAGCTTCTTTTTCATGGTTAGTAACATGTAGGTTTTGTTTGAAAATTTTAGGTGTTTGGTGGAGTGAAAACCGTGACCTAAGGAGGTGAGAAAGCAAGTTTTTGTCTTCATTTAAGGTAAGAGGAAGACAATTCTTATCATCCCTTGATGGTGGTAAGAAGATGGAGTTATTTGTGATGTTGTAGAATCCATAAGGATTCGGTGGTCATGTGTTATTTATGTGTGTATTTGTTAATTTTTGTGGTTGCTAGTAGTTTATGTGGTAATTGTTATTAGCTTTCTTGTTTGATGATTGTAATAATTTTGCATGCTTATTAGCTTTTGAATGCATGTCTACAAGCTTTAATTTAGGTTGTATGTGTTAGAAAATATTTTGCATGTGTTAGAAATATTTTGCATATGTTAGAAATATAATGCATGTGTTAGAAATTGTATGATAAGTCATAGGATGTGAATAACATGTGTAAGTTTGCATGAGTGTTCCAAAGAACACAATCCAATAGCTCACGACAATGACAAGTTTGGAGGACCAAAATGTTCTCTTGATTTTTCCTAAAGTGTAGCTAAATTAACCTAGGAGAATCAAGAAAGTTTCAAATTGATTTGATCAAGAAAAATGCATTTAGAAATCAAATGGTACAAACTTAGTATTTTGGGCCAACATGCCTAAAGGATTACATTGACCATTGTTAACTATTTTCTAAAATGATTTAATGAACTTAGACAATATAATACATTTGATATGATTTAAAAGGTGAAAGATATTTTGGAAATCAAAGGCAAAAGTTTTATGAAATTTGGCCAACATGCCACTATAGGTAATAATGATTTTAAAAACTTGATTCCAAACCTTTTTCAATTAGAAAGAAACAATACAAGTTAAAGGAAATTTTCTATGATGATTTTTTTTGAAGAAACAAATTGAGTAGAATTAAGTTTAAAGGATTAAAATTAGTGATTTTATCATTAGGAAGGAAATACATAATATTAAGAAATTTTCTAACATATAGCTCACTTTTGGTTTTGAAGCATGTTAGAGATTTCAAAAAGAATTTAATGAAATGGTTAAAAATTAGGTAAATAGAAATTTTATGGAAAATTTAGAAAACCATTATTATAAGTTTCTAAACAAAATCTTGTCAATTTTTAGTAAAAATGAACCTATAAGATAGTAACAATATCCTAATGACAGTATGCGGTATGAAAAATTATTCAACGTAGTTTAAATGTACTAAATATTATTTCTATCTGTTTAAATAGTAATTTTAAAGGCATTCGAATAAGAAAATGATTTAAAAATTCTACGCGATTGAGAAAATGTATTAAAAATGCTACGCGATTTTAAAAACAGAAAAATATTTTTACCCGATTTTTAAACGTTTGTAAAAACGACGAGATTTCAAAAACGCGATAAAATTTCTACGCGATTGACCGTTACTATATATTATATTTTATTTGTCGGGAAAATGTGAACCCGTCTGAGGCTTTTGAGGTTATTTATTTGTCGGGAAAATGTGAACCCGTCTGAGCTTTACGCCATTGAGGGTATATTTTTATCTTGAGGGCATTTCCGTAATTTCATATATTTGGAATTATGTATTGTCTTTATGCCAATTTTTGGTGTTTTGGTTGTGAGACGAATCACATCGTGTTGTCGATGCGATAAGTGTAGTGTTGTTTATTGTTCTAATAAACTTGGAGACTTTAGTGTACGGGATCCCACGTGTGGACGAGTTGGTAGCTCCATTTGGGCAGTGGTAAACCGATAGCACACTAATGTACTCGACATTCACTATATTTAATCGAGGTTTGTAAAGTTTAGTAGTACATTGCCTATAGTGCCACAACGAGAGGCGTGAACTATACTACGCCTGGATGGTGGATTCCCGATGTCGTAGGCTATTGACGCGACGTGTGATCGCGTAATAGTTGGTTGGGCGTAGTGGTACTAATAGATTTTGCAAGTCATTCTCTCGATATCTGTTTGGGTTTAGCTCCATGGAGTAGGGTTGTGTTTTGGTGTATTTGAGTATATCTTGGATATTATTCCATTTTTCTCTATTTATCGTATCTGGTAATATCTTAGATGTTCTTACATTTTCTCTATTTATATTTATCGATAATTTTTATGTTAGTTGTCTATTTCTTATCTTATCTTATCTGTGAGATTGATTTATACGTGTGATTTTCTCTATTTGTGATCTGTCTATGATGTTACGAAACCCTAGGATATTTAATATGTATTACTATTATAGCTTCTTCATATTGTATAAAGCGTGTAATTGTTATTTGTCGTCTTCTTATTTGCCATGTTGCGATGATTTTATGTTGTCTTACCTCTTTATTGTATGTGTCTATTGTCTATTTATTTTATGCGGTAAAGAGTTTGAAGAGGAAGAAGAGGAACAACCTCTTGAGATCGTGTACCACGAGGAAGAGGAGATCGATGAGGCCAAGACGATCGGTTTGAGCAAGAACCATCCGATCATCCATACCCTCTGGATTGATTGTGTGGGGGATGGCGGCCTTTGCATTTTGGGATTCATAGAGCTGGTATTCCATGGAGGTGATCGGCTTGGCATTTGCGAGGAGATCGTGCTTACATTACCTATCTTTGGACGTATGGCCGTGATTCTACGTCATCGGTTGATGGAGATCCAATTGCGACGACGACGCTTTTACGCATTTAGAGTTGCCCTTATCCATTAGGCGTTATTGGGGTGCTTGAAAACCACGAGCCTAGTGAGATAAGCATCGTATCGGCTTGCGCGATCCCGTTATCGCCGTGTGTCGAGACATCCGGAATATCTATCTCCGATGATCATTTTCACACGAGAGTGATCCATCGAGGATTAGATAATCATGATGTTTTTTTTGGCGCGTCGGTATGTACGTATATATATAACTCTTTTATTGCTTTCTTTCTTGTTCTTGTTTAAATAGTTGTAGTCTTAGTTGTAAATTATATGTACAGTTTATAACTTAACCATATGTATATTATTAGTGATGATGTTTTTTTTTTTTTATTTCGTATTTTCCGCATTATCTTTTTATTACATATTTACATTTATCGGGAATTATTTTTACAACCCGTAATAATTTTAACAAATATTCCGCAACTTGGGTAGATTTTATTTCTATTTATTTTATTTTCTTTTATGTGTGACATCCTCCAAAGGGGTGTTACATTAGTTAATATCGAGCCCAAGTTAGAGTCTTTTGGGGTTGTGGTTGGAGTCTGTTTTTGTTTGTGTTGTGTGATTCTCTGTGATCTTTGTGATTTATATCCTTTTGGAAATATCTTAAAGGATGTATCGACTTTGTTTTGTTATGTTTGAAGAAAGGAGATGGTGGTAGAGGCGAGAGGGCGTGCTAACGTAAATCGAGATGAGGATCCGATGTTGGTTCTTCTTGAGGCTATGCGGCGGATGGTGAAGTGATTACTCGACAAAATTTGAGAGCGACCAATGAACAAGATGCTACGGTGATGCCCTAAATTTATCGAATTTAGGCGTCATAATCTGCCACAATTTAGAGGCGAGGTAGATCCGGGAGAAGCGAGTCGGTGGATGCAAGATTTAGAGAGAATATTCGAGGGGATGAGATGTCCGATGAAAAGAAAGTAACTTATCTTGTTTTTCATGCTTTGAGAGGAGATGCGAGAACATTGGTGGAGAGGAATCCGCCGAGTGTTGCAAGTGAAGGGACCGAGATCACTTGGGAAGTGTTTTCTAATACTTTTCTAGATAAATATTTTCTGCGAGTGCTAGGCATGCCAAGGAAATGGAATTTCTTGGTTTGCGACGAGGGGAATATGACGGTGAATGAGTATGCCACAAAATTTGAGAGTTTGTCTCAATTCTCAGATTATGCTCAGACACGACAAGATGATGTGTGGAGATGCAGGAAGTTTGAATCAGGTTTAAGGGTGGAACTGAAACGAGGAGTGGTATCTTTGAGGATGACTCAGTTTCATGCGTTGGTGGATGCTTGTGCTCGACTTGAAGAGTTGGAGCCATCTAGAGATCAGAGGAATCGGAATTTTGGACCGACAAGGTTCCAGAGAGGTGGAGGTAGTAATGCCAATCGGTTTCAGCGTAAGCCGTATACCAGGCCAACAGGAAGTCAATCTCAACGACCATCTGTTAGTGGAAGTGCAAGTGGTAGTGGAGCTGGACAGAGGGTGGCGTTTACGCCAACGTGTTTTAAGTGCGGGAAGAAAGGTCATATTTCTCCCGAGTGTACAGTTAAAGGTGCAGTTTGTTTCAATTGTAAACAACCTGGGCACATAGCAAAGGATTGTCCACAGCCGGAGAGAAAACCTGCTGTTCGGTATGTTAAAGCTAATCAGCAAAAATCTGGAAGTACTCAACCGAGATCTGGAGGACGAGTGTATACAATGATGGGATCTGAGATTTCTAAGTCCGATGATCTTATTCAAGGAGAAGGAGACATTGGAGGTAACCTTCTGACTGTCTTGTATGACTCGGGTGCTACACACTCGTTTATTGCATATGATTGTGTAGAAAGGTTGAAGTTGCCCATATCTTCTCTGAATGTTATGTTGAATGTATCTACGCCAACTGCTAAACCTGTAGTTACTTCTAAGGTCTGTTTGGATTGTCCTATTGTTGTGAAGGACCGTTTGTTTTTGGTTGATTTGATTTGTTTACCTCTTATTGAGATAGATGTAATCTTAGGGATGGGTTTGGTTATGTTCTAACCATATCCTCATAGATTGTGCGAAGAAAACTATAGTTTTCCTAAGGAAGAAGAGTCTGGATTCTTAACATTTGTTAAGGTCAAGTCTTTGTTGAGAAATGGAGCGCGAGGATATCTCGGTATTGTCTTCTCTAGAAGTTAAGAATGAGAAGGATGTGAATACTATTCCCGTTGTCAACGATTTTCCTGGATGTTTTTCCCGAAGATGTACACAGGTTTACCGCTTTGAGCGGAGATCGAATTCTCAATTGATTTAGTCTGGGGAAGGTCCTATCTCAATTGCACCATATCGTATGTCGCCAGTAGAGTTGGAGGAGCTGAAAAAGCAATTGGTGGAACTGTTGGAGAAAGAATTTGTACGACCTAGCGTTTCCCCATGGGGTGCACCAGTACTTTTGGTCAAAAAGAAGGATGGAACATCACGACTTTGTGTGGACTATCGGCAGCTGAACAAGGTGACTATCAAGAATAAATATCCGCTTCCAAGAATCGACGATTTGATGGATCAATTGAGAGGAGCTGTGATATTTTCCAAGATTGATTTGCGATCAGGTTATCACCAGATTCGTGTGAAAGGGGAAGATGTGCCGAAGACTGCTTTTCGAACTCGTTATGGACATTATGAGTATCAGGTAATGCCATTCGGGGTGACGAATGCTCCTGCTATATTTATGGATTATATGAACAGAATATTTCGTCCATATCTAGACAGATTTGTCGTTGTCTTTATCGATGACATTCTGATCTATTCTCAATCGAAGGAAGAACATGCTGAACATCTGAGTGTTATTCTTCAGATTTTGAGGGAGAAACAGTTGTATGCGAAGTTGTCTAAGTGTGAGTTCTGGTTGGAAGAAGTTCAATTTCTTGGACACGTAATTTCTAAAGAAGGTATAGCGGTGGACCCATCGAAAGTGGAGACTGTTTTACAGTGGGAGAGACCTAAAACAGTAACAGAAGTTCGAAGTTTTGTTGGACTTGCTGGTTATTATCGGAGATTTATCGAAGGTTTTTCCAAGATTGCTGGACCACTTACACAACTTACGAGGAAAAGTCAAGTTTTCGAATGGACGGAAGAGCGTGAAGCTAGTTTTCAAGAGTTGAAGAAGAGGTTAACAACTGCGCCGGTGTTAATCCTACCAGATTCGACGAAATCTTTCGATGTGTATTGTGACGCTTCTTATCAAGGACTAGGATGCGTGTTGATGCAAAACCGGAATGTGGTGGCGTATGCTTCTCGACAATTGAAGGTTCATGAAAAGAATTATCCTACGCATGATTTAGAATTGGGCTGCGGTAGTTTTTGCTTTGAAGATATGGAGACATTTTCTCTATGGAGCAACGTTCAATATTTTCGGTGATCACAAGAGTTTAAAGTACTTGTACGACCAGAAGGAGGAGCTGAATATGAGGCAGCGAAGGTGGTTGGAATTTCTGAACGACTACGATTTTCAACTTTTGTACCATCCTGGTAAGGCGAATGTCGTGGCCGATGCTTTGAGCAGGAAAATTATTAGTGTTTCTGCTCTAATGATCAAAGAAAAGGAACTCATTGAACAGGTTTAGAGATGAGTGGTCGTTTGTTGAGTTAAAACCGGGGAAGATCTGTATTAGCATGGTTACTATCTCGAACGAGTTGATGGAAGACATAAGGGAAAAGCAAAATGCCGATAAATTTTTGCAAGGAATAAGGGAGCAAATGAAGCAAGGCGAGACACTAGAGTTCAAGGAAGGAACGATGGAATTACGAGATTTCGGGGTAGAATCGTATTCCTCGTAATCAGAGAGCGAGAAGATATATTGTGAAACATGCCCATACTAGTCTATTGAGTATGCATCCGGGTATAACAAGATGTATCAAGACTTGAAAAAGTTATTCGGTGGCATGGAATGAAGGGTGATGTTGTTAGATGCGTGTCAACTTGTCTAGTTTGTCAAAAGTCGAAAGTTGAACACCAAAGACCAGTGGGATGTTGCAACCATTATCGATTCCAGAATGGAAATGGGACAGCATTTCTATGGATTTCGTTATTGGTTTGCCAAAGACAAGGAGAGGTCATGACGCAATATGGGTTATAGTCGATAGACTTACGAAATCGGCTCATTTCTTACCGATCAATATCAAATATTCATTGGAAAGATTAACCCGAGTTATACATCGGTGAAATTGTCGGACTACATGGTGTACCGACAAGTATAATTTTGATCGTGATCCGAGGTTTACGTCAAGATTTTGACGAAGTCTGCAAGAAGCTATGGGAACTAAGTTACGGCGAGTTCGGCGTATCATCCATGGTGACGACGGTCGGGAAGAAAGAACTATACAATCTTTGGAGGATTTATTGCGTGCTTGTGTTTTGGAACAACGGGGAAGTTGGGATGAATTTTTATCTTTGATAGAATTCACCTACAACAATAGTTTTCACGCAAGCATCGGAATGGCACCTTATGAAGCATTGTATGGAAGATGATGTCGAACGCCGTTATCTTTGGTATCAAGATGGAGAAAGTATGATTGTTGGACCGGAGCTTGTACAACAAACTACGGATAAAGTCAAGATGATACAAGAGAAGATGAGGACGACGCAAAGCGGACAAAGAGTTACGCGGATAGCGAAGACGACCTCTTGAATTTGAGGAGGGTGAGCATGTGTTTCGAGAGTTACTCCTACGGCGGGTGTCGGAAGAGTAATTAAGTCTAAGAAGCTTACTCCTAAATTCATTGGACCATATCGGATTATCCGACGTATTGGCCTGTAGCATATCAGTTGCTTTGCCGCCGTTTCTATCCAATTTGCATGACGTGTTTCATGTGTCTCGATTACGGAAGTATATGCCGGATCAGACACATGTTATACGGTCGGATGACGTACAATTAAAGGAGAATTTAACTTACGAAACTTTACTGTCCGTCGGGATAGAGGACGAGAAAGGTAAAGCGACTTCGAGGAAGATGATCGAGTGGTGAAAGTTATATGGAATGAGTGACGGGTGAGGCTACCTGGGAGCTGGAAGATAAAATGAAGGATCAGTATCCTCATTTGTTCGGATGAACATCAAATTTCGAGGACGAAATTTTTATTTGTTGGGGAGTGTTGTAACGCCCCAATTTTTAGAAAATATTCTGAATGTACTGTTTTCTGTTTTTCATGCTTTTGTATGAATGACCGCTATGTCCCTATTTTTCTGTTCTCGATTTCTGTATGAAAACAATTACGATAATACAGGTTCAAATTTTATTTGATCGTTTTACGTAATTTGTTTCGAGACGATAAAATAAAAATTTTTCCGAACTCTTTTGTATTAATTTTTCTGAAAGATATCTGACTAAATAATACTTCTTTGGATATTTTATTTGAACGTTTTGGACGATTACCTACGTTGTGGGAAAAAACGGGAAATGACCATTACGTCCCGAACGTCTTGTTTTCTCTGTTTTTGTCTTTTTTTAATTGTTTTCTTCTTGATTTAATGCCGAAAAATACTTGTCGTGATTTTATATGAACTTTTTGTGTGATTTGCTCGAGCGGGAAAATAATATTTTAGGGCGGGAAAATCTTATTTGATTATTTAGAATTGGGGGATCTTACTTAACTTGATTCTGAATGAGTCTAAAAATAATCTTTTAATTTTTAGGATTTAAGCTTCCAAATAAAATAATTTTATATTATTATAATATTATTTTATTAGTCAAGTATGTTTTAGTGACAGATGGACCGAAAATATTTTGCGGGACCCACAATTAGCGAAACAGTTAGATCGGTAGCTTAATTAATCACCGTAGGCTGTAGAACTTTCGAAACAGTGACTCGGCTAGTGACTCAATGAGCATTTATTACGCAGTGTGACTAAGCCATGTGAGTCACCGGGAACCAACCAATGAGAATTAGGCTTGCTCACCAAGGCTTAATCTTAGCCTTTGATTCATCCATTGGCTTGGATGAAGCCAAGCAAGGTGCCCACCTTGCACCCCACTTGAAGTCCACGGCCAAGAGGCTTTTGGTGACCTAAAAATCACTTTGTCTTCATCACTTTTCTCTCTTCTCTCTCATCAAGAACCCTAGCCACCATTCTTGCCCATTTTCTCCACCATATTCGGCCAAGCTTGTTTCCTAACACTCCAACCATCCAAAAAATTTTTCTAACCAAGTTTCCTTAATCTAAACACCATTCTAAGAACCTTTGTAGTTGGGAGTTTCTTCAAATTCTTCCATCTAAGGCTTGGAAACCAACCTTGGAAGTTTTACCTAGAAGGTGAAATTTCATACTTTTCTTTTCTCTCTTCTTTTTCAAAGTTCTAAGCCATGATTCTTCCATGGTTTAGCTTCTTTTTCATGGTTAGTAACATGTAGGTTTTGTTTGAAAATTTTAGGTGTTTGGTGGAGTGAAAACCGTGACCTAAGGAGGTGAGAAAGCAAGTTTTTGTCTTCATTTAAGGTAAGAGGAAGACAATTCTTATCATCCCTTGATGGTGGTAAGAAGATGGAGTTATTTGTGATGTTGTAGAATCCATAAGGATTCGGTGGTCATGTGTTATTTATGTGTGTATTTGTTAATTTTTGTGGTTGCTAGTAGTTTATGTGGTAATTGTTATTAGCTTTCTTGTTTGATGATTGTAATAATTTTGCATGCTTATTAGCTTTTGAATGCATGTCTACAAGCTTTAATTTAGGTTGTATGTGTTAGAAAATATTTTGCATGTGTTAGAAATATTTTGCATATGTTAGAAATATAATGCATGTGTTAGAAATTGTATGATAAGTCATAGGATGTGAATAACATGTGTAAGTTTGCATGAGTGTTCCAAAGAACACAATCCAATAGCTCACGGCAATGACAAGTTTGGAGGACCAAAATGTTCTCTTGATTTTTCCTAAAGTGTAGCTAAATTAACCTAGGAGAATCAAGAAAGTTTCAAATTGATTTGATCAAGAAAAATGCATTTAGAAATCAAATGGTACAAACTTAGTATTTTGGGCCAACATGCCTAAAGGATTACATTGACCATTGTTAACTATTTTCTAAAATGATTTAATGAACTTAGACAATATAATACATTTGATATGATTTAAAAAGGTGAAAGATATTTTGGAAATCAAAGGCAAAAGTTTTATGAAATTTGGCCAACATGCCACTATAGGTAATAATGATTTTAAAAACTTGATTCCAAACCTTTTTCAATTAGAAAGAAACAATACAAGTTAAAGGGAAATTTTCTATGATGATTTTTTTTTGAAGAAACAAATTGAGTAGAATTAAGTTTAAAGGATTAAAATTAGTGATTTTATCATTAGGAAGGAAATACAGTAATATTAAGAAATTTTCTAACATATAGCTCACTTTTGGTTTTGAAGCATGTTAGAGATTTCAAAAAGAATTTAATGAAATGGTTAAAAATTAGGTAAACAGAAATTTTATGGAAAATTTAGAAAACCATTATTATAAGTTTCTAAACAAAATACTGTCAATTTTTAGTAAAAATGAACCTATAAGATAGTAACAATATCCTAATGACAATATGCGGTATGAAAAATTATTCACGTAGTTTAAATGTACTAAATATTATTTCTATCTGTTTAAATGGTAATTTTAAAGGCATTCGAATAAGAAAATGATTTAAAAATTCTACGCGATTGAGAAAATGTATTAAAAATGCTACGCGATTTTAAAAACAGAAAAATATTTTTACCCGATTTTTAAACGTTTGTAAAAACGACGAGATTTCAAAAACGCGATAAAATTTCTACGCGATTGACCGTTACTATTTATTTTTATTTGTCGGGAAAATGTGAACCCGTCTGAGCTTTTGAGGTTATTTATTTGTCGGGAAAATGTGAACCCGTCTGAGCTTTACGCCATTGAGGGTATATTTTTATCTTGAGGGCATTTCGTAATTTCATATATTTAGAATTATGTATTGTCTTTATGCCAATTTTTGGTGTTTTGGTTGACGAGGCGAATCACATCGTGTTGTCGATGCGATAAGTGTAGTGTTGTTTATTGTTCTAATAAACTTGGAGACTTTAGTGTACGGGATCCCACGTGTGAATGACGGTTGGTAGCTCCATTGGGCCGTGGTAAACCGATAGCACACTAATGTACTCGACATTCACTATATTTAATCGAGGTTTGTAAAGTTTAGTAGTACATTGCCTATAGTGCCACAACGAGAGACTGTGAACTATACTACGCCTGGATGGTGGATTCCCAGTGTCGTAGGCTATTGACGCAACGTGTGATCGCGTAATAGTTGGTTGGGCAGCCGTGGTTCTAATAGATTTTGCAAGTCATTCTCTCTGATATCTGTTTGGGTTTAGCTCCATGGAGTAGGGTTGTGTTTTGGTGTATTTGAGTATATCTTGGATATTATTCCATTTTTCTCTATTTATCTGTATCTGGTAATATCTTAGATGTTCTTACATTTTCTCTATTTATATTTATCTGATAATTTTTATGTTAGTTGTCTATTTCTTATCTTATCTTATCTGTGAGATTGATTTATCTGTGTGATTTTCTCTATTTGTGATCTGTCTATGATGTTCTGAAACCCTAGGATATTTAATATGTATTACTATTATAGCTTCTTCATATTGTATAAACTGTGTAATTGTTATTTGTCGTCTTCTTATTTGCCATGTTGCGATGATTTTATGTTGTCTTACCTCTTTATTGTATGTGTCTATTGTCTATTTATTTTATGCGGTAAAGAGTTTGAAGAGGAAGAAGAGGAACAACCTCTTGAGATCGTGTACCCTGAGGAAGAGGGAGATCAGCAGACCGACGATCAGTTTTACGAGCAAGAACCATCCGATCATCCATACCCTCTGGATTGATTGTGTGGGGGATGGCGACGCCTGCATTTTTGGGATTCATAGAGCTGGTATTCCATGGAGGTGATCTGGCTTGGCATTTGCGAGGAGATCGTGCTTTTGTTACCTATGCTGGACGTATGACCGTGATTCTACGTCATCAGTTTGACGGAGATCCAACTGCGACGACGACGCTTTTTCTGCATTTAGAGTTGCCCTTATCCATTAGGCGTTATTGGGGTCTTGAAAACCACGAGCCTAGTGAGATAAGCATCGTATCGACTAGCGCGATCCCGTTATCGCCGTGTGTCGAGACATCCGGGATATCTATCTCCCGATGATCATTTTCGGTCGAGAGTGATCCATCGGAGGATTAGATAATCATGATGTTTTTTTTTTTTTGGGCGTCGTCGTATGTACGTATATATATAACTCTTTTATTGCTTTCTTTCTTGTTCTTGTTTAAATAGTTGTAGTCTTAGTTGTAAATTATATGTACAGTTTATAACTTAACCATATGTATATTATTAGTGATGATGTTTTTTTTTTTTATTTCGTATTTTCCGCATTATCTTTTTATTACATATTTACATTTATCGGGAATTATTTTTACAACCCGTAATAATTTTAACAAATATTCCGCAACTTGGGTAGATTTTATTTCTATTTATTTTATTTTCTTTTATGTGTGACATCCTCCAAAGGGGTGTTACATATGTGAATTAATCTTGTATTTGAGATGATTGCTTAGGTTTTGTGAGATAACATCTTCGATTTTAAATTAACACCTTGCTCTTCTGCTTTTTCGTGTTTCTCTCTGAGAGGAAATGGTGCCATTGATATGATGTGAGTAGTGTTAAATAATAACTAACAGGTCATGTGTTTGAATGATTTTATTTTTTTGATATGTATGAGTTGTTGAGATGTTATTTTCTATGTCTCTCTTTTGTAGGACAATGTTGGTACTGCATATGGGGATGGCGATATTTGATGTTCGGAAGAGAACTTGATGAAGATAATTTTTTCATACATTGTGAATATATATATATATATATATATATATATATATATATATATATATATATATATATATATATATATATATATTGATTAAGAATTTTCGATTATATAAATAATGGAGAGTATTTTGGATTATTTGATTAATACTTTCGTCAATGTGTTATTGTGGATATTTTGGTTAATACTTTGAACAATGTGTTGTGTATTATTAGTTTATATTATTGATTGAAATTATACTACATATAAATTTATTTGTGTATATTCTAAAATTAAAATTCTATAAAAATAATATATTTGATTAGCAAATGTTACTTTTTACAAATGATAAAAACAGTAGTCATATTAAAAAAAAAACAATAACATAAGGGAATGCTTATAAAGTGATCCCTTAGGTAAAATGACATAAGGGCAAGCGTGACATAAGGGAACGCTTTGAAAGCGTACCCATAGAGTGTGACATAAAAGAACGTTTCGAAAGCATACCCATAGGGTTTGACATAAGATAACGCTTTTCCAGCGTACCCATAGAATGTGACATAAGGGAATGCTTTGAAAGCGTACCCATAGGGTTAGACATAAGGCAATGCTTTTCCAGTGTATTCATAACGTTTGACATAAGGGAACGCTTTGAAAGCGTACCCATAGAGTTAGACATAAGGCAACGCTTTATAAGCGTACCCGTAGAGTGAAGAAGAAAAGCGTAGCCTTTGACTATGAAAAAGCGTAGCCTCACACTTGAATAAGCCACCCCTCTAAAAACGTTGTCTTAGGGCCAAAAAGTGTAGCCTTCCTCAAAGGCCACCCCTCTAAAAACGTTGTCTTAGGGCCAAAAAGTGTAGCCTTCCTCAAAGGCTACACTTAAGTGTATTTTAGAATACACTTTTGAAGGGTTGCCATAAGCCAATTTTGTTGTAGTGTTGAGAACAAGATTTAGAGTTGATTGATCATTTGTGTTTCAAAGAGATTCTTGAACTAGATCATTGCCCTTTCGATGAAAGCATTGTGGCGATTGATTGCCTCTTGGGCAGATTAGAACTGAGCAAATGTAGTATTGGCTCATTCTTCTATAGAGAGCAATTCTTAGCTTAAAGAATCATCCATGATGAAAACCATGACTGGAATAAGTGAGGACAATTGATACTATGTGTCGGTGCTGGCAAATGCCTCGTCGAGGCCCTTAGAATGGAACAATCTCATTTCTTCTAAGAGTGAAAATGATCGACAAGGACTAGGTTCTGGAGATGGCGAACTCCTAGGTTTCTTGGATAGTTCAGTGAGAAGGTCAAGATTATCAACCCAGGTTCCACGTTTATTGAGTGCTTCGATTCACATTCACTGAATACTAGTTCTTCATGCAAGGATTCATTTTTGAATTCTTCAGACCTTTTAGACTCATGAGACTGGCGAGAAGGTTGGTCTTTAGAAGGAAGTCTAGAGCCCTCGCTAATGAAAAGCTCATACAAAGTATGTTGTATGGCTTGAGTGCTTAATTCCTTATAGGAGAAAGAGGCATTGGAAACTTGTGTCGAGGGAATGTGTTCTTTTTCAGCCAAAGGTGTTGGTGACACTGAGCTTTGCAAAAGAATTTTATTGACTAAAGATAAGTCATCCTCCTTATTAGGTGTTGCTAATCGAGGCAGCATTTCTAGTCACTTCTGTGTTGTAGTGTAAGATAAAAGACAGTTACATAAGTTCACGCATGTAACTAAATGGTAAAAGGAGGCTAGGATGTGAAGAACCATACTTTTATTTTACGAGGTCTTGGGTCAGAAGAACTAGACGTAGTAATTGTTACTCAAGGTGAGGAACTGATGAACCCATCACACTAACACCAACTGCAATATGTTAACAAAAGCAAGGGGCGGAGAGAGTGTGATTGAAAATACGAATGTAATTCATGTAAGAAGCAATAGTGAAACCTTGAACGCAAGGGTAGCAGTTTCGGCTAAAAAACTCTAAGGACTAGTTTTGCTAGCAAAAGGTGCATTTGGCAATTTTACTAGTTTGAAAGGCTTCAAATAGTCAAAGAAATCAGCTGAAAGGTTTACCTAATAAGATTTTTACCAAATCTTTTGATACAACGATTAAAGAAGCAATGTCACTTTTCAGTAAAGACAAGGAATGCTCACCTTATAGTATCATCTATGAGTTTGGGACTCCAAGTGTACTTAAAAAGCGCTCAAAAGCAAAAAAATTCCTTACACTAAAGTTCAACGCCCATAACGATGCTTGGGGGTTCCTTTAAAGTTCATATGAGCAGACATAGAGACTTCTAGTGCGTGTGCATTAGAAAAGTTGAAAGAAATACCTGGGTAACTAGTAGTAGAGAGGGGAATTCTTTGTAAGGCAAATCATAAATGAATTCATTTATTTTAGCCTGATGAGTAGAGTTTTTGGGAACACGTGGTAACTAAACAGATATTGGTTGGACAGTACTGGTAGTTTTGAGCAAGACTATTCGTTACTGAAGTTGGTCAAGCTCAACGAAATCTATTGAGGAAGATGAAGATGAGGACATCGCAAACCCTAGGTTTCAATTTAAACTTCAAAAGTGATACAATCAAGTAGGGAGAAAAAGATGAAGCTGATAAAAATGACATTGTCCAACATATGCGAGCTACATGTAAAGGTCAATTCGAATGGGCGTTTAATTTTAGGAAGCCCGGGTAAATTCAATTTAGCCCATTACTAAAGTGTGCTAGGTCTTAACTTATTTTAAGTTGAGTACACTTTAATGAAAGGACCAACAAATTGAACATGGGATGACTCAGTCGAATATATGGTTAGACCAAAAAGGTAAAATTGTTAGAATTTTATGGCATTATATTGCTATCAAACATACTACAAGTGACAAGTTGACAAATTGTGAGAAATAATGTAAAATGACAACCTATACAATGGAAGCTATTAGGGGTGTTAAAACGGGCTGAGCTAGCCCATTCGGGATCGGACTATTTTCTGGCCGGCCCATTCGGGTCATGTAAGTTTCGGGGTGACATTTTGTTAGTCCAGCTCAACCCATTTAACTTTATGTAGTGTTAAAAGAGCGAGCTGGTCCGACCCATTCGAACTCAACCCATTCGGGTTCAGCCCATTCGGACCATGTAATGTTCGGGCTGACATTTTGCTAGCCCAATTCGGGCCGGCCGATCAGGCTTGACCCATTTTGACACTCTTAGAAGCTATGACCTAACTCTATATGGGAGTCGAGATTGCAATAAGTCTTGTCAGAGTTAGAAAAATTGAATCCATCCAGTTTGGCTTGCCAGGAAGAGAATGGGAGGGCTAGGCATTCAACCATATGTTTAAGTGGAATTTTAGTTTAGAGACTTAATAAAAATTTCAACAAACAAATAAATATATCGAAACGAATGTGAATTCAAAGTTATGTGGCAATCTCGACGTGAAAATGGTTTTAACAGTAAACAAAAAGGGATTTAAGAGATTTGAAATAAATAAGCAAAAAATGCAGAAAGGAAACTTTGAAAAGATTAAAGAAATGTAAAGAAACTTAGCAGGAACTTTAAGAATGCAGAAAATTAACTGAAAGCGTGTAAATGGTTGTAAGATTAAAGTGCATAATTTAAATGGAAAGTAGTAAAGAAAAACAGGTAAAAGTGCGAAGAAATGTAAAGGAAATTGAGAGGACGAGACTGAAAAGTAAAGAACTTCAAAAGAACATTGCATTAATTTTAAATGACGTGAAATGGAAAAGGGAAGGCATACTTGGATAAAAATCCTTTAATCTGCTCAAGTTGAGATATTAGGATTATGTATCGACAAAATAACCTCCTATTTACATCGTGACTACTGATATTTATAGACAAAATTAAAAATAACTGACACCCTAAAAGATCAACAAGTTTGAGCAATTTTTTCCATCAGCAAGTATCCACTTTCCGATAGAACCAACACTTAACTACTTTTGACTAATTTTCGTCGACTCAATGTAATCTTTCTGTCGAATAATTCTTCTTACTAATATCAATACCTTATAGTCACACTAAAATTTTCCTCTTATTCAATGCTACTATCGCTTTCTCCGTTTAGCATTTCTGTAGACTCAATACTTTGAAAAATTTCTTCAAAATCATCATCCAACCGACGAATTGCCAAATCTTTATTTTTACTCCCAACAGATGCCCCCCAAAAATTTTCTTTCGATGCCGACAGAAGAAAGAAAAATTTTTAATCAAAAATCCTTTCAATATATATATATATATATATTCAAATCCAATCAGAACCTTTCAACAAGATGCACAAACACCATAATCAATCTTATCATAGTAAATAATAAATAGTCGTTCCTAATAAATAGAGCTCATAATTACCCCTATTTTCTCGTGAAAAAATAACTTTTCAAATTCACACGATTTTTCACCCCTTTATCACTATTTACCGTCTTCAACCTCTCTCTCTCTTTACTGTTCATCACCTTCAACCTTACCTTCACCCGTTTTCTCTACAAACTCTTGCCTTCTCCAATGGCTTCCAGCTCTCAAACTCCCAATGTGCCAACAACAGATTTGGGTAACCAAGCGGTCGTTCAAGACCCAGTTCTACAAAAGTCTGAACTTTGGCATTTTTCGAAGGTAATACTCCCCATTAACGACTCTCCATTTTCCTTGGATCCTTCGGCTGCTTTCTTGGGCTCAGTTCTGTCCAAGGAATCTATTACTGATGAAATAAATTCCTTCTTCCCTGTAAAAATCCCCAAGAAGCTATCTTGGCTTCCCTTCCTTCCATTCCTATCGGCTACTTTGGAAAATCTAAAAGGCTGTTTAGGACTCCTCCTACCCATATTAATGGGTATCTTGAATGAATTGAAGAATGTCTTCACCTATTCTTTCGAGCACTTAATTTCTTACTAACCTCTTCAAGAAAGAATGATGGTAATCGTAACTGAGCTTGAGCCTCTTGCTCAGCAATTACCAATAACCAATCGAGCTCTTTCCACGACTGTCAAAGATTTTCTTCAAAGCTTAACGGCAAAAATGTCAGTCATTCGTCGAGTCATTCCTGCTTACACACAAGAGATTCAAGAGAAGTCCAAAATTTTGAAGCAGTTGACCGACGCAAAAAATGAAAGTGTCACTTTGAAGGAAAATCTAATAAAAGGAAAAGCCAAAAAGGCAGAGCTCGACAAGGAGATTGAAGACTTAGAGAAGAAACTTGAGGCTGCTCGTCGTCGCAACCAAAAACTTCAAACAACATTACAACAATGGATCGCCAGACAACAGAGTATTGCCAATAATACCAAATAATGGGCTGTCGAAACCAAAACTGTATTGGCAAAAATAAATTCCCTTGAAGCGGAATATCAAACTGCCTGCTCTGACAAGCAATCTTTAGAAGATTCCTGGGGGGTTCTTCAAAAATTCTAAGTATTGGCCCCTTTTTTTTATATACTGTCGATCTATCAATCCGACAGAATTTGTATGGCCTTCTAGGCCAACACTTAATAAACATTCCTTTTGATCAATTTCCAATACTTTTTTTTGTCATTATTATTGCCCCATAATTCTATACATTTTAAATGCTCTTTTTTTCTGTTTCTTTTCAATGCATCTCATAACTATGCATCATAATTAATTTAATTAATTATAATCAAAGTTACAAAACATTAGTTAATGACCTATTCTGCAAAAATCCCCTATAAATTGTGTCCTCCGAGACACCAGGATTCAAAAAAGTATAATCCAACCCTTTCCTTCTTTCTTTCCAACAAAATTTACCATGTCATCAGATAAATTCCTCTTCTCTTAATGGGAAAAATGGAAGAAAGTTTTTGTATTAATGGTCACGCTTATTTTGAGCTTCAGTAAGAATCGTAATATTCCTGATGAGCTTCAGTAATCATCGTAATAACCCAATGTTTTTAAAACATGGTTATTATGATGAGAATGACTCATCAGGGAGTAGACGACCATCCAACCTTTCGTCCAAGACAAGTTAACGGTCATCTACTTCTTCTTCTTCCTCGGCTCCTACGAGCTCAAACGGGACACATGCTCAGTTGGGGAGAAGCTTCTGGTTTATTTAGAATAGGTTTATTTGTCTCTGTAATATTCTGACAACTTAAACAAGTTGTAATATCAGTATGTAACTTGTAATTGTTGAATATATGAATGAAATTTTCATTTTTACTCATTGTCAATCTTTACTTCACACATTGTCAGTTTATATGGCTTTAAGTATTTGCCATTAATTGACTTAATCCTTAAATCAGAATTAACTTCAACAAGTGCATAAGCATTCCTAGAAAATACTTGAGTAATTTTAAATGGTCCTTCCCATTTTGGAGACCATTTTCCATATTCTCGACACCTCTTATCCATGGGCAGAATAACTTTCAAAAACCAAGTCATCAATCTTAAAGGATTTATACTTAACTCGATTGTCGTAAAACTTCGCAATTCTTTCTTTCTGTCGAATCAAGTTTTCTAAAGCTACTAATCTTTCATCACTTAATTCGTTTAATTCATCAAACATCAAGTCCCAATAATGTTTAATTGGTAACTCGTCTTGTTTCTGAATCTGAATTAATTGAATATTAATCTCAACTGGTAACACTGCATCATGATCATAAACTAACTTATATGGTGAAGTGCCCGTCGATTCTCTTGGTGAATTTCTATATGTCCATAAAATTTGATTAAGGGTATTATGCCAATTTCTAGGTTGTCGACCAATATGCTTTTTAATCAGACTTATGATTATTTTCTTCATGGCCTCTACCTAACCATTTGCCTGAGCATAATATGGCGTCGATGTAAGCATTTTAATTTTCCTTGAACTGGCATATTCGACAACTTTCTTTCCAATGAATACTGATCCTTGGTCGGTTGTTAAAGTTTGTGGTATTCTAAACCGATAAACTATATTATCTTCAATAAAGTCAATCACATCCTGCTGAGTTACATCTTTCGAGGCTACTGCCTCAACCCATTTGGTGAAGTAATCAACTCCTACTATAATATATTTGTGTCCCTTCGACGAGACAGGATGAATTTGTCCAATTAAATCCAAAGTCCACCCTATGAAAGGCCAAGGTTTAACTATAGCATGTAACTCACTAGCAGGAACATTTTGTATAAGGTCATGTCTCTGATACTCTTCACAAGACTTAACGAACATTATACAATCCCTAACTAGTGTTGGCCAATAGTACCTTTGACATCGAAGGACCCATTTCATCTTTTCACCTGCCTGATGAGTTCCACAAATTCCTTCGTGGACTTCTGCCAATGCAATATAAGCCTCTGCTTCACTCAGGCAAACTTCTAAATTTTCATCGACAGACTTTCTATACAAGGCTCCCCCTAATACCACAAACTTCATTGCTCTATACCTGAGCTTTCTATTCATATCTTGACTTGGATTTTTCAAATAACTCAGTATTGGTTATCTCCAGTCATTAATCGTCGAAATATCATTTTGTAGTATATCTCTTTCCTCTAATTGATATAAAAGTTCCCTTATTTCCATTAGATTTGTAAGAACCTTGGATGAAAGTCTATACCCAGAGGCTACTTGTGCCAATTCATTTGCCTCTTCATTTAAATCTCTGGAAATGTGTTCGACAATTACTTCGTCGAATTGTTTCATTAACTTACTTGCCACAATATAATATTTCATTAGATTTTGACTAACATATTTATATTCTTGGGCAAGCTGTTTGATGACCAACTGTGAATCACCAAATATATGTATATTATGTGCTTTCATTTCTACTAATATTTCTAATCCGACAATTAAGGCTTAATATACAGCCTCATTGTTGGAACAGGTATACTTAAGTTTAAACATGAACTTAGTTGGAGTATCTTGAGGAGAAACAATTAAGATCCCCACTCCAATCCCATTCTGATGCCTTGAACCATCGAAATATAAATGCCACGGCTTTAAACCGATAACATTTATATTATCTACATCCAAACAAGGATGGTCGGCCAAGAAGTCAGCAATTGCTTGGCCTTTTACTGCTCTCATTGGTACATATTGTAAAGAAAATTCTGACAAAGCAATAGTCCATTTTTCAATACAACCATTTAACACTGGTTTTGATAACATATATTTTATTATATCGATTTTTTACATAACCATTACATTACAAGGCATCATGTAATATTTAAGTTTAGTACATGAGAAGTACAATGCTAAACAAAGTTTCTCTATTGCACTATATCTTCTCTCAACATCATTTAAAACCCGACTAAGATAATACACGACTCTTTCGACGCCATTTACATCTTGAGCCAGCATACTTCCTATGGTTTCTTCTTATGCCGATATATATAATTTTACCGGTCGATGGGGCACTGGAGGCATCATGACCGGTGGTTTTGTCAAATACTGCTTTATCTGGTCGAAGGCTTCTTGGTGGCAAGGTTCCCACACAATCTTGTTCAACCTTCAACTTGATCAATGGAGCAAAAACTCTGGTTCTTCCTGACAAGTTGGATATAAATCTTCTTAGGAAGTTAACTTTTTCTAAAAAAGATTGCAATTCTTTTTTGTTTGTCGGTGGTGTGGCCTCCAAAACTACTTTGGCTTTATTCATGTCCACTTCTATACCTTTTTTATGAACTAAAAAACTCAAGAATTTAGCAGCCAACACTCCAAAACTGCATTTTTCTGGATTCATCTTAAGGCTGTGCTTCGTCATCCTGTTGAATGCCTGCCTCAAGTTTGTCAAATAGCTTTCCCTCGTTTCCGACTTGACAATGACGTCGTCGATGTAAACTTCTATAAATTTCCCAATGACATCATGGAAAATTGTATTCATTGCTCTCTGATAGGTGGCTCCTGCATTCTTTAAACCGAAAGGCATGACTACCCATTCAAATGTCCCAATGGCTCCTGAACATCTGAAGACAGTTTTCGACACGTCCTCTTCGGCTATAAAAATTTGATTATAACCTGCATGGCCATCCATAAAACTTAATAATTCATGTCCAGATGCAGCGTCAACTAACATGTCCACAATTGGCATAAGATACTCATCTTTAGGTGTGGCAGTGTTCAAATTTCTAAAATCTACACATATTCTCAACTTGCCATTTTTCTTAACTACAGGAACAATATTAGAAAGCCATCCGACATACCTGGTTGTTCTGATGAATTTTGCTTTGAGCAATCTTTCGACCTCTTCTTTTATCTTTAAGATCACCTCAGGTACAAATCTCCTGTTGGCTTGTCTGACAGGTCTGCATCCTTCTTTCAGAAGCAATCTGTGCTCAACGAGATCTCTACTCAATCTAGGCATTTCGTCATAATCCCAAGCAAAACAATCTTTATATTCCATAATTAACCCGACAAGCTTTTCTTTGAAATCCTTTGGTAGAAATGAACTCACAAAAATAGGCCTCCTATCTGCTTCAGTGTCCAAGTTTATTTCTTCCAAAGGATCTTCCATTTCCACATTTTGCTTTTCATCAAGCCCTTTTTTCAAATCCTAAAGGACTATCATCAATTACACAATCTGACAGCATGCTTTCAGCAGTGAATACTGCTTTATCGGCTAAATAAGCCGACAATTTTTCTGAGTAATCTTTAATACTCATAACTAGTGCTTGGCCGATCTTCCTCTGCCTTCTTCACCAGTCGTATACCAAACTGATCCCTCAAGCAAACTTCAAGTGCATCTTTGTTAATTACTCCACCACTTGCTGTTACTGGTTTAACATTTGGAGCATATATTCTGAAGTCGACATGAAGCTGCTGGAGATAGCAAGGACTGTCATCTGCTTCTATTACTTCAACTTGGTCATTTTCATTCCAAAGAATGAGCTTCTGATGAACCGTTGATGGTATTGCTCCGACGGCATGATTCCAATCTCTCCCTAGCAAAAGATTGTAACTTAACTTCGTCGGAATTACCACAAATATTGTCGGTCTTGCAACAGATCTGACTTGTACTTTCAACATCATCACTCCGTCCGAAGGGGAGGTTTTACCACTGAAATATATGACTATCATGTTTGTCAACATCAAATCTGACTCATCTTTCCCAAGTTTTTTGAGCATGGCCCTTGGGATTAAATTGATTGCTGCCCCCCCGTCGATCAAAACTCTATTGGTGGGTTTTCCTTCTAATAGAGCCTTGATGTGTAATGGTCGTAAATGAGCCTTCTGATCTTCTGTCGATTTTTCAAGCTGAGCTGTATTGTCAAAGACTGTGATCATATTGTCCTGGAAAAGAAGCCAATGATCATCTAGGTCATCAAAATCTTCTTCATTCTCCCCAGTGTACTCAATTTCGTGATACCCTTCAAAATCTGCAGGTAACACCGAAACTAAATTAACACTCATTGACTTCAAGAATTCCTCCTCGTCGGACAGCTCTTCATCACTTAAATGCCTTCCAATCCTGAAATAATCTTCCGACGGCAAGTTACTATCCATAGCCGTCAAGATATCATCCAGATTATCATCCAAGTTGATGTCCATGTCGAATTGCTCCTCATCACCAAGGCCTAAAAGATCTTCTGGATCATTTAAGGCCTCAATAACTTCATCAGTCATTGAGTCCATGTTTTGGCAATCAGGCTTTGCCAATCTTTCTCTTTCTTTACTTACGTCGAGCACTTTCTTCTTCCACTCAACATCTTGATCAGGGTCTTCTAAAATTCTCCTGATTTCTTCTTTCGACCAATCTTTAATATTACTATTTCCAATTCCAGAGTCCTTAATCTACTCTCTTCCTATTGTCGGTTTTGCAACATTCGAGCTGACCAACTCCTTATCTTTTTCGACTGGTAAACTGTTCTTTCTTGCCTCTTTTTCTGCTGCTATTAATCCAATTGGCCATTTCCTCTTTGTTTTATTTGGAATTGGCCTTCGAATCTGCTTACCCTTTCTTATTTCTTCTAACCTTTCTTGTCAGGATTTATCATCAGTATCAAGCCGTCTAACTGCATTTGTTGTCGGCTCCCCTAGAAATGATCCCTTAGTAACAACACTTTTTATCTTTCTACCATCTTTATCCTGATTAAGCACTGGTTTCTTTTCGACCACCAAACAATCTGTTTCTACGGGCTGCTCCTTGATCACTAATCCTTCAGCCATATCTCTTCTCTTTTGTGCTTGTCTTAATCTCTGTAATCTCCTTTTCTTACTCTTCGACATTGGAAGAACCTTTGATGGCCCTGCTTCATCTTGGCCAATCGAGGTTTTTCCTAGATTGATCCTTCCATTCTTGTAGTCTTCATTCCAAAAAGGTTGATCTTTTTGAAAGTTACTCCTCCTGGCAGACACATTCAGTCGAAAATACGTATGTCCAACCATTACAGAATTCTTCATCCACCTATCCACGGCAACATTAGCAGGTGGCACCCTAGTCTTAACTGGTTCGACATAAGCTCTGTTCCCCACAAACTCCTGTGGTTCGACTAACCAACTATTTATGTTAGGCCTAGGCATGTAGACTGGCTTTGGCCTTGAAGCATGAAAAGTCTTCTGTGGTCTCTAAGTTTTTCTGTCAAGAACTTTTTTATTACCCTGCTGGATACTTGGTTGTTCTTCAGCAGCTTTCTTCGCAGCAAGCTCATTGTATACTGCGTTACATCTTGGGCACAACCTTACCTTGCCCTCTTCTTTCTTTCTTTCAAGAAATGCCTCGAAAGACTCACCTGGCTTGGGATATATGTCAGTTGCATCCTTTGCATCCACGTTGAATTCTTGCAACTTCTTTATATTGAGCATCCCAACATTTAAAGGAACTTGCTGATCAACACAAGATACTTCAGCCTGAAACGGATCTGTGTCAACTTTCATATCCGCTTTAAGCTTAAAGATACTTCAAACGCCCATCTATTATCGCTTTTTGAATTATGTCTCTGAAACGAACACATTCATTAGTAACATGACCGAAACTATTATGAAACTTACAGTATTTTCGGTCTTTAATTTCATCAAACTTTAGTAACCTATGACCTTCCAATAGTTTAATATGTTTGTCTTTTAATAACAAATCAAAAATCTTGTCGGCTTTGGTTACGTCGAATGTATATGTTTTCCTATTAACGTAACCTATTTTCTCCTTATTTCTAGTAGGCTGTAAGGCCTGGCAAACATAAGGAGGACAGTTCTGGAGTTCAGCGATGTTAACTTCAAACTCATCATCGCTGCCTTCAAACTCATTGTCAGATTCACTTAATCCGACAAATGCCACCTTTTCTTTTTTTAAGAAATCTTTTCTATTTTTGAATCTTTTTAACTTTTAGTTGTTCAATTTGCCTAACTTTTTCACCTGGTTGGGCAAGATCAACTAAATGTTGATTCACTAATTTTTTTCCTTATATAATAATCTAAACCACCTGCAGCTATCTTTACTATTTCGACCTTTGGTATAGGAGTAAAACATCTACTCCTCATTTGTCGAAACCTAGCAAGATAGTCATCCACAGTTTCATTATACATCCTTTTGATGTTGAAAAGATCCGTAAGTCCCACTTTCAAATCTCCTCTAAAAAATTAATCATGAAAGCTTCTTTCCAATTGAGCTCAGGAGTGGACTGAATTTGGTCTCAATGTCGAAAACCAGGAAAAAACATTTTTTGTGAGGGAACTTGGGAAGAATCTCATTTTAAGGCCTTCAACAGTGGCCAACTCCCCCATCTCTATTGTAAACCGTGCAATATGTTCGACGGTCGATTCCCCACTTTCTCCTGCAAACTTGGAAAGTTTTGGAATCTTAACTCCTCTAGGCAACTCTGCCTGTTGGACCCACTCAGGAAATGCTGATACAAAATATGGCTGGTTGGCATAGCCAACGTTAAAACCAAATCTATTCAGCACTTGTTCCACTACTTGGTTTACATTTTGTTCAACCACTTGGTGCCCCCCAAGATTTTGTCGAAGCAATCTCATGGCTATATCATTTCTAGCCATTTGATCTTCATTTCCTCGACGGAGCACATGGACATTTCCATATTCCAAACGTGGCTGATCATTTTGGCCTGATTGATCTAAGTTTTGTTGATTTTACCTCACATTTGCCTGAGGTGCAACCATTTCTCTATTTACCCCAGGCTGGGCTCCCTGAATATTATCATTGGCCAAATCACCTATTCTGAAGACTTGGTTTAACCTTTCCATTTACTGAGCCAATGCATTGCAAATATTATTTGTATTTTCCACGATTGGTGTAATCACAGCACCCATTTGTTGGGTGAACATATGGACCATGTCATGGTTGCTTTCATCCATTTGTTGTCGAAAAGTGGCCAAAGAATTCATAGTTGGCTCTGTTATACTTTGGGGATTATCTCTCGACATATTTGGAAAAACTGGTCCCAAATTCAATCTCTCTTGTCGAAAGAGAGTTGGATTACTTGTACCTGCAACCCCTACTCTTTGGCTACCAAAACTTGCCAAGGCCAAACTTATCTGTGGTTGGCCGTGTAAAGCTACTGATTGGCTAACAATATTGGCTAAAGTGGAGCCAAGTCCCGTTTGTGCCATCACAGGAGGCACATAATTTGGTGGCAACCCATATTGGGGCATAAACCTCGAATTTGAATTTATTATGTTTTGGTTACTTGGTTGACTCAACGATAGCTGAGTCATTCCAGGCAATACTTATTCTACTACTGGATTACTCCGGAGAGCACCAGTTGCTATAAAATCCTCCACCAAACCAGTACTAACGACAGTTGAGGGTGGCACAGTAACGGCTGTCGAAGGTATATCCGACACCTGACTACTTACATTACTCATGGTTTACATATTTTGAGAAAAGTAGATAAATCTCCTACTTCTTAAATGCATAAAACCATTTTCTATGACACTACGAGTTACTCTAAACTTGTCCCACCGGGCATGCCAATTTGTTTAAGTAGAATTTTGGTTTAGAGACTTAATAAAAATTCCAACAAACAAATAAATATATCGAAACGAATGTGAGTTCAAAGTTATATGGTAATCTCGATGTGAAAATGGTTTTAACAGTAAACAAAAAGGGATTTAAGAGATTTGAAATAAATAAGCAGAAAATGCAGAAAGAAAACTTTAAAAAAAAATAAAAAAATGTAAAGAAACTTAGCAGGAACTTTAAGAATGCGAAAAATTAACGAAAGCATGTAAATGGTTGTAAGATTAAAGTGCAGAATTTAAATGGAAAGTAGTAAAGAAAAACAGGTAAAAGTGCGAAGAAATATAAAAGAAATTGAGAGGACGAGACTGAAAAGTAAAGAACTTCAAAAGAACATTGCATTAATTTTAAATGACGTGAAATGGAAAAGGGAAGGCATACTTAGATAAAAATCCTTTAATCTGCTCGAGTTGAGATATTAAGATTATGTATCAGCAAATAACCTCCCAATTTACATCGTGACCACTGATATTTATAGACAAAATTAAAAATAACTGACACCCTAAAAGATCAACACGTTTGAGCGATTTTTTCCATCAGCAAGTATCCACTTTCCGACATAACCAACACTTAACTGCTTTTGACCAATTTTCATCGACTCAATGTAATCTTTCTGTCGAATAATTCTTCTTACTAACATCAATACCTTATAGTCACACTAGAATTTTCCTTTTATTCACTGCTACTGTCGATTTCTCCGTTTAGCATTTCTGTCGGCTCAATACTTTGAAATTTTTTTTCAAAACCATCATCCAACTGACGAATTGCCAAATCTTTATTTTTACTCCCAACACCATCCACTCAAAGGATTGGGGAACTTGATAGTAGACCATCTTTTGAATGCAGTAAAACCCACCAAGCCCGGTTTGGAGGAGCCTTGAGATCAAATGGAAAGATACTTAGATTTGTCCATTCCTTTACATATGCGTGAAAAGCAGGGCTCCTAATCCACACTAATAAGGACTACTTAATTAGGGACATGGCAAAATGAGGATCCTTTAGAGGTTCATGATGGCCATAGTTTATGTATGCATGAAAAAAAGGGTTCCTAAAGGTTAAAATAAGCTTAGGAGAATAGTTATGTTTGTCATGCAAAAGTCTTGGGAAAACAAAAATCCTTGTAGTTTCCATGTATAGGAAAGTTTGGATTGAGCCTATTTATAGTGCAAGATTTAAAGGTGCTATTGGTAGAAGAAGAATGCACATTAATATCCACATAGGAAATGCACCCATTTGGACGGCACCTTGAAATAAATCCATTCATTTGTAAATAAGTGTTACCTTCTCTTTGAATCAATCAAAGGTAACACTTAAGGGGCATATTTTGGGGTGGAATTCATATTTCAGTTAACCCAAGGACAATAAGGAAAATCAGTGGGCTATGAAATGGCATCGCGTGGGAGAAACAAGTGCAAAGCATGAGGATGGTCACTGTAGTGGGCAGTTAATCGAGGTATCTAAGTGGCCAAAGGCACTCAAGGTGGTTACCGAATATGGCTTACAACTGTTGAAGTTGATACTCAAAGCATGCTTTCAAGAATTCAAACGGAGGCGCGAAAGAATGTAACTGTCAACGTATTATAAATAGGCAATTTTGAGGCTTGTATAAGGGCTTGACACTCGACACTCTTCAAACACATAAAACAAGAATAGAGTCACTTAAGCACATTTATATTTTCAGCATTTTCATTTATAGTTTTAGTTTTTTTTCACTTTTGCAATTATGTAAGTTGTACTCTTATGCTTTACTTTTAATACAAATTCTGTTTATTGCATATTGTTGATTTGCTTGCTGATTGCATGTTGTATATTGACACTTGCACTTGTACACTTAGACACTGTGTGAAAATAGAGAGTTCATAAAAGAGATTAGTTCCCTTCCTTGAATTGAGATTATGGAGTTACCCTATCGATGTGATTAACTAATTTGACAGAAATAAATATAGACTCAGATTCATGATGAACCCTATACGTGGCATTATGTTCTTCATTAGATTTATAATATACATATATTTATGATTTTAAATGGTAGATATGTTGCCACGAATAAAATTCACTATGACACTATGAACCCGAGTCTAAATTAACATTACTCGTTAAAAACAATGATGACATCTCATATATATAACGTATCTGGTGAGATGAGTGTTTATTGTACAAGTGATGAAAGTAAATCTTGACTATTGAATCTTACATAAATGGTCAAGATAGAACATAAACGCATGTAATGTTTTTAAGTAGTCATATGACATTTAAGTAATTTTTAATTTTAACAATTAATGTATGATTGTATAGTCAAAATTTATTTTTTTATCATCTCATAATAAAAACTCCTCTCACTATTTCTGTCAAATTAGTTAATCGCATCGATAGGTTTCATATATGTAACATAACTAAGGATGAGTTTGGAAGGAAATATAACATTATCATTACCCATTTTTTTTTACATAGTTTTTACACTTTTTTTTTTAAGACATAGGACTCATCATGTGAACTTGACAGGAATTTCTTAGTAGGATTTGTGGATGGCCTCCTAATAAGACTCAAGGGAAGGGGTGAGGGACAAGGGAAGAGGAGTGGAATGAAAAACATTTGCGAGAATTGAATTATTATCTCTAACTTTTACCAACTGAATTATTAATATAGAAGTTTTTTACACTATTTCAATTCAATACAAGGATGAATTCAGTTTTTTAAATAAAAAAAAATCTCAAATATATAATATAGATAATTACATAGAGAATTTAATGTAGAAAGTTATCTAAATG
The DNA here is from genome assembly GCA_029884605.1 of Ormosia emarginata. Lineage (NCBI taxonomy): Eukaryota > Viridiplantae > Streptophyta > Magnoliopsida > Fabales > Fabaceae > Ormosia > Ormosia emarginata. The sequence continues at coordinate 17,528,481 of JAQQTP010000068.1, read as the reverse complement.
ATTGAAAAAAAAAAAAATAGACATGCAAGAACTATTTAAATTCTTTTTTTGTGATCACCTAGGCATGCAGCTGGCTACTACATTTAGCATACATGTAATTGTTATCAAAGCCACAAGGCCTGACCCCATCTCAAGTCCCAACTCTCAACCGTCAAGGTATCAATCATTGCCCACTCGAATGGAAAGCGACTAAAGCCACCCAGCCTCTTCAAAGCCTCCCATGTCTAGGTCGTATCAAGTTTTACTACAAGCGGCATGTCCTTCTATTTTAATGATAAATAATTCAATTATAAAAAAAAAGTTCAATAAAAAATTGTTTTACAAAATATTTTGGTGAAACTGAAAACCATTTTCAACTATTTGTTTAGAAAAATAATGATTTTTTTAAACTCTGTTTGATTTAACTCAAAAAATGACTTGTTTGATTTTAAAAAGAGGATTCTGTTTTTCCTTCGTAAAGAAATTAAAATAATCAGTCTTTTATTAATGGTCCAACTAAAATATCTTTGTTATAAATATTTTTAAACCAAATAAAATAGAAAAAACTGAGGTTGTCCAGATTTCCTTATTTCGAATACACATCGAGAGAAATAAAGTGAAATAGGCTCTACCCACCTCAATTTTTCCTCTAGACCATCCGAAATAAGAGATTCGGTCTCCATAGGAAACCTCATAAAAATATAATTTTCTCACCAAATACCAAGCACTAAAAATATATTAAAAAAATTAAATGACAAACGCAATATTAAAAAATTGAAAACTACGTTTATGTACACACTTTATCCGATGGTCCCCAAACGCATTAGAAAGAATAATTATACTTATGTAGAGCATTTGATCATATTGGTAGGGGATGACAAATTGACTCGACTCATCCAGTCTCGATCTGTACTTGATATCGGGTAATTCAATAGTTTGTTGGATTTTGTGATAGGTTCAAGTAAAATATGAATACATTACTTTCGATATGGGGTGAGATTAAGTATAGGGTGACACACTATGTTACTTATCCCGAACTATATGTAAGGTGAGTGGCAGCAAACTATTTTGAAAGTTTGCCTTTAGTCATATTATGAGTGAAAGCAATCAAAGAACTTATAGTCTGACTAATTTGAGTTTATCTCATAACTATAATTTTAGTTTATAAAATTCTTCCTTCCTTTTCTTTATTTTAAAGCTTTTTGTTGATGCTACAAGGGTTCTTATAACTATAGATAATCCTAATTATTTGGTTTATTTTTTTTTTGGCTTAGGTTAACTTCTATAATAAAAAATGAAAATTGATCGACATCATATAAAGTGTGATTCGAGGCAAATAGGGACAAGACAAATAAATTCCCACGGGTTTGGGTTTGGATATGGGGCCAAAAAATAAACCCCACTCAATAATGGGATGAGAACAAGACAACATGTGAGTAAATGGGGCGTAGATAAAGAATTTTGTTATATCCTCTTATAAGTTTTTTTTAATAATTTTTTTAATATTAAATAAAAAAAAAATATAAAAAATATTAAATAAAAAAAATACATCTAATATTGAAAATATAAAAAATATTAAATATTTTTTTAAATGCGATAGATTAAGATGATTAATAAGAGAATATAAAAAATATTAAATATTTTTTTATACAATAATTAAGATGATTAATAAAAAATTTGATAGAATAATTTAGAATTTTTTACATATAAACCAATTTTATCATCACTTCACTCTATTTTGATGATGATGATGATGATAGTAAAAGGGCAGAGAATTTCATATGGTGAAAATCTTGGTCGCCTCAATTCCATGTATTAATTCACAATCCTACCAGTTCAATCGGATCTGGTTAAGAATTTTGCACAATCAAGTTTCTCTGTATTGAAAGCGATCCTTCTCCTACCCAGAGTCCTCTGAATCACGTAACTAGTGTTTAATGGACCAATAATGAAGTTACGAGGCTGAGGACACGGGAAGCCATTAATGCATGTCAGACATAATGGCTTTTCCAAATTCTTTTCAATACTTAGTATGACCAAAAAAAAAAATCAGTACGTAGTCACCAAAAATGTTGGCTAGAGGACAATAAAGTGTATGATTATCACCCATGAGCTTTCATACGCTTTGTTCTGTCAATTAAATTTCGTTGTTTGTGGGCTATGCTGATCATTGAAAATACGAATAGGAGAATGTCCAAACTCCATGTACTGGAGAAGTTTCTATACATAGTTGGATCCAACTGTTTCACTTAATTGCTGGGCTGCCTGTATACAAAGAATCATTGTCCTTTTAGCTAATTTTAATTTAACCGAAAAGAAATAGAGATCACATTGTTAGGTTTGGAAGAAAGATTTCGAACCTAAGGAAGGGCTCCACCCCAACCATGACACATTTAAGGGATTTAATTGATGGCCACATGTGTTGCAGTAGTGTGTATTCATATCCACTGGGTTCCTCATGCCCTTGTTAAATTATGATTAACATATGACTCTAGGAACATGATATCGCACGATTTTCAATTTTCTGTCCATCTTCTTATCCTAAAAAAGGGGTGCATTTAGTGTTTATAATGGTTAGTAAATTGATAATGAAGAAGGTTAAGGATTGAACTAGTGATGATTAAAGATGTATACATTTATCAACATATGTTAGTTTGAATGGAAGAGACTTGAATTTCTTTAAATATGTGATTTTAAGTTTGATCCTAAAATTCATATATATAAAAAAAATATTATTAAAAGAAATTTTCGTTTAAATATTTGACCAACTTAAAAGATTAATTTTTTACTTATCGAGTGAAAGAATACATGAAAAATAAATAAAAAATGCATATATTTTTTTTTTAGTAATGTGGTACTCCTTGCTTTGATTTATTGGATTTTAATTTTATAGTCAATATCTAGAAGAATTTATTTCCTTAAATGCATTTGACTAATGTGAGTGTTCTTTTTCCTTGTCAAAAAATATGTGTTCTTATAAGAATTACATTGGGGAGAACTGTTACTTTCTTTTAACGCGCAAGCCAATTAGAAGATATCCATGATCGTGCAACAAAAAATGTTAAGTGATTAATGAACATAAAAGGCATTCAACTCATCTTCGTGCATGCCTTATTTTTCTTGATGTGTTGCTTTATTTTTCCTATTTTTCTTTCTTTTACATTCCCCTTCATCTTCATCTGGGAGCAATCAAATGTATTAGTTAATCAATGCAAGTTGCTAGCCTTAACAGAGTTAGAGTTAGGGACAAATCTTGTGCAAAATAAGTAAAATGCACCAAATCTTCTGGTCGAAATCGATGTTGTAGTCAAAAAGTGGAGTGGCTTTAATTCCTTAATTATTCTTTGTTTTGTTTTTTATATTGTTTTCAGGGTTGAAGTTTTGGATGCTTTTGTCTTTCCAGATCCTAGTGTTTTTGTAAATTCCACACTTGAATGATTATGTCTTATTTGTTTGACTACTGTAATTGTCTTTTGAGCCGAATGATCCCTACATGTTCAAGGTTTACTTCTCTAAAATCTAGTCCTCATGATTTAACAAAATTAATTATCTAAAAAATGTAAGTGTAACTCCACTAATAATAAAGAAAATAAAAAAAAGGCGGGATTCAAAGTCCTTACATTCATTTTAAAAAGACTTTACCAGTTAAATATTCATGTTTTATCTATACAAAGGATTTTTGTTTTTTCTTAAAAGAAAGCTAGAGTTTTTAATCTTCACGTTTGATCTCTAAAGTTTCTAAATTATCTTTATCAAATTGTGATAAGTAATAAAAATTACACGATCATAAAACGAAAATAAATAGGGTGAGAATTAAAAATAATCACACTGCATTTTTCTCCCCTTTTCTTTTTCCATAACTTATAAAGGTATCAGATAAAAAAAATGTTATAAAGGTAACTATATACTTGTTTTAAATTATAAGATGATAATTTTGGAATTAATTTAGGAGAAGATAACAATTTTATTTATTATATATTTTTGACAGATACATTCCTTAGAAAGAAATTTCTAAGATAATTTTCGAAAAGTACTTGTAAATTTGTAACTTTTAAAAAGTATTAAAAGAAATATTATAAAAGAAGTTTTTACCAAACACGAATTGACATTTTTTTAATCATAAAAAGGATGAATCAAAGCAACATCTACACATTTTTTGTGTGGGTAGAAATAACTTCTACAAATTAAATAGGACCTAACTGCAGACATAAATAAAAATAAATAATTGTAAAACAACAACAAAATTTGTTTTATTAAAAATGTATTTCTTCTTCAATTTGATATTTGAAATCGAATCTACACTATTCTAATTTTTTTGTTTTTAGAGGTATTATTTCAACTTTATTTCGTTTACTTTATTTCTAAAGTTGTTTTTCAAATAATTAAAATAATTGGAATTAAAGGAAGCATAAATTCTACTTAGAAAAAAATAAGAGAAATGAAAAAAACAAACAAGGAAGAAAATACAACCCATAAGAATATTATGAGGAATTTGATGGATCCACGGGTAGCCCGCCGAAAGCGACGGCGCAACGGTGGTCCTGCTTGTCGAAAAATGGACTTGAATGGTCAACCTGTGTCAATTTTGTAACAGCCTGGCAAATATGCCAGATGGCAAATCACAATGGCATCAATCTCTGCCTGTCGACGAAAAAAAAAAGAAGAAAAACTCTGCCTCAACGTCAAGTCCTATGCACTTTTACTAGCAATCATTCGATCACAAACCTGTCACAATTCATTTATGTTTTTTTTTTCGTATTTATAGGAAGAATAATGAAAAAGTACACATTTATATATATATTATTTTAATTTTTTCACTTTACATTATGAGATAATATTGTTATCAAGTGATCTCAATATTTAAGAGGAAGGTGAATTAAGTAAATAAATTTTTTTTTGTAAATCTTTCGAAAAGTTCTTAATTACTAATTTTTGTTAAAGTCATTAATTGATAGAAATGAATGAATGGATAAGATAAAAAGATTTTGTCTACCAATAAACTAATCAAGAGAGAAATAATTAAGTAAGCAAATAAACTAATGCACAAATATAAAAAGAAGGGTTTAGGGAATCAAACATAATGGTTTATCTTGATTAAATTTCTAATCCACTTCATGACGACGTCAATCTCAAGCCAATCACTGAGATTTTTCACTATATCTTCAAGTTTCAATAGATACTTGACAACCTTTACAAACTTGAGCACTCAACACCTTGGGATATCTCACCCTTGTACTTGAGCCTCTTCAAACAAATGGATGTGTCACCCTTTACAATATGGAGGGATACATCACCCTCTTTCACTTAAACAATCAAGATTGATAGAACGAATCTCTCACAATAGTAAATGATACAAATTAAAGCTCTAGAATGTTCCTCAATGATATCTCAAGTTTTTCACAAAAATAGAGCCAGTTCTGAATTTAAGGATTGATTCTCGTTTTGATGTGTTAGAAAGATGTTTCAGGTTCAAGGAGGGGAGTTAATGATGCCCCAACATAAGTATTTATAAAGATTTTGATCCATAGAGCCGTTGGGAGCATTAAAGCTAAGCATTTAATGCACCTAATATAGTCGTTGGGTACTGCCAGACAACTGATAATCGATTACACAATCTCTGTAATCGATTACATGGTTGTTTGAACGTGTTCTTAGCTTTCTACGCAGGATGTAATCGATTATCAATCTTGTGTAATTGATTACAAGACTTCTATCATGCTTGTAATCGATTACATGCTTAATGTAATCGATTACATTGCCCCTTGAACACATTTTTCAAGCTCAATTGAGTGCCTAGGCCAATTCTTACTAATGGAAAAATGGATTGGACAAGATTCACATTTGTTTTACATAATCCATGATTGAAATCAACAAATCCTTTAAGAGTGATCTTTGAATAACAAGTTGATTTAAAAGAATCTTGAAAAAGCATTTGAGGATCATTGAGATACCTTGAGAGCATTTCACATTGATGTTCTAAGACTTATATCTAGTACACCTCTTTTGATCTTTGTCTTTTTGATCTTTGGTCTTCTCTTGACTTTGTTATCATCAAAAACTCATTTAACATGCTTCAAGACACATGCATTCACAGATATGAGTTTATTTATTGTGTATGAAGTATTATCTTTAAAGAAATTCTTGGTATCATTTAAGATGGATCCAAGAACTTTGGGTTCATCGATGGACCACTGTCCAATAGTCGTTGGGTGCTCATACAAAAGATGAATGGTTAGGATAAGAATAGGCAACCTATTGAGAATATAAAGACTAAAAAAAAGGGATGAATTCCTTGAACAGATCCTTGGTGGCTTCGGCTGACAGCGAATCTGGGTGGAGGTTCTGTTTGGCGTGCGACGAGGAGGTTTGCAGCTAGTGAGGGACGGCGCAGTGGAGGTGTGGTGAATTTGTTCTTGGTGGCGGTGGCTCGTGCAATAGGTGTCCGACACCAACTGCCCCATCCCAGTTGCTAATTACGTCAAGTTCATTAGAATATTTGTCATCTCATTATAACTGTCGTAATGCAACGTGTGGATGAAATCCTTCACCTAGCATTCGTCGTTGAAGTGGTGGTGGGGCCTGCTTAGTCCTAGAGCCGGTGCATAAGCGATGGAAGGACCCAAAGCTAGGGCATCATAGATTGGTAGCACCAGTAGAGCCCCGACGGGAATCAGAGCGGGTTTCTTCAAGTGATGGGTTCGAGGATCTATCTCTGGCACTCCTTTTAGCAACACCGTCACGATCGCACGGTGGTTGTTTCTCTGATTGAAATCCTCCTACACGGATCACGTGATGATTAACTACTTGATACCATGGATGATGTCGTCGGGGCGAAGGATGGTGGCAGAGTCGATGGTTTTGTGGACAGAGAGGTTGGTAGTCAAATGCAGGTGATGATAGTCAACAAAAAAAAACATGTTTTTTTATCAGATGTCCCCGAAGGGACAAAAAAGAGAGTTGCAATAGCAGGTGTTTACCAAGTTCATTGGATGGACCCAAAGTTCTTGTGTCCGTCTTAAACGGCACCAAAATTCTTATTTAGGTTCTTTTACTTATGTCTATAAGTACTCAAATCAATAGTCAATATGTATATGATAGTGAGTGTCATGTTGTCATATGGAAAATGCACTTATGTCTAAAATTGACTTTACAAATTGGCTTTACAAATGCACTTATCACCGTAAACAAAGAAATTACTTAGGGTCATTTAGTATGAAAGATATTATAAGACTTGATAGTATTAGACATGATAGTATAAAGTTTGATAGTATAAAACCTAATAGTATAAGACTTAATACGTAAGGATTGGAAATATCGATGTGTTTAGAATTGTAATGGAAAAGTCTTTATAGGAGCTTATACATCTGTTGGTATAAAATAAAATTTCTTTCAATCCCTAAAGAATATAAATTAATATTTTGAACATTATTGATCAACCTAACCAAAGTTAGAATTAGATCATCATAATCGAAAATTGGTTACTTTCAATTTGTGTTCAAAGTTAAATTTTGCAGGTCAAAAAGGTAATCGAAGATATCGTCAGGACAATGTCAAGATGACTTTCGATCAAGAAGGAGAAGAACATTTCAAATATATTCGATGATCGAAGCAACAATGTGAACAACACTTAGAAGAATTTTCAAGTTAATAGAAGATATCTTCGAGACAAAAGGTGTCTTTAAGCATATTCAAGGCAGTTATATTTATTTAAATTCAAATTCAAATGTTCAAAATTAAATTTAGGAAGTTTCTACTAGTTGAGTCTGTAATACTAAGATAAGACAATCATTAATGTTAGATTATGAAGTTATTCTTGTCAAGGACACCTGTCTTGATCTTGTATTAAAATGACAGTTATTTTTTGTCTATAATACCAAGACGGTGAAGGCATTTAAGTAGTTGGAAAACATTTGTACACAGATCAAACACACCCAAAGTCATTTTGATGCTGAACAATAATCGAGATTAGCCAAATATGCCGTCCACCTTACTTTCTTTCTGTAACATTTACAATTCAATGCAACTTTAAAGCAATTCTTTATATTTCTCACAATTTACATTTCCTGCAAACTTCTCTTCATTTCTTAATCGAGTGATTCTATGAATCATTTGATTTCTTTTACTTATTTTCTTTACTTTTCAGCAAATTTATTTTTCTGTTAACTTTACTTTCTTACTCGTCTATTTTTTCTATTGCTTTCTTTATTTTGTTGCATTTTTAACTTTCAAGCAAGTTTATTTCATTGTATCTTTACTACTTTTAATTTATTGCTTTCTTTATATGTTTTCTTTGCTTTTATTTAAATTCTAATCGAATTTACTCTTGCAAGTTTAAGTTTATTGTTCTTTACTTACTTTCTTTTTATGATTTTACTTGCTTTATTCTAGTTTATTAAGTTTAATTTCCCTGTCAAATTTGATTGCTCTTCAATTGTATTTACTGCTGCTTTCAGTTTTACACTCTTTTAATTCATCAAATTGTCTTTCGATTATTATTTCATCTGTTAATTCTTACACCTTATACTTTGCTATAGTTTTCTTATTAAATTCGAAGTAAATTTCTGATATTCTTTTGATTCATATATCACCAAGTACTTGAGAGTCATTGAGAGAAAGAGATTCCCTTTCTAGATTGATAACTAGAATCGAGATTTGTCTTTGACAAATTTTACTGTAAACAACATCAAAACTCAATCAGGCCTAACTACCCCATATGACTTAAATAAGTTATCTCTTATTCTAATGTATAAGAGAAATTTGATAAATAAATTATATAATACAGTATTTACTTCAAACAACTGAAACGGAGCAACACTCTTTTGGAAGGAGTTAATAAAAAATTTTGCGTTGTGCATAATTTGGACTACCTAAAAAAAGTAACAGTAAGATGGGATGTAATCTAACGATATGTATGGGAGTATGTGAAAAATGTGTAAAATATAAAGTTATGCAAGTATTCATTACTTAAAAAACTAACATATCTATATTATATGACTGTATTCTACAAATTAATACTCATAACAAATAGGCATTAGATATGTGTACAGTTTACTGACGACCAGACATGTGCTTCATAATTTTGGAAGAGGAAAGCAAAAGAAGCGAAAGACTGAAATTAAAATAGGAAAAAAAATAGAGAAAGAGTTTTCCTAGAATTACAAAATTGCCACGGCCTCCTAAGGTAAAAATAGTATTGAAAACCTCTTTTAGGCATTTCATGTTTTCAGCCTTTTTTTTTTTAAATGTTTTGTTATATTCTCGATAAGGATAGAAATGAGTCAAATCAGAGTAGACTTTAATTTAAATAGGTTGCTTGTTTCTCAAATATAAAATTTGAATTTGTCTTATTTATCTGATATAGGTCATTTTTTAAGATTTGATTTTTTTTTTTAAATCTGATCTGATTTGAGAACTTATTTTAAATGTTTATTTTTGTAATAAAATATTTAAATAAGTTAATAAATTTACTTTTAAATAAACTAACGATCCTAGACTTTAATATAGGTTAACAAGTTTAGACTTTAAAAAAGTATTATATTATTTAATAAAATAGTTATATCATATAAATATTAAAATATTATAATATATATAATTAAATAAGTCAATCCGCTAAGCCTAAAAAGTTTTTTTCAAAAACTTAAAATCTGATCTATTTAATTAAATAAACTTTTTAAAGTGTCTTGGGTTAATTTTTTTATTAAACGAGTTAGGCTAGATTAAACCTTAAACAAGCTAGATCATAAATTCTTGACAAATTGACTGACTTATTTTTACCCCTAATTCTCAACCAAAATGCATTTTCAGTTCAATTTTATAGTAAAAGTAGGGATAAAATTTCAGAGTTCTTTTATTCCCACTTTAGTTTTTTTTTTAAATTATATTAGGTCTTAAGCTTTTTCGTAATAAAATATAACAATTTATTTTCCTTATATGACACCATTGAGTTTGAGCTATTTGATTGATTAAAATTGTTTAATTAAAGAATTATGACTCATTTAAAAATTGTCAAGGGTTTGAATCCTAAAGTTGAATTTTTTTTTAGAAAAAACTTTACTTAATTTCTAACTTGACCCAAAATTATATAAGTTATTGATAAAAATAAAAAAAATCCAAAAAAGAAAAAACAAAATCCGATGTACTGCATCAACGTTTACCTCCCCTTGCTCTTTATCAGCACATTCTCTACCGTGAGCACGACAAAATTCGAAAATGAGTTTTGGTACCCAAGTGATATATTTGTGACTTGGCCAATGATTTTTTATGCACAAGCACCGCCAATAGGACAGTGGCCAGTGCAATAATAATGACAATGACCTTGGTTGGTTTTCAAGTCAAAGAACTATGGCTATTGCTCAAGTTGTCTTCCGGGCACACTATGGATGTGTAATTTGTTTTGAACAAATTGCTAAATAAGTATTTAAATATGAGATGTGCTATAGAAAGGTCGAGCTTCCACTCTTTTACCAAACACAGATCCTACCGTTTTCTTTTCATCCTAAGGCCAATAAGCTCAAGAATGCTTAAAGCGCTTATAAAGCTATTTATTGATAATAATTTGTAATTTGATATATTAGTTCATATACATGCTTTTGATTACGTGATTTGTTCTCATTTCTCCTCGTAAGTTAGGTAACACAACCAATAAGAATTCCAAGAATAAGAATTGTATAATATAAAGTTAAAATTTTAAAAGTTAGAATTTGTAATATTAAAATTTGAAGTCAAACTTAAAATTAAAATAATTAGAATAAAAAGTTATCTAATAACTGAATACAAATGATACATTTTAATTGAAAGAGTATCGATATCTTAAAAAAAATAAGTGTATGTGACTTTTTTAAATGATCACATGACCTTTAAGTAACTTTTAATCTTAATAATCCATGTATGGTCAAGATTTACTCCTCTCATTCTCTCATAATATGATAAATGTCTAATTTGCATGTCTTCTTAGGTGTACATTGAGGAAGTTTATTACTCTTTTAAGTCTTGAGAGGTGGATTTATCTCGCATTTTAGTTGTTTTATTGAGTTATTATGAGTATTGTCTTAATTATTATTCATAGGTTAGTTAATGATGTTTTGATCTATTTTTTGTGTAATTTAGAGGCAAGAGATTGAAGCCCACTTAAGCACAATTTGAAATTCAAGCTAAAGTCCGTATCCTGAAGATGGAGCTTAGCCCCATGGTCCTGGCGCTTAGCCTGAAGGAACCAGAAGATTGACTGATGGGGTCATTGGAGAAATGCATTTCAGCAGTGGGTACGCTTAGCGCCAATTGAGCTGCACTCAGCGCGGCCACGCATGATGCAACAACAAAGTCATTAAATTGCGCTTAGCGTGATTTATGGTGCGCTAAGCGCCGAATGCGTCTGGAAGCAATCTAAATTTAGGCATTGCGCAGAAAAAGAGGGGAGACATCTGGACATATTTGGGAGCTCTTGGAACCGAGAGAAGAGAAGACATGGAGTCCTTTTCATTGTTTTTCTTCATCTTCTTTAATTTTGTTACTTTGATCATGTCTAGCTAAACCATCCTCATGTTGGGGTTAGATGTATCTAATTCTGAATCTCTCATGTATTTGACTTGATCTTTCAATATAATTCTCTACTTCTCTATGAGTGATTGATTTCTATGCTTAATGTTTGTTGCGACTTGATCATTCATGACTTAATTCGTGATTTGGTAGATAATTGGAAAGTTGATGCTAGATCTAGATCTGAAATTAATCACCTAATAAATCTTGAATCTAGGAATGGATTTTGGTTTATTAGTAATCTAGTAATTCCTGATCTTAATGCAAATTCACTTATTAAGTCACCTAAGGAATTAGGATTTAATTAGTGGATTTAGGCTCATTTCATCTAAGGGATTAGGATTTGAGTAAACAGAGGATTGATTTTCATAATTGAAGTTAGAGATTATTTTGATTGTCATGCCTTTTCATTTGGGAGAAGATTAGTGAGTCTAACCCCAACATCTCATCTTAATTGAATTCAATTCCCTTTTGTGCTCACCAAGTGTTTGAGAAGATTACTAAATAGACTTTGTTCCTTTAAGCTTTGCTCTTCTAATTTCTAATTTTGTTAATTAATGTTTGAGCTCCTTCTCTCTCCAAATTGTACGTTTAGATAGTAATTGAATTGAAGTGCTGGTAATTGTACTTAGTCCTCGTGGGAACGATCACTCACTCACTCTTTATTACTTGTCACGATTGGTATACTTGCCAAAGTCTTAACAAGTTTTTGGTGCCGTTGTCGGGGACTCAGTGTTTCAATATTAGCATAATCATTTCGATTACTAATCTAGACACAAATTTATTTTTTTGCTCTACTCTTTTTGCTTTTATTAATCTCATCGTGTGCTAATCATCTTCCTAGCTTGTGTTATTTATGCGAGGTAAAACTCCAGCTGATCAACTTCTTTACGATCCGAAAATAGAGAAAACAACTAGGAAGAATAGTGGTCAGGCAAGGAAGAAAAATTGTTATCCAAGACAACACAACAGCAACAATAATCTCCATCTTCCACTTTGGTTCAACAAGTGGAGGAGGAGATGGGTAGAAATTGTGAAAGAGCTCGGAGGACACTTGGGGATTATGCCAACACTAATGCAAATCGGCATGCCTCTAGCATAGTACCTCCTCCGGTCACTGCCAACAACTTCGAGATCAAACCTGCTCTCTTGAACATTATGCAACAAAATCAGTTTGCAGGGATGGAAAAGGAAAATCTGAATACTCATCTTAAATTTTATTGAGTTATGCGATACGGTGAAGATTAATGGTGCTATTGATGATGTAATCCGCCTAAGGTTGTTTCCTTTCTCTCTTAGAGATAGAGCTAGAGCTTGGCTTCAATCTCAACCACGAGGGAGTATTGCTACATGGGATGATCTAGAAATCAAGTTTCTAGCAAGGTTCTTTCCTGCATCTAGATTTGTGAAGACACGGGGTGATATCACAAGTTATGTTCAACAGGAGGGAGAAACTCTTCATGACACATGGGAGAGGTTTAAGGAACTACTCCGAAGATGTCCAAATCATGGGTTTGATGATCTTATTCAGATGCAAACATTTTGCAATGGATTGAGACCATCAACCAAGCTCATGTTGGATGCCTCAGCTGGAGGTTCTATGAACACCAAGACACCAGAGGAAGCATTGAGATTGATAGAAGCTATGGCATCTAATGACTATTTGATGCACCATGATCGAGGCACCACCTCTAGAAGGGGAATGTTGGAGCTAGACTCAAAGGATGCTATTTTGGCTCAAAATAAACTTTTGACACAGCAACTTGAGGCCATTAACAAGCAACTTATTCAGCTCCCGCAGCAAATTCAAGCCATGCAAAGCACCACTCTGCAGCCACAACAAGTAATGAGATGTGATTTTTGTGGAGGTGATCATGAAAATGGCAATTGTGAGGCCACCCCTAATTCTTTTGAGGAAGCCAATTATATGGGAAACTATGGGAGGCAAGGGAACTATCCATTCTCCAACACCTATAATCAAGGGTGGAGGAATCACCCAAACTTTGGGTGGAAACAAGATGCCGGGCAACCAAGTAAACCCCAAACCACTCAACCCCCTCAAGACTGAACTTCTGCCTTGGAAAACACTCTCAATCAATTCATGCAAATATCTATGTCCAACTAGAAAAACACAGATGTTTCCATCAAGAACTTGGAGGTTCAAGTTGGACAAATTGCAAAGCATTTGGCAGAACAATCAGGAGGGAGTTTTTTAGGTAACACTCAAACCAATCCCAAAGAGCATTGTAAAGCTATTACATTGAGGAGTGGTAAAAGTCTTGAGAATGTTGGTTATGAACCTTAGAAGGAAAAAGAAAGAGTTATTGAAAAAAATGAGTCAAGTGTAAAAAAAAACGAGAAAAGTGAGAAAAATGGCAAAGAGATTGAGAAGGAAGAAAATGCAAAAGAGAAAGAACAAAAAAAAGAGAAAAGTTAGTAGATGGAGATTCTATGTTGAGAAAGAGTAAAAGCCAACTTTTGAAAGAAGGAGGTGAACCTCAAGAGATTTCAGCATATGTTAAAGTGCCATATCCACACCTAACTAAGAAGAAGGAGAAGGAAGAACAATTTACTCGCTTTCTTGATATATTCAAGAGGTTGCAAATCAATATTCCTTTCGCCGAGGCACTCGAGCAAATGCAAATCTACTCTAAGTTCATAAAGGAGCTTCTCACAAAGAAAAGGAGGTTTACAGAGGATGAGACTATTACTTTGAAAGATGAGTGTAGTGCAATTCTTCAAAAGAAGTTGCCTCTGAAGCTTAAAGATCCCGAAAGCTTTACAATTCCTTGCACAATTGGAAGCATTTCTATTGGTAAAGCTTTATGTGACTTAGGGGCGAGTATCAATTTGATGCCACTCTCAATATTGAACAAGCTTGGAGGTGGTGAGGTGAAACCAACAAGGATGGCACTACAACTTGCGGATAGATCAATCAAGCGTCCTTATGGCATCATAGAAGACGTTCTTGTGAAGGTTGATAAATTCATCTTCCCGGCAGATTTCGTGATCTTAGACATGGAAGAGGATGTCGAAGTACCCCTTATCTTGGGAAGACCATTTTTAGCAACTGGCCGGGCTTTAATTGATGTCCAATAAGGACAGCTTATGTTGAGAGTGTAAGATAAAAAAATAACTTTTAATGTATTTGAAGCCATGCACCATCCTGATAATAAAGGTCATTGTTTTTGAATGGATGTGGTTGATGAAATAGCAAGTAATACAATAAGGTAGCAACACACTCCTACACCTCTTAAGCGAGTTTTGATGAATTCCCTTGAAAATCTTAGTAAAGAGGAAGAAAAAAATGTAGAGGAATGTTTGTTGGGTTTGGAAGCACAAAGAATAGAGCAAGCAGTAAATTTGAAGAGGGAAGAGTTGAAAACAAAGAAAGTTGAAGAAAAATCCAAGTTGGAATTGAAGTCATTGCCTTCCACTCTCAAATATGTTTTTCTTGGGGAGGGGGATGAGAAACCAGTGATAATTAGTAGCTCTTTGTCTAAGTTAGAGGAAGAAAAAATGGTGAGAATCTTGCAGGACAATAAGGAAGCATTAGGTTGGTCTATCTCCGATCTCAAGGGGATAAGCCCAACCTATTGCATGCACAAAATCATGATGGAGACTGAATTCAAAGTGGTGGTGCAACCACAAAGAAGATTGAATCCAACTATGAAGGATGTGGTAAGAAAAGAATTGTTGAAACTTCTTGAGGCCGAAATGATATATCCAATCTCCGATAGTGCCTGGGTAAGCCTGGTTCAAGTTGTTCCAAAAAAGGGAGGCATGCCCGTTGCCAAAAATGAAAAAAATGAGTTGATCCCGACTCGAACAATCACCGGTTGGCGGATGTGTATAGACTACCGGAAGCTTAATTAAGCAACAAGGAAGGATCATTTTCCACTCCCTTTCATGGACCAAATGCTAGAAAGGTTGGCCGGTCAAGCATATTACTGTTTCTTAGATAGATATTTGGGTTATAACCAAATTGCAGTTAACCCAAAAGACCAAGAGAAGACTGTTTTCACTTGTCCTTTTGGAGTATTTGCTTATCAGAGGATGTCATTCAAACTATGCAATGCACCGGCGACATTCCAAAGGTGTATGCTTTCTATTTTCTCTGATTTAATTGAAAAATGTATAGAAGTTTTTATTGATGATTTCTCTGTGTTTGGTAAATCCTTTGATTCTTGTTTGACTAACTTAGCTACTGTGTTGCAAAGGTGTGTTGAAACTAACTTGGTATTAAACTGGGAGAAGTGTCATTTTATGGTACAAGAGGAAATTGTTCTTGGACATAAAATCTCGGTTAATGGCATTGAGGTGGACAAAGCAAAAGTTGAGGTTATAGAGAAGTTACCACCTCTGATGAATGTAAAGGGAGTACGAAGCTTCCTTGGTCATGCAGGCTTTTATAGACGGTTTATCCGTGACTTCTCCAAGATAGCAAAGCCGTTGTGCATTTTGCTTAACAAGAACACCCCTTTTCATTTTGATAGTGCCTGTTTTGATGCATTTAACACTTTGAAAGAAAAATTAGTTTCTGCACCCATTATTGCTGCGCCCAATTGGGGTTTGTCTTTTGAGCTTATGTGTGATGCTAATGATTATATTGTGGGTGCTGTTTTGGGTCAAAGAAAGGACAAAATTTTTCATGCTATATAATATGCTAGCAAAGTTTAGAATGAAAATCAAGTGCACTATGCAACAACTGAGAAAGAATTGCTAGCCATAGTATTTGCATTGGAAAAATTCCGCCCTTATGTGATTGGGTCAAAAGTCACTATATTTACTGATCATGCTGCTATTAAGTATCTGTTAACCAAGTTAGATTCTAAACCAAGGCTAATAAGATGGATTTTGTTGCTACAGGAATTTGACTTGGATATTAAGGACAAAAAAGGAAGCGAGAATGTGGTGGCAGACCATCTCTCAAGGCTAGTCAATAAGGAAATCACACAAAAATAAAAAGAGCTCCGAGATGAATTTCCGGATGAAGCACTACTGATGCTGCAAAAGAGGTCGTGGTTTGCTGACATGGCCAACTTTAAAGCTGCAAATGTCATTTCAGAGCATTTTTCATGGCAACAAAAGAAGAAGTTCTTCAAGGATGCCAATCATTATTGCTGTGGATGACCTATTCCTCTTCAAGTTTAGACCGGATGGATTGTTGAGAAGATGTGTCACGAAAGAGGAGGCTAAGGACATCATTTGACATTGCCACAACTCCCCTTATGGTGGCTATTACAATGGAGAGAGAACCACTGCAAAAGTTCTTCAATCTGGGTTCTTTTGGCCCACAATCTTCAAGGACTCTCACAATCATGTGAAGAGTTGTGATAAATGCCAAAGAACTAGAAATATCTCTAAGCGAGATGAAATGCCCCTACAAAACATCTTGGAAGTTGAAGTGTTTGACTGTTGGGGTATTGATTTTATGGGTCCACTTCCGTCGTCCTTCTCGAACCAATACATCTTGGTAGCTGTGGACTATGTTTCAAAATGGGTGGAGGCTGCTGCAACTCTGAAAAATGATGCTCAAACTGTGGTCAAGTTCATCAAGAAGAACATCTTTGCTAGGTTTGGTGTGCCACGGGTTCTTATCAGTGATGGGGGTTCCCATTTTTGTAACTCACAGCTCCAAAATGTCTTGACAAAGTATGATATGAGGCATAAGGTGGCATCTCCATATCACCCGCAAACCAGTGGGCAAGGGGAGGTTTCTAACAGAGAAATCAAGCGGATTTTAGAAAAAACTCTGGTCACCTCAAGAAAAGATTAGGCTAAGAAACTTGATGATGCCTTGTAGGCCCACCGGACTGCTTTTAAAACCCCATTGGGATTATCTTCGTTTCAAATGGTCTATGCCAAAGCTTGTCATTTACCAGTGGAGTTGGAGCATTGAGCCTTTTGGGCGTTGAAGTTCTTAAACTTTGATGCCTCTATAGCAAGTGAAAAGCGAGTCCAACAGCTGCATGAATTAGAGGAGATGTGCCTCAATGCTTATGAAAATGCAGTGATCTTCAAGCAGAGAGTGAAGGCCTACCATGATAAGAACATTATCCAGAAAACATTCCAGCCTGGACAACAAGTTCTTTTATTCAATTCAAGGCTGCAATTATTTTCGGATAAATTGAAGTCTAAGTGGTCTGGACTATTCATTGTTAAAGAGGTTCTTCCTCATGGAGCTGTGGTAGTAGAGGATTCTTCCTTTCAGAGGAGTTTCAAAGTCAATGGACAATGACTCAAAGTTTATTTGGGAGGTGATTTGGAGCGATCAACAGCAACTGTGCGTCTTCATGACCTTTGAAGACCAACCGTCAAGCTAGTGACGTTAAAGAAGCGCTTACTGGGAGGCAACCCAGGAATTCTATCCTTTTTTCGCTTTATTTTGGTTGATTAGATAGGTTAGTTATTTTTAGTTTTGGATGCTTTCTCTATTGCATTTTATACTGAATTACCATGTTAGAGTGAGCAAATAATTCCTTGATTGCTTATTGTGGGGTTATGGGTGCGCTTTGGTGGAAATTTCTGAGTATTGGGGTGTTACTCTATTGTTTTTGGAATGCTGTTGTTCTTGCATATAGGGCTTAGCGCCAATTTTTGGAGGCTTAGCCCCACTTGCAAGCTAGAATTTGCTTATGTCTCTGATGTGATGGGGCTTAGCTCCACTTTCCTGCGCTTAGCCTTATTTTTTAGTGCTGTCTCAGATGCACTGGGGCTTAGCCCCAATTTCTCTGCGCTTAGCTCCAATTCTCAGTAAAGTTACAGGTGCTTTGGGGCTTAGCCCCACTTTCTTGCGCTTAGCCCCAAGTTTCAGTGAAGTTTCTGCTTCAAGGGGGCTTAGCTCATTTAAGTACCGCTCAGCCCCATCTAAAGCTGTTTTTTCGCAGATGAAAAGCTTTGCTCAACTATGTTGAGCTTAGCCCAATTTATTGGCGCTAAGCATTCTCTACTCCAAAAAAAAAAATAGCGCTAAGCCCTATTGTTCTCGCGCTCAGCGCTGGTACCAGTTTTCATAGGGATATGGACGAACTTGTGCTTAGCGTGCATTAAAGGTGCGCTTAGCGCTGGCAATGGGACGAGATTTTTTTTAAATCTCTCTCTCGTTTTCTCCATTCCCCTATTCCCCATTCCCCATTCTTTGATCCATTTATTCTTTTCCCCCTCTCATTTCTTTTCCCTATTTTCTATCCACACCCCCACATCCCTTTTCCAGTCTCACACGTCTCCCACCCTTCCATTATCATTCCTCCCTTCTATTTCTCCTCACACCTTCAGGTATGTTCCTTCCCTTCGTCCCCTTTGCTTATTTCTTTGTTAATTTCTCTTGCTTGAGGTATTGCATGCATATCTAAGTTTAGGGGGGATCGGGTCCATTGATTGGGTAATTGCTTATGTAAATTGATTTGGGGTCCTTGATATACTGAGCTGGGTTTTGACAGACTACTCCGTGAATGTGGTGCCCTTCTATTCTCGTGCTTCCAGGTGGCACTTAGCGCCTATTACTTGCACTCAGCGCTAAGCACAAATGCATGAGTTGTTTTCAGGTGCTCTCGCGCTTAGCGCTGATTCAACGGGGCTTAGTACTAAGGCCACCTACTTCTTTTACTTTGATTGTACACCTCAGTTGCCTTCTATGCCTGCCTATCTCATTGTTGCTACTTATATTGAGCTTAATTGCAATTCTGGTTCTTTTGCTTGGTTCTCCCTTGTTAGCTTTGTTCTTTCTGTTGTTGATCTCTATTCCAGATATGGCTCCTCCCTCCAAGATCACCTCCAAGAAGAGAAAAGGTTCCTCTTCTTATGATGCTGAACGGTTTCTTTCCCTAGAGCACCAACAAAGACACAAAGAAATTGAGAATAATTACCTCTTGATTGAGCGAAAGGTTCTGCTTGCATCTGGTGAATATGAGGAATTTCAGATTGAGTTGAGGTAGCGAGGTTGGATCAAGCTATCTACCTATCCCGAGCCAGCCAATGTGGCTATTGTACGAGAATTTTATGCCAATGCTATTACTGTGGAGGAGGGCTTCCCACAGCACAAGAGCTATGTAAGAGGCAAGGAAATTGCTTTTGATGCTCAAGCCATTAATCGGTTCTTAGGCACTCATACTCCTTTGGCTCCATTGGATTGTGGTTATACTAATTGGAAAAATAGGAACAAGGACTACCAACAGGTTCTGGATACTGTTTGTAAGCCTGGGGCTGATTATGTTACCAGTAGATCGGGGCAAAAGTAGAAAACCCTCAGAGGTGATTTAACTCAGTTGGCACAAATATGGATGACTTTCTTGCACTCTAATATTTCACCGTGCTCCCATACTTCTGATATCATTGAACGAATGTCTCTCATGCTCTATGCCATCATGGCTGGTTTGAGCATGGATTTGGGCGAGATAATTTCTTTTGAGATTCAGAAGACTGCTGATATTGTGGGGGCTAGCCAGCTTGGTCATCCATCTCTGATAACTGAACTTTGTAAAGCTGCCGGTGTTGATGTTTCTCAAGGAGCAAAGATTAAGCCAAGGCTCCCAATTATTGCCAAATTCATTCAGAAAAATTGTCTAGGCAGTGATGCACCTGCTTCTTCTAGACCGATTCCTTCTGCACCCCGAACACTCCCTACGCGTGTGGATGCATTGGAATTGTCCCATGGCCTGCTTCACAGCAAGCTAGATGCTCTTCACCGCTCGGACACGATCATGTGGAATGTGATGCGAGACTTAACTGCCCATTTGCCCAATCTACCTGAGGAGTCATTCCACTTCCCGTCTGCTAGTGACGTGGACTCTTATGTTGCTTGGCCAGAGAATCCTGGGGACCAGGATGCTTTTGAGGAGGGGGATGGGCTAGCTGCAAATGAAGATGCTACTGATGTTAAGGATGAAGAGTAGAGCATGGAGGATTTTGATCTGTTTTTTTTTTTCTTTCTTTCTTTTTTATTTTTTTAAACCTTGTTTTGCTAGTTAAATCTTGTTATTTTGTTTTTGGATGTCATTGTGCTGTTAAACATTTGTTCATCTAAATTGTTGGTTATGGTTATTGAACTCATATGTTGTTGTTCAGTGTTCTAGTCATGATTAAATAATTCAATGTGTTTGAAAATTGATTTTGATTGGTTTATTGTTACTCATGTTTATTGGTAGGATGCCACCTAAGAGAACCACCCCGAACCCAGTTCATTATATGGATAAAGACATGGCGTATGATTGTCTTGAAAGTGCAAGGACTGATCCAAATCAAACTTGGACTTTGGAGGGTCAGGAGATTGATGAGGATTACAAAGAATTCCTGCAACCACTACTTGACTTGTGCCAAAAGGAGAAAGAGAAAGTGTATCCTCCTCAAGAGGTGGAAGAAGAAACTCAACTTCCCCCAGTGCAGGAAGAGGAAAAAGAAGACACAAAGAAGGGGAAGAGTGAAGGCGTGCAAGAAAAAGACAAGAGAGGGATCCTCCAGGAAACCTTGAGCTAAAATTCTCCTTATTTTGTCTGAGTTTAAATTTGGATGAATGAATGTTACCATGCAGAATTGTTCGTGTCAAAGAGTTCTGTGTTTTCTGTGGTGTTGAAGTTGAATAAAATGGTTGAATAAACTAAAAAGCTTTTGAGTTTATCTCACTTAGCAAGATCGCTGTTTTGCATGATCCCATGATGCTTTCTTTAAATTGAAGTTGATCTTTGTGATAGAATTGTGCTTTTAATGACTGCTCCATCTTAGATCTTATAGCTTTAATGCTTGTGCTAAGCTCTCGTGATTAATGGGTGTGGCATGATGATTTTGGAACAACTTTTGAAATACTTGGCCAGAACTTTGTGAGCCTTTGAGCCATTGATGATAAATTCTTTGTGAGTGTCACCATTAAAATTCATGCTTTTGGATTTGCTTGATTCTTGTTTAAAGACAAAATCTGCATGCATTCCATAGAAATAATCAAGGCATTTTCTTTCAAATAACCTCTCTGACCAAATGGCTGACCTAAAAAAAAAAAATCTCTTTTCCATTGTAATACCCTTTAAGCCTGAAAGACAATAATTTTTATTCTTAACCCTCGTGCCTAAAATGAAAAACAATGTTCTACTAATACCTTAGGGATAAGAGAGCATTCATTTGAATTTGGGACAAATATGAGCTTGGAGAGTATTGAAAAAGAAAAAGAATGTGCTAAAAAAATAAAAATAAAAATAAAAAAAATAAAAGGGAGGCAAATGCTCAAAAAGTTGGGAAGAAAATAAAATAAAAAGAAAGAGAAAGAAAGAGGTGTTGCATTATGGAGGAATTGGAAGAAAGAAGAAGAAGAGAAATAAAGCAAGAAAGAAAATTGTTGAAAACAAGTTGCTCTCTTATTCTCTTTAATTTTAGCCTGTTTATCCTATACAACCTTCCATGTTGCCTAAACATTACATCCCAAATAAAGTCCTTGTGATCCATGCATGTATGTGTGAATTGTGTGTTTTAAATTGAGATGAAAAGCAAATTTGAGTTGTATGATTTTGATGCGTGAACTTGAGTGAAACACTTTTCCAATATACACTTGAGCGGTTGAGAGAATTTATGCACCCTGTGAGGAGCTGAGTTTTCATTGGTTGGACTTTAATTGTTTCTGCCATGTTCCTTAATCTCCTAAGAGTGGAAATAACTTGCATCATTGCTATGGTTTCTTTTCGTGAGAAAAATTTTGGGTACAATTGAGCCATGATTTGAGGCTTCCATTTGAGGATCTTGTCCATGTTAGAGAGTGTATTACTTTGTCTTGTTGAGTTGCAAGTCATTTTAAGTCTTTTGAAGCTTGTTCAACCATTGGTTTGCTAGTGTGTTAAGTTCTTTCTTGTTTTGTGTTTACCTTTGCTTAGGGACAAGCAAAGTCTTAAGTTTAAGGGAGTTTGATAAATGTCTAATTTGTATGCCTTCTTAGGTGTACATTGAGGAAGTTTATTACTCTTTTAAGTCTTGAGACGTTGATTTATCCCGCATTTTGGTTGTTTTATTAAGTTATTATGAGTATTGTCTTAATTGTTATTCATAGGTTAGTTAATAATGTTTTGATCAATTTTTGTGTAATTTAGAGGCAAGAGATTGAAGCCCATTTAAGCCTAATTTGAAATTCAAGCTAAAGTCCACATCCTGAATATGGAGCTTAGCCCCATGGTCCTGACGCTTAGCTTGAAGGAACCAGAAGATTGACTGATGGGGTCATTGGAGAAATGCATTTCAGCAGTGGGTGCACTTAGCGCCAGTTGAGCTGCGCTTAGCGTGGCCACGCATGATGCAACAACAAAGTCATTAAATTGCGCTTAGCCCAATTTATGGTGCGCTAAGCGCCGAATGCGTCTGGAAGCAATCTAAATTCAGGCATTGCGCAGAAAAAGAGGGCTGACGGGTGGACATATGGGGGAGCTCTTAGAACCAAAGAAGAGAAGACATGGAGTCCTTTTCATTGTTTTTCTTCATCTTCTTTAATTTTGTTACTTTGATCATGTCTAGCTAAACCATCTTCATGTTGGGGTTAGATGTATCTAATTCTAAATCTCTCATATATTTGACTTGATCTTTCAATATAATTCTCTACTTCTCTATGAGTGATTGATTTCTATGCTTAATGCTTGTTGTGACTTGATCATTCATGACTTAATTCGTGATTTAGTAGACAATTGAAAAGTTGATGCTAGATCTAGATCTGAAATTAATCACCTAATAAATCTTGAATCTAGGAATGGATTTTGGTTTATTAGTAATCTAGTAATTCCTGATCTTAATGCAAATTCACTTATTAAGTCACCTAAGGAATTAGAATTTAATTAGTGGATTTAGACTCATTTCATCTAAGGGATTAGGATTTGAGTAAACAGAGGATTGATTTTCATAATTGAAGTTAGAGATTATTTTGATTATCATGCCTTTTCATTTGGGAGAAGATTAGTGAGTCTAACCCTAGCATCTCATCTTAATTGAATTCAATTCCCTTTTGTGCTCACCAAGTGTTTGAGAAAATTACTAAATAGACTTTGTTCCTTTAAGCTTTGCTCTTCTAATTTCTAATTTTGTTAATTAATGTTTGAGCTCCCTTCTCTCCAAATTGTACGTTTAGATAGTAATTGAATTGAAGTGCTGGTAATTGTACTTAGTCCTCGTGAGAACGATCACTCACTCACTCTTTATTAATTGTCACGATTGGTATACTTGCCAAAGTCTTAACAATATGTCCTTATATATATATATATAAGGGTGATGGTAAAGCCCTTTCCAAAATGATGACCTCAACCTAAGATTCGAACATTTGACATTATAGATAATGTTTGCTTGAAGTTGCTCGAGCATGGGGTTATAGTTCACTTCCACTGACTACAATGTGTGTGTGTAATTCCAAGTCAAGGTGGGTAAAGTCCTTCCCAAAATGATGACTCCAATATTTGAACATCTGATATTGCAAGTAAGGTTTGCCTAGGTTGCTGTTTACTTCCACTAACCACTTTGTGTGTGTGTCTATTACACAAATTTGTATAGATATTAACATTACATTAGCATATTACTAACTGTTTTAAAAGCCAAAACAGAAGTTGGGTGCTATAAGTCTCACATTGAGTAAATAAGAAAACTCAATGTGATACTTAAGTTATATGACTCTCTCACTTAATGAATTAGTCATTTAGGTTGGACTCTTCTCATGAGCTTAAATAATAACAATTGATGCTCTCGTTGAGAGTTTGACTACAAAAATGACAATCTAGGTTGGATTAAGGTGTAGTAGTGACAGTGAAGCTGCCAAAGGGAAAAAAGCTTTCACCAGGTCAGTGAAGCCATTGTGGACGTCCCCTCTTAAAGGAGTAACAATATTATGAATTTCGCATTGAGTAAATAAGAAAGTTTAATGTGGTACTTAAGTTATAGACTTTCTCACTTAATAGATTAGTCTTTTAGATTAAGTTATACTCATAGGCTTAAGTTATAACATTGGCTCACTTGATTGCCCTCCACATATGATAAATACGTGGATTGGCCACTTGGGTTTGAGTGTTTTTTGTTGGTAGATTACTTTGATCCTGGTGCTTGCCCTAAGCTTGGACTATGGCAACCATCCCCTCATTATAAATTTTTATACAAAAAAAAGTCATTTTTTTGTGATTAAAAGTTTAGTGGGGAGACTCTCTATATTATTAGGGCAAACGACCAATCTCAGCGAAGATAACACTAGGATTATAAATTACTTACTAATATAGATTCCGATTCAAACTCAAATTATGTAATTATCATGAGTGAAAGGTTAATGAGGTGAACTAACCCTTAGCAAAAACTCCAAATTGTTGATTTAGTTTTCTTTTGTCATATTCTATTGATATAAGCTTAATTCCAACCTCAAGTTTTAGTTTTAGGTTTTTTTTTCTTAATGGATAGTCTGACCAAAAGTTGTTTTATGATTTCCAATAATTAATAGTTAGGGTTGGTACAAATTGGTATAAAGAAAAGACATGGATTTGGATTTTATATATATATATAATAAGATAAAAGGAAATTAAAAGAACTTCTACTAATCGCCCATTAAACTCGTTCTTATATATGTAGGATCTTGGAATTTAGAAGTCAAATATACTCTTTCCCGCACTATATCCGTGGAATACTAGTGTTATGGTTGCTGATATCCAAAAGGTAATTTATATTTGCTCTGTTTTGTTGTCTGGTCTAGCTATAATTGTTAAAGTGGGCCAGCTTGACCTGGTATGCGGGACCGAATTATTTTTGAGTCTGATCAAGTCAAGTTAAGTATGTTTTAAATTAATATTTTGTTAATCTAATCTAATTCGTTGTTGATTATGGGTTGGGCAGGTTGACCCATTAGCCTAATAATTTTTTATTTAAAAATAAATAAATTTAATCTTTTACAAAAATAAATTAATGAAAAGTAGGAAATTTAGGTTACTTAATTTTTTGTTAATAATAAATAAATTAGATAATTAGTCCACTTGTCAATTATATTTAAATATTTTAAGCAAAAAAATAATAATTTTATTTTAGGTATATATTATTAGATAAAAAAATAATTAAAATTTGGAGTAACAGACTAATCTGTTTTTGGATTTGACGTAGTTCGGATTTGAATTTTTATAAATCAACTCGTACTTCTTATTTGGTTATTCGGTTCAGTCCATTTTGACAACTCTAAGTCTAGCATTCAAGTTGATTAAAATATTGTTAAAAAAATTAACAATGTTTTTAGTGTTTTTATGTCATAAACTGTGAAATTTATTGAGTAATTGAGTTAATAAATAGTGTATATTAAGATACACTTAAGCTAATTATGAGAAATTTGAATACCGTGCCTGATCTTTTCGAATTTTTACGTTGTCATTGTATTAAAAAATGTAGTAAACATATGCTAATGTTAATATAATTGTTGGAACTATTGTTTTAGCCATGGACACTTATCTATTGGGGTAAAATGGCACTTCATAAATGATGTAGTTTTGGTTTTAGTACTTTTTTTATTGTACGCAAAAGTTACAGACTTATATTTTTTTCAAAATTTTTAAACTCTAATTTTGTTTCTAAGTGGATAAGCAAATGTTTAATCATTTAGACTTATAATCTGTGAATACAAATTTGATACGTTCATCATAAAAATTGACATCATAAATTGGGAATCAATCAGGTTCTCCATTTGTTTTGCCTTGTTTTCTTTTCATTGAATATTTGAATGAAACAATTTTGTTAACATTATATGGTAACTATCTATGATCCACCCGAGAAACAATATTAGAACCTCAAGGATCCTTCTATGTTTTTCCCCCTTATGCCTATAATATAAAGTAGCTCTAAACAGAAAAGGGCAAATTCATCTGTCTTTTATTCAACTTACGGATGCTTATGGAAGCAAATTGATCAATCCTGAGATTTTGAGCCCTTAAAGGCTAAGTCCGTTAGCAGTTACAGGGCATCTTTATCCCTATAAAAGAGCACAATTTCGGCTAGACCAATGAGACTCTAATGAATATGTTCACATGAGCCTATATTGCAAGAATCGTTTAGAGCACAAACTTCTTTACATACTGTCAATGATAGAGGAATACCCTTTATAAATAGCAACATTAAAAATGTTAATAAGTATATTTTTTGTTCATAACAAATCATAACTCACTACATTGACTTGAGTATTGAAGTATCTTTATAAATATCTAACTTCTTATTTTCATGACCTCCAAACTTAAAAGACACTTTGCAAGAACCTGATTTTGACTTAACTAGCTAACCTCATGACAGAGCACAAATTAATTGGCAATGCTGGACAAAACAAGTGAAGATCCTGCATAAAACATTCCAAAAATGTCCATTAAGTGTTCATAGTAGCAATTTTAGATTATACATGAAAGATTAAAAGAATGAGGAGGTTTCGAAAATGAGAAGCCAAACCTCCCAAGGGTAGATTTTTTATTGTAGAAATACCCCTAATTTGGTTTAACATACTGAAAAATATTTTTTTATTACTAAATTTAACATTTGTATAAATATTATATACTAATATGAGTATAAATAAATATCAAAATATATTATATTTTAAGATAAAATAAACATATCATATATTAATATGAAAAAGGGTGGCTTCTCCTTGGAACCACAAATGTGGTGTCATCAAGTGGCTTTAGTTATTATGCAATAATTCATCCAATCTTATTTTATTCTCTTTTTGTTCATCTAATAATTTTTCAATTCTTATTATGTGATGATTTATTCTTTTTATTTTTCTATCTTTTTGTTCATTATTTAATCGTTTTGTCTTAATAAAATATTGTAGTCTATCTCTTAATTCTCTTAGAATCGAAATAGCGTATTCTATTTATACTTTATTTTCAATTTTCTCTTCTAAATTTTTTTTTTTCATAATTACAAATCTTTTAATACTTAGCTCCGATACCAAATTCTTTCCCAAGAATTTCTCTTAAAATTATATTTATATTCTTAATATTTTCTCCTTTATATATTTTGATAATGTATTTACTTGTATTGAAAGTCTTCTTATTTTATTATCTTCTTTTGTTTTTTCGATTCTGTGAATTTTATTAGTTTAGGTATTTATTCTTCTCTGTATTCTAAATATTTTGGATTATTTATAAACGTATCAATTTTTGTTATTTTATTTTTCTTAGGATAATGAATTTTTCCTATATCAGTGAATAAATAAGGTATGTCTATTTTATCATTATTTTTAAAGGAAATATTATGGTGTGAATTGGTTAATGCATAACTAACATAATAAGTGACAGAAAATATTTTATCTCCTAGTCTCATTAGATTTCTTCTTAAAAAATTATGTTCTAAGGTTAATGTTTGATTTATTCTTTGAGCATTTAATGGCATTCTAATATTTGATCAGACTTCAAATTTTAATTTTTCATATGCTAGATTTCATTTTATTACTCCTAATATTTTATCTTTTGGATTGATAATTCTATCATCTTTTAAGATTAGTTCTATTGGTGAATTTATTTCTTCTTGAAAAGTTGATTTTATTAATACTTATACTGCTCCAATATGTATATATCCTATTTTCCTCCTATCTTCATCTCTTTTTATTTTATTTTTTAAATCTATTAATTTCTTTTTATTAAGTAATTGTATACTAGTATTTCCTTGAGTATCTACTATATCAATTGACATTTCATTACTTAATTTTTCATAATAAATGATACTATTTCTTTGATTGAATCTTTTTAGTATTTCGCTTAATCTTTCTTTTCCTTGCATGTTAGCATTTTTGGCTAGATCTAATTCTTCCTTTTGCATTTTCTTAAATAAATATTTATTTATTAAATATTTCCTTCATAACTTCCTTCTTCTTCAGTAATTTGAATATGTTCTATATCTTCTGTAGGTTCTATCTCCATTTATAAAGTAATCTTTAAGTAATTTTTTATATCATATATGTTAAGATTTATTCTTGGGATATGTAATTGCCTATTATCAATAGTTATTATTAATTCTTCAAATCTTATTTCATATGGTTTTATTGCTTCAAGGAAATCTATTCCTAATAATAATTTGATATTTGTATCAGTTTCAAACATATAATTCTGTTTGAAGTAATACACTAGAATCAAAACAAAATTCTATAATTGTTTTTTCTTTAAAATGTTTTTCTTTTCGATTATATGTGAATGCTTTTCTAGTCATTGTTCGTTTTGAGTTACTTATAACATCACTACTTACATAACTAAGGCATGCACCAGTATCGATATAGGCATACTAATTCCATTAACAATTCTTAGTACATGGTATTGACAATAATTATTAGGTAAAAGGGTTATATTCATACCTGGTCTGAGTTTCTCAAAATAGTTGAATCTGGATTCTTCAAGCTTTTCGTAGTCCACTGCTGCTTCCGCGACAGTTGATTAAGTTGGATTTGTTAATTTTGAATAAGATGAGTAAGATTTTGAGTAGAAGAAGGAGTGTTTATTGATAAGTATTTATAAGTACAAGATAAATTGACACACTCTCAAGTGTCCGACTAATCTCATCAGAGACTAGCACAACCTCGCAACTGCGATTTCAGAAATTGGATTTCTCCATCTCTCCGTTGCCTCAGCATAAGAGGACTTATTTATACACGAGAGTCCCTAAGGCTTATTTATAAATTTATCCTTACAATCGTAAGTGCTTACATCAGAAACTTAATAATTTATATAGTGATGTAAGGGCTTACATCATTCTTCGATTATTGCTTCATCCGACTCATTGTCCTTTATTTTGTCGGCGTTGGCCATTACTTTTTCTATTTGGCATCTTTCGCATGCGTGATTTCCACTAACCTTGATCATTGCACAGAGTTGGTGGAGAACAGTTGGACGATATTCCATTTGTGGTCCTTGGAGTACGTAGAAAGGCAGCTCAAAATTTGTCAATATATTCATGTCTTTTTCTATTATTACTTTTCCACTAGTCTTGCTTAACAATAATATATTGGGTCCCTTGTATAGTATTTTGATGAATGATTCCTTGCTGATATTCTGACATTGTGAGAAAATGCTTACCAACTGGTTACTTAAATAAAGACAATCAATAAATCCAAATTAGAACATATTGAAAGTAAGTATGGATGGAGCTCCTGGGAGGAGAATTGTTTTGATACCGAAGAGCTTTCGATCGGCCATATAAAAACAGTTGACATTTTCTTTGTCATTCCAGTTAACTGGTCTTTTGAAATTTTCCCAAAAATGTTCTTCTGAGAATTGAACCTGTAATTCATGATCTTTTTTGGAAGTTATTTGAAAATTATCTAATGAGAAAGGAATTTTTCCAAGTACTTTGAATGATGATTGTACTGCAGGTGGAGTTTTTATTGTTTCAGAAAAAGTCCTTAGTCCAAGATAGATCTCTTTTCCCTTAGCTTGGTAATCTTTGAGTGCTTTTTCGGCTTCTACCTTAGTTGGGTAAGATTTGTGTAAAACTCCAGAAATCTTTTAACAGTGTGGTGCTACTTTGAACCAGTCATCGTAAATGTCTGGGAATGGTCCATTGAAAATTACGTACCATTTGTTATTTTTCTTTTCTTCTTGTTGAAACTTCTTAAATGCCTCTTCAAAGAATCTTTCTGCCTTGAGTTGTAATTTTAAGACCTTGATATCTACTTCAATAAGCTCTAATTCTTTCAGCTTTTGCTCCTTCAGTGCTTCTTTCAGCTCTAGTTGTTTTTTGAATATTTCTATACGTTGCTTTGCTGCTCTATTCTCTTGATAGTATATATGCAAGAACATTCTTTTCTCTTTTAATGTGAGAGATTGAATAATTATATTCTGCTAACTTCATTTGTCATCTTATTAATCGTTCTTGTTTATAAGTGCCTTTATGATTAATATTCTTAAATCCTTCAACATAAGTAGAGTCAGTTCGAGCAATAAATTCTTTATTTAGCACATAAATTCGATGTTTTTCAAGCATTCAAATAAGTGCTAGAGTTTTTTTTTTGTGAGTTGGGTAATTAATTTCACTATCTGAAAAGGTTCCAGATGTGTATCTACATAGTAATTCTTTCTTTTGTCTAGGGGGTTTTGCCTTCATAACACCACCCCAGCATTCATTTGATGCATCGATCTCAATAATAATTAAGTCATCATCAGATGGATGATATAATTCAGGAAGATCCTGACATAAATACTTTAGTTTAGTAATAATTATTTCATCCTCTTTAGTCTAAGACCAAAGAGCATCCTTCTTTAGCTTTTGCTAGAGTATTTTTCTTTCAGCTACAAGATTCTTTATAAAACATTCATTAGAAATATATGTCAGTAGTCCCAAGAATTTTTATAACTCTTTTTTATCTTTTAATTTTGTTAGAAAATTCTGAAGTTTTTATAATACATGTTTTTGCATTATTATTTTTCCTTTTTCAATTTCTAATCCTAAATAATTGATTTTGTTTTGAGCTAATACAACTTTTTTCTTACTTAAAACTACTCCATTATCTAAACACTTTTTAAGTACTAATTCAACTTTCTCGAAATGATCTTCTAAGTTTTTATTAGTAAATACTAATATATCATCAATATAAATGAGATAAAAATCTCTAAATTCTTTTAATATTGAATCCATTCTTCGTTGGCATATACCTGGTGACTGCTTCATTCCCATTGGAAGTACATTCCATTCATCTTGCCCTTGAGGACAACTAAATGTTGTCAATGCTTTAGATTCTTCCGTAAGCCTCATTTGATAAAATCCAGACTTACAATCAAAAGTATTAAACCAGTACATATTTCTTACTCGTTCAATAATCAAATCTTTTCTTAGTAAATAATATGCATCTCCTTCCATTACATCATTTATTTGTTTATAATTAATTATCATACGTCTCTTTCCTCTTTTAATTTCATTATGATTTTCAACATAAAATGCCAGTACAGAATGCTTACTTTTTGATGGTCTAATTAATCCTTTTTCTTCTATTTCTTTAATATCTTTTGCAAATTTGCCTCTATCTTATTTTGTGTAAATCATAAGTTTACATTTTATTTCTTTCATAGGATCTTTTAATTTTAATTCGATTAATTTTATATTTTTATTATTTATTTTTGGGTCTAAAGAATTTTCACTACATGTCTTTTCTAGTAATTCTTCAATATGGGTTGGAATTCCTCTTTCGGGTTCAAGATTGATAAGTACATGGCGAAGTTTTCGGCATACAACCTCAACTATCTCATCATGTTTCAGCTTGTTAAACTCTGATTACTTTTTAGAATAGATACATTTAGAAAAATGAGTTATTGGGATATGAATAATTTCTCGTAATTGTTTTGTTGTAATATAAGGTATTTTTAGTGATATATAATCTAAATATTGACAAAATGATGCATATAATCGTAAGAAATTATTTTCTAGTATCATATCCAATCTGGTTTCTTGTTGGTAAATAATTGGAATAATAAATAATTTGGTTTGGATTATCAAAATAATTCTTTTTACTACTAGATACAGAGGATGTATAGATCCATCTGTAATTTGTATTTTTAATGGTTTATCTAGTTTTTCCCAATTATCAAATAATGCCTTTGTTGTAAGACAAATACTTGCTCCTGTATCAATATAAGCTTCAGTTTTCTTATTACTTTTTTCAATTTTGACTTTAATATAAGTACTATTCAGATTCTGTTTCTTTTGAAGATAATTCATTTTCTGAATAGTCATATATATTATTTTCAGTATCATTTAATTTGTCTTTTACTGGTTCCAGTTTATATATTTTATAAACTTATTTTATTATTTTTTATTTATCTTTAAAGTTTTTTCTTTCTTTTTTGCGACATTCATTAGATAATGACCTTCAATATTACATATTCAAGTAGATGCATTTCTTTTTTTCCCTTTGGACAATATTTTCTTGGAGTATTTTGTTTTTTCCTAAAATATTTTCTTTTAGTATTTTTATACACTCTTCTGTTGGGGTATGTTTTCCTAAGTCTTGGTTTTCTTTTATAATATTTTCTTTTCTTTGTTTCACGATTACATCCATAATTTCCTAGATTTTTTATTTCTGGTATGTTACAACATATTACAGTTCTTCCTTGATTTAATTGTCTAATTGTTTCTCTTTGTAAGCATTGTGTTCTTAATTCATTGTATAGTATTTAAATAATTCCTCTAAGTGTTTTAACTGTTTCTCGTGGTTGCATTTACCAAATAGTTTTTATCTTTGTATTGAGTGGATATGAGATCTTGTCAATAAATATATCCATATATATTGGTTTGGTTTTTGTATTTAACTGATAATAGTATTTTTGGTATTCACAAATAAATTTTTCTACTTCACACATATTACATAATTGCATTCTGTTTAAGTGTGCTTTAGCTTTTTCGTGTAAAAATTTATTTACTTCTTCTTTATGTTCCGCTATATTGTATCCTATAAATTCTTGATATGTTAATCTCATAATTAATCTACCAAAATCTTGGTTATTACTAACAATTCTCGCATATTGAAGCCATGTATCATCACGTATACTTGTTAAAATTTTTTGTACATTTCCTTTGGTTTTGTATATTAATAAATTTTTAACATCAATTAAGTTTAATCCATTAAATCTTTCATCAGTTGCAATTAATAATATTATTTCATTTGTCCATTGTAAAAGAACTTCTTCTTTATTTATTGCACAATCAATATTTAATTTAATTCCTATTCTAATATTTTCATATTGTGGATGAAATTCTTGTGGTACTGAAGTCCATTTTTCATTTTTTCTATCATATCCTTTATTATACATAGTTTCTTATTCGTATTTATCACATTCTTCCTTTGGATATCCCCAATATTCTTCTCATTTTTTTTGGGTTTTGTATTACTTATTTATCTTTTTTCCATAAATATTTCATCATATTCTAATTCTTCATCCGTCAAGACTATAATTTAATATTACTTTTTTATTTTCATTATTTGTTTCAATTTGTTGTATTTGTTTATTTTCTTCTTCAATTATCTTTAGTTGTTCTAATAATTATTAGATTTCCTCAATATCTGTTGATTTCTTTATTTGGTCAAGATATTTCTTCTTTATTATCTCCATGAAGAATGAGTTTAAGAAGTTTTGAAAGTTTTATTTCTTTTTGTTCAAATTTTATTATATCTTTTGGTATATTTTTTAATATTTCTTCTAATTTTTTTTTTGTTAAGCATTTATTATTTCTTTCTTCATTTAAGAGTTCTAGTTTTTTTAATATTTCTTCAAATTTAAGAATATTCTCAAGTTCACCTACTTGTTTGTTTCTATTAATTTTATCAAGTGTTATTATGATATTATTTATTTTATTTTTTTTATTATTAATTCTTTCATATATATATATATATATTGTTATTCTATTAATATTTTCTATTAGAAATAATAGATTATTATTTATTTCTTTTTATTATTTTTTATTTATTATTTCGATTGCTTTTAATACTGTGAATATTTTATTTTTTTTAAAAAAATATTTTTTTTTTATTTTTTTTATTTTTCTTTCAATGCACGGTGCTTCGAGTCACCAGAGAATTGTCCATGAAAAA
The DNA here is from genome assembly GCA_029884605.1 of Ormosia emarginata. Lineage (NCBI taxonomy): Eukaryota > Viridiplantae > Streptophyta > Magnoliopsida > Fabales > Fabaceae > Ormosia > Ormosia emarginata. The sequence goes on along the minus strand of JAQQTP010000068.1, from coordinate 17,494,442 downwards.
GGTGTAAATTAAATGTAAAATTCTAAACGCGAGGTTGTGCACATACCTCTAACTGTCCACATCGTTATCTCCTCAAAACAGCATTCTAGCTTTATTTTGGCAAAAGCATTCCAGCTTAATAGGTTTTCTATAATTGTTGTTAAATGTAAATTTAGGTGTGACGGATTTTGACATTTCACACGTGTAGCCATCAATCACATCTTTATGACATGAGCTAATCCACACCATCCAGTCCTCCATCTCGTAAAGTAATCAATCTTCACCGTCTATGCCCTCTTGAATCATATTTTGCACGAAAATGTTTTTTATACATTATTTTTGTACATTTTTTATTAACACTTACACACACTTTATTAAAAAAAAAAATCTTTTTAAAAAAATATATTTATTTTATTTTATTATCTAGGAATAATATATTATATAAATAATGTGTAAATATCATCGTAATGGTAAGACACTAACACCTGGACATTTATCTCCCTCGCTAGGCCTATAAAAACGTAGCCATCCATGCCATACTGCCATGCACAAAAGGGAGGAAGCCACTTCCTAAAACCACAAGAAGGACATATATACCTCCCTCATAAAAATTTCAGAAATGGCAGCAGGCAACTTGGAATCTGCTCCTGTGACAGAGATCCATCAGAAGCTGGAAATACAAAACAAGGCAACAGTGGAAGCACTCTACAAGGCACTGTTGGGACAAGGCCAAATGGACATGGTGGCCAAGTTGCTAGCAACTGACCTTGAGTGGTGGTTCCATGGCCCCCCACAGTGCCAACACATGATGCGGGTGCTCACAGGGGAAACAGCTCGCGGCAACGGGTTCCGGTTCGAGCCGAGGAGCGTCACGGCCATCGGAGATTGCGTGATCACCGAGGGGTGGGAAGGAAAAGCTTACTGGGTGCACGTTTGGACATTGAAAAATGGCCTAATCATGCAGTTCAGAGAGTACTTCAACACATGGCTTGTTGTGAGGGATTTGAGGCCACTAGGGTGGGAGGACAGGCAAGACAGCATGACATTGTGGCAGAGCCAGCCTCGTGACCTCTATCGCCGGTCGCTGCCGGGATTGGTGTTAGCCATTTAGCCATGATTCACAGTTGTGGTCAACCGTATTTTATAATGTTTACCGTACATGTGTCAGTTATGTATCCGTATTGATATCAAATATTCACATACTTAATAAATATTAATTTAACTTTTTAACAAAAAAATTATATCATTGTATTATACCCGTATTGTATCTTATATTTATATTTGTATCCGTGCAAGGTCAACTGGCAGCTAGGGACAAAATGTATGTATTGAGTGGCCCTACGGATTAAACATGTAGTTCAACTCAACCACACTGAATTTTCGTACACTTTTGGCTTGTGGAGCAGGTCAATCATTCAAATAAGATGATAGTCAAAGTAAAACCAAAATAAAAGAGCCAGAAAAAACTATGTATAGATATATGAGTGTGTGTATATAATGTCCTTGCTTTGTTTCCTTCTACTTGTTCCTTGCCTCTTCCTTCTTATGGAATGACTTTGGAACTTGGAAGACCCCTCAAAATGGACATGAACAAAAGAAAAGTATAAGTTTTAATTGATGACACGGTTAAGCAAATTGTAATTAGAGAGGAAGAAACTGTTGTATAAACCAATGTTGTCAAAACCTGATTGGACAGTGAATTGAGAAAAGCATCAGGTTCAATTTCAATTTTAACCGATTAAACTATCTGATCAAATCAGAAAACTTATATATATATATATATATATATATATATATATATATATATATATATATATTGTCAAATTTTATTTATTTATTTATTGTCAAATTTGTAATTTGATTGATATTAGACAATAAAACCGTTATGTTTAACTAGGTTTAACTTGGTCCAACTCGATTTTTGGCCAGCTTTTGATCGGTTCAAACTTTGGTCAAACTACCAAAATGATTATATTATTGAACCAAAATTGGATTAAAGGTCGGTTCTCCGTTTGGCAGTCAGTTGGGCCAATTTGATTTGATCCAAACAACAATGGTATAAATTTATAGTACTTAAGTTGAATTTATTAGACTCATTATAATATTAATTAATAGATAAGTACTATAGTTAATTAATAATTAATTATTATAATTTATCATAATTAATAATATAATTAGTTTAGTCTTCTAATTTAGATCCTCCAAGAATTTCTCTTGTAAAGACCTCTTTGATGAGCAGGGCTTAGAGTGGTGGGCGCATTTTATAATTAGTTTGGCAAAGATGGTCCTGAAAATGGTGCCTGAATTCTGGCAGGTATATGGAACTCTACATGTAATTATGAATTATTTTTGTACATTAGCCCCAACTACTTGTGCTATTCCAAGTAGCATGTGCTTCCTATCTTAATATTCTGTATAACTTCTAGTTTCTCTTTTTAGATAATGTAATATGCGTTTGCGAGCAAGCAATGATACTCGACTTGTTTGGAGTTTGTTTAAGAAAGGCTAACAAGAGAATAGAGGTTTTGACAAAAGGACATATTTGAATTTGAAAGGGGAACGGTCGGATTCAAGTTGCCTAGTAAGGACATTCCTATATTACAGATCATTACAGTCCAACACTAGTCTTCATAACAGTTAATTGCTGTTTAAGCAATTTGCATTCATGTACATACAAGATTATATTTATTTGCACAACTTTTAAGATGTAAATTTCAAACATTTTTGTAACAAAAAAAAAATCAAACTTTTTAACAATATCTTTTGATTAATTATCAAACACAAAATAACATCTTACCAACGGACTAAAGAGAGGTGTATAAAGATTACAAATGTAAAGATCTATTTTGAAATGCATAGATGGTTTCATCAGAATTATCATTACCATAACAGATTAGTCTGCGCCATAACTGCTAAAAGCCTCATGGGTCATTAAGGTTTCTCCTCTTCATGTTCTTTTGCTGGCATTATCTTCAATATGAACTGTCAGTGGAATAGGCACTTCCATAACATTTTGCTTTTTTTCTCTGGAAAACTCAACTTCAGAGAGCTGCCAGTCATGACTAGAATAATCTTTTGACTCTTCAGACCAGATTTTGGACAAACTAGGACTGCTCCAAAGTGAAGAAGTGGACATTGATCTAACTTGAGGAGCTCTGTCTTCAGGAGGCAATGAGTTCAGTGCAAGCTGAATGCAGCCACCAGTCTGCTTTTTGCAGAAAAATTTGTCATCAACTATGTCATAGAATTCTGCGGTTCTAACTTCCTGTGCAAGAGAACACCAGCAACAAAATAGCCATTGTATGCAATCTGTCACTGCTGGCTTTCCACAACAAAGTTTATTTGGTGGCAAGTTAAATCTTTTCCTCATTTGGATCCTCCAGTAGCCGCCATAGAGTAAACCCAACACACAAAGCAATATACCTATCAACCCCAGAACTCTTCTGACATTCTCATCATCAATATTGAAGGCAGCCAGATTAAAGATCCAAAAGGGAGCCACACAGAAGAGAAGGAAAGTTGCAATATGAACATACATGTTACCAAAATGAAGTCTTTCCATATTCCTTCCAAAGACACAAAAACTACAGAAGAGAGTAAGATATGCCACAGAAAGATTGTCCCAAAGATCAAATAGTCCCCCTCTCCATTGAGGTGTGTACTCAACAAGGCTATGATCATTTCTTGATGTAAATGAAAATGTCTTCTCTAATGACAATCTTGAACCACTAGAACTATCGCCGCCACTGGTTGGAACATGATTCTGTGCTTCTTCATCAGTTTCATACTCCTTGCCTAGAGGGCTGACAATGCAGTACACACCTGCAAGTACTGGAGCAGCAATTGCAATGGAGATACAGATGCCAACACCAACAGCAGGTCTTTCAGATCTATTGAAACCCAAGTTGAGGCCACACAAGGCATACTGAGCAAAGCAGTTGACATGGAGTAACACCACAACCACCATCATATGGACCCATTCATGAGGCTTGCAAGTGCCATTCTTGCAGTATACCTTTCTGAGGATTGTGATGTCCTTTGGCTTCCACCTACAAAGAAGTACAAGATGGTGGAACCGCTTTGGATGCTGATATAGACACATGAGAGTAAATAGAGCATTAAGAATTTGATTGTTGACCTCAAACCATGAGTTCCTCTGTGACTTCTTGGTAAGGATTCTGTTTAACATTCCTGTCATGACAAGAAAAAGAATTGCTCCAGAGACAGCAACACAAATTATCCATAAAAGAAGGGCCATGTTCAAGGGATTCTTAATCCATTGTTTGCAGATTCTCCTGAGAGATGACCAATCAATCTTCTTGGCCAAAAACCCATTGGAAGGAGTTCTGAAATTTTCCCTGATGGATGAAGGAACAGAATGTGAAAGTTTATCACTTTCCTCAGCTATCTGCCAAAATTTAGCAGATGGGGAAGCTAAATTAGCATGGGGAATGAATCTCTGTAGTTTAAATCCATTGGCAATAGATATCAACATTTTGTATTTCCCTGTATGAAGGCTTTCATTGCCCAGCAGTCCCTTTTGAGATGATGAAATTTGAAGAGCTTTGTTTACATTAACCTTAAAACCATTTGTGTTTCCAGCTATGGTTGCGTCTTGCAAGCTTCCTCCAATACTAGCATGAGTCATTCTACCAGCCAATATGATTATACAAATTTAAATTTGAAGATCCAATAATGACCTGATTATCTGCATTGAATAAGTCTATAAAGCTAAACAATGATAAAGGCTTGTATTTTCTAAATACTGAAGGTAGTAAACTTCCAAAACTGATTGAAATGGTCATTGTCAATGGAATTTCAAATCAAGAATAATAGGTAATTAACATGTTAAAGTATTCAGATTCTTACCCTTTCTTAGCTCTAAGAAGACATCAAAAAAGAACAAACCAGCTCAAGTTGCATAATTCCAAGCAAGAACTATTCTAGTAAAGCTACAAGATAACTTACTCAATAGGCCAATAGGGGGCTTACTATTTCAGATAAATGAGAGGGCAGAACCAACTTATTCAATAGAGGTCTTCAACAGTTCCACCACCCCCAACCCCCAAAAATTGAAAAACCCAAAATTTTCGTTTAATTTTAGTTTTGTTCTTTATAAAGGCCTTTCAAAATTTTAATTTTCACAAAAAATCCTTCACAATTTTTATTTTTCCTGTTCAATATTCTAATCCTAGTTTTGTCAAGCATTAATGAAGAAACTTTTACATTGAAGCCTTACACCTGTTATAAATTTCAGAAAACACATCTCACATAAGGAGTTCTACCACCAAGCCAACCATACAACATAAATTATCCAAAAAAGTAAGCAACTGAAATACCAACCAGAACTTAGAAAAGGGATGGTCAGACTTCAGTGTAACTTCTGCTACTTAGAGATGGGGTGAGAAAACTGTTTGTGCTTTGATTGCCACTTTTCTCGAACAATGGGCTTTATATTCTGCACCAAAGTAGCATCACCGGACACATTAATGATTGGAATGAAAATATTCTATTTCCTAACATATGATGTTGGAGTTGGGCGATACAGATAAGCTAGAGCTACAAGTTGCAGCAGCAAAAGGATGTGTAAAATAAATTGGATGTTCTGCAAAACAGTGAAGGACAGAGTTGAACAGAAATCATGAGATGTTTGGAGATTCCTACTTTTGTCAAGAGACAATCTTGCTTGTATTTTTGGCAAGTTTTGTAATCTCTTCTCTTGATTTTGGAACTTGGAAGCAACAAACTTGCATGCTGGGTTTTGGCACTTGTTTTGAACTGTGCACTATTTATTTGGATGGGATAAATTTCTCATTCATAATTCATAGAAAACAAACGGCAACTGCAATGAAAAAGGACAAAATGGATACATATTTGAGAAGCCATGTTAAATGTGAGGTTGGTTAAGGCCTGAAGGGACCCTTACCAATGGATCCAATTCCGAGCCACCCCAGTTGCTTAAGAGCTACAGCCAACAATGGTGGAACCAATCAAATCCAGAAAGGAAGCTAGAGTCAGTGAGAAATATGATAAACATTGCAAAGAGTGTCATGTGCATTTCAAATGGTGGCTGCTCTCCGGATTTGGGGCTGTTGACTTCTTCGTTGCCAGTTGCAATAGCGGGAATGTCTTTGAACTTTTTTTCAAAACACTAGATGGACCCCCCTCTCACGTGGCACCTACTTTTTGTTTCATTTTGAGTTTGGTTGATACTATGTGGTAATCATCATCTACTTTTATATTTCTCTTCTCCTTGTGAGGGGCTTTTGACGGAAGCCATTAGATTGATGCATTAAGATTGTGTTTGGTTTGCCGGTTTGCATAGTTAAATGTGTGTTTGTCTTCTTTGAACAATATAAATTTTGTGTTGGTGAAATTTTATTTGCACTGTTTTAACTTCATGTTTGTCTCTAACTCTTGTTTGCTTAAAAACAAGATTTTCTTGTTTTTGAGTAAGAGTGTAAAAATGGGACAAGTCCGATGAGTCGACCTGAATAGTCAGATAAAATCGACGGGTTTGACTAACAAAATGCTAATCTAAAACTTACACGGTCCGAATAGGCCAGGCCAACTCACTCTTTTAATACTACATAAGGCTAAATAGGTTGAACTCGACTAGTAAAATGTCAGCCCGAAATTTATATAGTCCGAATGGACCGACCCGTTTTGACACCCCTATTTTTGAGTTACAATTTTATTCGTTAAAGAATTTTGTTCCTAATATTTATTTTGTCAAATTTATTTTTGAGATAAAAGTTTTTAAACATAAATCATGTTACCACAAACTCACTTTTAACTAAACATAAGTTTACAAAATCAAGTTGACTCAAACTTAAGTTTACAAACTCTAATTCAAACACACACTAAAACGTTCCTCATGAAATTCATGAGGGAAGATACTATCAGCATCCTATATCTTGTTTCATCTCAACAAATATTTAGATATGCTTTAAAAAGCTCTTTTAAAATTAGTTTGTATACAAACTTGTGTTTAATTTATATCCAAACTCAAGTTAAAAAAAGCTTTTTCTTAAGGTAAAATACAAAGAACCCTGTCTAACTATTAATTAGGTCTAAGAGTTTTAAAATGAATTGAGTTTGATATGTTGGTCCAAATAATTCAACAAAATGTGTAGACTGGATCAATTCATTGATCTATGTCTAATTATTTTATTAAAGTACTATTAAATAATCTATATGATATGCAAAGGGTTTTCACTCATATTTTCTTAATTTTCTTATATAAATTAATATTTATATCACAAAAAATATTTCAATTTATATTTCTTGGAATTTAAACTATTCAAAAGAAAAATAAAAGTGATGAAGCATGAAAATAAAAATTTTAAGTATTGAAAATTTAAGAAATTTTTTTTTGAAAAATATAATTGAGGATAGTAGACTAGATTGCCCAATCCATGGCCGCATAAGGTTAGGTTGGACAAAAAAACTTACTTGCCCATAACAATTTTAGCTTGACCCAAATTGGCATGACTTGCCAAATCAATTGAATGGATTGAACCAAACCGATTAACAACTCTAGTTAAATCTATAAAATTCTTATACATCTACAAACTAACATATTTCTTGAATCCACTGTGCATATTGATCCCCTTATGCTAACTCTTTCAGAGGGCTAATATTAACAGTTTAGTAAATTTGTAAGCACGATGATTTTTTAAATTTAACTTACAGTTGGAGGGAGCTTGTTAAAAAAAAAAAACCTCAACTATAAAATTCTATTGGCGTTATGCATTATATTTAGTTAAGAATATCTCATAGATCAATGCTAATAAAGTTTTTAAAATATGCTTGAGAGATAATTTTTAGAGCGGCAAAAATAAACATCTTTGTGAACTTGTTGTTCAAGCTATGTTAGACTTTGTCTAAATATACCTAGGTTTGTTTTGCAAAGAAAAATTATCATCTTATCATGTACAATGTCCACACATATTTTAACACCTTTGGCCACGTCAGATTTCCATTTGAGATTTGGCTTATTTTTTCTTTTCGTTTCCCTCTCCCTCTCATCTCTGTCTCCCTCTCATTACCCCTTTTCCCTCTAATTTCTCCATCTTTCACTTCTTTCACTTCTTTGTCACCCACGTCCTTCCGTCCACCCACAAAGCTCCCAACGCTACCTCACGAAGATCCATCAATGCCGCTACCCTCTGTCACTGCGTCAAGGTACAATCAACATTGAACTTGTAATAAAGAATGCCAATGAAAATCAGTCGCACTATTTAAACATTCATTATTTATAGTCACTGGATGACAATAATGAACTTCTGTAAATCCATAGACTTGTTATAATAGTATATTTGTTACTCTGCTACTTATAATTCATAGACTTGTCACTCATTCGGTAAGCTAAAGGATACTAATTGGACCTTAAACCTTTTGTTCTAAAAGTTTCATATTACTCTCACCCCTCACAAGTTGTAATAGTATATTTGATGTTTTAAACTATAATATGCAATTTAATGGACCTGCTATTTGCAAAAGTTAGTAGAGTGCTATGCATACACTTACATTGATTTTAGAGCAACCCAAATGATGAACTTTACATGGCTTTTATATTCCTTCAAGCAAATTTGTCATCGCTTGAAGTTGTGCTAGAGTGTTACAAAAATGAAATGGAATAACAAGATTGTGGTACTCATGTCAAGAGTGACAAGATTGATTTTTGACTGTTCTTTTTATTCTAACTTGCATCTTATGTTTTATACCCTATTATGACACCCTATGAAATGATAGGACCTTTTACAAGGTAGTTTTGGAGTATAACTGGCCTATTTCAGTTGAACAAAATTGCTCTTGAACATTGTCCACAGTGAAGAGGAAGAGATGCTAATGATATGAGTTGATTTTTGGAACCCAATGGTTGATATGATCAATATTGGAAGGAGGTGTGCTACTCTTGGAGAGAGAAAATGGCCACGGAGGTTGGAGAAGAATGAAGTTTCCAACTAAGAACTTGAAGGTGATGATTTGTTGAAGTACCTTGTTAAGCTTCCTATCCCATTCTGGTTCAAAGGATTAGAAGAGGTAAATTGAGGATGCTCCCCTAGTGTCAAGCTCAAGCCTGAACCTAAAATCTCTCCTCCACCCTGGTTCCCACTGCTTGATCCTTGCCCCTATAATGAAACTGCAACATCTATCACAGAGCGAAGACTTGGGCCTTTACTAATTGCTTTGGTTAGTGTTTCTGCCAAAGCCTTGCTGAAAGGAGTTTGGTTCTTGATGCAATATTGATAGAAATGTTCTTGAAATTGGTTTCCTAGATTAATTGGCCTGATGTGGGTTTTGTCAATAGGCATAATGCCATTATTAAGGAGTCCCCTACCTCAAAAGGATGGTGGGATGTTGGGTTTTGGGGAGCAAAAGCTTAGACTTAATGGAAGGAATCTTGGGCTTAAAGGTAAATGATGGAAATAAGTTGATGAAGAGGATGAAGCTGAAGTCAGGTTTAGAGTGATTGTTGGGAACAAATGTGAGGCATAGGTTAGCAAGAAGGCATGTTTTGCTCTTGATTGATTAAAATGACTGAAATTCAGACCATTGAGTACTGTATGAGCATTTCCATAAGATGCAAAATTGTGACCTACAGGCTGAGATGTTGCTTGGTAAAATGCTAGTTCATTTGTTGAATATCCATGAGAGTAGGTACTGTTTCAGGGTTCTACAAGATAACAGATGAATTTGATTAAGAAATTGCTGGCTCACAATTCTGTTTGGTGTAGGTATTGATTTGAGCATGAGGATGATGTGGTTCTTACAGTCTTTACTTTGTCCTATTCTTGGGAAATTAATGACCTGTGAATGGGTTTAATTTTGCATGTAAATGAGAAGGCTTGGATTCTTTGCTGGTCTTTTATCTTTGTGGCATGTTAGATGGTTGCTTGTGTTTGTTGATTCTGTTGCTTATCATGTCACTTTTTTTTTTACACCATTTATAACTCTTGGTTAACGAGGTATAAATTTATGGTTAATGACGTGCAGTGGATGATTAACGACTTAACTACTAACCACGATTCTACCTAGTAACCAACATACACACGTTATTAACCACAAATTTCTACCTTGTTAACCAAGAGTAAAAAATGCAGTAAAACAATAGTCACATTTTGTCATTTTTTCTACTCATTTTTCTTTACTATAACTCTAACTCATACATAATATGAAAGACCATGTCTTACGGTCACTTTGGAAAATCTGTTGACCATTGATAGCTAAAATGCTTTCCACTTGCTGAATTTTTGGGTGGTAACATGAGTTTTGCATATGCAGGTTAATGGAATTGGAAATAGGTGCTTCCATGGAGGATGAAAATACTGTGAATAGCGATGGGGTGTTAGATGATGTTGGTGGCAGTGCTGAATGCATTAAAGAAGCAAATGAAGCTGAGTTAATTATGAGTGACAACTTCAATGAGCAATCTGAACCTTGTGAGCTTGCAACAGGTATTATATTTTCTTTGGTGGTTACTGTTAAGTCATTCTATCGGCAGTATGCTAATGCAAAGGGATTCGATTTCATCATTAGAAATTCAAGAAAAGGAAATAATGGAGAGTTAAAATACTTTATTCTAGCATATTCACTAGAAGGGAGTTGTGTGTCAACAGTACCAAATGATTTAAATACATATCCAACAATCAAGAAGAACTGTCAAGCGAAGATAACTGTTGGTTTGAACAAAAATAGACTTTGGTACATAAAAAAAAGCTATACTTAACCACTCTCATGATCTTAGCCTTGCGAATGCAAGGATGTTCCATGGAAATAGAAACATCAGCATGCACGCGAAGAGAAGAATAGTGATCAACAATGAAGCAGGCATGAGGCTGAACAAGACCTTCCGTTCTCTTATTCATAATGTAGGAACGTATGCTAATTTACCATTTGTTAAACGAGACGTGAGAAACTATGTTGGGAGGGAAAGACGTGCAATTGGGAAGGAGGGTAATGGTAAGGCTCTAAGGAGTTATTTTTCACGGATGCAATAACAGAATAGTCATTTTTTCTATTCTATAGATTTGGATGATGACTTTCATGTGAAGAATGTTTTTTGAGCTGATGCAAGAAGTAGAGCTGCATACTAATCGTTTGGAGATGTTGTGATGTTTGACACAACCTATTTGACAAATAAGTATGACATGCCATTTGCTCCATTCGTTGGTGTGAATCATTATGAGCAATCAATTTTGCTAGGATATGGTTTACTATTTACCGAAGACACTGATTCGTTTATGTGGCTGTTTGAATCTTGGCTTAATTATATGTCAGGTAAGGCTCCAAACGGTATTATCACTGATCAATGCAAGGCCATGAAAAATGCAATCCAAATAGTATTTCCTACTACTCTCCATCCATGGTGATTATGGCATATCATGAAAAAAATCCCAAAGAAGTTGAAAGGTTATGGTGAATATAACAATATCAAGGATGTAATGAAAAATGCAGTTTATGATTCCTTGATAGAGGCTGAATTTGAAGGAAAGTGGGTTACTTTCATCCAACAACATGACCTACAAGACAATGAATGGTTGAGTGGGTTGTACAATGAGCGATATAAATGGGTCCCAATCTTTTTGAAGAAAGATTTTTAGGTTGGAATGTCAATGACTCAAAGGAGCAAGAACATTAACGCATTTTTTGATGGGTATATAAACTCAACAACAACTCTGCAGCAATTTATAAGGCAGTATAATAATGCTATCCACGATAAGGCAGAAAAGGAATATGAGGCAGATTGTCAATTATTTAACAACATTATTACATGTGGGTCGAACTCTATGATTGAGAGGCAATTCCAAGGTGAGTACACTAATGCGAAGTTTAATGAGGTTCAAGTTGAATTTAGGGGTAAAATGAATTGTTCTATTTGTATTAAATATGTTGAGGATGGAATTTGTACTTATGATGTGTTAGAGGAGATGGTAGTAGTTGGAAGTATGAAAGAAAGAACAGTTGAGATGGTATTTAATCACGACAATCATGATGTTAGATTAGATGCAAATGCTTGTTGTTTGAGTTTAAAGGTATTGTGTGTAGAAATTCCCTTGCCGTTCTTGTGCAAGAAAGGGTGAAGGAAATGCCTTCGAAATATATTTTGTCAAGATGGAGCAAAAATATAAGAAGGAAACATGCATACATCAAAAGCAGTTATGATGTGAAACAGTTGCAGCCTCAAATGCAAAGATTTGATAATTTATTGAAAGAGTTTTACGAGGTTGCTGAAGTTGTTGTGGAGTGTGACAATGCTAGTGATTTTTTTCTCCAAACATTGCGTGCATATAAAGGCAAGGTACAATTGATTGCTACATCGAACCATAATAATATCACATGTCATAAAGGTCAACACAAAACAGGCAATGTGATTGCCGCTGGAAGCAGTCAAACCAAGGAGTCATCAAGTGAGATTCATAGTCCATTACGTGTAGCACGTAAAAGCCACCCTCGATCTAATAGGAAAGTATCAAAAGTTGACCAAATTGTGAGGAAAAAGAGAAAGACAACACATCAAAGTCCACACATGTATTGAGGAAAAGATGAGTTAGATCAATGGAAACAAGTTACATGTATGCTCATCTATGAAAATTATGACTCCTGGAGAACGAGATGATGACTGTACCATGGTGTGTGTGTGTGCATGGAAATTAAATTTAAATTGTAATTAGTGTTGAAGTGATTGTTATGATTTGGAGTAGTATTGATGGAGTCATTCTTATGTGTAAACTTTTATAAGAATTTATAATTTAACTTTAGTTATATTCTTCCCTTACAGTTAACAGTTGTTGACCTCAACACAAATCTTGATGATTATAAAGATAGTTGTTGGACTTTGTAGCTGGCAGAAAGTCTAGCACAAAATTATCTATCATTATTTGCAGATTTTCAACATGATGTCACTAGTGGCCCAAAGGCATGTGAAACATATGCTAAATTTTAGGTTCTATAAGTGATTGTAGTTGACTTATTTAAATGTTTTTTTTCAGGCTACTAGTAGTGAGATTTCATACATGAATTTTGCCATGAGTAGTTATTCCAAGCAATTTGAAGAAACACGAGCTGAGGGACACTGGTGTTGTACTTAACTCTTTCAATTAATTATAATTTTTACAGTTTTTATTGGGATTAATGTTTAGTTTGAAAAACTAAGGCAATTAACTTTGGTGTTACAGGTTTATGGGGCAACTGTTGATTTACCTATAATGGGTTCAAAGATTAGTGCTAGCAGAAATCAGTATTTTTTGGCAACTTCTAATGAGAAATGTGGTGGTGGCAAAGGGTGAACTGTGATGACGTAGCAATATGTTAGATCTTTTAATTATTTTAAACATTTATTTTGTTATAAGTAAAGCAACCAACCTATGTATTTTTTTTGGAATAGGTTGTTTGTGTAGTTTAGTGAATGATGTAGTACTTATAATGTGTACATAATTATATAAGGTTGTGTAAATGGTCAGGTAAAATTATTTTTTTGGTACAGGTTTATAAGGTGTCCAATGAAAATTGTACATGTATGAAGCACAATTATATCTTGTGGTACTTGTTATATGAATGTATTTGTTTAGTTATTTTTGTTTGATTGGTAATGCCATTTTGATTTTTAAACGAATATTACTCATTCCAAGATCAGTTCAATGTCGATTACACACGCCATCAATACCAAGGATAAGTATTCAAAGAGTTGGCTTACTCATGAGCCCATTACCCATTCATTTTTTAATGACCTACAGAAGTTAGTTAATGGTCATGCACAACCTCGTTAACCAACTTCTCTAAGCAATTAACTACTTTTTTGTTCTTCGCTTACCAACTATTTTTAGAAGCATTGAAACAAAGTTGGTTAATCACGAACAAAAAAGTGATTAATGACCTACAAAAGTTGGTTAATGGTCATGCACAAATTAAATGTAACTCTTTCATCCGTGACCTGGTTGACCAACTTCTCTAGCCAATTAACCACTTTTTTGTTCTTCGTTAACCAATTATTTTTAGAAGCACTGAAACAAAATTGGTTAATCACGAACAAAAAAGTGATTAATGACTTACAGAAGTTAGTTAATGGACATGCACAAAAATGTAATCCTTCCATCATTGACCTCGTTAACCAACTTCTTTAGGCAATTAACCACTTTTTTGTTCTTCATTAACCAACTATTTTCAGAAGCGTTGAAACAAAGTTAGTTAATCACAAAAAAAAAGTGGTTAATAACCTACAAAAGTTGGTTAATGACCATGCACAAATTAAATGCAACCCTTCCATCCTTGACCTCGTTAACCAACTTCTCTATACAATTAACCATTTTTTTTCTTCGTTAACCATTTTCAGAAGCGTTGAAACAAAGTTGGTTAATCATGAATTAAAAAGTGGTTAATAACCTGCAAAAGTTGGTTTATGGCCATGCGCAAATTAAATGCAACCCTTCCATCCTTGACCTCGTTAACCAACTTCTCTAAGCAATTAACCACTTTTTTGTTCTTCGTTAACCAATTATTTTCAGAAGTGTTGAAACAAAGTTGGTTAATCACAAACAAAAAAGTGGTTAATGACCTACAAAAGTTGGTTAATGGCCAATCACAAATTAGATGCAACCCTTCCATCCTTGACCTTGTTAACCAACTTCTCTAGGCAATTAACCACTTTCTTGTTCTTTGTTAAACAACTATTTTCAGAAGCGTTAAAACAAAGTTGGTTAATCATAAGCAAGCTAACTATTTATATACTCGTCCTCAATATTGGTGACATGTGTAATCGACATTGAATTGATCTTGGAATGGGTAATATTTGTTTAAAAATCAACTTGGCATTACCAATTAATAAAAAATAACCAAACAAATACATTCACATAACATGTATCACAAGATATTAATGGCCTTCATACATGTATCATCTAAAAAAAAACTAAATTCAATAATGTCAAGTTCATGGCATCAAATATCAATACATCAACTATTTGAAACTCCTCAAAGGAGCCACCTCCACCCAAAAAATTAAACATTCTACACACAAATATATAAGAAAAGCCTATAATCACATTACAAAGTTCACATCCGAATATCTATTAACCATCAGTCAACCGGTTACTTCTGGGTCTTCTTCCTCTTCTTTAGCTCATATACATATGGAGTTCGAGTGGATGCACTTTCCAGATGCTTCCTCGGAACGAGTTTTGCTCGCGTGGCAATGTTCGATGGTGGCTTATCGGTGGTAACAACCTCAACATCAGCTTCAACCTGAAGATTATTTCCATCTGTGTAACAACTGACCTCAGGTTAGATGTTAAACAATTATGTATATATAAAGCAATTGAGGCAGTGAAAAAGAGGTTTGCACAATTACCTGCATCATTTTCTTGAGGTAGGCTTACCAATGATTCACCTGAAAAGGAATGTTAATTTTTAAAAATTTCCATAAAATAGAGATATGGTAATTGTACCCTTCTAAAATTTACCATTTTTGCATCTGTATCATTTAAAATTACTTACTTCCCTATTCCACTATATAATAGATAGCAATTTAATATTTTTTAAAATTTTTCATGCTCTAAAAGTAGAATTTGTATACGTTCTTCTCCAATGTAATCTTAGAGATTGCAGTCACAATAGCATATATAAGAAAAACACAACTCAACATAAAAGGCATATGATAAGTCAAACAAAGGAGAAAAACTAACATAATAACCACGCAATTCTAACATTAATCAAACATCCCTCACCATCATTTCGACTAGCAGTATAACTTCAAAGCCATGGGCTTTCTACTGTCAAGGGTGATGCACGGCCAGGCCTTTGCTGAGAACTGCCTTCATGCCCTTCACTGTCACCATAGAAAGGTGTCACAAATGCATCACTTTGTCGATGTATGTTTCTAGGATGATCTGTGGTAGCAGTTGAAGTTGAGGTAGCCGTCGTTGGATGCTAAAGCACTATTTGTTTCAACATACTCAGTTCTTGCTCGAGAAAGGAAATTCTATCCGCAAACTACCTATTCTCTGCCACCACCCGACGAAGTTCACTAGCATGGTCCTCCATATCAAAATACCTTGCTCGATCATGCTCAAACTGGGGTTGTGCCTCAAATAATGCTTCTCTGAGTATGTCAACCCGTATTTCTTCAGTCGTTGCAGCCACATCCTCGATTATCTGATAATGCACAAAACATACAAAACACACAAATATCAAATATTGACAGAATACTAGCATACAAAAAGTTGTTTCTTGCCAAACATGTTACTAGATCCCACTAATTCAACCATGCTTACCAAATTGTTTCGAAATGCCCGATCAATCTTGGCCTTGTTGCTCCCCGCATTTTGCTAATTCAGAAATCGTGGAAAAGGAAATAATCGGGGGTTACTGTCTATTTTCCACATGGACACATGGTCTAAAGCCCAAATCTACATCAAGCAATTGTCAGATTTAAGTAAATAGTTTTACTACGAAGGTTAATATAAATATATGCCTATAAAATCATGCATAGGAAAAAATTACAACGATTTTACAAATATTATAAATATATACCTAAAGGATAGCTGCACATCCTGTTATGTGTCTTTGGCTTAAATTCGTACCCTTTTTTACAATCGAAGCAACTACGCTTAAACTATCAACTAAGAAATCATATATTGCTAAACCTCAACAGTAATTACCAAGAACATCCAAGTCATCTAACATCTTAATCATGCCACCGTACACACACCTCCCTATTCTTGGAAAATAGAATACACCAAATGTAAGGAGTATGTATAGTCTACAAAGATCATCCACCTGATGATCACCTTGATACGCATGGAGCAGTTGGACAATTCTATCGACGGTGACATCTTCACCCCCAAACGAAGATAATGTTTGACATTCCCCTCCATCGTCAAGTTGGACACATTCACCTCCGATGCGTATTCCAAGCGCAAAACATACATCAATGAGATTAAGATCGACCACCTAACTTCTAACTCTGAACCCCCTACTTTGGTCATCCCATTAGCAAGCTAATTCCCATAGTAGTAAACCAGAAATTTACAAATTGTCTGACATATTTACAAGCACTTTGAATGGAGTGGCCTCGATTCGAGTTCGTTGCGCAATAGACAAATTGTTGTTAATGTCAACCAACACATTGGGTACGCACGCATGCCTCAAACGTAACTGAAAAGTGTAATAATAAAGATCATGTTAGTAATAAATAAATAGTAGTCATGCAAATAATAAAATTAGTTCATGTGTACTATACATTTTGCTTGTTTGCCATGCTCTAATTTTTTTATTCAACCAACACGCTTTACAAATAAAGCAATATCACCTGCAAAATGATGGAAAGTATTTTAATCTGTCCTACACAAAACCGAACCCCAAGCAATCAATAGAATGGTATGGCAATGTTCAAGGATTAAAATGTAATTATATATTTATATTAAATAAAATATAAACCTGTATAATCGTATAATATATCATAATTAAACTAACGACCTCTGTTATAAAAGGCCCATTGTCCATTCTCAAGCCAACAAAACTATACACTATTCATTTTAAACAATCACTTAGTACTTTCTTTAATTAATCCATCCTAGTTGACTAACTTCAATCTAGTCCACATAGCAGCAAATTCACAAGACTAAGTAATAACAATAACTTACAACAAAATTATAAGTGATGAATTGTTATCTCAGTATCTGCTTTTGCCTGGTGGGAAATATGCACTCTGTTGCTTCTACCCACTGTCTATATTTATCAAGCTCATTCACACATATAGGATGACATTGCTGATCATGTCAACTTAGAAGAATTTGTTATGACTAAGGATGAGTTCTCTAGAGTTGATATAAAGGCAATATGTACTTAAGATGACTTACTTGATTTACAAGAACGTCACATGAAGGTGAGAAGTCTCTTCTATAATTATATTATTTATACAATGCTATAGTACTCTATTGCTGTTTAGAACTGTGAAATTGGTAGTTTTGACAAGCCCATTCACACATCTAGGATGGCATTAGCTGATGATGTCAACTTAGAAGAATTTGTTATGACTAAAAATGAATGCTAATGTGTTATATAGCAGTTGCTAATGTGAATGCTCACTGTTACTAACATTCTACAAATTTTTTGTCTACCTTTATTATTACTATTATTTTTTATCATTGTCATTTTCTACCTTTGTTTCCTTTTCTTCTACACTCTTAAATCTATACTTTGTACTTTGAACTCATGCTTTGCTTCCATTTATTGTTTGTTTCCAACTATTTTTGTAGGTTGGTTTGGTTGAGTTGGCCTCACTGGTGAAAGGAATTTGATTTGGCTTATTTCTTATTCCATTTTTCTCCTTTTTACTTCCAGTTCATTGTTTAAATGTTCACAAAAACGTAGTTGTGCCATTAAATAACTAATTTTTTCATTATGCATTGGATTTTTGGGGAAGTTTAAGCCATTTTCACTTCAATGGCTGAAATGGATAACTCATATTTTACGATCTTCTAAACTAGGTACTCAGTAATATGCTACAGTCACTTTTTTTATCCGCTTCTCTACAACTAGCTACTGTTTCATTACCCTGGGTCTGTAAACTTGCTGCAAAATGTTATGAAGCTATTGGATTTTAAATTTCAAATCTTTGAAGGAAAAACGGGTCACAATGATGTTCCTAAATTTCTTCTTTTCCATTTAATAACTGGTTTCAGTCAAGCTAAAGTAAGTTCTTTTATTCTTATAATTTGTGTTCATTGTGGGTTTGGGGTGGATTATAAGCAAAGCTGGTGGAGCATGTCAAGCAAAGTTATCTTATTTTGGGAGGGAAAGACAAACATTTGAAACCCTCTCTTTTGTTTTGACTCTTACTCTAGCTTCTTGATTTTGTTCATTCTAGAGGACTCTTTTTTTAAAGGATTTTGACATAAAAAGGGCAGTTGGGGGCATCTCTTTTATGCTGGACAAAAGGAATTTAGGGGTCAAGTGTCAAAAAACTATCTTGAGATCCATCTCTTTTGGGCTGGAAAAGGGACTTGTTGCATACCAGCTTAAGGTACTTACAGACCCCTAATTTTAGCCATCAGTGCTATACCAGGTAAAACTTGAAAATGTTAGGCATTTCAAATTTTTAATTACTGACTTTTCACAAATGTTTATTCTTCTTTTATCAGAAAAAAAAATTCAAAATTTTTATTTTTGACTGTTTGTGTTGTATAGATTTCACACCTACTATCAGTAACAAACCTCCAAGCAATAAAAAGAATAAAGCTAGTCTAATTGTGGGAATTATTGTTGGTGTTG
This sequence comes from Ormosia emarginata, assembly GCA_029884605.1. NCBI lineage: Eukaryota > Viridiplantae > Streptophyta > Magnoliopsida > Fabales > Fabaceae > Ormosia > Ormosia emarginata. Next base: position 17,475,191 of record JAQQTP010000068.1, on the reverse strand, counting down.
TAAGCTTTCTATCTATTCTTGCAATTGTCTATATAAATCACAGAAGAAAATGCCATGATGATGATGAAGGTAAAAAGATTGTATAAATATATAGTATAATATGGTTATCAGACCATTTAAATTGTTTTCTTACATGTTCATAAATGTCATTATACATTATAACCAGTGCCTCTGTTGCATGGTGATATATGATAGGATCAAATGGGACATACCTTATTTGTGTTTTTAGACAACAACAGGTCATTCCCAGCATAACACATCCTATCTACATAATTTTGAATCTTAACCAGAAGATAAAAATAAAAATGAATTGTACTCCGCCTAAAAGTCCAAGGTTATAGACAATGCATGTACATTTTTACTTTTTTATTTCTTATCTTAATCTAAAATATTCTAGACAAATTTAAGATTGTAAATTTTTCAATTTGAATAAGTAGAAAATTAGGAATCTTCCACAGTTTAAACACAACCAGTTTCTACTTATCCAACCATAACCTTCTTCATGTTTAATTTTGTAGAGCTTTTAGGTATTGATACAAAGGCAAAATAGAGATGTGTCTGAAACAACTTAGATTTCATTCTAAGCACCTAATTGAAAAAAATCAACAGCCAGTAATGCACAAATACATGACCAAGAGGGCTAATGTAGTGTACCAGGAAGCTCTCTGCAGGTAATTTTTTCACAATTCCTTTGCCACCAAAAAAGCCACGACTAAGAGGGCTATACGGTACAATTCCAATACCAAGCTCCCTGAATCAATAAAAGCATTAAGAAAATGAAGTCACATTAAGACAAGCAAGCAGTCAGCAGCAACTAAGTCCTGATTTTTTTCTTTCTTTTTACCCTATTCTCAAGTAGCTTATAATTAAAGAGATTATTCAAATTATTTTTTAATGAAGAAACGGTCATAAGAGTTGTACTCCTGTGAACCTGAAGAAGAAAACTAACATGCAGAGAGGAATTATCTCCTCTTCAATGTCACGAGTCCAGATACCACCACCACAAGGATTACAACGATGAAGGTGGCAACATAGATAGCGCGACAGAGTGATGGAGTGGACTCACGAAACAACTCACCGCTGCAATCGCCAACTGATATCAACTTGAACTTGTGGCTTACAAAATAAAGGTAACTAAAGCTAGACTATTTCTTTGACACAGATTGGACCTTCAATACGTAAAGCACAAACTGAATAAAACCTTGAGTCACACTGGGCTATTGTTGCAAGTTTTATAAACAACATCAAATCATACTTCAAACTTGTTCATATGATCTCACTTAAAACAAAAGGTAATTTTTTTTTTAAATATATATGGGTAAGTTTTCCTGCAATACCTCTTGATAAATACACAACACAAAGTAAAAAGATGCATTCGAAGGCAAATAAAAAATCAAATAGAACTTCAAATCAAATAGAACTTCAAAATGGCATTTGATGTCAATTGAAACACTTGATACTGAACAATTAGAAGTTACCAAGAAAATAATATGAATGCACTACAAATGCTCTGCATCTTCAAAACATAATTAACAAAAGTCAATGCACGGATTTTGTAAGACCATAACTTTATCCTTCTTATATGATAAAGAGAATAAAACCATTAAAATTTAATACAAGTCTAGTAAGATAAATAAATATTCAACTATATATAAAAAGCCTTCATTTGTTCTTCAACTAGGTAAAACTCATCAAGGACAGTGAGAATAGAGGAAATCAAACCAAAAAAGATTCTAAATTTAACCTGAACCATATACATATCCATAAGATTCAAATAATGGACAACCTTTACTCAGTTTCATAGACCAAAAATGGAAATCAAACTACAAAAGATTGAAATTTAGCTACAAATTATGGTTTTCCTCAATGAAACTAAGCTGCACTCCAAAAAGTAGATAATGGGGTTTACCTAAAATTCGTGATCATGCAACTTGCCAGCATATTGTTGGGACACGACTAAGCAAGGTATAGATTTCATACTGCCCACTTACCATAGCTCAAACGACAACCTTGCTTATTCTCACATTACTGCAGACAAATTAAGTGAGGAATGCAACATTGATGTAAAATTACAAAAATATGGGCTCCTAAATTCTGTGGTATGGAAGTCATGGGATAAGTAAGTGAAAGTTGCATCTGATTTTTGGAGATGTGAAATTTTCTGATGTTGGTAGGTTAGGTAAAATGTAGCTGTAACTATTGCCAACAATACCCATTATTTGGAGTGGGTATACTTGGTTGATATTTGGGAAACCAGTGAACTTGAACTTGTTTGTGCCAAGGCGGTAGCAAAATCATGTGATATTCTTATTGAATTAGTTAATTCAGTTAGCCATCTCCATGTTATTATAGCATTCTATCTAGAAGCAATTGTAAAAAAGGACTCGAATCTATACTTTATTTTGGAAATACTTTCTATTGTTAGCCTTGTGGGTATACTTGGACCACCTCCTTGGCTTATAATGTTTGAGATACTTCCAATGAATATAAAAGGACCTTGGTGGTGGTATAGCCATCTTTACAAATTGGCTCATTTCTGGGATGATCATGAGAAGTACATCCTTACTTTTGACTTGGAGCCATGAAAGGACTGTCACAATCTATAGAGTAGTAGCTTCAAAATTTTTTAGTTGACTCTAGTATGCTTTTCAATCTTTGTAATTCATAATCTATAATTCACCGTATTAGAAAAATTTGTTAAAGCATCTACTGCTTGGTTACAGGCTCTAGGAATATAACCACTATCAAACCAATCAAACCAAGAAGCAAATAAAAAGAGATCCTGGAACAGATAACTATTATAAGAGAAATCAATAACATATGAACATTGGAACTATTATAACCATGTGGGATGTGGTTGATGCTATGTGATAAACACATATTTTATTCATTAAGAAACTCTTATATTTAGTCATTTACACTCTCCATATTCTTAATTGATTGAGTTTGACATGATTTTGTGAGTTTGAGCTCAAATTGGTCCTAATTGAATATTTTCAGCATTATTGAGATTTTACACAGTTTCTGTATTTTGGTCATAACTTGAGTTTCTGATATCTGAAAATCATGAATTTTATCTTGTAGGAAAGCTAAGAGGAAGCTCTACAACTTTGATGAAGAGCTCGAAGTCCGATTCAGATGTCTAAGGGACCTAAGTTTACATGGAAGTCAGAATACGGGTTCTGTCAGTAGAATCCGAACAGTGTGCACTCATAAAATCATATCTCAAGATGTAATAATGGAGATGGGCTGAAATTTGGACAGTGGATAGTCAAGATCCAAATAAACAACTTTCATGAAGAACACATTTTCAGAAAAAGAAGTCTAGTAGGCCATTTTGAGCTTGCAAGTCGGAACAGAGGTGCTGAAGTTGGGTTTGAGCAACCTACGGTATTTGGGACATATCTTGGGCTTAAGGAAGCCAAATTGGACGAACCAGCTATCCATTTTATAGCCAAGACAAGGATCTACAACTTTCATGAAGAACACTTTTCGTGGTTCTGAAGTATAGTGGGTCGTTTTTGGCTTCCAAGTCAGACACGAAATTTTCGTCCTCAACCACTTAACCACTCCACCCACCCATCCACTAATCCACTCATCCATCCACTAATCCACTCATCCACTCATCCACTAACTCACCCATTCATCCACTCATACACTAATCCAACCACTTAACCACTCCACCCACTCATCCACTAATCCATCCACTCATCCATCCACTCACCCATTCATGTCCATAATTTCCCACTCACCAAAAGTCCTTTGGCATTTTTCACTAATTCAACCACTCAACCATTCCACTCACTCATCCACTAAACCAATCCACTAAACCAACCCACTAATCCATCCACTCAAACACTCCACTCACTCACCCACTCATCCACCCACTTCCCTTTGTCATTTTGTTACCTTAGACTTCTATAAAAGGCACCATTTATCATGAACAAGATGAAACTCTCCTTCATTTTCTCTCTTAGTTTCTTGTTTCTTCATAGTTTCTTCTTGTTTCTTCATAGTTTTTCTTGTGATTTCTTTCTAGCTATGTGTAACTAAACCTCCCTTGGTTAAGGGGGTGATGAAACCGCTAGTATTAATATTGTAAACTTTACATATTTGATTATTTCAACACAGCTTATGTTTTTATTCATATATTTCTCAATCTATTGTTGGTATGAAGGTTTTTGTACTTGTTCCTACTTTCAAAGTAGTAGATCTAGGTTTATTATGCGCCATGCGGTAGTAGATCTAGTGGGATGTATGATGTTCATGTGGGTATAATTATCTTTGTGCTATTTGCCGCTTATAAAAGTGGTAGATCTGGTTTATTATGCGCGGTTGCGGTATTAGATCTAGAGAAATATATGTTCTAAGTAATTTAATCCCTGTGTGATTAGACCTTAGTGTAATTGGTTTTCTAAATCTTAATGCAATTGTTGGATAGTTGTAAGAGCGGTTGCTTTATGACTAATCGGTGATTAGGAGTTGATTTGAGCGGTTGCTAAATTGGCCAACACGTAAGGAAAACAGAGATTTAATCTCACAATTGCATAAAAACATAATTGAGCATGTTGGAATAAAAGGATATGTGGATTTACATTATCATATAAATCTAGTGGTGGATTCAATCTCTTAACCAATTTTCTTATATTGTTGATTTCAGTTTGTTTATTGTTATCTTTGAAGTCGTTCATTGTTCATCAAAACTCCAAAACCCCATTTTACTTGTTTATTGTTAATCGAGTCTAAATTGGGAATTGTTTAATAGTGTTAATTGAATTGGTTCTCTCAGGATCGTCCCTTACTAACTACAACTAGTTGTAAGGTTTTTATTTTCTGTGGGCCTACAACTGATTTTTATCTTAATTTTAATCACTACATCCGCACGCATCGAATTTTGGCGCCATTCTTGGAACCAATTTTTTCAATTACACTATTAATTTATTTCCTATTTTTATTCTGTTTTTATTTTATTTTATTTTATTTTATTTTTAATCTTTCTTTTTACGAGTGTTTTGTAGGTGTTGATGTCCTTTGAAGGAGTAGACGAAGGATTGCTAAATTTGAGGAACTATATTGATCAACTCACTTCACATCCTCAATTTCCCTTCCATCCTGCTAACTTCCAACTCACACCTGCCGACATTGAAGTTCGCCCGTTACATTGATCTATCAAGTTCGTAGACATTTGAGCCATCCGAAATATCCGAAGAAGTGACAATGGCGTAAAACACTTTAAGGGCATTGGGTGCTCCAGATCTAGATCAACGACCTCTTTGCATAGACATTCTTGAAAATGAAGAGGCATTTGAATTGAAATCGGTTTAATCCATCTCTTGCCATCTTTCAATGGATTACCCGGAGAGGACCCCAACAAGCACTTGAAGGAAATCCATGTGGTATGTTCTAGCATGAAACCCGCAGGAATTCATGTAGAGCAAGTCAAGTTGAGAGCTTTTCCATTCTCATTGAAAGACTCGGCTAAGGAGTGGCTTTACTACTTGCCACCCGGATCCATCCAATCATGGCGGGACATGGCCCGAACTTTCCTAGACAGATACTTCCCTACCTCAAAAGCTTTCGAAAAGAAATCATGGGTATTCAACAAAGGCATGGGGAATCACTCCATGACTACCGGGAGAGATTTAAGAAGCTATGTTTCACCCCTCATCATCAAATAAGTGAGCAAATTTTAATTCAAGATTTCTATGAAGGCTTACAAGTGATGGATCGCAACATGATTGATGTCATTTAGCGGAGGAGCATTGATTGATAAAACTCCTCAAGAAGCTAGAAACTTGATCTCAAGAATGGTCCGCCAATACTCAACAATTCTACTCTAGAAATGACACCGGAGTAAGAGCGAGAAAGAAGTAGAGACAACCAAGATACGTAGCAAATGACTCAATTGACTGCGCTATGGCTCAGGCCACGTTAATAGATTCGGTAAAGCACCGGTTCATGCTTGTGGGAGCTGTTGTTCATCCGGACATCCCACCGATATGTGTCCCACTTCCAAGAAGACACAAATAAGGAGGTAAGAGCAAGAGGGGGATATGCTAGACTTTCAAAAATTACAACCCCTACTCAAACACATATAATCCGGGTTGGAGAGATCATCCAAATTTCAGCTATGCAAAGCAACCTCAAAATCAACCTCCAAATGCTTATGGACCTCCGTGATTCCAACAAAGGCAAGTACCTTTCCCTCGAGAGACAAGAAAAGTTCAAGCTCCTAAGCAATCCGAACCTTCATTAGAGGAGCTAGTAAAACAAATGGCCACTAATAATTTGCGGTTCCAACAAGAAACAAATGCAACTATACAAAGTTTCAAACAAGAAACAAGGATCGCAATCAATAACTTGCAGAATCGATAGGACAGTTGTCCACAGAATTCAACAAGTTTCAAAGCCAAGCTTCAGGAAACTACCCTCACAAATGTAAGTGAATCCGAGGGAAAATGCTAGTCTTTGTCACATTGAGAAGCGGAAGACGATGGATGAGCCTACCTCTCTTCCACCAATCATTCAAGAGAAGGATGAACCACCCAAAGAAGCAAATGATAAGGGGCAAACTTCCAAAACCCCTAAGGTAAGTATTTAAAGCCCTTCCTAAATATGTCACTAAAGCTCCTTTTCCTAGTAGGTTGGTTAAAACCAAGAAAGAAGAAGCGAGAAAAAGAAATACTTGAGACTTTTAGGAAGGTAGAGGTTAATATCCCTTTGTTAGATGCCATTAAGCAGGTACCTAGATATGCAAAATTTCTGAAAGAATTATGCACTAACAAGAGGAAGTTAAAAGGAAATGAAAAGGTCCAAGTGGGAGAAAATGTTTCAGCTGTAATTAAAAAGAAACTTCCAACCAAATGTAAGGACCCTGGCACATTCACCATTCCATGCACTATAGGTAACACAAGGTTTGAAAGGGCAATGCTTGATTTAGGTGCATCTATAAATGTCATGCCATATTCTATTTATGCATCTTTATACTGGGTCCTTTGGAACCTACTGGTGTTGTTATTCAATTGGCTGATAGATCTAATGCATACCCTAAGGGTGTGGTTGAAGATGTTTTGGTACAGGTGAATGAATTAGTGTTTCCAGCAGACTTCTATGTTTTGGACATGGAAGAGGATGAGTCTCCCAAATCTGCTCCTATCTTGCTAGGAAGACCATTTTTGAAGACTGCACGGACAAAAATTGATGTGCACTCAGGAATTCTAACAATGGAATTTGATGGGGAATTAATTAGATTCAATATTTTTGAAGCTATGAGATACCCAAGTGATGTGCACTCTGCTTGTTTAATTGATTCTTTTGATCCTTTTGATTCTTTAATTTCTGCAGCTTTTGATACTGACCATTTTGATGCTCTTGATACAATTCTAACTCATAGCTTAGATGTACAGGAGGAAAAAGAAGAAGAGTGAAGAAGAGCCATGGAGTGAAGACATTGATGAAATTGTTGTCGCTTTACAAGAGCTCTCTTCCACTCCCGAGGAAGAGCATGAGGTAACTTTTGTTGATTTACCCGTTACTACCGATATACCTCAACCTTCATTGTGCAGGCACCGCATTGGGCCGAAAGCACTACCGATCATCTTAAATACATCTTCTTGGGGAGAAGGACACCCTTCCAAAGTAATAATTGCAAAGTCACTCACCCAAGAGCAAGAAGAGAAACGGTAGGCTGTTTTGCAGAACATAAGACAACCATTGGTTGGTCAATAGGCGATATCAAGGGTATTAGTCCCTCCGTTTGTATGCACAGGATATTAATGGAGGAGGATACTAAACTCCGTGAGAGACCCTCAGCGGAGATTGAATCCTCCCATGATGGAGGTTGTGAAAAAGGAGATACTGAAGCTCCTAAGTGTGGGGGTGATCTACCCCATTTCTGACAGCAAGTGGGTAAGCCCAGTCCAGGTAGTACCAAAGAAATCTGGAATTACTGTGGTAAGAAATGCTGAAAATGAGCTTATTCCCACTAGGTTACGCATGACGGGTGGCGTGTTTGTATTGATTACAGGAAGTTGAATGCCGCCACGAGAAAAGACCACTTTCCTTTACCTTTCATTGATCAAATGTTAGAAAGATTAGCTGGTCATTCTTATTATTGTTTTCTGGATGGTTTTTCAGGTTACAATCAGATTGCCATAGCTCCAGAAGACCAAGACAAGACTACATTCACTTGTCCATTTGGTACCTTTGCATATAGGCGAATGCCTTTTGGACTCTGCAATGCACCAGGAACTTTCCAAAGATGCATGATGAGTATATTTTCTGATTACATTGAAAACATCATTGAGGTTTTTATGGATGACTTTAGTGTCTTTGGAAATGATTTTGAAAATTGTTTGGAACATTTAACTTTGGTGCTTAAAAGATGCATTGACACTAACCTGGTACTGAATTGGGAAAAATGTCATTTCATGGTGAATGAAGGTATTGTGTTAGGTCATGTAATTTCTGCTAGGGGAATTGAAGTAGATAAAGCTAAAGTAGAACTCATGCATTCTTTGCCACCACCCACTAGTGTGCGGGAGATTCGTTCTTTTATTGGTCATGTAGGTTTCTACCGGAGATTCATTAAAGACTTTTCTAAAGTCTCATTGCCCCTTTGCAGACTTCTTCAAAAAGATGTTAATTTTAACTTTGATGAGAAATGTATGGAAGCTTTCAATAAACTCAAGAAGTTGTTAATCAAGTTGCGCCTATCATCATGCCACCCAACTGGGAGTTACCTTTTGAACTAATGTGTGATGCCGCGACTTTGCAGTAGGAGTGTCTTGGGACAACGAGTTGATAGAGTTCCTTATGCCATTTACTATGCATCAAGGACTCTAAATGATGCTCAACTTAATTACTCAACCACGTAAAAGGAACTTCTAGTGTTGTATTTGCTTTAGAAAAATTTAGATCATATCTAATTGGTTTTAAAGTGATTGTGTTTTCAGATCATGCACCTTGAAGTATCTTCTAACAAAGAAAGAAGCAAAGCCTAGATTGCTCGATGGATTTTATTGCTCCAGGAATTTGACTTGGAGATTAAAGACAAGAAAGGGAGCGAAAACTTGGTGGCCGATCACTTGAGTAGATTGGTAACTCAAGAGGAAGAAATGCCTATCATGGAGACTTTTCCTGATGAATATTTGATGGTTGTCAACACCATAATCCCTTGGTATGCCGACATTGTTAACTACCTGGTTACTAAGGACTTTCCGAGGATTTGAACAAGGCCCAAAGAGATAAATTAAGGAGTATCAAATACTATATCCGGGATGACCCGTACTTATGGAAGCATTGTGCGATCAAGTCATTAGGAGGTGCATTCCCGATTCTCGAGACACACTCCATCCTCTCCTTTTGCCACACCTATGCATGTGGAGGACACTTTGGCGAAAAAGGACAGCCAATAAAGTGCTTGACAAAGTGGTTTCTATTGGCCTTCAATTTTCAAAGACGCTTACAACTTCGTAAGTCTTGTGACCGCCGTCGAAAACAGGTAATATTGGTCCTCGTAATCAAATGCCTCGGACTCCGATCATTTTTGTGGAACTCTTTGATGTGTGGGGTATTGATTTCATGGGACCATTCCCTCCTTCATTTGGTTTCACATACATTCTTTTATCCGTTGATTATGTGTCTAAATGGGTGGAAGCAAAAGCCACTCGATCCGATGATTCTAAAATGCAGATTTTGTTAAGTCACATATTTTCTCCAGGTTCGGGACCCCAAGGGCTATCATCGGTGACCAAGGGACCCATTTCGCAACAAAACCTTTGATGCTCTATTGAAGAGATATGGAGTAATGCACGAATTTCCACTCCTTACCATCCACAGACAAATGGGCAAACCGAAGTGTCCAACCGGGAGATTAAGTCAATCCTTGAAAAGACAAGTGAACCCCTCAAGAAAGGATTGGAGCACTCGACTTGAAGATGCTTTATGGGCTTATAGGACTGCCTATAAGACTCCCATCGGCATGTCACCATTTCGGTTGGTGTATGGAAAGACCTGTCATTTGCCCGTTGAGTTGCAACATCGATCTTACTGGGCCATTAAACAAGTTAATATGGAATTGGAAGGTGCTGGAAAGCAAAGGAAGTTCCAGTTACAGGAATTGGAAGAACTAAGAAATGAGGCCTTTGAGAATGTCCTGATTTATAAGACTAAAGCTAAGGCATTCCACGACCAATTGATTTCCAGAAAGAAATTTCACAGAGGACAAAAAGTCCTGCTATTCCAATCAAGACTCAAATTATTTCCGTGTAAACTGCGTTCTAAGTGGATTGGGCCGTTTGTGGTAACTAATGTTTTTCCTTTTGGTGCAGTTGAGATCAAGAGTGAAAATTCTGGCAAAGCATTTAAGGTCAATGGTCATCGTCTCAAACCATATCATGAACTTCCTGACAGTGCAGAGATGGAAGTGATGACCCTCATCCTTCCACAATATGAGGAGCATTGAAAGTATCATCATGTGGCTGAGGACAATAAACTAAGCGCTCATTGGGAGGCAACCCAACCAGATTTGCTCTCTTTATCCCTTTTTATTTTGTGTTTTCATTAGTTTCTTAGATTATGTTTTTATCTGTTTGTTGGTTGTAAGCATTTGAATCTCTAAAAAAAAAAAAAAAAAGCTGTGTGCCCGACAATAAGGTAGGTAGTGCCATTAAATTTTGTCACTCTAAAGCATGTGAAGGTCACTTTTCTTCACGACAACAATCTGCGAAAATCTTGCAAGATGGATTTTATTGGCCTACTTTATTCAAGGTCTCATTACACCTTTTGCAAAAGTTGCGGAAATTGGTCAAAAAGGTTCTGCTTTGAGATTATCATCCGCACCTACTCCTTGAAAAATTGAGATCTAGGTGGTGCGGTTCTTTTCATCAAACACGTGTATCCTCTGGGGCCGTAAATATTGAGGATCCTAGGAATGGTAATGCGCGTAAAGTTAATGGACAAAGACTCAACCATTCCTGGAAAATCAAGTTCTTGAGTTCTTTGTGTTGCTTGCTTAAGTGGCGGATACACGCAGACTCGTGACTCTCAAGTCGGTTTATTTTTCGCTTTCCCAAAATAACCGAATCCTTCTTCTCCTTCAAAATGGATGTCATTCTTTCAAACCCGAGAAAACATTTTCCTTCTCTTCCTCAAAATGCTCGAGAAAAATCTACAAAGTTCGATGTGAAAGATTGAGACCGTTAATGCACAAAGGTATGCCAGAAGATGTACGCTGGATAATTGAAGCGAAGGTCCGATTAGTAGGTGAGTCCTCAATTTCATTTGACTCATATATGCCCTAGGTCTTGGAAGAAGTTCATATTCTAAAAGGAGAAGAGCAAAAAGGTTACAAGTCTCATTACAAATGTGGACGATGGAACTCAGTAACAAGCGATGTCATACTTTGGGGATGGTTTCCGCAAATAGAGAAGATAAATTTTTTTTCATTAAGAATGGATCGAGTAAGGAGTCATTAGATGATATCTTATCGACTCTTGAGACGCATTCTTGTGGATTGGTGCATCGTGAAATTCTTAAATTGTGGAATCTCTTCAAGGATGAAGAAAAACGCTACGCCTTGGGAATCGACTCTAAAAGACCCCGTTTGCCGCTTTATAAGAAAATTGGATGGGAAGCCTATCCCCGACTCATAGAAGGCGTTTAAGCCGTTTCTGGACGTAAAACCAGAGGAAGATGTGAGCCACAATCACAACAATCTGTACATATCATCATCTTCTTCTTCTTCTTCTTCTTCTTCTTCTTCTTCTTCTTCTTCATGTCATCTCTCAAAAACAAAAACAAAAAAAAAAAAAAAAAAATTTATGTATACGTCTTAGGGTTGGCTTTGGTAACACACACCGTGAATGGGAAATGCATGCATCCTGATCCAAATTCTTAATTGAAAAACAAAGAAGGTAGATTGTATCCCACATGTGAGGCAACCAGGCGTATTATGGCCACTTGTCCCTTTTGGGAGCCCTATGTTGCGCTGGGTCTTGAATGGGTCGAATACTTGGTCAACAATGCTTTGGCACAAAGCCGAAAGAAAACGCAGACTACCTCCATCCCAATCTTAAGTAAGTATACACTCATCTTTCATCAAGTTTTTCTAACAAATTCAAAAAAAAAAAAAAAAAAAAAAGGACGTGATGTCTCATCGCACTCATGACGCCAAGCATAAAGATACGCCATGGACACCGTACATACAGGTATGTCATCATTTTCTATTTCTTTTATCTTTGTATCATTTTGTTGTATTTTAATTTTTGTACAGACGATCCTTTGAGCAGGGTCCTTCAGGGGTTTCTAGACTTCTTTACCTTGATGGTTTTCTTGAAGTCAAACAAAAAAAAAATAAAAAATAAAAATAAATAAAAAAAAGTAAAAAAAAAAAAGAGGAGAAAAGATTCTGTGTTTCTTAATTTCAACCTTTTCTGACAACAGCCAACCTACCCTCATAGGTGCAATTATTCCCCTTTCCATTCTTTTTCCTACTTAAACACTCCATTTTCTCCATTTTCCTTCAACTCGAAACACTCAAAGGGAGGAAGAGTATAGAATGGGGCCTTCTATTCGTAACCTCAAAAATATCTGTTTTTTGTGGGTCGAGTTATGGGAAGGGATTAGAGTTTGTAAACGCAGCCTAGCACTCTTGGTCGATCACTTGCTGCGAGGAATATTCATCTTGTATATGGGGGAGGTTGTCGTGGGTTAATGGGGGTCAGTATCACTTGTATCAACTGCTTTCTATAGGAGGCAATCGTTTTAGGTGTTATTCCTAAACCTTTGGCTGAAAATAACATCATTGGAAAGACAAATTGGAGAAGAAATTCAACATCTATGCATGGACGAATGAAAACAATGGTTGACAATTCCGATGCATTTATTGTCTTACCAGTGGATTTGGTACTTTAGAAGAAATTTTTCAAATTGTCTCTTGTAAACTAAACATCCACCATAGACCCATTGGTTTGTTGAATGTTAATAATTTCTTTGATCTTTTGTTATCTTTTCTTGACAAAGTCATGGAACGTAAATTTATCACTCCTTCAAAGAAGACAACTTCTTATCTCTGCCTCCACTATTGATGAGCTCATTGATAAATTAGAAGCTTTTGAGTATGTACCGATCCCAGTATTAGCTCGAGATAGATTGGTCATCGTAAAGTAAAATGGCGAAGGAAGTAACAAGAAACAAAAGCCGATCTGCGACTTCATCTTTAATGGGTTTGATTTTATTGTACCTTGTTTCTGCTTAAATTTGTGTCACTTTCTCCAACAGGTAATATCTTCTCGTCCTTTACTCATCTATATTTTAACATTGAGGACAATGTTGTGATTTAGTTGGGGGGGGAAGGATAGTTGACCCAAAAAAAATAATAATAATAATAAAAAAAAAAAAAAAAAAAAAAATAAAAAAATAAAAAAAAAAAAAAAATTGTTGTCTTGTTTGGAAAGTATGATATGATTGTCATGTACTTATTAAATCAATTAGTGATGGCAGAGTAAGGAGTAATTTTACTCTTGAGACGCATCTTAATTGGTGGCGAGTAAGGAGTTTTTTAGGTAGTAACTAATTAGTACTAAAGTTTTATTGTTTGATTTCTTTTCGTGGTCCGATGCGATGATCAAGACAGTGTGTTTTTTTCGCTTGGCGTTGATTCACTTCTTATCATGTTGTGTTGCTCTTTTCTATATCTCTCTTTCACATTGAAGGCAATGTTATATTAAGCGTGGGGAGAGATTTCAAAGATGTTCTTTTTGTAAAAAAAAAAATTCAAAAAAAAAAGAAAAGAAAAAAAAAAGGGGTTCATTGCATGATTGAATAACTTTTCTCCCTTCTTAAACTGATATGCTTGGTGATGGATGCTTAAATTGATGAATTGAGTTTGATGGATGCATATCTTGTGAGATTTTGAGCCTAATGGATGGATTCAACATTTATGCCATTCTCTTCTTTCTTGTGCGATTTTCACTCATGTTAATGACCACTCTAGAACTTGCTTTGATTCTTTTTGAGGCTACATTTCACTTGCATGCATGAACATGATTGAGACCCTCTTTCTTAATTAGCTAGTTTAACCAAATAGCCAACCTTGTTTTCAATATGATATCAAGCACTCTTTTGATTTCTTGAAAATTCTCTGATTCCTGCCAACCTTGTATATTTTCCTTTGCTTAACCCCTTTGAGCTTATTTGACCATTCCTTGTTTCTAGCTCATCATGTGCCTTAAATGAGAAATCGTGTTCTTACTTTACCTTAGGGAATAAAAGAACATTAGCTTGGTTAATGGATGAGTTTTTGAACAAGTGTGGGGGTGTGTGTACAAAATGGTTGTTGAAAAAGAAAAGAGTGCCCAAAAAGAAAAAAATGTATGTATATAGTTATGTTCATATATATAAAAAGAAAGAAAAAAAGAAAAAAAAAACCAAGTGTTTAAAAAAAGAAAAGGATTGGGAAATGAATATGTAAAGGGATATACACTAGAGTTTGGATGAACTTTTATGCTTGTTATTTGAACTCAACTCTCATTTGCTTTTATTCTCTTTGGTATTTATCTTCTCATATCCATTTTATCCTCTCCTGTTACCTTGACCTCACTACAACCTTGAATAAAGTCCTCATGATTTGCATGTGCATGTGTTTTGAGTAGTGGAGAAGTAGAAGATAAGCAAGCTTATGGTAGTGTAATTTTCATGGGTTGAATTGAGTGAAATACCTACCCTTTAAACACTTGAGAGATTGAGAGGGAATCTTGTGAAGATCTATCATTCTCGATTCATGTTGAAGATACCTTGCTTGATGGTTTGAGATGTGGAGAATTGTTAACTCATGAATGTTTTGATCCTCTTGAACCTTTGGTTGTTCTTCTTGATTGTAAAATTTTGGTCTTGAGTTTTGCCCAGGAGTGCAAAAAGCTAAGTGTGGGGGAATTTGATAAACACATATTTTATTCATTAAGAAACCCTTATGTTTAGTCATTTACACTCTCCATATTCTTAATTGATTGAGTTTGACATGATTTTGTGAGTTTGAGCTCAAATTGGTCCTAATTGAATATTTTCAGCATTATTGAGATTTTACACAGTTTCTGTATTTTGGTCATAACTTGAGTTCCTGATATCTGAAAATCATGCATTTTATCTTGTAGGAAAGCTAAGAGGAAGCTCTACAACTTTGATGAAGAGCTCGAAGTCCGATTCAGATGTCTAAGGGACCTAAGTTTACATGGAAGTCAGAATACGGGTTCTATCAGTAGAATCCGAACAGTGTGCACTCATAAAATCATATCTCAAGATGTAATAATGGAGATGGGCTGAAATTTGGACAGTGGATAGTCAAGATCCAAATAAACAACTTTCATGAAGAACACATTTTCAGAAAAAGAAGTCTAGTAGGCCATTTTGAGCTTGCAAGTCGGAACAGAGGTGCTGAAGTTGGGTTTGAGCAACCTACGGTATTTGGGACATATCTTGGGCTTAAAGAAGCCAAATTGGACGAACCAGCTATCCATTTTATAGCCAAGACAAGGATCTACAACTTTCATGAAGAACACTTTTCGTGGTTCTGAAGTATAGTGGGTCGTTTTTGGCTTCCAAGTCAGACACGAAATTTTCGTCCTCAACCACTTAACCACTCCACCCACCCATCCACTAATCCACTCATCCATCCACTAATCCACTCATCCACTCATCCACTAACTCACCCATTCATCCACTCATACACTAATCCAACCACTTAACCACTCCACCCACTCATCCACTAATCCATCCACTCATCCATCCACTCACCCATTCATGTCCATAATTTCCCACTCACCAAAAGTCCTTTGGCATTTTTCACTAATTCAACCACTCAACCATTCCACTCACTCATCCACTAAACCAATCCACTAAACCAACCCACTAATCCATCCACTCAAACACTCCACTCACTCACCCACTCATCCACCCACTTCCCTTTGTCATTTTGTTACCTTAGACTTCTATAAAAGGCACCATTTATCATGAACAAGATGAAACTCTCCTTCATATTCTCTCTTAGTTTCTTGTTTCTTCATAGTTTCTTCTTGTTTCTTCATAGTTTTTCTTGTGATTTCTTTCTATCTATGTGTAACTAAACCTCCCTTGGTTAAGGGGGTGATGAAACCGCTAGTATTAATGTTGTAAACTTTGCATATTTGATTATTTCAACACGCTTATGTTTTTATTCATATATTTCTCAATCTATTGTTGGTATGAAGGTTTTTGTACTTGTTCCTACTTTCAAAGTAGTAGATCTAGGTTTATTATGCGCGGTTGCGGTAGTAGATTTAGTGGGATGTATGATGTTCATGTGGGTATAATTATCTTTGTGCTATTTGCCAGTTATAAAAGTGGTAGATCCGGGTTTATTATGCGCGGTTGCGGTATTAGATCTAGAGAAATATATGTTCTAAGTAATTTAATCCCGGTGTGTGATTAGACCTTAGTGTAATTGGTTTTCTAAATCTTAATGCAATTGTTGGATAGTTGTAAGAGCGGTTGCTTTATGACTAATCGGTGATTAGGAGTTGATTTGAGCGGTTGCTAAATTGGCCAACACGTAAGGAAAACAGAGATTTAATCTCACAATTGCATAAAAACATAATTGAGCATGTTGGAATAAAAGGATATGTGGATTTACATTATCATATAAATCTAGTGGTGGATTCAATCTCTTAACCAATTTTCTTATATTGTTGATTTCAGTTTGTTTATTGTTATCTTTGAAGCTGTTCATTGTTCATCAAAACTCCAAAACCCCCATTTTACTGTTTATTGTTAATCAGAGTCTAAATTGGGAATTGTTTAATAGTGTTAATTGAATTGGTTCTCTGTGGATCGACCTTTACTAACTACAACTAGTTGTAAGGTTTTTATTTTCTGGTGGGCCTGACAACTGATTTTTATCTTAATTTTAATCACTACATCCGCACGCATCACTATGGCTAGGGAATTTCACCCAAATAAATGAACACATGATCCAACATTCGAACTATGAGTAGTTTCCAAAGTAACTAACAAAAATTCTTAGCTGATCATGCACTTCAAGTCTAGTCTGGTCCACACAGCATGTACCTAAACCTTCATCTATAACTTATATTTCTAGATAAAATATAAGTGTAGATTTGATTCATTAAAAAATGCCTCATAAGCATGCAACTTAGTTTGCATCACTCCAATAGAATAAACACAATCCTTCTACATTATCTTTAGTTTTGATTTAAAACATATAATGGGTCAAACAATATATATACAAACAACTCAATATAGGAAATCCCAATTACAGAGAATGTGACAAATCCATCCTTGAATAAGAGAAAGAAAAATAATCTGAATGACATTACTGAGAAAAAGCAAAGGGAGGCAAGCCTATTGCTGAGACGTTGAGAGGTTAAGACGTGGAGACGTTAAGGAAGATCAAGTCACTTTTATCCCTGCTGGTACGTTGTTGATAGCGCGTTGCTGCTGCTGGTTGTTGGGCGTTGCTGTTGCTGCTGGTGGGTTGAGTGGTTAGGGCAAATTAGAATAAGAGGGAAATTTAAGAGGGAGAAAGGGACGGGAGAAAGGAGAATGAGAGGGAAATGAAAATGAAAAGGAAAACAGAGAGAAAGGGAGAGATATGGAGGCAATAGAAAGAGAGATATACGGGCCAATTCTGTACATACAATGATACGGTGTGGAGATGGGTGTGACACTATTCGCGGTAGGAATATCACAATTGTTTTGCAAATTGTCCACCTGAGCTTGGCTTCTTACTTATCATAGGCTTTTTTAAGAACTCGACCTAACCTTTTTGTGAAAACATAGAAGCTTGCCCTAACTCAAAAACCTATGTCCCAAAGAGAGGGGGGAAGAGAATGGGAAATAGATGTTCTATCAGAGGGGATTGAACCCCTTACAAAAAACTTGCAAGTAAATGTTTCAACCATTTGAGCTAAGCTCATGGGAAATAAACCTTTTTTAAAAGTTTAAACTTGACTTATTCACTAAATAGGTTAGGTCTTATTCCCATCCCTACCCGTTGCATGCATACAAAGAACCTAGTGATTTTGAATTTCAGTGGTGTTTTCAATTGATAAATAGATTTTAGATTTAATTTATCATCAATTTAACTTTTTATATTACCAATAAAAAATATTTACTATGTTTTATTATTTAAGATTTTTATTTTACTTGCAATGACATTTTTTAAAATATTATATAATTTATTGATAATGTAAAAGTTTTCATTGTAACTAAATCAAAATTACATTTTATTGTAATAAATAATTTCACATGGACGTTTTACCATTTATTTTAGGGGGCTAAGGTAAGAGTACTTTTAGGGTAATCTTTGCTTCAAGTTAGACTTAATACAGGCTCAAGATGAAGGACTGCATAGTGATCAAAACACGCAGTGGAATAGCGTAATAGCAATACAAAAAAAATCATTTTTGTATTCATATTTATTCTAGCATTATGAAGATAAATTCAAAATACCCGGTAGAAGGTACTTAATAATTTAAAAAAAAATTAATTGTACGAAGACTCTATGCGCATCCACACTGAGACCAAGTCTTACTATCAATTCCTTTGAAACATGAAACTTATACAAAAATATGAAAATAAAAAAAGAGAGCAAAAAAACATATATTTTCTGTTTATGATATATCAGTATATATTAAATTTTCCTTGCTGCACACCTTAAATAGTCATAAAAGCTATTTCATTTATTTATTTCAAAAATAAATAACGTGCAGTATTATCAAATCTCATCTAATAGGCAACTTGTCAAATCTTACTTAATGTGTAACATATCCTTTCTAACGTGCAACATATCAAGTCCAATGTGCATCATATCATATTCGTATCTAATATAATTTAACCAACCATTGGTTACTGCTTGTACCACGTTCTTTACTTTCGGTGCATATCTAATAGGATTTCACAATAACATGCAACAATAAATCTTATCTATCAAGATAATGTGTAACAATAAATATTATCTATCAAGATGACTTGCAACAATAAATCTTATCTATTAAGATAACATGCAACAATAAATCCTATCTAATAGGATTTAAAACATTAGTTGCTACAATTTTGAAAACTTTTGATTTTTCTATTCCAAATTGAATTTCTTCAGATAATTGTATCATATATTAATTATATTCTAAGTGCTAGCAAAGAATATAATAATATTTCATTTGGATTAAAAATTTATTTATTTGATTAAATTAAAATCTCTAATTTAATTATCAGATAATAAATTAAATAATCCTTTAACAAAGATTGAAATACTCGTTAGTGTGTGACCTCATAGGTTCAATACTAAGCTAGTAGTAAATTAGTTGAACAAAATTACTAATCAAGGTTGGTGTCTAGCAATACTCCTTAATGATTAAATATCATGAAGTAACATCTTTTTCTCTTTAAGAACTTGTAGAAGAATAATGCAATATTTCCTTCCATAATTTCAGCTCTAAGTTAACCTTAGAGTATGATATAACTGTCAAATTCTAATAGGTAAACATTTATGTTTTATAACCAACTAGTGAATGACTTAAGAAACTCATTTCTTCATTCATTTAATTACTCTGACCAAGGTCTTAATTTTATTATTATAATCATAGAGCTCAAACTCATTACCAAGAGTTGATGGATTTCTTCTTGATATATCATTAATTCTACAAGTATTTAGTCATATCCAATATCCATTCAACTGGCGTCCCAGGGTATTAGGTGTTCAGAATCAAAGTATAACAAACAACTTGTGAATTACTATAATAATCTCAAATCAAAAGAAAAGTTTACATCATGTTCTTCATGAGAATATTCTATTGACAGTTTAACAGTAATATATACCATTAGGAATTCTCAATTGAGTCAGTTCAATGATCATATCTCCATATGCATCATCTATATATGTGAATTAATAAATGAGATCAATCAATCTCTATCCAATAGAGACAATCAGATATACATTGATTTATCTGAATTACTAATGCCCTATTTTTAATAATCCGACGATCAAGAGTACTTTAGATTAAATTATAAATAAAAACTCGTCTCTCATTATCATGATCTCTATCATGATGACCATTGTCTAAATTTAATCGAAGACCTTGTCACATTAATTAAATAATTGATTAATAAATATGACAAAATAAATTGAATGCTATGTTATTTATAAAAAAATAAAATGATTGCAATGTGTTCTAAAAAATTACACAATAGATTGGATCTAGGGCACATCAATTTTTCCTAACAATCTCTTACTTGCACTAGAGCCAAACTCTCATGTATTTTATTCTCAATTCCCACTTGTACTTGTTAAACTGCTTTACACCAAGTGCTTTGGTGAATGGGTCTGCTGCATTTTCTTTTCCATCAACCTTTTGAATCTTAACGTCTCCATGTTCAATGATTTCTCTAATTAAGTAATACTTTCGCAAAATATGTTTAGACTTTTGATGCGACCTTAGTTCTTTTGCTTGAGCAATGGCTTCATTATTATCACATAACAATGGAACTGGTTTTTCTATTGAAGGAACCACACTAAGTTCAGATATGAACTTTTTCATCCAAACTGCTTCTTTACCAGCCTCATTTGCTGCTATATATTATACTTCAGTTATTGAGTAAGCTACTGTAGCTTGTTTAGAACTTTTCCAATTCACTGCACCACCATTTAAAGTGAAAACATAATGAAAAATGGATTTGTTGTCATCATTATTTGATGCGAAACTTGCATCTGTATAACCTTTTAGTTTTAGTTCTAAATCTCCATAAATGAGGAATTAGTCTTTAGTTCTTCTTAAGTACTTTAAAATGTTTTTAACCACTTTCTAATGTTCCTCACTAGGGTCTTCCTGATATCAACTTATTACACCTAGTACATAAGCAATATTAGGACGCGTACAAGTCATGGTATACATGATAGCTCCAACTGCACTTGCATATGACATTCTATTCATGCCTTCTCTTTCTTCAAGGGTTTTAGGACTATCCTCCCTACTGAGAGAAATTCCAGTGCCTATTGGAAAATAGTCTCTTTTGTAATTTTCTATGTTATACCTCTTTAGGATGGTATCACTGTACATAGACTGTGAAAGTCCAAGCAACCTTTTAGATTTATCCCTATAAATATTTATTCCCAAAATATAGGTTGTTTCTTCCAAATCTTTCATAGAGAACTATTCAAAAAGCCAAATTTTTGTACTTTGCAATGCTGGTACATCATTTCCTATAAGTAATAAGTCATCAATATACAAAACCAAGAAAATAATTGTGCTCCCACTAATTTTTTTATAGACATAAGGCTCCTCTTCATATCTAATAAAATTAAACTTTTCGATTGTCTTGTTGAAGCAAATATTCCAACTTCTAGAAGCTTGCTTTAATCCATAAATGGATCGTTGTAGCTTGCAAACTTTATTATGACCAGATGAGGACGTGAAACCATCAGTTTGTGTCATATACACTTCCTCTTCGAGCTCACCATTTAAGAAAGCAGTTTTCACATCCATTTGTCATATTTCATAATCATAGTATGATGTTATAGCAAGTAGAATTTGAATTAATTTGAGCATTTCCATGGGAGAGAAGGTTTCATCATAATCTATTCCTTCGACGATATCCTTTGGCAACAAGACAAGCTTTATAGGTCTCCACCTTTCCGTCAACTCCAATCTTTTTTCTTGAAAACCCATTTACAACTAATAGGCTTTATATCTTTTGAAGTTTCAACTAAAGTCCATACTTTGTTAATCTTCATAAATTCCATTTGAGATTCCATGGCTTCTTGGCACTTCTTGTAGTCAGAATTTTGCATGGCCTCTTCATATAGTTCTAGGGTCATCATCATTATGATCAACTTCATTTGAAGCATTATCTTACACTAATAAGTTTAATATACACGGTGCACGATGTGCGTGACTAGACCTTCTAAGAGGTTCATTTGCAACTGATTCACTTTGTACTGGATTTGGTGGTTGTTGCATTGGTTATAAAATTGGTTCATTAATTTGTTCTTAAACCTCAACCATCGAATGTGGTGACCTTCGTGTTAACTGCAGAATATCTAGCAAAGGTTTCTCAACTTGCATTAATTTCAAGCTCTTGAGCTTGTGTTATTACAGTGGTTTCTTGAACTTCATCTAGTTCTATTTCTTCACCATGACTTCCCTCTAAAAGAAATTCCCTTTCTAAAAAGGTTGCTCATCTTGCCACAAATACCTTGTGGTAAGAAAGATGATAGAAATAATACTCCATTGTTTTTTTAGGATACCCAATGAACCTACATTTATCAGACCTTACATTAAGTTTATATATTTGCAATCTCTTGACATAGGCTGGACATCCCCAAACTTTGATGTGCTTGAGACTTAGCTTACGATCTTTTCATATCTCATATGGTGTTGTAGAGACTAACTTTATGGAAACTTTATTTAATAAAAATGTTGTTGTTTCTAAACCATGTCCCCATAAATTCATTAGAAGATCAGTGAACCTCATCATGGATCTTACCATATCTAATAATGTTCGATTCCTTCTTTCGAATACACCATTGTGTTGTGGTGTTGCTGGAGGTATCTACTGTGATTGAATTCCATTTTCATTTAAATAATCAAGAAAATTGACACTAAGATATTCTTCTCTTCTATTGGATCTGAGTATCTTGATACTTTTACCAAGTTGTTTCTCAACTTCACTATGGAATCTTTTGAACATTTCAAATGACTCAGATTTGTGTTTCATAAGATACACAAAACCATATCTAGACATATCATCAGTGAAGGTGATAAAATAAGAATATCCTCCTTTGGCTTGAATTTTCATGGGCCCATAAACATTTGTATGAATTAGACCCAATAATTCAGAAGCTCGTTCTCTGTTTCCGATAAATGGAGATTTGGTCATTTTTCCTTTGAGACAAGATTCACAAGTTATATATGATTCATAATCATAATGGTTAAGGCAACCTTCCTTGTGTAACTTATTAATTCTTTTCTCTCCTATATGACCAAGTCTTTAATGCCAAAGGTATGCACGATTTACTTGATTGTCTCTTTTTCTTTTAAGACCAGAAACATGCATAATCGGTTTTACATTCACATCAAGTAAGACATAAATACCATGTTTGAGATAGCCATTCATATATAAATCATCATTATGATAAACTGAGCAAATGTTATTATTGAAAACAATATGAAAACCATGTTTGTCCAACATAGAAATTGAAATAACATTCGAAACAAATTTCAGAATATAATAACAATTCCCCAACACCAATGTTTTTCCAGTAGGCATTATTAAAGAAATTGATCCTATAGCTAGGGCTGCAATATTTGCACCATTCCCAACCTGAAGACTAATTTCTCTTTTCTTCAACATTTTACTGATCTGTAGCCCCTGCAACATATTGCAAATAGTGAAACTACTACCAGTATCTAATATCCACATTGAAAGATCAGTAACAGTTAAAAGAAATCATGAAAACATTTTTCATTAAAGTTTCACCTTATTTCTTTTCTTTCAGCGAAGCAAGATACTTCTTGCAATTTCTTTTCCAATGACCTTTCTCTTTACAGAAGAAACATTCAGCATCAAACTTGTTTGGCTTATCCTCTTTAACCTTGGGTTTAGTCAAACCACATTTAGGTGCAATGAGTTTTCTTTTCGGCTTATACTTACTTTTACCCTTCCTTTTAGATGATTTACTAACCTGCATGTAAGTTCCTTTCTTCTTTTAATATACAACTTGATTCTCATAATCAATCAATAAATTGAGCATCTCATGAAGTTCACAACTCATTTTATTCATGTTGAAGTTAACAATGAATTATGAAAATGATTCAGGAAGTTACTACAAGATCAAATCTTAAGAAAGCTTTTTTCCAAGTTTGCACCCCAACTTCTCAAGTTGTTCAATAAGATCAATCATCTTTAGAACATGGGGCCTAACTACAGAGCCTGCAATCAATGCAGACCTAAACAAATTTTTGGACAACTGATACCTAGTTGTCCTGCTTTGTCCACCATACATCTTCTTAAGATGTTCAATGATCGCAGGTGGGTCCATATCCTCATGTTGCCTTTGAAGCTTGGAACTCATTGATGCCAGAATGATGCATTTGGCATTAAGACATTCTTCCAAGTACTTCTCATATGCCTTGGTTGCTTCAGTATCTTCTTTATAAGTAGGGGCAATTTTGGCAGGGTTATCGATTACATTGATAAGTTTTTCATGCATAAGAACAATTCTTAAATTGTGGTACCAATCATCATAATTGGGTCCAACCAGTTTGCTGGTGTTAAGAATGCAACACAATGATAAGGAAGACATGTTGAGAAATCTAAAATAAGAAAAGAAAACATAAGAACACATTTTCATTTATCATAAAGATATGGACTTTTATCTAGATGATATTTCTACTAACTACAATACTATTAAGATAGTTTTAGAAATCTCTATTTCTCTTAATGGAGTTAAGCAATCCCTTAAAAATATATATATGAATGAGCTCTTTGGTAGTCAAGTCTTTTCCCATGCATGTATATTTTAAACTAGATAATTTTGTATCACGTACAACTTTAAAAATAATTCCACACCATATAGTTCCTTGGTAGTCAGGTCATTCCTATTGGTATTAATGAATTAAATTTTTTATAATTTTTGTATCACATACAAAAATAATTCCATACCATATAATTCCCTGGTTGTCATGTCATTCTTATTGGTATTAATGAATTAAACTTTATACCATTTTGTATCACATACAAAAATAATTTCACACCATATAATTTCCTGGTTGTTAGGTCATTTCCATTAGTATTAATGAATTAAACTTTATATACCCCGGGTAGTCCATGCGTTTTGTATAAATTAATCCCTTCTATGTATATGCATCATATGCAATATTTTTTTTTATTTCATCCTTTAAACCACAAGTCTCCTGGTTGTTAGGCCGCTCCTTGTGAACAATGAATATATATGAACACCCAATTTTGTCTGGGCAAAAAAAAAAGAGAAAAAAAGATAATATTTTCAGTTAAAAAAAATCTGTAACAACTCACTCATATCACTCTGCATATTTTCACTCCTCACTCACTCTACACATTTTCACTCCTCACTCACTCAATCACTCTGCACACACGCAACATGCACTACTACAGCATACATAATTTGACTCCACTCACGTTCCCACTTAC
Organism: Ormosia emarginata; assembly: GCA_029884605.1. Classification (NCBI taxonomy): domain Eukaryota; kingdom Viridiplantae; phylum Streptophyta; class Magnoliopsida; order Fabales; family Fabaceae; genus Ormosia; species Ormosia emarginata. Next base: position 17,449,973 of record JAQQTP010000068.1, on the reverse strand, counting down.
ACAAAGCATCTCTCTGCACTGACTGCCTCACGTAACCCTCTGCACACACACTCACTTTCACTGACGGCAACACACAACCTTCTGCACACATATTCACCCTCGGCATAATTTCACTCAAGGCACACAAGCAACCACAGGACACCACCAGCAGAAAAAGCATAAATGAGGGAGCTAAGCATTTAGGGAGGGAAAAGGATTTTTTTCGGAAGACATATTCAGGAGAACCATTGACAGAGAAAATTTTTGACAGAACAGAGAGGGCAAGGGGGAATGCAACCTCCATCTTGAGTCTTCCATAATCACCTTCACTTCTATCTCACCTTAACCATCTTCAACAGAGCACCACTATTATTCATCATCTTTTACCCCCATTTCCATCACCCAAAACACCCACCACCTTCCCGCTGCCATCTTCAACAAAAATTGATCTCACTATTCATCTCCTTTAACCACCTCTATCAATAACCCACCACCCATAAACTCCATTAACAACCACCGAGCTTTCACCACTCAACAAAACCAACCATAAACCCACCACCTAGTCAGATCCGCACAACCCGAAGCTCCACCCGCACCCTGCGACCCGGCTGCCAGCTCTGCCGTTGCACCGCGCTCCAGATCCGAACCTGCACCCTAGGACCCGACTTCCAGCTCCGCCGTTGCGCCGTGCTCCAGATCTGAACCTGCATCCCACGACCCAGCTGCTAGCTCCGCCGTCGTGCCGCGCTCCAAATCCAGTCGCACACCGTCATCCCCACGCTGCTCAACCGCAACTCCAACCGCAGAACACGATCTGCGTGAGCCGCGCAGCGTCCCGACGGCCAGAACCCACGCCGTCGCCTCCGCACACGTTCCACCTTGTCGTCAAGCGGCGCCGCACCAGAAAGCTCAGATCTGCGAACCCAATAGTCGCTGACCCAGCTCCTCCGTCTAGCTCCGTTGGTGACTTGCGAGCAGTACCAGCGACCCACGAAGTCGTCGCCGTGTTGCTGTCGTGGACCACCCCTCAAATTGTATGAATATTCCTCCCCTAAGGCCCCCCCTCGTTCCTACATTGTGAGAAGAAACTCTCAGATCTCCTTTTCTATTCTATATTTAGTATATTTAATTTATTTGCATTTGGGTTGTTTGTTGACATTGAGATAGTTGGGCTTGTGGTAATTGGGCTTTAGTGTTTGAGTTAAATTAGTTTAGTTTGATTATACCTAGTAAAAAAAAAAGAAGAAATGGAAAAACAAAAAATGAGCTTTGACCAGATAGTTTTGTTCAAATTAGTGGCATGGGTCAAGATCCTCTTTAATTAAGTGTAGGCAAAGAAAAATGAAGAAAATTTAAAATGATAAAAAAATGGTGAAAAATAAAAAAATGTTAAGAATAAAAAATAAAATTTGTTTTGATTTGTCTGGTTAAAAAAATGACTGTGTTGTTTTAAAATTGTGTTTACTTATTTGTCTTTGTGCATTCCCCTTTTAAAAGAAAACAAAAAATATAAAAAAATTTAATCAATGCAATAACCAATGATGATGATTGAATAGTGGATGCTATCTTCAATATCATTTAGATTATAAGGGTTTATTGAGTAGCTTAGTGCTAACTTGAACCCCGTGCAATGATGAATTTGTTTTCAAACAAAATCCCTTTTCAAAAAAATATTTTCTTTAATTAAAATTAATCAACTCACACTTATTTTTTACAGAACTACGTGACTTTGAGTTCCTCATTGCACTTGAGGGTACGTAGGAGCAGAATTTTCATTCTGTCAAGCCAAAAATTAAATTTTCATAATTAGGTTTTCTTTTCATTCTTTTTCCTAAAAAATAATAAAAATAAAAATAGTTACAATGTTTTTAAAAGGAGTAAAATAAATAAATTTGAGATTATCAAGTTTTTGCTTGACTGACTTAAGGTACTGTCTCAGGACGGGTATGATAGGGGTGCAGTGGGATTAAGTTTCCACCATTCCCGATCCATAACCAACTCCCGAATCCGATCTGGTTTTCAAAGACTATGTTTTTTTTTCTAAGAAAGGTTTTCTAATTTTTTTTAATTTAAATAAAATTAGTGGCGACTCCATTTTCATCATCTTTAAAATCACGTAAGCTTCGTTATTTCGCCTCGATCCTGGTGCGACAATATATTAAAAAAATATATATATCATGTTTTATCATATAAAATTTCCAAAAACCACCTAACTAGAAACATATTACAAGTATACTAACTCACAATTGGAATTAACAAACCAATGTCATGCACAGAGTATGCTTCAAGTATACTAATGTACAAACCCGTAAATATAATTTGTCATCTTATGTATAAAACTAGCCATGAATAAGTCATTATATCACTTGTAAATTAAATTCAAGAAAGTAGTGTATAATTTCAAATTATACTTAAGCACACGAGTGAGCAGTGCACACAACAATTATGTACAAATTGCATCATAGGAAAAGATAATTCATTATTTAAATCATGCATCTTCTTCACAAATTCATGAATTATAATTTTAGTAATACAACTTAAACATAAATAGCACAGGCTCTGATACCACTGAAGGATTGCATAGTGATCAAAACACAAAGTAGAACAACGTAATAGCAATCCAAAAACAATCATTTTGTGTTCAAATTTATTCTAGTATTATGAAGATAAATTCGAAATATCTGGTAGAATGTACTTGATACTTTAAAAAAAATTCTTTGATTATACGAAGACTCTATACATATTCACACCGAGACCAAGTCTTGATATCAATTCCTTTGAAACATGGAACTTATACAAAAATATGAGAATAAAAAAAACAGAACAAAAAAACATACGTTTTCTATTTATGATATATTATTATATAATGAAGTTTCCTTGTTACATTGTGCATACCTTAAATAGCCATACAAGTTATTTTATTTATTTATTCAAAAAATAAATAACGTGCAGTATTACCAAATCTTATCTAATAGACAACTTATCAAATCTTACTTAACGTGCAACATATCCTTTCTAACGTGCAACATATCAAGTCCAACATGCAGCATATCAGATTCATATTTAATAGGATTTAATCAGCTATTAGTTGTTGCTTGCACCAGGTTCACTTTTGATGCATATCTAATAGGATTTTCCAATAACGTGCAGCAATAAATTTTATCTATCAAGATAATGTATAATAATAAATCTTATCCAATAGGATTTAAAATATTAGTTGCTACAACATTTGAAAACTTTTGATTTTTCTATTCCAAATAAAATTTCTTCAGATAATTGTATCATATATTAATTGTATTCTAAGTGCTAACAAATAATATAATAATATTTCATTTGGATAAAAAATTTATTTATTTAATTAAATTAAATTCTCTAATTTAATTATCAAATAATAACTTAAATAATCCTTTAGCAAATATTAGAACACTTGTTAGTGTGTAACCCCATAGGTTCAATACTAAGCCGGTAGTAAATTAGTCGAACCAAATTACCAGGTTCTTCCACCGTTCCACCTCTAAGTTAACCTTATAGTATGGTATAACTGTCAAACTCTAATAGGTAAACCTTTATGTTTGATGACCAACTAGTGAATGACTTAAGAAACTCATTTCTTTATACATTCAATTGCCCTGGCCAAGGTCTTAGTTTTATTGTTATAATCATAGAGCTCAAACTCATTACCAAGAGTTGATAGATTCTTTCTTAGTATATCATTAATTCTATAAGTATTTAGTGATACCTAATATCCATTCAACTAGCGCCCTAGGGTATTAGGTATTTAGAATCAAAGTATAACAAATAACTTGTTAATTATTATGATAATATCAGGTCAAAGAAAAAGTTTACACCCATGTTCTTCATGAGAATATCTTATCAATAGTTTAATGGTAATATAAATCATTAGGAATTCTCAGTTGAATCAGTTCAATGATCATATCTCCATATGCATCATCTATATATGTGAATTAATAAATGAGATCTATCAATCTCTATCCAATAGAGACAATCACACATATATTGATCTATCCGGGTTACTAATGTCCTATTCTCAATAATCCTACGATCAAGAACATTTTAGATTAAATTATAAATAAAAACTTGCCTCTCATTATCATAATCTCTATCATGATAACAAATGTCTAAATTTAATCAAGGACCTTGTAATATTAATTAAATAATAAATATGATAAAATAAATTGAATGTCATGTTATTTATCAAAAAATAAACTGATTACAATGTATTCTAAAAAATTATACAATAGATTAGATTTAGAGCATATCAATTTTTCTTAAAACATTAAAATTCAAACATGAGTACTCAAGGCATAAAGTACACCACCTTAACTACGAGGTGAATCCCTTGGATTAAAGTTTTTTTTTTCTTTTTGATTTCATGAAATTTTCCCTATATATATCGTTTAAGTATGAAACTAAGATATTGAGACATATTTTAAAAAAATTTTAAATTATAGTTTAATTGATTCAATTGATTAATTTGATGGTTCAACCGAAGTCAAATGAAACAACATAATAAAAAATAATGAATTGGATACATGAATGGCTTATGATGTGATTAATTGAACTAGTTGGTTCAGTCTAATCTTTGAAACATTGACTGAGGCTGGCTTCAGTTAAAGTTGTTTTTGGTACATTAAAAAAAAGCATTAAATTTTGTTCAATTAATTAGTAAGCATTTGTATGATACTGTTTCTGCTCTAGTTGTAAGCATTAAATTCCTAATTGTTCTGATTCAGAGCTGTAAATAAATTTCATATTAACTTTTTTAAATTTTATCTTATATCCTTTTGGACTGATCTTATATGCTTATTGCTACTTGGAATCTAGGATCCAGCCACGATTAGCCCAATTCAACAAAAATAGACCACCAGGCTAAGTCCATCAAAACAATGTAGCCATAAGCTGTCCCGTTGGGCCTTGTCAGGTTGACAAGTTTTAGGTACTCTGGTGGCAGTATTGCCTTTAAAATCAAAATTTCTAATTATAAACAATTTCTTTAAAATTAATTTTTTATGTTATCATTTAATATAATTATATGTTGATATAGTCAAAGTTTTTTTAATGATATGATAATACATAATTAGATAATAATATAACAAACTTTTACATTGATAATGAATCAAAATCTTAAATTTATTTGTGTCATGAATCAATTTTTCTAAAAAACTTAAGTTATTAGATAAAGGTCCCTTTAAGCATGAAGCTTGAGTGGATAATGCACAAGTCCATCTTTACTATGTGTTAAAATTCAACTTTTATTTAGAAGAATTTAGGCAGTAATAATTAAACTCTAGACCTCTTAGTTATAAAAGTTTTTATATCATATTATAAGCTAACTATTTTATAAGCTTAAACTATTAGGTAAAAGTACATGAATAATTTTAATCTTACAATTTTTAAATTTGTTTAATGTCATATCAATATTGGTGGCTTGTGTATAACTACACGATGAAAATGATAAGTTGGTAGTGCATCTAACCAGTCCTAAGTTGGTAGTGCCTAAGGTGAATAAATTACCCACCAACATTTTGTTTACAAATCTATATACCCTACACATATTATGCACATTTTTTTAAAAAAAAAATATTTTGTACACTTAACATTTTTTAAAAAATAATCTAAATAAACTTTTGGTCTCTATACTTTCATGCAGTTTGAATTTTGATCCCTAAACTTTTTTTTTATCCTAGTCCCTATACTTGCATTCCATTTTTCACGTTAATCATTGACATCACCTACCGTTATAACATCGTCTAATTTTCACATATGTGACAAATGGAATCCAATATGGAGCCTACTTGGCATTTGTAGAAGTTAAAACTAACTTATTTTAATCCACCTCACCAAATATCATTTCCCTCCAATAATAATCTCCTATTTTTTCACCCACACTTCCTCTTCCCTTTCATTCATGTTTAAACCCAATGTTCATTTTCAATCTCCAGTAACTTTTCTCCCTCTTCTCTTGCTTTCATTCTCGTGAAAGTATTTCACTAGAGACGTGAATCCATGAGAAGGAAACAAAAGGCTCAAATCAAATTACATCAAGTGAGGGAACCAGTCAAGCCAATGGAACAGTTGAAGGATTGTAAATTTCAGCTAAATACCCATTTTTGCATTTGGTGTAACGTTAATGGAAATGGTGTCCTAAACTAATGGGTATTTGTGACATGAATATGTGATTATATAGTGGTTTTTTTATTTTGTCACCGAATATGATTGTTGTGTTGGTGGGTTTGAATGAAAATGTGAGTTGAATGTGAGATTATGTCTAATGCATGTTGTTTTTGGGATGAGGAATGCTATTTTACTACTTTTGGTTCTCTATTAGTGTGGATTTTTTTTTAGTGTTGGGATTATGCCTTGGTGATGTGTTAGTTTTGGTGTTTTACAAGTGTGTGAGTTGGTGTTGTATGTGGGTGTTTGTTGTGGTTCTATGATTTTGTGTTCTTTTAGCTAGTGTTCCTATAATTTGTGTTGTATTAATTAGTGCATATTTTGATTTCATATTAGGTGGTCTACCTAATAAGTTTACTATCTTCTTATATCATGGGGGTCATTTGTTCCCTAGTAAGAGTTTAAAGTATATTAGTGGCCAAATACACACTCTTAAGTACTGTGAGTTAGATAAGTGGGTACTGCAAGAATTAATTGTAGTCTTTAAGAGCTTAGGATATTAGGGAATTGTTAAGATATACTACTATAAACCGGGATTTGGGAATATGTTTGAGAAGGGTCTTATAAAAATTAAACAATATGATGTCATGGAGGTTTCCAAAACAGGGATGAGTACATGTGCAAGGGAGGTTGATGTTTATGTTGTGGTTGGATGCAATTTAGGTGATAGGGTGTCCAAGGCCAAGGGCAAGTAGAAGATGAGCAGCAATACAACTCTGGACATGACACAGAAGATGAGTAGCAACACAACTCTAAACATGAAGAAGAGGATGATAAGCACTCTAAAGATGATGATAGTGAGGACAATGTGCAGGGTATCTAGTTAAGTAGCTTGGTAGATGAAGCAGATGACAATTGGAAGGATTACCTAGATGATAAGGATGCTTCATAACCAAGTCAGCATCCACACGTATTTGTAGAGGAGGTGGAAGGCATGCCATTAGATTATGATTTAGATGAGTTGTTATCTATTGTGGAAAGAGATGATAATTGTATCATCATTTCTTCCAACCTGCTTATAGAGCTAGTAGAACATAAGTTACTGTTTGGTATAATTGCATTATTTTACATGCATGTCTTTATTGTACGTGCTTGTAGACAGATAATATATTGAGCAAGTTAGCTCATAAGATTAATTAGAATAATTTTAGAAAATTATTAGATACTTGAGAATAAATTTGTAATTTATAATTTAATATTTAAGTTATGGAAATTAGCTTGAATAATTATAAATAAATTATTTATAATTAATATGATATAAATTATATTTTTATGAATAATAATGGATTAAATAAAATTGATATTTAGTCAATTAGATGTTCATTAGAAAGCTAATTTAATTAAATAAATAATTATTTTAAGTAAATATAATATTTAATAATATTATATGGTGACCAATACCAAGATTAGATTAAATAATGATTAATTAGATATAAAATAATAAATAAGAGAAAGTAATGATTACAAATTGGCTAATGAAGTTTCAAGCAAGTTTAAAAGAGTACTAAGCTTGTTTCTCGGTGACTTATGAGTTTTGAGTGGTAATAATTATGTTTAGGGTTGATTTTACTCTAGCCCTATCAAATTACATGCAATAGTTAAAGCATGGTGCTACAGAGTGCAATTTTAGTAATTAAGATTTGTGCACAAGGGTTATAAGGTTTGTATAGGAATTTTAGAGAACCCTAAGGTTATCTAGGGTATGCATTTTGGTCCTAAAAACATACCCTAAGGTAGCTAAACCCTACCTAAACCACAAACTAAGATCCTATACTACCTAGAATACTCTTAAACTCATCTCCTACCAAGGTAACTTAGTGCCTAAGTTACCTAGACTCCATCACCATGGACACTCACCCACACGGCTACACACACACACACACACATACACACACACACACACACACACACACACACACACACACACACACACACACACTCACTCATTCACTCACTCACTCATCTCACCACTCACTGTCTCACTTTTTCACTCTCTCACACACAAAACCATTCCTCATCACTCTTTGTTCACACAAGCACACAATTTTAGAGAGAGGGAGAGAAGAAGCGAGCTACACAGAGAGAGAGATATATATATTTAAAACCTTGAGAGAACCAAGTAACTGGTTTAGCTGCAAAGTTGACAAGTCCTTGACTTCTTGAATGGCGGTCACCTTGGGCCTCCATATCTTTTTGTACACTCCAAGAACTTTGGTGTTCTATACAAAATAGGCTGAGTCTACTCAACCTTTCTCAAGGTACTTGGAGTTTAGTAGATTCATAATAGACACACAATACAATTAAGTAGATTCATTTATCACTCTGCTCAACTATGTTAGCAAGAACATAACTATCAAACTAAGAAAAATCTTTATGAAATATTTTTCAAAATTGTTCCTCTAAACTTTAAAATTGATTTTAAATCTTTAGTAAAGGTGATGAACAGGGATAAGAAAATTCTTAGTGAAGTTTCTTTAAAAATGTCCTTTGAGTATATATCAATGCAACTTGTGATTTCGTCCAAAAAAAATAGTTTCACCACTTCAACAATAAGCTTAAAATGAAGGGTAGAAAGAAGATAAGATAGAAAACATCTTAACATAGTGATTTATCCTGGGTTCACCCCTTACCACTTGGGGCTACGTTCAATCCCCAACTCCTTACTAGGATTTTCTTCACTATGAATAAATATTCTTTATACACCTCAAGTGCTCCTAGCTACAATCTAGTATTCTTTATTCCTACAACCACTCTTAGCTTCTTTTCTCACTTCTCACATTGGTTAGTACAACCCACTAGTTCACCAACACTCACCCCTACGGGTTCAAGTATTTTGGGATAAATTTAAGGTTGAGTAATTATCTAAAACACTCTCAAAGAGTGGATAAATCAATTATAATACAAGAGAAACACCTACAACATAATTTTCAACTAAGAATGTGTATGTAAGAAAAGATGAGTAGAGTCAGAAGGCTTGAGTAGAGTGAAATAGTGTGTAAGCACTATTAGATTGATAATCCATTATTCTAACCTTTCATCTCTCAAGTTTGAGGGTATTTATAGGCTTTCTAGAGCTAGCTATTACACTTCAAACCTTCTTGATACAACAAGTACAAAAACTAGCCGTTAGACACAACTTCCTAAAGTAGTTCATACTAATTTGTCTTGTAACTACTTGAGTAAGGTCTTCATGTGACTCTGCTCAACTTCAGTTTTGTTTTTCTTCAACTTTGCTCATAAAATCTTCTTACTTCTTCAATTGAATTCTTATGAGTTAATGACATCTTCATATTGATTTACAAAGGAATTTAAGCTCTCCTAAAATTCATCACGAATCTTTTGGTTGTGTGGGAGATTTCTTCATTGAAGTTCATGCTAACCCTGCTTATGTTTAGCTCCTGGCTATGATCACTCAACTCATCTTTGTCTTAAGTGTACTCAAGTACTTTGTAACTTTTTTCTTCAGAAATGGTGATCAACCATCCTCCCATATAAACTTTCTCAATAATTAGTAAGGGTTTGCAAGTATAAAATAAACATAATCTCACACAAAGGAGGTTAGCCCATTTTAATATCATGAGAGCAACTTTGCATATTTTCAATATAGATTGTCAATTTTTAAAAAATTTCATTAAAGCACTCATCTCAAAGTGCTTTGGAGCTTATAGGTTACAAGTATTATTTTTATACCGAGCCTTTTTAGACTTACTTAGAAACTTCACATACAACTTCTAGGTCAAGGTTATAATGAGAAAAATGTTCGGGTTTGTGTTTGGACGCTCTTAACACTATTAGAGTAGATTACAACACTTAGGATCAAAGCAAAGGAACTCTAGTACAAGAGATATACAAAGAATGTACAAGTAGATAAACTTTTAGAGTATTAGAAAGCAGTTTTACAGTAACCACAAATGATTAGAAGGCTTCCAGATTGAGATTAAAACTTTGAAACAACAATAACTTCTTCACCAACCACAAACTTTCACCTTAAATGAGTTTCAATGACTTCAAGTTATAGGATTCAAACAAATTCTAGTTGTTGGTATGCATTTAATGCAGCTTTGCAGCCCTTTAAAGCTTGTTTGAACATGTGGCTATTATTTTGTCTTCTAGTGAAAACTTTTGCAGTTTTATCACAATTGTCATAACAACTTTTGTACTTGTACTAGGAGAATGTCCTTGTGATTTGATTTTATGGACATCATTCCATAATGTTTCCATTCTTCTAAGTTGGGCTTCATGAAGATTGCTTTTTGAACATAACTTTCTAATAGGTAACTTTTTTTAGTAAATAGCTTTTTGAACATAACTTTTTGAGCAATTAGCTTTCTAAACAACAAACTGAGTATAAGTTTGATTGATGTTAAGTGTTTTATTTGAAATATAATTTTTTAATCCTAAACATACTTCATCAAACAATTAGAACAACTCATACAGTTCAAGCACACAAAGGGGTCTAAGACTTTGCAACTTCCAATAATGATTTTGTTGAGAGTCATTCTAGATGGGTATTAGATTCTGCTATTGATGCATATGTATGTAAGGATCAAGTTATGTTTAATACTTTGCAAAAAGATACAGATTTTGACTACATCAATGTGGGGGAAGAAACAAATGTTGAAAGTTAAAGGCATCAACTGGGTTTTCCTAAAGCTCCACAATGGTGAAGTCAAATATGTTTCCAATGTAAGGTATGTGCTAACTGCCAATGTCAACATTATTTCATTGGGAAAGATGACAATACATGGATGTAAGTATATGGGAATTGGAAAGATGTGAAAGTATACAAGGGAAGCCACATGATTCTACAAGGTAGAAAAGGTGAGAAGAACATTTGCTATTTGGAAGGCTATTCCATGCGAGGAATGCTTGAAGATAGTAAAGTAAAGAAGAGAAGATAGTTGAGGTAGTTCGAGACTAGGCTCAAAAGAGGAATTATTGTGTAATTGGTTCAAGTCCCACATTGCTCAAGTTGGAGAAGCTTGAGGTAGGTTTGTTATATAAATGGGCCTTTGCTTGGCAGGGTAGAACATCACCTAAGAGAGAGATCCTAAACACTTAGGAAGGATGTAAGTGGGCTATTACAGCTTGAGCTGTGCAATGAACGTAAGTCAAAGAAATTGAACCACGTTAAATATTATGTTGTTTATTGTATTTTAATTCCCTTTCTTATTATGCTATTATTGGGGTGTTATTAGAGGGAGTTAAATAAAAATAAGGAGCAAAAAGACATAAGAATTTAATGTGGTTCGACAAGTCATATGTCTACGTCCACCCTAGAGATAAAACATCTTCACTATGAGATAAAAACACTATACAAGAATAATTATGAAGTTGGAAACATAATCCATACCCGGCCCAAAACCCTTTGTACACACTCTCTCATAACCTGAAGATTCCACTTGTCACTTGTCCACACTCTCTCTCACCACACACCTAGGCCATTGGTTCTATTTATAAGAAAACCTCCTTGATCTCCAAGAAAATCCCCTTGCTCTCCAAGAATCCTTAATTGTCAAGTTTCCCAAATCCTAACAGATTTATCAAATCTTATCGATTTTAACAAAATATCCTACAAATTTTCTCATATCCTTAATTTAGATTCCCTAAATCTCTAAGGATAAACTTGCTAAGGATAAACATAAAAAAAAAACTAATCCTTATCTTATCAAGATACATGAGCCAAAATCCTAACAAATCTCCGCCTTAGCGAATGTCCTACCACCTTGGAAATTCATTATAGCTCCACCTTGATCCAAGCCGCTTAGTCACGTGTGTACCTTCATGAACACCATGAAGAACCCTTATTTGTCAAAACCATAAATAAGTACCATTGGCCTCAAAACGCATACCAACTACACATAACTCGAATCAACCATAAATCATGGCTCCACCTGATTCAAACACCTCAGTCAATGAACATGTGTAGCCCTGCAATTTGTCATCTTCTCCGGCTTCCCATCCTATCTCATCAATGCTTTTGCCAAGTCCTGTTGAACAAGGATGTATACTCTCTCCCTCCGCAAAAGCCTTTCACGAGTATTCAACGGTCAACTATCTTTCCCCGACCACACCAAGCTACTTTTCCAAGAGACACGTATCTGCACGTGTTACCACTCTTCACCACTCACCGAGTCACGTCTCCACACATGTTACCACTCGCTAAACGGGAGGGCCACCTGCTCATACAATAACCACCATTCCTCCAATACTCATCATTCTAGTTGATCCAAACCATCAACTTTAATACCACTTGTTAGGGACGCTATTAGGAGGAGTTAAAATAATCAAGATAACAATAGGGAGTATAGAAAAATAAGAATTTAATGTGGTTCGACAAGTCACATGCCTACGTCCACCCTAGAGATAAAACATCTTTACTATGAGATAAAAACATCATACAAGAATAATTATGAAGTTAAAAACCTAACTCATACGTAGCTCAAAACCTCTTTTACGCCTTTTTGATAACTTGAAGATTCCTTCTGTCACTTGTCCTCACTCTGTCTCACCATACACCTAGGCCATTAATTCTATTTATAAGAAAACATCTTTGGTCTCCAAGAAAATCCCCTTGGTCATCCAAGAACTCTTAATTTCCAAGTTTTCCAAATCCTAATAGATTTTTCAAATTTTACCGATTTTAACAAAATATCTTATAGATTTTATCATATCCTTAATTTAGATTCCCTAAATCTCTAAAGATATACTTGCTAAAAATAAATATTAAAAAAAAATCAATCCTTATTTTATCAAGATACATGAATCAAAATCCCAACACCATCTGTCTTCCCAACGGAAACCACATGATTTGATCCTAAAGTTCTACTGTGGATGAAAACGAGTGGAGAGAATTATTATCCAACTGAAGTTGTAGTCAACTGAGATTTGCATTCCTACAAAACATGAATTGATAGAGGAGCTTACTTTGGACCACTTGCTTTGAAAGTGATACATATTTCATATTATTCACCATGTAACGTGTCATCTGTAAGAATCATATCTGTTTCCAAGCCATACGCAATATTTGGTCTTACTCATGGAAACAACAAAAATGACACAGAAAGGCACACCCGTGGAAGACACTGCCTTCTATACAAGCATTGACAAGTATTGATTGAAATATATGCAGCTAAATCACAGAAGATTTGCCGATTTTTTGGTATCACAGTATCTTCACACCATTTGATTACGAGACTAATCACATAAGAGTTGCCAATACTATGCAGATACGTGTACCTTTCTGTCAATGACAATTAATTAAGTTTATCTCCAGCATAGCTAAATTAATACTTCATGGTTTACTAGGTTGAAGCTCAATTACTCATTATGATGGGGTCATGTTCTAGATAATTCTGATTTACAGTATCCATATCCCATTAGAGACATGATATCTAAGAAAAATGAGATCTTTGAATAATCTTTTCCTGCTTTTTCCATCTGATTGGACAAAATTAGCAATCATGCATTTTATCTTGTCCCTACCCTAAAAGCTACATAATTTTGCTTAATCTCACTCTCTAGTCAATGAGTTGAACAATCTGGAGGGAAATTAGCAGATTTCATGATCAGCTTGCGTTACCATGACGATATGATCGTGTCAAGTGCTAAGCCATTTTTTTGTTCAAAACTTTGGCAGAAGATAAAGTTGTGCGCATATTTCAGGGTAAATTATGTGAATTTGGACTTCAATTAAATCTGCATGCTCCCAGCTTTTTGAAGGCTTCTAATGGAAAAATTGGCAATACGAAAGCAAGCCACACTCTCCCCTATTTTGTTTAGAATACAGTCACAATGTGGTTGTAATTGTAATTAAATTGAACATAGGTAATAGATTTAAGTTGTAATAATAATATTAAAAAAACACTATCAAAACCTAGTAATTAAATCATATACATTGTTGGTTAGCTGCAGAAAATGTTGAGCGCTCGACTCTTTATACGAGTAAATAGGCACATGATGTTGTTTTGAAGGAGAAGACCTTAAAATATGTTTAATTAATTCCCACTATTAATTTAGCCAGTTTTTATTATTATTATTTGGCTCCACTATTAGACATTGTGCTTGTGAGTGATATGCCCATTAAGTTGAGTGTCTAATAGCACCTTACCTACTTCCTTGCTTGTCTGCTCCTCCCCCCTTCTTGATGAACACGTCATAAACCACTAGTTTCATTTGTTAGTTAACTATTTGTTTTTGATTGTGATGTCAAGTGTAACTTAAGAAATTGACATGTCTGAAATAATATAATTGTAAATCCAAAAAGGCTTTCCAAAATGTATCTTTCTTTCCATATATTCCTATTCTTTTATCTTATATTCTATTTGGGTAATATCGTCTTCTACTACTCACATCCCTATCAGTGCCCTGGTGAAGTGGAATGCCAGGTCAATGGGCTGCATCTAACAAATCATTAAGCACATGACAGCAAGGACCATCTAGCCAAAAAGTAGCCCATATGGTTGGACCATGAAACTATTAGCTACATGGTTAATTAATATAATGCCAATCTTATTTTTAATAATAAAAAGTACAAGGTTTGCCACACCATTGCAGTGATGGTACTCCATTCTCTCTGGTTGGCCTTCTTTGTCAAATTTGCTAAATGTCTTGCCTTGGTTGGTTCTCAAATCTAATGTGTGACTGAGCTAAAAAAAAATCTAACATGTTCTTGAAGCACAAATAATGCATGTTTTAAGAGAATTTCCATCATTAATTTTAAATAAACTTACATAAATTTTAAGTTGCTAACGTAAAAGTAACAGTAGAGATCTCTTTTAGAACATGCATCACCTGTGTTTGAAGAACGTGCAATAATTTCTCGCCAGAGATTCTCATGTGCAGGACCCAAAGGAATTAATTTTCCGGCTCCCACTAATCTATTTTCACACATAGCATGTCCTCTAAGATCGTGATGGGCGAAAACATGTCCCACGCCTTTTACGGTTACCATGACCCTTTCTTGAAGCAAAAAAGAATGGCACCATCTTAACATCTACGTATGTTGGTGTGGAACAGCACAAACTTTTTCTGGATCAAACCATTTTCAATAGAACTTACAGTAAAACAAATATATAGAAACCTAAAAATCAGATAGGACATATATGTGTCTGCATATTGTTTCTACGTGGCTATGGACCTCTCTGCCTTCTACCTAGCTAGACCATAGATTGCTCCAGATATGCGCATTACTGCCTTCTTTTTATATCTCAAAGGGCTGCAGCAGATTTTCTTGACCCTCCTAAGCTAGCATGGATGTCTACTAGTACTATTGTTCCCTATGCAAATATGACCTATGAAAAATTCAAGTGCCTGGAGTTCTATTTTTTGGTTTTAAGGAAATTGCATTTATCACCTTAGGTGTGGGGACTCAGGTTACTACTTAGCCAAAGCTCAAGTGGCGAATTCCAAATTTTGATTAAAGACCCAAAACTCTTCTAGTTGATTCTAAACATGTTACATTATCATGAATTGGCTAAACTAATAAGAATTAAGTAGCTTAAATTGTGGCATTATCAAACAAAGGATGATGGCACTTTCTGTATAACTAGTCCTATAATGAAATCTTGGTTCCCTCCAAAACTCTGAATAGTTTTGGGAGGTATATTTTGTTTTCCTCAAAGAAAAAACTATGAGAATAGTAGCATAATTACACTTGAAAGAGCTTTATCTTAGAAAACTAAACTTCTGAATTAAAAGAGAGATGAGCAAATGAAAAAAAATTTCTTTTTCTTTATACATTCTTCCTAGTAAGGCATGAAAAGCTTCTGTGGTCTTCTTAAGGGGAGTGGATTTGGAAAGAGACGTGGCAGTCAATTGAGGGGAAGTGGGTCTAGTAAAAAAGAGAATAAGTACAATCATGAAGCTTTAAAACCTTACCACATCCACATCACACTCCTCAACAAGAAGAAAAAGAAAAAGAATCATATGCTATAAGAAAAGTTACAGAAGCCACAGAATCCAGCTGTCTGCTTATGTTTCATAGACCCACTATTCGGTATGACTTCTTTTGAGTTGTTCAATTTAAAGAATTGAAGCGGCTATTTGGTAGATTAAAATAAAATTCATGAAAAAAAAGATACTATCAGGTGATTTGATTACAAACAAATATCCAATACGCAACTACTTTAGATAGTTTGACAAATCCTGCATTTGGGAAACATGATAAACTCACTATAGGTACCATACAAAAGTGCTATGTGTAGTTCCTAGTACAGTACCAATTTCGCTTTCAAACATAGTTGGTGGAACAATAATGTAAAGAATTGAACATTTTTGTTTAATTAGTTGGGCTGCTAATTTTCAAGCATAATATATAATGTGCTTTTGAACTCAAGTACTGAACTACTGCTCAACTTTTCAATGGAGTAATTTACCTTCTAACCTTATATTTTGTTAAGATTTTTTTTGTTGTTCTTCTTCTTCATCTTCTCACTTATAGCTGTTTTTTCATGACTGTCCCCAAACTTCAGACAGCAACATTTCTGATTATGACACAGAATTAGGCATGTTCTGTGACAAGCAGCCGTCTGGATATATGAACATGAAAAAAATATGTGCTAGCAACCATGTGCAAAAGAAAGGTTTATCATACTGTCCACTCCTCAATGGGGGCAAGCATATTGTCTAGTAAGATGGTCTATTCAAAATCTTCCAATTCATTTATCAGCACAGATGATGACAATAACGTAAAAATTCAGAAGTTCCCTCTATGATATTTATATTGAGTCATGATTCTTGTGATTATCACACACATCATGCCAAAGTCATACTCGTACTAAGCAAGGCATGCTGCAAAATGCTGCAAAATGCATTAGGCCAATAAATATCGCAGTTATGGTAGTTAAAGAAGCTATAGCATTAATCTTAGGAATAATACCTACTCACTCGGTTATGTATCACAGTGAGATATGAAAATGACAAGGCTTTCCATTTTGGCCTCATCAGCAATTAATTGATGATAAAGAAGTCGTAGTCTTGAAATCTTAGTACGGTCTGGGAAGGAGCTCTCTAATCTCTATTTTCTTCCTCGATAAATTTATCATATTTAAAATCAATTAATATATTCTTACATCAAATAATATATATATATATATTTTTTATACTACATCAAATAATATACTATACCTCTAAAAGAAATGTAGGATGATTATTTTCCTTTGAAAATTTCCATTTGGAAACTCAAGTATTATGTTGTTGGTTTTTTTAATATACTGTTATTTGTGACAAAATTAATTATTAAAATATTATTTTTTTAAACTATTTATTAAAATATTATTTTTTTAAAATTATTTATCAAATTGTCACATTTTTATCTTACGTGACTTTTTTTAATATTTTTTAGACCATGTAAGATGCGCCAAAGAGGGTGGTGCATCACGCGTGGATTACATCAAGCTTGTTGGCCTAATCCACGTGGATACGCCACATAAGATGATTTATTTACAAAGGATGCGCCACACTTGTTGGCTCAATCAGGGTGATTACGCCACTCCTATTGGCATAACTAGGGTGATTTCAAATAATGAAAAATATGTTATCATGTATTGTATTTGAGTGAAAATTATATATGTTTTTATATCTTTATAAATCTATTGATGTTAAAATTGTAAGCCTTATTAGACTTTTTTAATGAAATTAAGTTTATGGTAAAAAGAAAATTATGGTTATGCAAAAATTTAACCATAGTACTAAGATAATCAATAGAAACAAAATGACAAACATGTTTAATGCAACAAGGGTACCAAAATAACAATAGAAAATCATCGATAATAATTTAACCAAAACAACTGAATATAACATTCTCAGATATACTAATGATATATAATTACACGTCAATGAGATGCGTCAACATCAGAATGCAGTGGTCTGTGAGAAGGATCAGAAGGACCTGGCTATGACAAGTCCTACTAATTTGAATTAAATAAGTCAAGTACTCAAGAAAACAAATTTAATTGTTGCGACTAGGTTCACGACGGGAGCGGCGAAAAGTAAATTAATAAAAGCAAGAAATGGATTTAATAAATAAAAAGTTTACAAAAAAATTAATAAATAAATAAATAAACAAAACTAACAATGAATAAGCTAAAATGTATAACACATGTATATAATAAAAAAATAATAATACAAAAAAAAAAAAAAAAAAAAAATAAACAACCTTACTTCCAAGACGTATAAAAATGTTATACTCAAAGAAGTTGGTGCACAAGGCTCCACATGTTCTTTTCAAATCAAAATTTGAAAAGTAACTCACTTGCAAGAAAAAAAATTACTAAAGTTCTCGAACTCTTATACTTAGTATTAAGCCCAAATGTGTAATTTTTGTTGAATGTCAAAACAATTAAGAATCACCCCTTTATATAGGAGGAGGAGAGGGAGAAGGAGCATGACTTCTCCAATGTGAGACTTATTGATACAATGAATCTAGATACCTTAGTTTTTCAAATTTTTTTCATTTTCTAAATTTCTTTGATGACCCGAACAAAATTGAGTGTTTATATTAATACGATTAGTACACATTCAAATAACTACAGACCACTGCATTCTGATGTTGACCCATCTCATTGACGTGTAATTATATGTCATTAGTATATCTGAGAATGTTATATTTAGCAGTTTTGGTTAAATTACTATCGATGAATTTTTATTATTATTTTGATACCCTTGTTGGATTAAACATGTTTGTCATTTCGTTTCTATTGATGATCTTAGTACTATGGTTAAATTTTTGCATAACTATAATTTTTTTTTTTACCATAAACTTAATTTCATTAAAAAAGTCTAATAAGACTTACAATTTTAGCATCAATAGGGTTATAAATATATAAAAACATATATAATTTTCACCAAAATACAACACATGATAACATATTTTTTCATTATTTGAAATCACTCTAGTTACGCCAATAAGTGTAGCGTAATCATCCTGATTGAGCTAACAAGTGTGACACATCCTTTGTAAATAAGTCATCCTATGTGGCGTATTCACGTAGAATGCACCAAAGAGGATGACACATCCACGTAGATTACGCCAACAAACTTGGGGTAATCCTCACCCTATTTGGCGCATCTTATGTGATACAGAAAATATTAAAAAATATCACGTAAGATAAAAAAGTGACAATTTGATAAATAGTTTCAAAAGAGTAATTTTTTAATAAATAATTTAAAAAAATAATATTTTTGTAATTAGTTTTACTACAAGAGTATGATAAAAAAAGTATTGTATTATTCTTCGTTTTTGTTTTTTTTTTTTTGTTTTTTGCCCAATGAAAAGTGTTATAATTGCAATTAAAAAGCTTGTACCATGATTTCTTATATCCAGCCCCATGAGTTAGGTTGCCAAAAATATTTTTGTATAAATTTAAAGTACTTAATTAGATATATTAAATTAATTAATATTTAATATTTTTATAAAATTTTATATTATATAATTAAAAATATAAAATTTTATAAAAATATTAAGTATTAATTAATTGATATATTTAATTTAAATATTCTAGATTTAAATAAAAATTTATCGGGTTGCGATAGCATACAAGTATTATGCAGCAGGTTCCCTTTTTTTTTAATTTTCCCGGAGGTGCTAAATAAATAAGTACCGTTTATAACTTTTTCTCTATTATTTTTTCAAATGTGTATATTGTGCAGTAATTTATATATGTCTGGATCCCTCAACCCTTGAACTTCGCCATTAGCCTTCTCAGGGAAGCTTTGACCTTTAACATGAATAAAACACATGCCTACTGAGTGAATCTTAAAGAGAATCTAAATTTTAGCATATACTGTGTTGAGTCCCTTGCAAACTGTAAGGCTTATTTTTTTAATATTTTTCTTTTTCTAATTTTCTTCTATGTCCAAAGCATACATGCTCAGTCTGGTCTAATAATAAATATTTTATGTCCAGTCCAGTTCAGGCGGTATCAGCATAAACTAGATTTCTTTGGTAAAATGGGGGAGTAAATTAGATTGCTTCCCTAATTTTTTAGTATCTGATAGGGTATACATGTAATTTACTACGGATGCTAAGTGATGATTAAGTGGCCCTATTTTATTTGTGACCTGTGACAAGCGGTTTGGGTTGAAAATAAAAGGCCCCACACCCAACTAAGCCTTTCTTTTCTCGCATCCATCCACCTTTAAAAGCACCCTCAATTGCCTCTCTTGTCATAGATGAATAGGCTTGAAGCACATAAGATGAAGATGGGTGTCCCAAAATTCACCAGTTTGTGAACTCTTCTGTTTCTTATTTTTTTTCTCTCCACTTTCAAGCCCCTCTTGTTGTAAGAGTCAGAAAATTCCTATACTCTACTAGCTAGTGGCATGAGAAGGTGCATGCTGAGCAAGATGGAGAAGCAGGGCACGTGCAATACTAACTCATGAACGCAAGGGAAATGAACCCAGAGAATCACATTCTTTTCTGTTTCACCAACCAGACAGATTCTGTTAGTTGCAGTGAGTTAGTCCTTCATGTGCCCCTCTTCCCCATCATGACCGCAGCACCTTATAGCATTTTTGGAAATGCAGAAAGATGGGATTTTGATATGTGAATTGTGAGGCTCCACATTGAAGGTGAGTATACTATTGTCATCATTTTCATCTTTCTTTATTCTTCAACATTAGCATGTCTAGCTTCTGTATTATGAGGTTGACAAGAAGAATATTTGAAATTAGTATAAAGTCAAAGTAATTAATTTAGATAAACATTGAAACTTCAAGGATATGAAGTGAGTGGCTTGGAATCTCGGTTTGAGTCATGTGAAGATCACGGTGGATAAAGATTGACTGAACTATATGACAGTGTCATAATCAGAGAACGTGACATGTTAAGAATATAATCTTTATGGATTGTGTATATGTTGATCAAGAAATGATGAAGGGTACGAATCACAGTCTATCACTAACTCATTCAACACAAACATTTTAAATTTTATCTGGAAAAAAAGGAACAAATGTTGCACAAAAGTCAGGATGCGAGAGCTATGAGCGATATCATGCTGCAAATCAGCAGCTGATAGAAACAAGTCATTTTTAGTTTAAGTTTTTTTTTTATACAAAACAGTAGCTTTGCACACCATGCATCTTGTCAGCAAAACATCTGCCCTTCTCAAAGAAGCACTGATGAACTATGGGTCAGTGTCAGTAGCTGGTTAGGTACTGATATCATATGTTTTATTGCTTTTTCTCTGGTTGAACACTGGACAAATCTTGTTATAAATGCTATAAAATTCTACACTGTAAGCTTATGTTCATTGAATGATTAATTGCTGTGCTTATTTGACTTATATTCGCTGGGAGATCATCATGATATCAGCTGAAAGGGAAGTCTTTGAGGATTTGAATAAGATTTTGTCTTTTTTTACTGTAGGATGTATATAAGAAATGGACATAGGGGAAAAAAAGAAAAAAAAGAGAGATACCATTCTCCAGTCATTATTATGCTGATTTCTATAATATCACATATGCGTTGTGTGTAGCCGTTGGATGTCATTCTTATTCATAAGTTTTCTCTAGAAACATACTGGATGTACATGTAAAACAAAAAAAAATAGTGGATGTACAACTCTAAAAAAAGAAAAAAAATGACAATTCTTGTTTAGAATCATTGAATTGCATGTAGATTTGTGCACAAAAGCTATATAAAGTGTCATTTTACGCATGAAATTAAGTTTCGAACTGAGTTTTAAAATTAGAATTGAACTTCTCAATTTTAATTATTTTGTTTAATGTATACATTAAAATTGAAATTTTAATTCTCAGGCTAGTTTTATAGAATTGAAAATAAATAATTTTTATTATCTTTAATTCTAAATCTAGATCCTAAAAATTCTACCATTATAAGCACCAAGGCAAAAGTTCATATTTTAATATTCATTATCTTTGTCGAGGAAGTACTACAACTATTGCCACTGGTTTAGTCTGGTAACCATTGTTCTGAACCACCATCGCCACCGGCGTCGACCTATTATTGTCCTTGTCAGTGTCCTCCAATTATCATCATTGCTGGCGTACTGTATCCATTTCACATTAGCGTCTTTCGATAACTGTTGCCGACAATGCGCTCTAGCCACATCGCCTTTGATGTCCATTGGCATCCATCACCATTGGAGACATATTCATCTAATTATAGATTCCGTTGTGATCTAGCAACGCAACCTCTTTAAACAAAATATTTATAATATTTTAAGTCCTTTTTCTTGTTAATTTAAATTTAATTAATCTTATATATTCTTGATAAAAAATTTCAAAGAATAGAATTTCAATTTAGTCCGGACTTACAATTTTATATCTTAATTTTTTATTTGTCCCGATATAAAAATTAAAACTCTTAGTTAATTCCATTTATGATAGAATTGAAATTGAAATAAAAATTTTGAATTGTCATCCAAACGTAAAAGTATTGTTTGAATGATAGAATTGAAATTTAGTTCAAAATGCTAAATTTTATACACAAATTTTATGTTCAGACAATAGAGTTTGAGTTGCCAGATTACAACGGCATTGATAGTAACAAGAAATTGGAGGATGCTAACAGTAGTGGTGATCGGAGGATGCCGGTAATGACGTGGTTAGTGCCGACCACCACAAATATGGTTGGAGTAGTGGTGATCGGAGGATGCCGATAGTGACATGATTAGTGCCGACAACCACAAATATGGTTGGAGTATGCATGCGACAATGATAATGAATAATAAAATATAAAAATTGTTTTTAATTTCTATCTTTGGTGCTTGGAATAATATTTATTGAAAGTAGAATAAACTATTTTTTCTTTTAATTTTATGAAATTAGACTCACAATGGAAATTCCAGTTTTTATATACACATAAAATAAAATAATTAAGTAAATTTAATGATACAAAAATTTGTAATTGTTGTATATCTAATTCTATAGAGTTAGTTATGTAGCAAGCTTTAAATTGCAGGTGTGGCAGCAATTTAAAACCTAACCTTCCTAGCAATATTCTTTTCTCTAAGGCTATATGATTAAAGTCACATTTTATTAATTAGAGTTTTAACAAATGTCAAGAAGTCATTATGTTAAATAGTAAAAGGATTTATGAAAAAAAATAGTGAAAGGATTATTTTAATCAAACGAGGGGTTACACTTAAACCGCATCATCAAATTCATTGAATTATGGAAGTTTTTTTTTTACAGTAATTATGAAATTTATTGGGTGATCCAATTATTCAATATTTTCCTATTTGTTTGATTATTTGAATTTTGCTTAGCTTCCTAATGTCCTGAGGCAATTATAGAGAAGTCCACCATGAGAGGACGGGAGAGATGCTTCTGTCAATAGCGGTAGACAAGCGATCCAGAAACTTACAATGATTCCATAAAACATGCCTTTAATTTCACTTTTGAAAATTGCTGGTATAGTTATATTCTTGCTTTAAACTCGTGGTATTTAGTTGGACCATTGGAGTATAACATTTTCTCACATACATCATCATCTTCTTCTTCTTCTTCAGAAGCAAAAATTGCTTGGACAAATTTACATAAGTCATGGTTTGGTGACAAGAATTGATAGTGATGTGCGCAGATAGAAAACAAGATAAAAACAACCATGCATCAAGGAGAGATTCTTATATAAATCTAAAACATTTAGGTTGGGTATACTTGACTATCATATTATTAATTGTAATAAGTTATAATAACTAATTAGTATTTAAGTATAATAATTATTAACTAATGATATGATTAATCAAATACTTCATATTTTTCTAAGAATTTCTTGCATCCAAGACCACGAGACAACGCATATCACTGGCATAGTAGCCCCATGTCATGATTAGGCCTTGCCCTTCCGGCTGCCGTACACCTACTTAAAGCATCAATCTTTAATTAACCACACAAGCTTTTTGAATCAACTTTGGAAATATGTGGTGGCATGTGTGTGTTATTTGATACCTTATTGTTTCAATGGGACTGTCCATTTTGTTTGCATTTATAGCATCTAAGACATGGGGTCATGGAGACAGCTGATGGGATCAGACTTAGTTTACCTTCATTTACCTGTCTTAATTAATATGCCACTTTCTGATAAGATGCGTTTTCTCACTGACATTTTGGCACCCAATATAGGACCATTCCATTTCCATTAAAACCCAAAAACTCTTTATGTGCCTTTATTTCTATATGGATCTCACATGATACTTATGTCTGCTTAATTAGTGATTGATTCACATGCTTATGTGGGGAAATTAAAATATCAATCAAACTTCACTTTTTTACTTTCACAATGCTGAAGAAGCTGGCTTCTTAATTACTATCATCTGCCTTGCCAAAAACAGTAATTGATTTGTAAGAGTCCTCATCTTCACAATTATTAACATATGTGGGCCTCATAAAAAGGCAGTTTTTACTAACCAGTTTAGTTTATCTGCACCGACAAATTCTATTGTGAGATCAAATATCCAAATTACATTCTATTTATTTATTTTTGCGCATTTTTTTTTGGCTTTCTATGTAATTCGTATTTAAGAATTTCCTCAGGACCCAGAAAAGCTGAAAATGCACGTAAACATGAAGCACTTGTAAATTAGTGCCTGTCATGGTAGAAAGATAAGTAGATAACCATTAAGTGACATCACCAAAATCTATACCTTGATCAGCTTCAAGATAGGCATAGATCTGTGAAAATTATATTCCCAGTGCTCATCTGTATATAGCACCTTATTAAAGCCAAGTGTGTTTGGTACTTGTACAAGGTAATATATCTAAACAGAAGAAAAGTCTAATTTATTTATCAGTTACCGACCCACACCCTTCCCCCTTTTTTAGTTTGTGCTACAACAAAAAATAAAATTTAAAAAAAATGCAACTTTTGGAAACAGCATATGCCAGTAAAGCAGAAAAATAATATCTGCAACACTTCCCACCAACGTCAACACAGAAATCACTTTCAGAGCTTAGACATGCTATTTAATATTCACTCTTTCTTTTGGCTCAGGGAGTTGGTCATAATTAATTTGCAAGCAAATTCATTGTTATAATTTATGGAGGTTGATGGAGACCAGGAATGTGGTCCATAAAACCGTAATAACGGAGCTAATTGCTGATGGTAGGTTACGTTGAGTAGCCTTGGGCACGGGAGAACATAAAATCTGACCCACACATAACAAATTGAAAAAGCACATACACTAGAGTGCAACTGGATTATTGCGACACTAATAATCTTAGTGTAGGTATGAGATATTATTAGTTAAGATCTTGTGGATTTTAGTGTAATGACAGCATTAAAATCTCAACTTCTAACTTCTTATCAATTATTCAATTATGTCATCATTAACACACTTTTAGTGGCTTGAATTGCAAACAAGATGTGGTACAACAGTTCGTTAGGTAATAGTTTCTATTCTGGACTGTGATTTGGGACCGTGTCTAATGGATCAACCCGACACGCATACTGTCTTGTGAACACTCCGGCCAAGCCTTAGTAACACATGGTCAGGACCCCGGAGCTAAAAGCAACGGACTACGATGTTGGGCTATAATATTAAGATCATTATATCTGCGCAGTAGCCTATAACTGTCAATCGTGATCTTACGAAATTATAGAACTCATAACCGCCTCTAACTGCTGATGACTACAATATCAACGTTCCTATATTATAGGGATCCTCTCCAACAATAAAAGGAAGACGATCCCTAACAAGATACGAATCCTAAATACCTGCACTTAATACTGATAATATTACGATTCCAATCAAGCTCTATAAATACCAGACTAAGTCACCTTAATCAAGTATGAGTATCTTATTGCATAAACCCTACTTGTGCATTGCCTAACTTGAGCATTGGAGTCCCTTTGTAAGTACCCACTCTCCTGATTCAACATGCTCTGCCGCAGCTGCGCAAGGAAAAAACTACTGTAATGTGCCTATCTTAGGTACATCTCTGAATCCACTTCAGAACATTGGCACTGTCTGTGGGAATCTGATAAACTTCTATTCCCATTCAATCATGGTAAGCACGAGACAAAATTCAAGAAGAGGAGGTGCTGCGCTCGCTGCCCCTAGACAAGGACAGGGCCCAACGGCACAACGCAATCCTCATCTTGTCACACCACCAGCGCATGCTGAAACCTCCGCCGCTAGGAGCAGAGCACATATCATCGAGACTCTTAGTGAGGGGCATGAGACTTCACTTTCTGCCGAGAGCCCTCACCCATCGTGAAGGGTTTTTGCTCAAGATAGACTTGTTTACCCTGGGGAAGGAGCTAACAATGTTGTTCAAGGGCCTAGGATCCCCGCATACTCGCCTAGGCCCCTTGAATAATATGTAGATCACGTGTCCCACCACAAGGACACTATCAGTCTGAGATGACAAGAAACCGCCTTCAAGAATTGGTGCGCCAACAAACAACACTGATCAACGACCAACAACGTTAGTTGGACGATTAGTGCCATAGGCTAGAAAATCTTGAGAGGTCCATACATGAAGAAAACAATGGAGGAAGGTGGAATACGAGCGACAACCGGAGTAGAGTCCTGTATGACGATGTCAAGGTTGTTGGAAACAACAACCTGGTCCCTGGTGACCAGGAGCAACCCTTCTCTGCCCAACTCATGGAATACAAAATTCTGAGAAACTTCAAATTCCCATCCAACATGCATGGAACTCTATGATAGGAGTACGGACCCCCAGGAACACACAGACATTTATGTTCAATCTATGTGCTTCCATGGGGGATCCCCCCAGTTATTATGGCATGCTTTTCCTCTATCCTTGAAGAAGGAAGCTCTCAGATGATTCGTTACTCTAGCACGAGGATTTGTCACTGATTTTCTAGACCTTAGACAACAGTTCTTGCTCCAGTACACTAATAGCAAGGAACAACCCAAGTCGATTGAATATTTGTCTTAAATTTGCCAAAAGCGTGAAGAGCCCCTTCGTGAATATGTTAAAAGATTCAACAAGGCTTGCATTAACGTGGAAAACTTTGACGATAGAATTTTCTTTCATTATGCTAGGAGTGGCCTCTGAGTTAATTCCGAATTCTTTGCGTCTTTGGAAAAGAAAAGACTAGAGAATGTGCAAGAATTTCAGTAGCGGTCTGGTAAATATATATGTCTTGAAGAAGCGACCGAGGACCATAGGAGATTAGAGAAATGTGAGCCCTCTCACCATAAGTCCAACCATGATTTCTCATGGTCACAGAACTCTAAGGATAATCCACCGCATGGGAAGTACTCCAGTTACACTGCTTTGAACACCCCACATGAGACAATCTTGAGCGAAGTGCTATAAACAGAGTTTCAAGACATCGAGAGGCCACCCCCTATAAAGAGCAATAAGCAGAAGGATCATTCTAAACATTATTCATGGCATAAAAGCTATGGACAAGAAACTAAGGACTACTATCAACTCCACGATGCTATTGAATTCTTGATCAGGGCAGGACAACTGAAGTAATACGTCGTCTGTGCTCAAGAAAAGGGATCGTCGACATAGGCAAAAGGAAGGGAGGTGTAGCCCTTGTCGAAGCCCATCTCCACACCAAAGAAGGAGGATGCAAAGTCCTAGGAGAATATCATGGAGTCCACCTTGTCGTGATACAAATGACTGGCAGGATGGGAACAAAGACATTCCACCCGATGGCAACAATAATCAACACCCTCCGCACAACACAACCATCAATGCTATCGCTAGTGGGTTTACCAGTGACGGTTTATCCAATGGCGCCCAGAAGAAAGCCCTCAAGATGACAGTATTGAGCGCCTCCCACTCCGAGCCTACATCGCAGGCCAGAGAGAGAAGGATGGCCTTCATCACCTTTTTAGACAAGGACTATGGCAGAATAATCCCAGACCACAATGACCCACTGTTTATCTCGGGAATAACTTCTAAGGCCAAAGTCTGAAAATCTTTGTGGACTAAGGGAGTTTGACAGATATCATGTTCATGGACCTCTACTAGAAACTAGAACTTCCACGATCAGAGCTAACTCCCTACGATCGAGAGCTTACAAGATTCATTAGTGAGAATATCACCCCAATAGGATACTATGAAACCCACTTGACCCTGGGGACTCTTGAACTCTTTAGGATAGTTAAGGTGAGGTTTTTTATCGTGGACTGTCCTTCGGCTTACAACATCATTTTGGGTTGCCCTGCCTTAAATGCACTTGGCACCGTGGTATCCACAACCCATATGGTCATGAAGTTTCCTAGCAAATGTGATGAAGTGGTCACAGTAAAAGGCAACTAAATTATAACCCAGAAATACTATAACAAGAGCCTCATAATTTGTAGGGTCCCTAAGAAAAGCAAAAGCAAACACATCTAACCTGGTCCTAGATCAAGTTAACATCCTGATAACTGAGTTGGATGTTCGAGAAGAGATCCGAGGTATATTAGACCCTAGTCGGAAGGCGAACTACAATCCATCCAACTTGGTACCAAGCTAGATCAGGTCACTAAGATTGGAATGAACCTAGAAGATGAAGAGAGACGTCAACTAATTGAGCTCTTACTAAAAAACAAAGACCTCTTCGCCTGGATGTCCTCAAACATGCTTGGGCTTGATTCTGCCTTCATCTGGCATCACATGTCTATCAGGGAGGATGCGAGGCCGGTCTCTTAGAGGAAAATGAAAGTTGGCCTAGAAAGGCAGCAGGTTATTGATGAACAGGTGAAGGAGTTGCTTAGTGCTGACTTCACGAGGGAAGTACCATATACCACATGGTTATCCAATGTAGTTTTGGTAAAAAAAGTCAAATGAGAAATGAAAGATATGTGTGGACTATACAAACTTGAACAAAGCCTGCCCAACAGATCCATACCCACTTCCTAATGTGGACAAACTGGTGGATAACTCAAGTTTCTGTCTGTTGTCGTTCATGCATACTCTGGGTATAATCAAATTCTAATGTACCATGGAGAAGAAGACAAAACTGCATTTATCACCGATAAGGCGAGCCACTACTACAGGGTTATGCCATTTGACTTGAAAAATAGAAGAGCCACTTATCAAAGGATGATGAACAGAGTCTTTAAAGACTAAGTGGGAAAGATGCTAGAGGTCTACATCGATGATATGATAGTAAAAATCCCACAAGTCGGATCACATTGTTGGGGTATGCCCTAGAGGCCAATACATTTTGTCTGTATTTACATATATTATATTATGCTATTTTTGATATATGAGGCATTTCATTTAATGTGTTATTTTTTGGTAGACATAATAAAGTCCTTAGAATAGTAAGTTTGATACCATAGGACATCAAGTGGATGACTTGATCGTGAGATCCTACTGGATAGAGCACTATTCTTAAAATGTCCCTAGTCAAGTATTATTGTCAAATAGGACAACGATAATGCATTGAGACTAGTACGTGCATAGACTGATGACCACATCTCACAGGTCATGGATATGAGATATCAAGTCTACACATGGATACATATTAGAGTAATGATGTATTGGATAGACCCGCCATGAGAACGCTAGGTGGATCGTTACGTGAGTGTCATAAGCGATTCTCATAGTGATAATGGTGTATGTGGTCCTTTGACCTGAAATCACTACGATTCCTACATGAGGAGTTGTGTGTTTTAATGCCATCAAACGTCATCTGTAACAAGATGATTATAAAGTTAGTTATTAGACATACCGTGATACATGTGGAGGGATGTGAGTGATCTAGATGGGATTTGTCCCTCTTACATAACAGGAGTGATATCTTCGGGCCCCCTGATTGAGTGAGACTACGAAATGCATGACCATGCTCAAATGAGTCAGTATGAGATATTGATCTCATTTGTTATTACTATGTCTACTCAGGAATTAGGAAACTGAAGATTGAACTAAACAAGGGTGACACGTTCCATGCCTTGTGTTCAATCTAGATATCTGGACAAAGGGACTAAACTACACGGAAACATTGGTCACGGATAGGTTATGTCAAATCACTGACATTCTCATTACTTGGGTAGTAGTGATGTGTTGCTAGATACCACTCACTGTTTGTAATATTAAAATGAAATTTTAATATTACTACCAACATCATGAGAACCTGTAGGGTCGCACACTTAGAACAGACTAGATTGGAGCAATAAGGATCCAAGTTGGACTCGGATTCAATTGTGGCCCTAACTCATGACAGATGGGTTTAGGGTTGTACACCTTACCTTGCTACTACTCACACTCACTTAAGGCAGCCACTATTATAAATAGTACTGCTAAGGGGGCTGCTACTAGGTTACAACACAACCCTAGCCGCACCTACAGAAAGTGAGTGAGAGATAGTGAGGTCTTCTTCTCCTCTCTTCGCAGCTAGCACTACGAAAATAGAGGCGTGACTCCCTTTTGCAAGTCTGTTCGTGTGGATACCGCAGAGAGATCGTCACTATTACAGCGTTGGTGATTCACCTCGCTTGTGATTATCACGCTTCAAGAGGTAATTTTTAAAAACTCGGATTATGGACTTTTTCGCATGGATCCTGTGAGGGAATTCTATTATTCCGCTGCGAGACTTTTGATCCGCAATTCCCAACAGTGGTATCAGAGACACTTGCGAAACCATGATTCGGTTTTTTACTTTTCTTGTTATATGCAATAACATGATTCGTTGCTTTCTTTTGATAAAAGATATGATCTTTATATGTTATTTCTGAAATCAAAATAATGATGTATGAAACCGTGTTCTGTTTTATTTGTTGTTTATGAAACATGTTGATGTTTCTGAAACCATGAAGATGTTCATATGTTTCTGCGAAAATTATTTTGAAAGCTTTCTATTTCTGCATTTTTCTAATATATATGTGTGATATGTATGAATGAAAATCATTTTGAATGCTTTCTGTTTTTGCGTTTATCTGGTATATATATATGTGATATGTATGATGATTCTATTAAAACCGTTTTGAATGCTTTCTGTTTCTGCATATTTTACGTATGAATGCGATATACACAAAGAATACGACACAAGGTTTTGGAAACCTTGTTTTCGTTTTGCGGCGGCTATGAAGCTTCCTCATGACATGAAGTGTTCATGTCTTCACGCATTGGAAACCTTGTTTCGGATAGGTGATGACAATGTGAGGAACCCTGCGCGCACATGAAGCGTTCATGTGTTTGCGGGCCTTAGGGTTTAAGTGTTGTTGCCCTAGTCGTCATAGAGGCGAAGGGGGCCGACTCGAATTTTTGTTCAAGTAACCGGTGGTGGTATATGAATGAAAAATTTTGGGCGGGCGCCGCCCTCGCACCCCCGCAGAGAAGGGCGGCCTCCCTTGACCCCCGCCCACCGACCGGGCGGCGGGATCCCCGTCGGCGCCGCCCGAACTCCGTTTCGTGGTGTGTGATATTCGAAAGTGCAATATTCAAAACTGTTTTTTTTTTATAATTCACAAAATCATTATTGCTTGTGTTTATGTATTCTTAGAGATGCATGGTGCATGGTTATGGCCTTAGTCTTTATTTTATACTATTTTGATTATTTTAAATACGACCTATGTGTCGTGCCTTTCTCTATACATTCTGATTGTATATTCTCTTCTCATCTAACTCCCCTCGAATATAAAAGAGGTTTCTATAATGTAATCTTCATGTGGAGACAAGGAGATGACATCAAGTGAGGACGTTGGTGGGAGACGCTTGGTGAAGCTAGCATTAATTAATGCTACTCTCTTAGAGGCCATAACCATGTCACATTTATTATATGCTTTATATGTATGAGATGCATGGATGATGTTTATGGTATGTTAAACAAGTTTAATAAATGGTGAGATCTAATAATAAAATTCTATCAAATAAAATATTAAGTCATTATGTGATGCCTTCCAATGCGTGGCACTCGTCAAGACTAATATCGATCAAGTGTAGGTCTACAAAAGCGGGGTGCCTTTATCTATATTAGTAAGATGCGATAGGATAATAGTAATATCCAAATGTCAACCATTGGGTTTGACTTAACTAGGCCATTTCAATAGGATTGAAGGCTTAGAGGCATGAAGTTGGGCTTTAGTCCATTAGATGGATTAGAATAAGTGTTATTCACCTAACTATCCAAGAGTTGCATGTGATGTAATTGGAAAGAGTTTCCTACCTAAATGACTAAATTTTGGACGATCAGCCAAAGCTGACTCAAAACTAAGTGAAATATGGATCTTGGCCCACTAGGAAATCTTTCAATGGGATTTTCCGAGTCAATGCCGAGGGTCATTGATTTGAATAAAATAGTGGGAGGCGTATTTAATTAAAAGACCTTGTTAAATATGTTTATAGCAGAATACTTATATTTTGTATATTTCTGTTGATAGATTACTATGGCAACAAACACATCAAGTAACTTATCATTGCCATCAGTCCTTGAGAAGGACAAGTTATCTGGGACAAATTTCCTAGACTGGTATAGGAACTTAAGGATTGTCCTCAAGCAAGAGACTGTATGTTTTAGAACAACTTATTCCTGAGCCACCTGCTGCTAATGCCCCTAAAGCTGAAAGAGATGCTTATAAGAAGCATCAAGATGATGCCTTGGACATTGGATGTCTAATGCTAGCCACCATAAACTCTGAGCTCCAAAAGCAACATGAGAACATGGAAGCCTATGATATGATCGTACACCTTAAAAAGCTTTATCAAGAGCAGGCTAGACATGAGAGATATGAGGTCTCCAAAGCACTCTTTCAGTGCAAGCTGGTAGAGGGAAGCCCTATTGGTGCTCATGTACTCAAGATGATTGGGTACATTGAAAACCTTGAGAGACTCGGTTTTCTATGGGCCAAGAGTTGGCCACTTGACTTAGTCCTGCAATCGTTGATTGGGAGAGTTTTAGTCAATTTGTCATGAACTACAACATGAATGAAATTGACAAATCACTACCAGAGCTGCTAAGCATGTTGAGAACTACTGAGCAGAACATAAACAAAGGCAAAGGAAAGGCCATAATGATAGTCCATAAGAATAAGGGCAAGAAACAGCAGAAAAAGCCCCAAGACAAGTGGAAGGGTAAGGGCAAAGAAAAGTCCAAGCCTAACACTTCTAGCTTGAAACCAGTGGGTGGAGTGGCTAAGGAAGGTACATGCTTCCATTGCGGTCAGATCGGACATTGGAAGAGGAACTGTGCCAAGTACCTAGAGGAGCTCAAGAAGAAGAAGGGAAGTGAGACTTCCACTTCAGGTATTTTTGTTGTAGAAGTCAATTTATCTACTTCTGCATCATAGGTATTAGATACTGGATGTGGATCTCACATTTGAGTAAATGTGCAGGATCTAAAGTGCAGTAGACCATTGACCAAGGGCGAAGTCGACCTACTAGTAGGAAATAGAGCAAAGGTTGCTGCATTAGCCGTAGGGACTTATTTATTAGCTTTACCCACTGGGCTTGTAATTGAATTGGATAATTATTATTTTGTGCCTGCTATTAGCAGGAATATCATTTCTGTTTCTTGTTTGGACAAGAAAGGTTTTACTTTTATAATAAAGAACAAATGTTGTTCTATTTATATTAATGATATTTTCTATGGTAGTGCACATTTGAGTAATGGACTTTATGTCCTTGATCTCAAAACGCCCATTTATAACGTAAATACAAAGAGGTTCAAGTCAAATGATATGAACCTAACTTATCTCTGACATTGTCGTTTGGGCCACATAAATGAGAACCGCATTTCCAAACTCCATAAAGATGGATTCTTGAACTTGTTTGATTATGACTCATATGAGACATATGAATCTTGTTTATTGGGAAAGATGACTAAGGCCCCATTCACTGGACAAGGTGAAAGGGCTAGTGATCTTTTAGGCCTTATACATAGTGATGTATGTGGGCCACTAAACACACTAGCTAGAGGCGGTTTTCAGTATTTCATTACATTTACTGATGATTTCAGTAGATATGGATTTGTATATCTTATGAAGCACAAATCAGAATCCTTTGAAAAGTTCAAAGAGTTCAAGAATGAAGTATAAAACCAACTTGGCAAGAATATTAAAATCCTTCGATCAGATCGAGGAGGTGAATACTTAAGCCAACAGTTTGATAATCATCTGAAAGAGTGTGGGATAATATCTCAACTCATTCCTCCTGGAACACCACAATGGAATGGTGTTTCTGAAAGGAGGAACCGGACCTTGTTGGACATGGTCCGATCCATGATGAGTCATGCAAACCTTCCAGGCTCCTTCTAGGGACATGCTCTGTTAACAGCAGCCTTCACACTTAACCGTGTTCCATCTAAGACGGTTCAACAGACACCATATGAGATGTGGATTAGGAGACGACCTAGTATGTCTTTTATGAAGATTTGGGGTTGCGAAGCTTATGTGAAACGTCAAGTTTCTGATAAGCTTAGCCCAAAATCAGATAAATGCTTCTTTGTGAGGTATCCTAAGGAAACCAAGGGATACTATTTCTATAATCCTACCGAGGGCAAAGTGTTTGTCGCACGGACTGGCTTGTATTCTAGAAAAAGAGTTTATCTCCAAAGGAATCGGTGGGAGGAAAGTAGAACTTGAAGAAATTCAAAGTTCACAGTAGTAGCAGACGAACCAATGGTGGAAATAGAGCGCCTCCACAAATCGTTGTGGAACCACAATCTGCTCTAGTAGCACAAGACCCGCGTAGGTCTAACAGGATACGTCGTCAACTAGAGAGATATGGATTTCTCATGACTCAACAAGGTGACGTATTGCTCATGGATCAAGATGAGCATGTGACTTACCAGGAAGCCATTATTGGCCCAGAATCTGAAAAATGGCTTGAGGCCATGAGATCTAAAATGGAATCCATGTATGCCAACCAGGTATAGATCTTGGTTGACCCACCTGAAGGGGTAAAACCCATTGGGTGCAAGTGAGTTTTTAAGAAGAAAACCGACATGGATGGTAATGTACATACCTTTAAGGCGCGATTAGTGACTAAAGTTTTCAAGCAAATTCATGGTGTAGACTATGATGAAACTTTTTCCCCAGTTGCGATGCTTAAATCCGTTCGGATCTTGCTTGCTATTGTAGCATACCATGATTATGAAATCTGGCAAATGGATGTCAAAACTGCTTTCCTTAATGGAGATCTTCTCGAGGATGTGTACATGACACAACCTGAGGGTTTTGCCACTCCATAGGATGCTAGAAAGGTATGCAAGTTGCAACGATCTATTTATGGATTAAAGCAAGCTTCCAAAAGCTGGAATCTTCATTTTGATGATACAATCAAACAGTTTGGTTTCATCAAGAATGAAGAAGAATCTTGTGTCTACAAAAAGGTTAGTGGGAGCACAGTTGTCTTTTTAGTATTGTATGTAGATGATATACTACTAATTGGAAATGACATCCCTACCCTACAGTCTGTAAAGACTTGGTTAGGGAAGTGCTTTTCTATGAAGGACTTAGGCGAAGCCACCTATGTATTAGGTATAAGGATCTATAGAGATAGATCGCAGAGATTGCTTGGCCTAAGTCAGAGTACATACATAGACAAAGTGTTAAGATGATTTAACATGCATGAATCCAGGAAAAGACTCTTGCCTATGTCGCATGGTATAAGCCTATCTAAGGCTCAATCCCCTTCCACCCAGGATGAGAGGGATCGCATGAGTAAGATTCCATATGCATCGCAATTGGATCTATCATGTATGCCATGTTATGTACTCAACCATATCTCGTATGCTTTGAGCATGACGAGCGAATGCACGGTCGATCCGGTGAGAGTCACTAGAGTGCTGTCAAGAACATCCTTAAGTACTTGAGAAGGACTAAGGATTCGTTCTTGGTATATGGAGCAGAGGAGGAACTATTTGAAAAGGGTTACATTAATGCTAGCTTCCAAACCGATAAGGACGACTCCAGATCGCAATCGGGTTTTGTTTATTGCCTAAATGGTGGGGCTGTGAGCTGGAAGAGTTCAAAGCAGGAGACAGTCGTTAATTCTACCACGGGCCGAGTATATTGTCCTCCAATGCAACAAAGGAGGCCGTTTGGATTAGAAAGTTCATTATTGAGCTTGGTGTAGTTCCTAGCATTGTGGACCCAGTAGACCTCTATTGTGATAATAATGGAGCCATTGCACAAGCTAAGGAGCCCAGATCTCACCAGCGATCCAAACATATACTTAGGCGCTTCCATCTCATTCGAGAAATCATCGATAGAGGAGATGTGAAAATATGCATAGTATCGACAGATGAT
This sequence comes from Ormosia emarginata, assembly GCA_029884605.1. Classification (NCBI taxonomy): domain Eukaryota; kingdom Viridiplantae; phylum Streptophyta; class Magnoliopsida; order Fabales; family Fabaceae; genus Ormosia; species Ormosia emarginata. Next base: position 17,413,668 of record JAQQTP010000068.1, on the reverse strand, counting down.
AACATTGCTGATCCACTGACGAAGCCTCTTGCACAGCATAAGCAAGAGGGTCACACTAGGTCTTTAGGCATTAGAAATATGCCTGATTGGCTCTAGTGCTAGTGGGAGATTGTTGGTGTATGCCTTAGAGGCCAATACATTTTTTCTGTATTTACATACATTATATTATGCTATTTTTGATATATGAGGCATTTCATTTATTGTGTTATTTTTTGGAAGACACAATAAAGTCCTTAGAATAGTAAGTTTGATACCATAGGACATCAAATGGATGACTTGATCGTGAGATCCTATTGGATAGAGCACTATTCTTAAAATGTCCCTAGTCAAGTATTATTGTCAAATAGGACAACGATAATGCATTGAGACTAGTACGCGCATAGACTGATGACCACATCTCACAGGTCATGGATATGAGATATCAAGTCTACACATGGATACATATTAGAGTAATGATGTATTGGACAGACCCGCCATGAGAACGCTAGGTGGATCGTTACGTGAGTGTCATAAGCGATTCTCATAGTGATAATGGTGTATGTGGTCCTTTGACCTGAAATCACTACGATTCTTACATGAGGAGTTGTGTGTTTTAATGCCATCAAACGTCATCTGTAACAAGATGATTATAAAGTTGGTTATTAGACATACTGCGATACATGTGGAGGGATGTGAGTGACCTAGATGGGATTTGTCCCTCCTACATAATAGGAGTGATATCTTCGGGCCCCCTGATTGAGTGAGACTACGAAATGCATGGCCATGCTCAAATGAGTCAGTATGAGATATTGATCTCATTTGTTATTATTATGTCTACTCGAGAATCAGGAAACTGAAGATTGAACTAAACAAGGGTGACACGTTCCATGCCTTGTGTTCAATCTGGATATCTAGACAAAAGGACTAAACTACACGGAAACATTAGTCACGGATAGGTTATGTCAAATCACTGACATTCTCATTACTTGGGTAGCAGTGATGTGTTGCTAGATACTGCTCACTGTTTGTAATATTAAAATGAGATTTTAATATTACTACTAACATCATGAGAACCTGCAGGGTCGCACACTTAGAACAGACTAGATTGGAGCAATAAGGATCCAAGTTGGACTCGGATTCAATTGTGGGCCTAACTCATGACAGATGAGTTTAGGATTGCACAACTTACCTTGCTACTACTCACACACACGTAAGGTAGCCACTATTATAAATAGTACTGCTAAGGGGGCTGCTACTAGGTTACAACACAACCCTAGCCGCACCTACAGAAAGTGAGTGAGAGATAGTGAGGTCTTCTTCTCCTCTCTTCGCAGTTAGCACTACGAAAATAGAGGCGTGACTCCCTTTTGCAAGTCTGTTCGTGTGGATACCGTAGAGACATCGTCACTATTACGGTGTTGGTGATTTACCTCGCTTGTGATTATCACGCTTCAAGAGGTAATTTTTAAAAACTCGGATTATGGACTTTTTCGCATGGATCCTGTGAGGGAATTCTATTATTCTGCTGCGAGACTTTTGATCCACAATTCCCAACACACATATCACAAACCTCGAAAAAGTATTTACATAACTCCAAAAGTACAATATGAGACTTAATCCTGAAAAATGCGCCTCCAGAGTCCAAGCAGACAAGTTCTTGGGTTTCATGCTGACCCACCATGGAATTGAGGCTAATCTAGGTAAATGTCAAGCAGTGCTAAACATGCAAAGCCCTCAGAATGTTAAATAAGTGCAACATCTAACTGGCCGGATTGTAGCCCTCACACGATTTTTGGTTAAAGCTGCTCATAAATCCCTCCCTCTATTCAAACTACTCAAGAAAGGGAAGGATTTTGAGTGGAATCAGGAGTGTGAATATGCCTTCTCCTATTTGAAGAGCCTTCTGTCCTCTCCCCCTATACTGACAAGATCGGAATATGGAGAAATGCTATACTTATACCTCTCAATTCATAAAGAGGTTGTAAGCTTAGTGATAATCTGGGAGATGAAAGGGACAGAAGCCCGTCTACTTCGTGAGTAAAGTCTTGCAAGGCCCAGAGCTCCGTAATCAGAAAATTGAAAAGGGTCACCTTTGCACTTATAGTCACAGTCAAAAGACTTAGGCAGTACTTCCAATGCCACCCCGTGGTAGTAAGGACAGACCAACCCATGCGTCAGGTGCTGCATAAGCCAGACTTAATAAGAATAATGATTGCATGGTCCATTGAACTTTCTGAGTTTGGAATTGCGTACGAACCTCGGCTAGCAATAAAAGATCAGGCGCTCTCTGACTTCCTGGTTGAACTCACATCAGACCCCAGCGATCCTGCAGGAATTTCTTAGACCGCATTTGTTGATGGATCCTCGAATCCCAAGGGAAGTGGTGTCAGGATAATCTTAGAAAATCATGAAGCAGTGACTTTGGAAAACTCCATGAGGTTTGAGTTCCTAACCTCAAATAATCAGGTGGAGTATGAGGCATGTATTGTTGGACTGGCAGTGGCCAAGAACATGGGAGCCGCTAGGATCACACTTTGCAGTGACTCCTCACTTGTGACCTCCTAGATTCAAGGTGAATATCAAGCTAAGGAGCTCATCCTCCAGAGATATTTGGCCAAGATACAAGAACTCCTCAAAAGTTTCCAAGAAGCCAAGATAGAGCATATACCCAGGGAGCATAACTCTAAAGCGGACCTCTTATCTAATCTTGCCAGTACTAAAAATCTCGACAACAACCGTTCTATGATCCAAGAGACCCTTTCTCGACCCTCCATCATAGATCACACCATTTTCCAAGTAGAAGGGGAATATGGTACTTAGATAATCCCTATCTTGGAGTATTTGCAGTCCAGAACCATGCCCTCTTATCCCAAGGAAGCCTCTAAGCTAGTCAAGACAGTAATCAGGTACACCATCTATGATGGACTATTATACCGACGTGGATTTTTCTCACCTCTCCTCAAATGCCTCACACCAAAGGAAACATAATATATGCTAGTTGAAGTCCACAAGGGGAGTTGTGGACATCACTTGGGAGGCAAAGCCCTAGCTTTAAATGCACTCAGGGCTGGATATTATTGGCCAACAGTGGAAGCAGATTCCCATGCACATATCTGGGTCTGTGATAAATGTCAGTGCCACTCGGACCATTATCAGGCTCCCTCAGAGGAATTATCCACGATGTCGGTACCCTGGCTATTCTATAGATAGGGTATGGATATTCTCAGTCCATTCCCCCAAGCACCCAGACAATTGAAGTTCTTGGTGGTTGATGAACCTATAAAAATTCCTATTTTTACGGTTCAAATTCTTGGGTTTTCATCCTCTTTTAATCTCTTTGATTGAGTTTTGTTATCAAGTTTTATTATGTTTTTATTATTTTAAATTGTGTTCTTATTGTGTGTTTTATTTATTTTTAATAGGTAATTATGCATGGAAGAAGACTGGACACTTGAAAGAGGCAAAAAGGCTGAGCAATCACTTTCTGGTGGCCCAGCGCTCAGGCGTTGGAAAGCCAGTGCTCAGGCGTTGGAAAGCCAGCGCTCAGGCGCTGGTATAGCAAAAAAGAAGAAGTTTTCTGGTCTCTCAGCGCTCAAGCCCTGAAAGTCTAGTGCTCAAACACGCAGAATGTATGGAGCCACGTTCTTTCAGGAAAGCCCAGTGCTCAGGCGCTAAAGGCCCAGCGCTTAGGCGCTGGATACGTAATCAGACACGTTTTTTTATTATAAATTTATAAGTTACGCCAAATTGAAAACACGCTTGGACAGAACGTAGCAGTCGTCAAGAGGCACAAATCCTAATGTGGTGTGGGCGCAATTAGGCTTGAAGATTTGGAATTTTCTTTAACCTTTCTACCTTTCTACAATGGAGTTTGTCATATTCTTTCCTTTGTGTTCTTCTTTTTTCATGTGTAACTAAACCTCTTTTGTTAGGGGATAATGAATCTTGATACTTTGATGATGTAACTTCTTTTATGGGTTTAATTTATGTTTCTATTTCATGATTTACATGTTTATCTCTATTCTTAATGTTTTGCTAAATCTGGCCAATTTGAGAATGATCTTTTGGGTTGATGTATGATTTGGAAAAATTTGCATAAACCTAGAACATGTGATAAACACCATAATTTCTGCAATCGATAAGAATAGACGTTGTGGGTTATGTAGTATTTCTTTTAATTCCTTCGTTCTTGATAATGCCTTTCTATTTGGGGTTAGATTAAGGGATTAGTTAATTCCAAACAGTGTAAGAGAATTAATATACCAAGGGATTGTGTATTAATTAATTTTGAAAATTGACCATAAATCATTAAAATAGAACATAGTTAAACAAATATTTGAATGTGCATCAAAAGAGTTCAAGTGAAGTCTAAACTCTAACGTTTTAATTCTATTGTCTTTCGCCATTTTGATTTATTGTTTTGCTTACTTATATTTCTTTTTAATTGAATTTGCAACAACTCTCTTTTTCATTAGCTTAAATAGCGTCACTTTTAGCGAATTTAGTAATTAATAACTTAATCCTCGTGGGACGATACTCTTTTCACTACTTTATTACTTGTTGCGATTCGGTGCACTTGCCAATTTATACATCAAGATTTTGGCTCCATTGCTGGGAATTATTGTTATTAATATTAAATAGTAGTTGAAAAGACGCTAATTTAAGCAATTTTTTTCTTTGTTTATTTTTAATTTTAATTTTTTCTTTTATTTTTAGATAATTATTTTTATTATTTAATTGTTTTTTATTTAATTTTATTTTTAATTTATTTCTTTTTATTCATTTTTGTTTTCTTGATTTATTTTTATTAGTCATTTATTTTTATTTTTATTTTTATTTTTAATTTCTTTTCTTTACTTCACTCTGGTTTGTTTATTTACTTGTGTATACAAGGTAATTTGAATTCAAAAGAATTGCTTTTTGATCTAAAAATAACAAGAGCAGAAAGAGCAATCAGAAAAGCAATAAAAAAAGTGAAGAGAATTGAAGAAGTAAAGATGGATGAGATTACTAGTGCAGAAAGAAGACACACTTTAGCTGATTATGCCACTCCATCTTCTGAAAATGTCTCAACCAGTATTGTGCGACCTACTATCCAAGTTAATAATTTTGAAATTAAACCAGGTCTTCTATAGCTGGTATAACAGAATCAGTTTGGGGGAGGTCAGACAAAAGATCCAAACTTGCAGATTGCTAACTTCTTACAACTCTGTGATACTATTAAATACAATGGAGCTAGTGATGATGCCATTAGATTAAGACTATTTCCATTTTCTTTGAGAGACAAAGCCAAGAGCTGGCTACAAGCCCAACCACAAGGAAGCATCTCCACATGGGATGATCTGGTTAGTAAGTTTCTCACTTGGTATTTTCCTCTATCCATGTTTGTGAAGATAAGGAGTGAGATTGCTTGCTTAACTCAAAATCAAGGAGAATCTCTCTATGAAACATAGGAAAAATTTAAGGAGCTTCTGAGAAAATGTCCATACCATGCTTTTGAAGTTTGGCAGCAAGTGTGATCATTTATAATGGTTTGAATCATTCCACAAGACTTATGGTGGATGCATCTGCAGGTGGATCTTTGAACACTAAGACTCCGGAGGAAGCGCAGGAATTGTTTGAGATTATGGCTACCAATGAATATTAGTTGCCTAGTGGAAGACCTTCAGTCAAACAGGGAATTATGGAGCTTGGTACTCTTGATGCCTTTCTTGTTCATAATAAAAGTATGACTCAACAGTTAACCATTCTTACTAAGCAAGTTGGGAATATGTAGATAAATTCAGTGAACCATCAGGCTCTAACTTGTGATTTATGTGGAGGTAACTATTCCAATGGTGGGTGTGAAGCAAGCAATATGAGTGTCATTCCTCAAGAGCAGGTAAATTATATAGGTAATCCTACAAGGTCTTAAGATAATCCTTATTCAAATACATATAATCCAAGGTGGAGGAATCATCCAACTTTTCATGGACCAATCAGAATGAGCTGAGACCACCACCACCTCCACTGCATCAACCTCAATTGTCTTCATCTTCTCAATCTCTACAGGATAGGCTATCAAAACTTGAAGATATTGTCGAGAAACTTGCTCTTAGCACCAGCACTTTTATGGAGGAAACAAGAGCTAATTTTCAGAATCAAGGAGCAGCAATTCGGAATCTAGAGCATCAAGTGGGTCAGATAGCAAAACAACTTTAAGAGAGATCTCCAAGCACCTTACCTAGTGATACAGTGGTTAATGCAAAGGAGCAATGTATGACAATGTCCTTGAGGAGTGGAGAAGTTATTAGTCCTCAGCCGAAAGATGATAAAGTTAAGGAACTATCTCCTTCTCCAAGTCATAATCAAGAAAAAGATGCTCCAGAAGATGAAGAAGCTAAAGAGGTGCAACCAAAGTGGCTGAGAAAGAAGAAATACTTAGAGATGGAGAAAATAATTGATCCTTCACTGTATGCTAAACTTCCATATACTCAAAGATTTAGGAAGGAGATTCAAGAGAAGCAGTTTTCCAAGTTCTTATAAGTCTTCAAGAAATTACATATAAATATTTCTTTTGTTGAGGCACTTGAGCAGATGCCATCTTATGCCCGATTTATGAGGGATTTGTTGTTAAAGAAAAGGAAGCTGAAAGAAGATGAGACTGTGGCACTTACTGAAGAGTGCAATGCTATAATTTAGAGGAAACTACCACATAAATTGAGATATCTAGGTAGTTTTTTCATTCCTTGCACTATTGGGAAGCTGAATATTGAGAAAGCTCTTTGTAATCTTAGGGCAAGTATCAATCTCATGCCACTATCTATCATGCACAAGCTAGGAATTGAGAAGGTAAAGTCAACAATGATCTCCCTTCAACTAGCAGATCGATCTATCAAGCACCCTTATGGTATAGTCGAAGATGTGTTAGTTAAGGTGGACAAGTTTATTTTTCCAGTTGACTTTATGGTTCTAGATATGAAAGAGGATGTTGATATCCCTTTGATTCTCAGAAGACCATTCTTGGCTACTTCAGGAGCATTGATTAATGTGCCTAGAGGAGAATTAATTTTGAGGGTGGATGGAGATCAAGTGACTATTAATGTTTTTGATAAATCTGCATCGACATCAGATCTTTATGCCCCTGTCAATTGCATTCAAGGTAAAGTTCAACAGGATTTGACTAGCAAGAGCCTTTCATCATCAATCAATGTTGATTTTCCTACTTCCAAGATTGTTGATGAAAAAGAGAAAGGTCATCCTCTTTTTAAGATTGCTAGGATAGGAACATATTCTCCTGTTTCCCCTGATTCATTGCAGACAGGTCCTCCCATTTATCATAATTCATTACACAAAGAGCTGAAATCTTATGATAAACTGAAACCTAATCTGTCATCTGTTGAAAAATTGAGACCTCTATGGCCTGATGAAATTCACATGCTAAGGTTTATTTAGAACAACCAGGTTCAAGTCAAGTTACAAACGCCTTTGGAGAAGATTCTAAGGCCAATGACCGAATATGGAGGCAAAGATCTAACAAAAAGAAGGCGTTATCTTATTTCTCCTGTTTCAAGCCACCAGATCAATTGAAAAGGTAACGTCAAGCTAATGACGTTAAACAAATGCTTTTTGGGAGGGAGCCCAAATTTTCTTTCTTTCTCTTTTTCATTTTTATTTTTGTTATTTTATTTTATTGACTAACATTTTTCTGTTTTTGTTTTCGAGGTAATTTTGAGTTGGCTTGAGTGCTTCCCTGAGTTCAAAGCCTTTGTAGGTTGATATTTATAGTTGTCGGCCGCCAAAAAGAGTTTTTCTTTTCCTTTCTCTAATATTTTATTTTTCTTTTATCATCATTCATTTTGAGTCATTATGTGCATGCCAGTTTGTTGAATTGAATATCCAATGATTGTTTGAATTGTGGATTGATCTAATTTCTTGGGCTATCACATGAGAATCCATAAGTTATGTTTATCTCTATTGTTTTAATTGCGTATGGATGTTCTTTCCATCTTTATGTTCGATAGACCTTGGAATTTAATTGTATGTCAGGCTTAGAGAAAGTTTATGAGAATGCATGTGTGTGGATAACTTGTATCTAGAAGTTGTTTGATTCTCTCTTGAGGCGAAATCCCAAGCAGTACATGATTAAGGAAATGATAAGGGCCTTCTTTGGATCGTTTGAGCCTTTCAAGCTAACCTATGAATACAATAATTCTTTAGGTCCCTTTTTGCAACCTTGATATTGTTTGGCCTCTATTTCTTTTCTTTACCCACATTTACCTTTCCTATACCCCTACATATACACACACACACACACACACACACACACACACACACACACACACACACATATATATATATATATATATATATATATATATATATATATATATATATATATATATAAATTCCTCTCTTACACACCCTTTGTTGAGTGCATATCTTGTATTATTTTATTATTCAAGCTTTTGTTATTCTTGTGTGCATGAAATATTTCAGGAGCTAAAAGAGAAAAGAAAAGAAAAGGAAGAAAAATTCAAAAAGAGTAAGTCCACCCAAAGTATTACAAAGAAATAAGTTTGGGGGTGGAAGTTGTTGAAAAAAAAATGATGAATAAAGTGTTGATTCTTTTGCTCCATTTTGCACTTGTTCTTAATCTTGAGGCTTAGATTGTGAAATGTAGCTAATGTGTATCTCAACTATTGTTTTATTTATCCTATCACTTTTTTCTTAACCCTCACCTTTGGCCTAACATTACAAGCTTTTAAAGACCCTATTGATACTTAGTTGTGTGTTGTTTACATTAGTGGAGAGAGAGATGAAGAACAACCTTATGGATGTGGATTTGATTTGCATTTGCATTTTTATAAACCTATCCAAGCTTGTACTTTATGAGTAAATTTGGTCTTTCATTCATGTTTTTAGAAAGTGATTTTTGCATAAGAGTTGCATGTGAGAGACGATGTGATAAATGGATTGTTCATGTGTGACACTTTAAAGTTAAACTGTGAAGCAATTTCTGAGGATATGAATGATTTTTAATAACCGGTGCTGCCATTTTTGAGTCTTTGTATTTTGAGTTTTTCTTTGTTTAGTCTTTTAGTTTTTTTAGTTTTTCTTTTTCTTGAGGACAAGCATAATCTCAAGTTTGGGGGGGGGATTGATGAACCTACAAAAATTCATATTTTTACGGTTCAAAATCTTGGGTTTTCATCCTCTTTTAATCTCTTTAATTGAGTTTTATTTTCAAGTTTTATTATGTTTTTATTATTTTAAATTGTGTTCTTATTGTGTGTTTTATTTATTTTTAATAGGTAATTATGCATGGAAGAAGACTGGACCCTTGAAAGAGGCAAAAAGGCTGAGCAATCACTTTCTGGTGGCCCAGCGCTCAGGCGTTGGAAAGCCAGCGCTCAGGCGCTGGTATGGCAGAAAAGAAGAAGTTTTTCTGGTCTCTCAGAGCTCAAGCGTTGAAGCCCAGCACTCAAGCACCCAGAATGTATAGAGCCACGTTCTTTTAGGAAAATCCAGCGCTCAAGCGTTAAAGGCCCAACGCTTAGGCATTGGATGTGTAACCAGACACGTTATTTTATTATAAATTTATACGTTACGCCAAATTGAAAACACGCTTGGACAGAACGCAGCAGCCATCAAGAGACACAAACCCTAATGTGGTGTGGACGCAATTAGGCTTGAAGATTAAGAATTTTCTTCAACTTTTTCACATTTCTACAATGGAGTTTGTCCTATTCTTCCATTTGTGTTCTTCTTTTTCCATGTGTAACTAAACCTCTTTTGTTAGGGGGATGATGGATCTTGATACTTTGATGATATAACTTCTTTTATGGGTTTAATTTATGTTTCTATTTCATGATTTACATGTTTATCTCTATTCTTAATGTTTTTCTAAATCTGGACAATTTGGGAATGATCTTTTGGGTTGATGTATGATTTGGGAAAATTTGTATGAACCTAGAATATGTGATAAACACCATAATTTTTACAATCGCTAGGAATAGACATTGTGAGTTATGTGGTCTTTCTTTTAATTTCTTCGTTCTTGCTAATACCTTTCTATTTGGGGTTAAACTAAGGGATTAGTTAATTCCAAACAATGTAAGAGGATTGATATACCAAGGGATTAAGTATTAATTAATTTTGGGAATTGACCATAAATCATTAAAATAGAATATAGTTAAACCAATATTTGAATGTGCATCTAAAGAGTTCAAGTGAAGTCTGAACCTGAATGCTTTAATACTGTTGTCTTTCACCCTTTTGATTTATTATTTTGCTTACTTATATTTCTTTTTAATTGAATTTACAACAACTCTATTTTTCATTAGCTTAAATAGTATCAAATCATGGACTACTTTACTAAATGGATTGAGGCAGAACCTTTGGTCACTATTACCTCTGACCGAATCCAAAAGTTCACCTGGCGGTACAATATCACCAGGTTTGGAATCCTGAAGTCCATCATGATGGATAACAGGACACAATTCAAGGATAAGGGATTCGAAGAGCTCCTCACTAACCTAAAAATCAAGCATCATTGTAGCACTGTTGAGCATCTCAAGACAAACAAACAAACTGAAGCCACCAACCATGTTATTGTTTAAGGAATCAAAAGAAGGTTAGATGAATCTAAGTTAAACTGAGCCGAACAACTGGACCACGTCCTTTGTGCTTACCGGACTACGCCTCACTCTATGACAGGAGAAACTCCTTTTAAACTAGCCTATGAGTCCGAAGCTATGATCCTAGTGGAAATAAGGGAATCAAGCTGGCGTCTCTAATAGTTCTCACCAGACCACAACCTCAGATTGATTAGGGAAGACCTAGATCTTCTAGAAGAAAGAAGGCGCGTTGCTCATATACGCGATGCTGCCATAAAATAGAGGACGACGACATAATACAATCTAAAGGTTGTTTCAAAAAAGTTCCAACTAGGAGACTTAGTACTTCAGAGAGCAGACATTGGAGGCTAAAATGCCTCCCAACAAAAATTAGTCCTTAATTAGGAAGGCCCCTACCAAGTTGTAACTAGCACCTACAAAGGAGCTTACACTCTAGAGACACTAACTAGCAAGCCGATCAAGAACTATTGGAATGCAGACAAACTTAAAAAATACTATAGCTAAGTGCCCTTTAAGGCCTAGTCTATTAGTTCATTCTGTTTGATCTGCCCTAATTTTTGCAAGCATACACTCTGTACGAACTTCTGTCTCAAAATTCATCAATAAAATAGAGTTATTCAAATACCATCATGTATATTTAAAAGTCTCAGGACCCTCAAGCCAGAAAACACCTTGAGAATGCCTTAAGCCCATCCCCACAGGGCTTAATAGTCTAGGTTAAGAGGAACAATGACTCATAAAACTCGTTTGAGTGTTTTGATCGCTAGTCTTGGGTCCACACCTAATCCTCAACACTTCGCTATGACCATTCTATGGTTATGAAATAAAGTGGCAGTATGGATTACGACATCTGTGGTCCACCATCAGGTATCCACCGAACAAGTCTTATGTTAAACAGGTTCTAAAATTGAAAATTCCTAAGTGTCAGACAATTTTTCGTTGTAAATCGTAAACATTAAAGACCCCAGTTATGGATCACCTTAAATTATACCTAAGTCAAGTGGAATTCTAAGTGCCAAAATGTTTTGGTGTAGGACTCCAGACAAGGACTTATTTTTAAATTATGCATAAGTCCTAAGTGGAAATTCGAGTGCTCAAACGTAATGGGCGTTGGACCTCAGACCATGGTTTCCCTTTGATTAAAAATACTATTAAGTCCATTAAACGATTGTGAAAAGCGTCGTAATGGGCATTGGACCCAAAACGGACTGTGGAAAACAAGCATGCATACAACTCCAAGTATATGGTAGTAAGAAGCATTTAAAAATGCCCCAGTAAATGGGGTAATTCTCTTAATAAAGTTAAAAAGCCCCATATAGAGGGCAACAAAATGTACAAAAAAAAAGAAAAGAAAGAGAGGGGACATGTTATTCCTCGACTTCATCTTCATCCATGCTTCGTCGCTCCTCATTTGAGTCCCTTCCCGTCAAATCAAGCATGGCAGTGGAAGCCTCATTAGTACGGACCGCAGTAGCCGATTCATTAGCTGACCCCACCATAACTAAACATCCATCCCGAAATATTTTATCAAGACTCAGATCTTGCGGGGACAGCTTGAACTTGGACGATTGCAATGCAAAATTGTTCAACATCAACATTGGTGTTGATGGTCAACAACTTAGCACTCTCATCCTCCAGTTCTGTTACCTTAGATTGAAGGTCACGTTGGAGGTAATAGCTTTATCAGACTGGGCATTTTCATTGGCAAGCAAAAGCTTGAGGTCAGCAAGCTCCTTTTCCAACCCAACAACCTTGGCCTCCACCTCCTCTTTGCCTTTGAGGGCTAAATCCAGTTGCTATTTTCCCTCGGCCTCCACCACTTTCAGCTTGTCTTCCGCCCTCTTTTCGAATACCACTACAGTCCTTTCAAGAAGTCAGGCTTCGGTAGCAGTATGGAGGGCGAAAGTCTGAAACAAGGATAGAGCCTCGGGCACCTTATTCTGAGTGATGAGTTTAACAACATCATCACTTAGAAAGACGTTGTCGATGAACTCCCTGGGCAACTTGTCCCCGGTAATCAGAGGCAGAGGATCTATCCTTTGGCCAACATCTCCCTCCACGACATCCATTTTACTGTGGTCTTCTGTCATGGTACTCTCCATGACTTTCCTTTTCCTCCCCTAGAGGGGTTGTGTAAGGAGGTCTGAATTTGGTTCCTGAATAACGAGAGGCTGAGCAACGACGACTTGGGAACGAGAAGGTCCAACTTTCTCCTTCTTCACCTTCAAAGCTTGGAGTGCCTCAATAGAAGATGCGACACCCTTATTAGTAGCCATGTTATCTACAACGCAACAAGAAAAGGAAATAGGTTAGAAAAACATGCAAAATCAAATGCTAAGAGTGAAGAGAAACAATATGGACACCGTATATCGATTAAATCCCCTACCAAGAATGGTCCAGAGGTAATCGTCACAAGAAATGCCTAGAATATCCTTACATTTGATCTGGCCGACTTTTGCCCCCCATCTGATTATGAAATCGACACACTCAATGTCTCCCTCATCAAGATATTTCCTTTCTTTTCCAATAAACTCGATGGAGATGTCCAATACCTGCTAAGACCAATATAGGCAAAATGCCGGTACCCCGTTAGCCTTCAGGTAAAATGACTGGGTGTCTAGCGCTGTCGTCAGGTTAAAGAATTTGAGCATAAAATCTTTATAGTTGTCCTAGAAAACTTCAAAGACTTTCCGCCCAGACTTTGACTTAACTGACATCTAAGACTGTTGCAGTGCATTTCCTCCCTGGAGGCTCCATCGCGTAAAAAGATAAAAAAAAAGACCCTCTCTGAGTACTGAAGTCTGACTACCCAGCAAAATCTTTCAAAGGCTAGGATGTTACCCCAGCCATTAGGGTGAATATGGGTCGGATTAATATGGAGAATCTGGAGATCCGCTATCTAAAAGTCGGTGAACAGAACTGGAAGACCGAAGTCAAGAAAGAGGCCTTCATATAGAAACATGAAGTCTTGACCTTCTTCTCGTGGCATGCACACCCTGTCATCAAGCTCTGGACACAAAACTTAAAACTCTCGATCCCTAAAACCCTTTTCTGTTAGCACTAAATATTTCAAGAGTTCTCTGAGCCTTGCCTCAGAAGAATATATGGACGTATGTTTCCAAACGTCGTCAGTAACCCAAGCATATGTGGGCCTTATAGGGGTGAGTACTAGAGGCTCCTCCATGAGCACCCTCCTTTGCCTTGCCATTGGACACCTGGAAAACACCCATTGAGACCGTCAAGCTAACATCAGAATCAAGAATTCCTACTGATTCATACAAAGAAGGGGCGGACCCTAAAGGATCCGCATCCATCCTTAAACCCTAGGATTACGACCTCGAATCCCACAAATGTTTAAACCTCAGTAGGACTCCTCTACTACTAATAACGCAGAAGAATGGGTGCTCCACAGAGAAGGTGATCCAGAAATGGGGGCAAAAAAGAAAAAAACAGAAGTTAAGAAAAGATATACCTTTACAATGGAAGACAAAGGGACTTGAAGTTGATGGTTTAAGCGAGAACCACTAACAACCACTGCAAATGGCTCGAAATCGAACCCCTTGGCCATATAAGCTCACTGGAATTTCTCTCAGATCACCACAAATGTCCAGAAATAGTAAATTGTGATTAAGATGACCTTAGCCCTTATTTATAGGGATAAGGCGGTTAAAGGATATTTTTGTCAAGACCCATTCGATTTCAAAAGAAACTCCCATCATGGCATGCAAAGTACTAGGTACGTCTGTTCGGTCAAAGCGCGCTATGTGACCTTTCCAGTTGTCATAGCAGTTGGAGCGACAAATGTGTGCAGAACCAAATGTCACACAAGCCAACCATTTTTTTTTCAGCACGAGAGACCGATTGAAGGGATGGACGAACTTCTCGGTTACAAGATGGAATCCCACATATTAGCGAATATCAAACTATGGTACATCGCAATTGTCAGGTGACTCTACCTTCTTGAAATGCCACTAAGTTAAAACTTGATCCCCAACGGGTATGCTTTCCTACAAGGTAAAAATTCATGTTCATCAGATATGACCCATATTCAATTAGGACCAATTTCACACAAAGCATGCATCCCCTAATTAAGAATATGGAGAGGTAATTGAGATTTACCTTGACACTTAGCTTCAACAAAGCTAAGTACCAAGTTGGGGGCAACATGACAAGGTCGAGTACATTTTTACAAGCTGAGCGTTGCACTCAGTACGAATAATGGATAACGGACAAAAGAAGAAAGCAAAAAATCCAAAAACAAAGAAGATAAAGAATTCAAAGAAGAATTTTATTGATTATTCTCATTCCATACATCGTCAGCTTTAACAAAAAGAAAAAAGAAAAAAGAATACATAGTTTCCTCTAAGACAAAAAGAGAAGGAAAAATACATCAAAAAGTGTATTATCAAGAATACCCAATGGAGAACTCGGAAGGAGGCCGACATCATACTCATTGATGATGATGGCCCTTTAAGTCGCTGTCACCTCCACAGTTCCTCTAAAACCAACATCTATCTCTTCCTTATTGAATAGGAGATAGCCTTTCATCAAAAGATTATTCCATTGGAACTTCAATCGACTTCACAACCACGCCATGCTACTTCAAAGGACCGGACTAAGTGCCTCTAAAGCACTCAGAAAGGAGGAAGGGCAAGAGCAGAGCGTCCCCAAGTGTCTCCATGCAACACGACAGGAATCGCAGATCTTCTCGGCAAGAGGAGGTAGATCAAACACTCCCATGCACGTCGGGAGAGAAAGGCTCATGTCATCCATTATGCCGAGAAAGATAGGCCCACACCTGAAGGATTGGCAGAAATAGAGAAAACACCTTCAACAACTTTGGAAAGAACAAGTGATGGTCTTAGTAGAGGGTAAAACCTTCCATGCGCACACAGAAAAGGAAAAGGAGACCGTACTCTAAAAGAGGATCATTCTCAAGAAAAATCACAAAACAGAAGGAATGCCAACCTCGATGCAAACATTCCCTATTTATAAAGAGAACAAAGCCTTCTGATTGGCCCTTAAAAAGATGAACTGATCGCACGTTGGAAGCTGCGCTTTAATGCTCCCCCCTTCTGATTGGTCATGGGAGTAGCGGGTAGTTGGGAAGCAGTGCGAAACTAATATCCTCTTAAAGGATCTTTAATTCTCAATAAAGTCAAAGTAGCAATTCCCCAAGAAAGCTCAGACTATTATAAGCTGCAAGAAATGACAAAAATCCTCTGAACTATGCATAGGGGCAACAGAGGATGAACCTTGAAGAATGGAATGGAAACATGAGCAGTAATCCACAATGGATTCTGACCTCACATGCCAACCCCGAAGGTATTTCACCATTAACAACGGATCTCGGCCCTTGTGGATTCCAGTATTTACTGTGCGTTGTGTGCTCCTTTCAAAATTGGTACCTTGACACTTAATTGTTCCATCTAAGCACTAAGCTGGGGGTAATTGTTCTGGACCATGATTCAGGACCATGTCTGATGGATCAACCTGACACACGTACCATTAGGATCCGCCGTGGACACCCCGGCCAAGCCTTAGTAACACATGGTTAGGACCCCAAAGCTAAAAGCAACGGCCTACGACATTGGGCCATAATATTAAGATCACTAAATCTGCACAGTAGCCTATAACTGCCAATTGTAATCTTACAAGATTATAGGACTCATAACTGCCTCCAGCTGCTGATGACTACAATATCAACGTTCCTATATTATAGGGATCTTTTCTAACAATAAAAGGAAGACGATTCCTAACAGGATACGAATCCTAAATACTTGCACTTAATACTGATCATATTACGATTCTAGTCACGTTCTATAAATACTAGGCTAAGTCACCCTAATCAGGTATGAGTATCTTATTACATAAACCCTACTTGTGCACTGTCTGACTTGAGCATTCAAGTCCATTTGTAGGTACCTACCCTCTTGGTTCAACACGCTCTACCGCAGTTGTGCAAGGAGGAAACTACCATAATGTGCCTATCTCAAGTACACATCTGAATCCATTTTAGAACAGTTTCAAAACTCAAGATCATAAATATACTAAAAAATAATTCTAAATCCTCCTAACTAATCTTTCTACTGATCCTGTTAACTATTAAATGAATAAAATATTAAATGTTTATTATATTTTTAAGACATTAAATGTATTTATTTTTTTATTTAATATTTTCTTTATTAAATATTAGGAGGATGATTAGGAGGATCTTTTAAAAGAATATACCAAAACTCTAAAAATAAAATTAAGGCTTTAAGTTCAAGGATATTTCAACAATTGATTGTTAGGGCTTAATTGCCAGTTCTTAAATCCAAATATTATTGGAATAACAATTTATTTAAGGATGTATTTTTGGTACGAGAAAAATTGAGACTATAGAGGGGAGGCACGGTGTTCATAGGATGGGTTGAGACAAATATAAATTCAATGTAATATTTTGATTGTGTTATTTTCTTAAACTCGAACAGACCCAGCCAAGACCACGATAATAATTGGGCAAATCTAATATGTAGTATATAAAATTTAAATATTATACATAGTTAAATAATAAAATTATAGAAATAAAAAACTAAAATTAAGATATATTTTATAATATATATTTTAAAATAATAATATCAATATAAATATATTATCATGTATTACAAAAATTATTAATTTAAGTCAATAAATCTTTTTATTTATAATTAATTGTAGAAAAAACAATACTTCCTATATTCCAGAACATTTGCCGTTTTAGAAATTGAATTTTGTTTCATTTTATTTGTCATTTTAAAAATAAAAAAGGCATTAATTATTTTTTTCAACTTTATCCTTTCCTTTTGATTTTTTCACTAAGTAAAATGAGAAAACATTAATGAAATGAAAGGATAATTCAGTAAAATGAAGTTATATTTATCTAAAAATTAAGAATATTTAATAGATTTTTTAATTTTTGTACAAAAACTTTAAATAATAAATATTTTAAAATAGAGGTAGTATAAATTTTAAAATAATATAGATATCAGATCATATTAGATTGACCCAATTTATAATTCGAACTCAATCTGAAAATACACCGAACTTAATTCTTAAAATCTGAGCAAGTCCCATTTAACTTCAAGCGGGTACAGGATAGTATAGGATGGCCACGTTTTAAACACACCTAGAGGCAGGTGGTTTAGATTTTATGATTGAGAGGATGAACTTGGACATTTTCTTTACTCTTGTCAAGCACACGTCAAAAGTGCAAAGGAACCTACGTAATTCATCCATCTAAAAAGTACAGGCCCAAAAATATTTTTTCCCCCACTACATAAGAGCTCTTTTTGCAAGCATAAAGAAGGCAGGTAGTAGGGAAGAGAACAAAACCTAAAACTTTTGGTGAAGAATGTTTCGATAGCTTGTAAATTAGACCAATGAAATTCACGTTATTATGTCTAGAGAATGATTTTCTACTAAAATCTCGGATCAGTTAATCTTAAATTTATGATATGACATATCCAAAATATATAATGAATTATATGGTTATTTTAAAAATGTGATGAAGAGATTGTCATGATTGAAATTTTAAAAATGATTTTATTGAGGGAGATATACTATTTATATATCATAATAGCCGCTCACATGTCAATATCAATGAGACAATTATATATACTAGAGTAATTAGGAATATAGACATTTTCCTATATATGTAAAATAACTAAAATGAACTAAACATATCTACTATAGTAAACTCATATACATGATCCATAAATAAAATCGATATATGATTCGTATTTTAATAACAAGCCCAATAATAATATTGATCATAATTTGGGCTAAACAAAGTGTTCTAATAATTTTGACATCTAATTAATTTGAGTTTTATAAAATTATAATATAATTTATGCTAGTCTATATAAAAAATTCTAACATTCTCTCACTTGGAAAATCTACATATGAGCAAGACCCATAAACAAAACTCACATATGAGCAGTGCTTTAACAACAAATCCAATAACAATATTGATCACAATTTAGACTAAACAAAATGTTTTAATAATTTTGACATCTAATTAATTTGGGTTTTATAAAATTATAATATGATTTATGTTAATCCATATAAAAATTCTAACATTCACCTAGTTGGATGACATAAGTCATATTACATTATTTCTTTTTGGTGTAAACACTCCGGTATCTGAAAGCCGCATTGGGTGTCAACAAATCTGGAGTCAAGTCGGGTCAGACCACAAAGGAGTAACGCCCTCCCAGCGTTGGTTTTTTCCATTCGCAAGACTCAAACTCGAGGTCTTGTTTAAGGAAAACAAGTGCCGAACCACTTGAACCAACCAAGTGTTGGTATATTACATTATTTCAATACAAAACAATTCTCCTGATTAATCAAACAATATATGGCCACAATATGATGTCAAAATCGAACCAACACTCTCAACAATTGATCCAAAATGAGACTACAAGTATCTCAACATTGCAGAAAATCATACTCGAAGGAGTACTGATATCATACATGCAAGATACTTATATCCCGGTAACCCAACAAAATGTGGTATATGAATAATGGGAAAGCATATCAAAATAGTATACCAATATATGATAAATGTGCATTTCCCAACAAAATGGCCTAAGCGTCCACCCATGATGCTTTCTGATATTTAACTAACATTTCAACACAATAACAAAATAAGACTATGTTCAAAATGTCTCCACAATATGCCATAATACAAACAAATAAAACTACACAGATAATAATACAGTATTATATGGTAACGATAATAATAGCAATATAATTGTTTAAGGTCTCGAGACATAATAATAAAATGAAGTCACAATAAAACACAAAACAAACTCCCACTAACCCAAAACATCAAAAGATCTCACTATACTCATATAGGTTGCATGATCAACAAAAACTTTAACAGTTAAACCTTTAGTTAAAGGGTTTTGCAACCATAAGTTTTGTAGGGATATGCTTGACACAAGTATGAAACTCCTGAATCTTCTCTTTTACAAACATGTTTTTGTGTCAAAATGCTTCTAGCGCTTAGAGTTCTTTATTAATTTGAGAGAAACACACTACGACAGAATTATTACAATAGATAGTAAGAGGCCCAAAAATATTCTCCATAACACGAAATTCAGTAATCAAATTCTTCAACCATACTACTTGATGCGTAGCCTCATAACAAGCTATATACTCTTTCTCTATAGTGGAAGTAGCTGTAAGTGTTTGTTTAACACTTTTCCAAGAAATAACTCATCTTGCCAACATAAAGATATACCCTAATGTAGACTTATGGTCATCTAGACAACCACCATAATCAGAACGAGAATAGCTTATCAACTTAAGGTGATCCGATCTCGTATAGGTGAACATATAATCTTTGGTACCCTGTAGATACCTCATAACTCGTTTTGCAGTCTGCCAATGAGCCATTTGTTCAAGTATCTCCCAAGTATACTAACAATGAAAGCAATATCAGGACGTATATAAACTTGAGCACACATAAGGTTGCCAATAGCAGAAGCATATGAAACCTTCTTCATTTCAACAACATCTTTATCATTTTTAGAACACTAGGTATTAGAGAGTTTTTCACCCTTTTGAATAGGTGCAACACACTGATTACAAGATTTCATTGTAATACTATTCAGAATCCTTTCAATATAAGCTTTCTGAGACAAGCTAAGAATACCATGAGATTTGCCACGGTGAATCTCAATACCCAGTACAAAAGAGGCATCACCAAAAAATTTTCATATCAAAGTGCGCTGTCAACATCTGCTTAGTCTCATTTAGAAAATTAACATCATTACTAGCCATTAATATATCATCAATATATAAAACAAGAATGATTAATCTGCTCCCACTAAACATCAGATAAATGCACTAGTCAACAATATTTTTTTTAAAGCCAAGAAAACCAATAATATAATCAAATTTCAAGTACCACTACTTGGAACTCTGTTTCAATCCATAAATGGATCTTCTCAATTTACATACCATGTGACCTTTACCATCTTCAATAAAACCATCAGATTGATCCATATACACATCCTCGTATAAATCACCATTTAGGAAGGTGGTCTTAACATCCATTTGATGAAGCATCAAATCAAAATGAGCAACCAAGTCCATCACAACATGAAATGAGTCTTTAGTGGAGACCAGTGAGAAAGTCTCCTTATAATCAATGTCTTCCCTCTGGTTATATCCCTTAGCATCAAATCAGGCCTTATACCTCTCAATTTCACCTCTAGCATCACGTTTGGTCTTAAAGATCCATTTGTAACCAATAGTTTTACAACCAGTAGACAACTCCACCAATTCTCAGACATTATTCTTTTTCATAGAAGCCAACTCATCCTCCATAGCCACCAATCATTGTGCATTATCATGACTAACTATGACCTCTTGAAAGGAAATATGATCTGAATCCTCAACTGAATTAAACTCATGCTACTGCAGGTACACAACATAATCCCTGAATCTAATGGATTTAGTGGATATAAGAACCCACTCAGATATTCTTAGTGAAGACACAACAATATATGGATTTTGTACATTATTTTCAACTTGTTGAGGGACATCGACATTATCAATTGAATAAACAACATTATCATCATGGGTCAAATGAGATGAAACTATCTTTGGAAAGGGAACAACAGGAATAAGAACGACAATATGCTCCTCTCTAAAATCAACAATAGCAGCTCCTGAGTTCCACCATGCTCTAAGTTCCCTTCAAAATAGACAGCCCAATCGGATTCAATAACTCTAGTAGTATGAGAATGATAATAGAATTTAGAACCCCTTGAGCTAATACAATAACCAATAAAGAAACCATTATTGGTTTTGGAATCAAGTTTCTTTAACTGTGGATTATAAGGCCTCAACTCTCCCTTGCAACCTTAAACACCAAAATGCATCAAAGTAGGCCATTTGCCTGACATAAGCTCATATGGAGTCTTCAGTACAAATTTACTTAGCACATGATTCAATATATAAGCAGCAGTCTTCAAGACATCTCCCTACAAGAATTCTGGAAGATTAAAATGACTAAGAATACATCTCATCATATCCATAAGAGTACGGTTTTGCCTTTCTACAACTTCACTTTGTTGCGGAGTGCCAAGCATAGTGTATTGTTCCTTAATACTACAATCCTATAAGAATCTAGTAAAAGGTCTAGAATTTCTACTAATTTCATCATACCAGCCATAATACTCACCACCCCTATCAGACCTCACATATTTGATCTGCTTACTAAATTTCAATTCAACAGCGGCTTTGAATGCTTTAAAGGCATCTAAAGAGTCAGATTTCTCATGCAGCAAATCAATCCAACCGTATCTAGAGAAGTCATCTATAAAGGTAATAAAGTACCAAAAATCGCTAATAGTAATAGGATTAATGGACCCACAAATATCTATATGAATTAACTGTAGTATTTCTTCACTCCTGATAACACACTCCTTCTGGCTCTAGCTGTAAGTTTCCATTTTATACAATCAACACAATTATCAAAATCAGAGAAGTCCATATCATGAAGAATATTCTCCTTGATCAACCTCTCCATTCTCTCCCTAAAGATGTGTCCTAAACATTTGTGTCACAACATAGAAGAGTTTTCAGTAACTCTACCACGCTTGTTTCTAACAACATTATTGATATCTGAATGTCGTTGATTAACAAAAGGGGAATCAACACCTAACATGTATAGATCATTAGACAAGATTCCAGAACTAACAAGAATAGAATCATAATATAAAAAATATTTTACCTTACAAAAATAAAAAAAGTAGCCACAACTATCCAAAACTGAAACTGAAATAAAATTCCTCCTTATAGAAGATACATAAATTATATCTTTCAAAACCAAAACATGTCTAGTACGTAACTTTAAAGAAACCACCCTTATATGTTCTACTTTGACTTTAGCTCCATTCCCTATTGTGATCATCAACTCCTATTCAATTGGTCTCCTCTTACTTCTAAATTCCTATAATGAGTTTGTAACATGTATAGTTGCACTAGTATCTAACCACAAGGTACTTGAAGGAACATCAACTTGATTTGATTCAAAACACACTAGTGCCAAGGGATTACCTTTCTTTTTCTTTAACCAGCTCTTGAACTTCAAACATTCAAACTGCTTATGCCTATATATATCACAAAACTTATAATTTCCATTAAACTGATATTTGGGCTTAACACCAAAAGCTCATTTGGACTAGAAGATGGCCCATAAGGACATTCAGGCTTATGATTCCTATTTTTCTTAAACTGAGGCTTACTATTCTTCCCCTTGGCAAATTTCTTCTTCTTGTCACCATTCTTGTGAGAAGCAAACTGAACACTATGGACCTTACCCTTCTTCATGGTCTGTTCCTCTTGAGTAAGAATAGATATAAGCTCATCAATATTCAACTCTTCTTTTTGAGCGTTGTAAGTAGTCCTCAGAATATCAAAACTAGCAGCAAGAGATTCAAACACTTGCCAAACCAGGAAGTCCTCTTCTAACTCCACTTTTATATATCTCAACTTGTTGTAGCAGTTCACAAGTTTCAAGACGTGTTATTAACAAAGAGAGGTAATAGGCCTTTTCAGTCTTATCAAACTTCTTGAATTTCTTACCAATAGACATGAGAAACTCCTTAGCATTATTTGTTTTAGGAATGCTCTCTTTAATGGTCTTATCCATGCAATACTTCATGGTCATCAAACAAACCTTATTGGATTGAACTCACTATTCATGCTTCTTCCTAACTGTATTGGAAGATGCATTTGTGGGTCGCTGAGACTCATCCTCAGTGAGAGCAGCTTCAACATTAGAGACAACAAGAAACAATTTCACAAAATCCACTCAGTCCTCATAATTAGTCCTATTCAATTTCGTTAAAGCATTTATTTGCATTGATAAAGCTGAAAGAACGATACATTAAAGAGAGATTTTTGTCAAGCATGTCAACATGTACAATATTTGAGCAAATAACCATAATGAATCTCTCCCATGCAATTACAATCCCGCCTAAAGGTCCTGAATTACAATACATGAGCAGACTCCCACAGACAATAAAATCATATCCGTAAATTTTGTATCGAGAGGATACTGAGAACTCTAAGGATGTAACCTTAATGCCTTTAACAAATCATCAGGAATCATACTAATGAGGACAAACCGATATTGTAAGTACATTATTAACACAATCCCCAATGCAACATTATTGACAAAATATCAACAAAATGACACCTGAACATAATTGGTCCCGTAAAAGTGAGCTCATAATCATGCAAAGTGCCCAAAATAGTACCACAATACTTTTAAATAACAACTCTTAGAATCCAATTGTGTAAATAACAACAAGATAAATAGCTTTCAAAACATTACATATTAATTTATGTACAAAAAGGCACCGAAAATTATTTCAGTGACCAAATAACATTAACTTTGAGAGTGCACAATATATATCACACACAAAAATACCACAATAACACACAAAAATTTCCAGAGGTATAAAAGAAGAGAGTACCATATATTTTTAACAATTTTAAACTCTATAAATTTTGGAATAAATGAAAAATAGGCATGAAAAAATAAATAAAAATATCCCAAAATTAGTATCAAGCGCGTTGAGTGCACCGGAAAAAAAATAGAATTAAAAATCAATTTTGTATGGATCACACGTGCCCCCACCCGCCTAGGGCACGACTGGCTGTGGGAGGAAGACTTTGTCTTACCCGTTTCCTTGTTAAACAGGTCGTGCGACCTGGTTAATGGTGAAATAGGTCGCGTGCGATTTGTCCTCAGATTCTTGACCATTCCATGCATTTTATAGCTTGTTTGAATTAGAAAAACAAGATATATAATTCCCTTAAGTTAATTTCGCGAAAGAAACAACACAAAAAATAGGTTTTTTGGATCAAAACAAGGCCATGTTCACGAGATGAAAAAAAACGAGAAATACTCAATGATATATTAACCATTTGACACGATTCTTGTGGCTATCAAAATGAAATTTAATGATCTACAATAACTCAATAACAATTTTTAGAATTGATCAAGTTTAAAAATTTGAATCATAAAACTTGAACATTTTAGGATTTCACGGGTTTAAGTAAAATTTTCTGTCAATTCATAACATTATAATGCAATATATATATTTTTAGATTCAGGATAATCTAATCTACAAAAACCCTAACTTGATTTTCAAAATTGATTAAAAAAATTAAATTGAACATTATATGCGTTAGGGTTTCAGGTTTCTTCAATTTTAAATATCACACGATTTTAGTTAAATCACAATATTGATAGTCATAATTAGGATTAAAACC
This sequence comes from Ormosia emarginata, assembly GCA_029884605.1. Lineage (NCBI taxonomy): Eukaryota > Viridiplantae > Streptophyta > Magnoliopsida > Fabales > Fabaceae > Ormosia > Ormosia emarginata. Next base: position 17,388,751 of record JAQQTP010000068.1, on the reverse strand, counting down.
ACTATGATACCAATTGCTAAAATCCAAGATCAATTAATCCCAAATTTATGACATACCCAAAATATATAATGAGTTATATGGTTACCTTGAAAATGTGTCGATGAGGCTGCCATGATTGTAACCTTGAAAGCGATCTCGATGTGAGAGAGATATTATTCATATCCCACAATCGAGAGAGATATTATTCATATCCCACAATAGTCGCTCATGCATCAATATTAATGAAGTAATTGTATGTACTAGAGTGATTAAGAATAATGGGTCTCATCATGTATATATAGAATAATTAAAATGGTCTAAACTTACTTATTATGGCAAACTCATATACATGGCCTATAAACAAAACTCACATATAAGCATTGCTTTAACAACAACAAGCCCAATAACAATACTGATAACAATTTAGGCTAAATAAAGTGTTCTAATAATTTTGACATCTAATTAATTTAAATTTTATAAAACTATAATATGATTTACACTATTACATATAAAAAAAACTCTTAACATTTTCATCTCTAATGAAAGAAGCATAAACTATCCAAATGTTTGATCTGAAATTTGATCAAAACAGGAAAGAAAAAGTGGATTCTGATTTTCAGTATTAGTTCACTTCACTGTATGCTGTAAATCGAAGTACAGCTTATGATGTGAATTACTAGCACCACAAATTCAGATTGAGGGAAATTTACACTTAACAAAAGAAAAAAAGGATTACGAGAAAGCAACAAGTTCTGAGATGTTATATTGATAAAAAATGTCCTCTTCCATTAACTTACGCATGCTTCTCCTCGTGCCAGAGAATGGCCAATATGCTTGCTTTGCACAGAGGGAGAAAAAACTCTGCAAAAAAGGACAAAGGCCACTACATTCTAGTCGGGGACAAACAGATCCCCCGGCCAAACAACTCTCTGCTACATGGGAAGAGAAGCATCTTTTTCCCTCCTTGTCCACCACGTGTAACTTCTAAACATGTTTGACGGTATACTAATAAAAAATTAAGCATGTCACTAATATTCAAGTTCAATAGCTAAACATAAAAGAATAATCAAGCCGCAATCTTTGGCTCAATTTTGACTTGAGATAGCTTTCAAGCTTACGAGCCAACTTCAAAATCTAATTTGTCATATTTTTGTTTTTTTTTTGGGTACATATATTTTAATATTTTATTACAAAGGAGGTTTGCATGCGGAGGGAGAGTACGCTATAGTTTATGACTTGAGTGAGATTTGGTCCCAGAATCAAGCAGTTTCAAAAGAGATTTGGTGCCACCTGAGTTTTGGCTCTTGAGCTAATCTATTATATTTATCTGATTAGTAAACTATTATTCAAAAGTTAAGTCATATTAAAATCCTACAGACCATGCAAGTTTCTGATAGTATTTTTATAATCATTCAAGTTAACTCATAGTTTTCTGTATTAAGTTAAATGAAATTAGGCATATTGCTTCTTAGGTTGAATAAATACAATGAACTTACTACATTGGTTTAAGCTCAATTTAGACGAACGTAAAATTAGACTGAAGCTTGGCTCATTATCTGTGCTTATTCACATTCCAATAAAGCATACTAATTAATGTCCGGACAGAAACAGAATAGACCAAAAGAAGAGAGTATTGAAGCAGTTTGTACTTCGTAGTTAGTATTTTACAAATCTAACTCATGTGACAACTAGCACATCGTAAATTATCTTGGTTCATAACTTCCAGTCCAATAGACTACCTGAGTTTTTATGAAACTTTGGCACCCCAATCCCTGTATGAAAAAGAGAGGGGAAGGGGGGGGGGGGGGGGGGGGGGGGGGGAGAAAAAGGAAAGAAACAAAGAAAAGAAGAGAGAGACTCAGCACAAAACATGGTAGCCAACAACGGCAGTTATCTGCTGGGTTCAAACATCTGAAACTCAAAATATAAGGAGCTTGACAAGCCAAATACCTTTCCCTTAGGCAGCCAGTCGTAAGGGACACAACTTTAATTTTCGAGTAGAATAGGGAATAGGAGGAAGATAATAATAATGCAAAGTTATATATCTATAGTTAGACCCTATTGTTAACTTGACATTAGCAATTTGAGTGCCGTGAAGAACAAAGTAAAGAGGTAAGAGCTTGTTATGTACCAGGAAAAAAAAAAAAAAAAAAACAGGTAAGAGTTTTTTTAGTGCAAAAGTTGTTATTCTACAAACCTGACCAACTTCATATAGGCGTGGCAAAGATGTTAACTCATATCCACAAGTGAAAAAGATGCAGTGTAAGGATTAAGGTAAAAGCTTTATGTTAAGAGTCACTCATCTTCTGCTTCAATATTTCGGGTGTGGTTTATATATCTGTTGGGTAACTCTACTTAATGTCAATTAGTTTTAAGTTAGAATCTCACATAGTATCAGAGTCAAAATCTCATCTTTATTTCTGCCTACTTCGTTGGTTTATATACATACCAATTTGTTTTAAGTTAGAATCTCACAATTTACATACATACCATGTAATTCCAAACATTCAAAACCAATCAGATTCTGCACATGAAATCCCAAGGCTGAAATATATAGATATTCTTTCCTGTTTGGTTGCAAAAGGATCTGCTTGAAGATTGCATATGTCTTTGTAGTTTGTTAACCACAGATATGGTTTAGCTCTTCAACTAAGAATTAAGAAGCGAGCCCAATATACTTCCAAATCAGATCTATCATTCGGGCCATTTTGATAACAGATTATTTTGGGCTCAATAATCCAGCAAATGTGGCTTCTGAATAAGTTAGATCCTGAGTTAAGGAGCAGTGCTTCCCAAGCCCTGGCTCTTGGAGCAAAACCTTTTGCAACAATTTTCTTTATCGATTCCCAGGGCTTCAGTAATCAAGCGCTTTTGACACATCTAAAATATGACATTATGGTTCCAATCCAAGTATGCCACACTCAACATGCCAAACACCCCTCAATGCCACATGCCAAAACACACGTCAAGCCCAAATGCCAACATGCTAAACATCCTCCAAAGTCCAAATCATCCAAGCCTAATGCAAATGCCAACAGATACAAAAACTCAACAATTCCTCCAATGAAAGACATGCTTCAGCAATCTCAGCTTTACCAACCAAACCATCAACCATGCATGATCCCATATGTTATATGTAAGCAAGTCGAGGCCAATATCCTGCTACTCCATCTCCTTCACAAGCCCCCTTGCCTTACTTAATTCCCCTGCCGTACCTAAGGCACCCAATAAAGTATTGTAAATAACGGATCGATATGCACACTAACTCTTCCATGGAAAGCAACAATCTTATGCACCTCATTCACATTATTCTGCTTACACAAACCATTTAAACTAGTCCCAATACAAGCATTTCATTAAGCAGTTTATCTGCCTTCACATAGTCCCCTTCTGCAACAATCCCAATTTAAACCATAACATAATAACAATGTCAGGCTTAATGCCATCATATTTTCTCTCGTCCATAAAACCCAAACAAAACCATACCCCTTTCTTCCTTCATCAAGAACCTAAGTTACATGGATAAGAGTACCAGTACCAGATGGATATGGGTAAGTGTACCAGTACTGGTACGGATATAAAATACGATAAAATTTTTAAAAATTAAGATACGAGTACGAGTACGACATGATATATTATATAGAAATATAAAAACATACACAACAAAGTAATTAAATCATAAGATAAATACAATTTTCATAATATGTTTAACTCCAGGTTATCAACAAAGCTCCATAAAATATATCAAGTAATAAAAACTTATTTAAAGAAGGCACAAGATTTGAAGGAAGTGAAGTAACAATTTGTTTCATTAGTAGCAAACAAAACAACTTAGCGACAAAATTTGGTGTTTTGCATTAATTAACTAATACTTGAGTGATATCGGATAGTACATACTCATTAAGTGAGTATTTGGTACGTATCAACCTATACCTAATAAGTACTGGTACCGATATCGATACCAGATACATACACGGCACTGATGTGGCAACCATTTAGGAGTACTCATGCAGTCATCATAGTCAAGAACCTAATCATATTTGGATAATCCATAACACCCGGCAGCACATTCTCCCCTGATTTTTTTTATTAAATTAATGTATTAAAAATCTTAAAAGACTTTAGTATACTTTAAAAAGAAAATATTACCCTCATGTCCTATTGTTTAAAATAGATTAAAGAATGTTTTGTTTTTTGTTTAATTTGTAATCTTCTTATTACACTGGTTGTCAAGATAGCAACTCAGTAAGAAACTAAGAGTGAAGATCTTCTCCTAAGTTCAACTGATAATATATAGTCAATTTTTATTTGTCTTTTATATATGTCATAATATTCTTAATAGATTTTTATCATGTTTTTATAATTATTGGTGCTCCCCTTAACTTTCGAGGCCTACTTGATCCACCACTGATGACACTCAGACAAAATCCTAATTTTTCTCATATCTTCCCAAACACCCAAAACCTAGTCAAATCCTTTTGTTCACACAAAATGATGATATTATCAATGAAATTAATTTACATCAAGATTGAGCCCTCATCTGTCATATAATTCATTATCTTAATGGCATAATCCACCCTACCAATTCTGCACACTACCTTGATCAAGACCTCTTATATCTGGGGAACAATTTTAAGACATTCTCTCTTCCTACAAAGCATTGAGAGCGACTAGTGAGCCAACGGTTGGAAAGCACCTAAACTGGGGATGTGCTGCAAGTACTGGAGTTAAAGATAGTTCATTGATCTACTAAATAAAAAAGCTGATCTACGAAATGCTTCCGTCCTTATTATTGAAATCCTCACTTTAGCTCACTACAAGAAATTCAGATATTACCGATGAATTTCTTTAACAAATATGTGGCTGCTAGTAATATAGATATTTCTGACAGACATATTCACCAAAAAATTGAACGTTAATTAAAAAAAAATTAAAATACATTTTCAGTGGAATAATCTGCCAAAAAATAAAATGCCATTGATATTTTTCATTTTCGGTGACTAATCTATCGATAAATGTACTGGTTATGTGTTTTGAGGTTTCCGCCAAATTATTTCTAGCAAAAAATTTCTCCAACTTCCGAGGTATGAGTGTAGTCCAATTTCCAAGAGATATGAGCTTCATACAATTTCTGGCATATTATTAGCTGCCGGAACATTCTGGTAAATGTACTGGTTATGTGTTTCAAGGTTTTTGGCGAATCATCCGCCTAATATTCAAATATCCTTACCGACGACAGACACTAATCCACCATAAACTTTTTATAACTTATGCACGAGATGCTTGCTTTCCATTTTTTCGTTTTTCTCTTCATCAATTCATCTCCTTTCTTCTCTCTTTCTCCGCATTCTTTTCGTCAGTTCATCTACTCTCTTCTCTCTTTCTCTGCACTCTTCATCACCAATGATGACTCCTCTCCTCCTCCGATCCCCCAGCTGGTTGGGCTCCCTCTTCAAGCCCTCCCATCCTATCCCTCTTCATCAGGTGGTTCGTGCTCAGTTTTGGGTGGTTGTGGTTGAGATGATCATGGCAGGGGATGGAGGAATGTGTTTTAGCTAGGCGAGATGGGGCTTTAATGGCCACGGGCTAAGGCTCTGGGTTCATTGTGGGTGGTGGATGAGGTTTCGGGCTCGACAGTTGAAAGATTCAACCTATGTGGTTCAGCTATGGATGTTGGGGGGCTTGAGGATAGCAGTTGTGGCGACAATGGATAGGCGTTGATGTGGTGCATGTGGCGTGGAGGAGCATATGATATATTATTTTTGTTTATTTTTTTATTTGAATGTTATATTTTTTTATTTGTTTATAATATGTATACATGTATATATGTATATGATGTTTATATTTTGAATATATGTGTTTATGTGTATATCTGAATGTATGTTTATGCATGATATACTGTTATATATTTATTGGTGTTTGTGTGCTAGTATAATATATGATAAATATTATGATGATATAGGATTTGAATAATAACATTACATTACATAAGACTAATACTATTTCATTATAAGAATAATATAGTATTATGTGCCAATTTTAGAAAACAGTGACAAAAATAGTAATATGAAGTTTTTAAATTTTTTAGTGAAGAACTTGTTAAATTATTTAATTTAATAATTTATATATTAAACTAAAATAATCAATAATATTAATAAAATATATAAAATATAATATGAAATTAAAGAAAATAAAAATTTGAACTATAAGAATAATTATATAAATAATTAATTAATTAAATGAGAATGATCAATTACAAAAATGTGCATCTAACTATCAAACATACGATATATATATGCATGGGTCGGGGACATGAGGTAATGTGGCAAATCTTGCATACGAATGATGGCTTCAAACTAAGAAGAATGATAAATATATAAGAGGCATCGGTACTATAGAGCTATGAATTGTGTAAATTGAAGATTTAAATTTAATAAAATATAAAAAATATAATATGAAATTAAAGAAAGTGAAAAATTGAACTATATCAATAATTAAATAATTAGTTAATTAAACTAAATAACTAATTAAATAATTAATTAAATGAGAATGATCAATTACAAAAACGTGTGAGCAATTTTCAAATGTTTGACATGTATAAGCATAGGTCGAGGACATGAGGTAGTGTGGTAAATTTTGCAGACGAACGATGACTTTAAACTAATAAGAGGAATGACAAATATATAAGAGGTCTCAGTTATAGAGCTACAAATTGTATAATATAGTAATATGTTATTATTATTAACACTTATTTGCATGCACGTTGTTGTGTTTGAATTGTTGAAATAATTCATACTTTACTTAATTAGGAAGCTCTAAACCTTAAATTAGACGATATTAATTTTGAATTGGTAGGTTAAGTGGCTTTGAGTAGTCTGAGATATGACTGCTCAAGTACCTTATCTTTTGTCATCCATTGATTATGAGGATGATGACTTCAGTGATAAGATTATTAGGTGGTAAATGTGATAGAAAATTTGAGTTGTGACACACGAGTCCACCTCCTATGATGATGAGGAGAAGACTAGGTAAGATGATGTAAGAAAAGGAAGAAGAAAAATATTGCGGATTCAAAAAAAATAAATTTGCATGCTTTTGTGAAATAGATTTCCTAATGGACAGAAGTCGCATGGTGGAACAGTTGAAGAATAAGACAACAATCGAAAGTAGATAGAATTGATATAAAAATTAATTTCAACAAAGATAATGGCATTAGTATATTGTTAGGATTAAGGAAGTTGAGTGGGCAATGCCTGAACTATTGTCGTTGCTAGTGACATTGAAAGCATGTGCCTCCTTACACTCATCTATCGAGTTTTGGAGTGTAGTTGAGAAAAATTAACTTCAAGGGTATTTAATTGAAATTGAGATTAGAGTTTTGATAGTGATTATGATGACAAGCAGAGTAGATGTATTTTTCGTATTACTTGCAATACAATTGAAACTCAAGGGAAGACTATCCATATTTAGTGAATGAGTTTAGGAATTGAGAACACCAATATCAAGAAAAGTAAAACATCTTTCTATCTTTAATGAATTGCTCTTGCTTGTATTAAAAGATTTTCATATTGGATCTCTCTTGATGAACTAGGATAGAAATGCTGACAACTATTCAAGAAGTATGACTTTTTCTAAGTATTGCTCCTTACGAAATACATCAAGTGTCATCCTTATCTTCAATAGTTAAATACTCGAATTTTATTAACATTCTTTCATTTTTCTTACGCTTGATGATAGCCACATCATATAGTTCAACCCACATGCCATCTCAAATCGAGAGACCTCTTTGTATTAGAGAAGTTGTATGGTCCAGATCTCTGAATTGGAGAAGGCATCTAAGTTGACTTCTATAAGATTTGACTATCACCGACTGTATGGAAGAGTGTATGTAAGAATGTTAATAAAATTCATATATTTAAAAGTTGAAAACAATGATGATGATTGCTATATTTCACAACACACATTGCTTTCGAAAAAAATTATGCTTTTCAAATTATAGCGAGCAAGATTGGTATCCTAGTTCATTAGGAGAGAAACTAACAATTTTTTTTTAAATACGAGCGTGATAGATTTAAGAGCTCAAAAAAATGATTTTTTTTATACTGAAACTTTTAGTTTCTAGACTGATTTCTTAAATTTGGATAGTCTTTCCTTGATTTCATATTGTATTACAAGTAATAAGAGAAATATATATGCTTTCATTTATAATCACCACTCTCTAAATCCTAATTTCACTTTAACCCAAATTCCCTTGAGATTAAATTTTTTTCTGCTAATCTTTAAAAATTGTTACACGACTACAAGCAGACACATGCTTCTTGTGCCACCTCGAAGGGCAATGGTCCTGGGGTTGCCCTTTCAACTATCATAGTTCAAATAATGTTGAGCAACAATATTATCAGGATATTTCTCTCAATGATACTTTAGTATATTGTTATTTTCATTGGTGTCATCATTCTTTATAAAAAATCTCATTTGTTTTTTGTTTCTTTCTTATTCTCTGGCTTCTCCACCAGGGGGCTTTTGTTCACCAGAAAAATTATTTCACAAAAATTATGTAAATTCATTATTATAATTTGTTATACTTTTCTTCTTCCTTTTTTTATATCTTATTACCTAGTCTTTTTCTTGTCATTATAAGAGGTGGAACCATTTTCACTACCCAAACTTTTGATCTTATCAACCACCTGAAAAATGTTAATATTGAAGTTATCATCCTCACTATCAGTGGAAGACGAAAGATGAGTAGAGTAACTAAATCTCAAACTACTCAAAGTCACTTATATAATGATTCTGACAGATTTCAAAAAGAATTACTAGCGGATATGGTCGACGGTAATTTTTGAATTTCTTGTAGTGACTTCTTTTTTTGGTATTGTAGTCAGGTAGTAGCCAGACCAGCTTGCACACACATTAACTGATTCACCTCATTTTAGCTTTATGTTAAAATTTTATTTAAGCGTCTCTTTGTATTCTCATAAGTCTTAAGCATATGTTGTTTTAACACCATTTTATATTGCCCATAAATTTAAGGACATTCTTAATATACGCATTGCTCGGGCTTCCAAGTCTTTAGATTAAAAAAAATATATGGAGATTTGTGTATTATTATAAAAGGAAAAAAAAAACTTAACACTGTGATTGCTCGAACTTTTTACAGTACGACCCTAAATTTAAAATTGTGTTAAGGGTAGTTTAGTCATATTTTAGTTTTTATCATTTCTTAAGTTTTGCGAATGTATATGGACATTTGTAAAGTGCTAGGGCACTTTAGTCATATTTTAGATTTTATCAATTCTTAAGTATTTTTGCAAATATGTATGGACATTTGCCTATGTCAAGAGGCCTATGTCAAAAGGGTTCTTCCTTGATTGTATATATAATGCTTTAAATTATAAAATAAGTGACTTTTATTGTGATTTTCATAGCATTGAAAACATTTCTTCTTCAATAGTTAAATTTAACAATCTTATATCTTTAAACTGGTGGTTTATGCTGTACATGAGCTAATTTATTCCGACATTTTTAATTTTGTGAGAGACCTAGTCAAAGAAATAATTAAAAGACTAAAAAGACAATATATTTTTTTTTTGTCTTTATCTAGGTATTCCTATGAACATTAGTGTAAAATTAACCTTCGAACATTATCGTGATTAACATGCACTTTTAAAAAGACAATATATAACACTTATCGAGAATGCTATGATATTTTTTTCCTTAAAGTTGACAATCCTCTTTTGTATTTATTAATTGTTAATTTTTTTATAAATAAAATGCATACTAAATTATTATGGTATAAATATTTCAAAACATCATAAAACACTCATTAAAAGTGCAATCCAAGTCTGTTAAACAAAACTCTGTTTAATTAAATAGTTAAAGATTTGACCAATTAGTAGCTTCATTCTTTCAATTTGTTTATGAGTAAATTTAGTTAAGATAAATTTTAACAAACAAATATATTTTATCAATCGATTGTAGATTCAGAATTATATGATAATCTAGTTTTGAAAAATAAACGTTTAAAAACAAACCGAAAGTAAATAGCAGAAGTGAAAGGAAAGAAGTAAAAGTTTATAAAAGTTTTGAGATGTTGTAGAAAAATAAAGAGTTGAAGAAAATTAGAATGCAAAAAATATAAAAGACAAGAATTTAAAGTGTATAAAATTAACGTGCAAAGAAGTAAAGTGTAAGAAATGTAAAGTGCAGAGAAGTAAAGTGCAGAAAAGATTAAAAGTGCAGAAAATGTAAAGAAATTTAAAGAACATGATTCAAAATAGAGGAACTTAAAAAAAATTACATTAAAGTAAATGACTTGAAATGAAAATGGAAGTCATACTTGGAGCAAATCTGTTAATCTATTTGAGTAAGATATTAAGATTGTATATCCAGTAACCAACCTATTGTACATCATGAACACTAATATTTATAGACAAATTATGAAAATAACTGACTCCTAAAATCTAGGCACGTATATGGCAGTTATGCCACGTTTTTTTCTACACTAATATTTTGCTCAACTATGAGAGCAACTACTATTCGACAAAAAACCAACGCCTGACTATTAACTCTAGCGGTGATCCATCACTTAAAAAATCTTTTCAATGTCATCATCCAGGTGTCAAAAATCTTCGTTGAATTTAGAACTTGTAATTTTTCCTCCAACAGATAACACTTGCGGTGATCCAACACTTGGAAAATTTCTTCAATGTCATCCTCCAACTATCGAAAATCTCTTCGTCGAATATCTCAATGTTACCATCCGACTGTTGAAAACATCTTCGTCGAATTAGAACCTGTGATTTTACTCCCAACAGATGCCCCTCAGAATTTTCTTTCGACATCCCTAGAAGAAAGATAAATTTTAACCTCATCTTCTAATCTCGACGCTAATACCTTATCAAAATCTTCTCGTAAGTATTTAAATTTTTTATTTGATTTTTCAAAAATCAAGTGAAAATCTTTCGTAAACTTCTCGAAAGCCACAACTGAAACTTATCATTTTCAGATATTAAATAGTCGTTTTCCTAATAAATAGGGATCATAATTACCCCTATTCTGAAAAATAGCTTTTTGAATTTGCAAAAATAACACATCTTTTCACTTCCTTCTCCACTGTTCATTATCTCTTTAAATTCACAAAATCACGCCACTTTTCACTCCATTCTCTATTGTTCATCATCCTTAACCTTATTCTTGCGCATCTTTTCTGCAAAACTTCATTCTCAATAATGACTTCTTACTCTCAATCTCCTAACGAAGCATTAGTGGATTTGGGTAGCCACGTCGTTGTATGAGACCCAGTTCTGGAGAAATCTGAGCTATGGAACCTCTCCAAGATAATTCTTCCTATTGAAGACTCTTCGCTTTCTTTAAATCCTCCATCTGCTTTCGTGGGCCCAATTGTTCCCAAAGAATCCATCACCAAAGAAATTCACAACTTTTTCCCTTGTAAAAATCCCCAAGAAAAAGCTATCTTGGCTTTTCTTCCTTCTATTCCTATAAGTTATTTTAGTAAATCTGAGAGGCTTTTTAGAACCTCTCTTAGCCAAATCAATGGGTATCTTAATTGGCTTGATAGAGTTCAAGCCTTTAAAGAAACTTTATGGAGGAACATAGGTATCTTCGACTGCATTCAACTCTCATGTTATCCCATAAAAATGGATTCTTGCATACTGGGTGCGTCTTTTTTCTTCTGGAATAAAACCACCAACTCTTTTCATTTCCCTTATGGCATGATGGGACTTATGTTCTTTGACGTGACTGCCATAACTGGTCTTCGACCAGATGAGAAAGTCATAACTCCCGTCCTCCTACCTTTAAACACCATTGATGTCTACTCAAAAGCCCTAACTTCTTTTTCAAACTTCGTCAGTTTCTACTCTGCAGAAATAGGTCCTGTATCCGACGAAGAACATGTTATTTTTCTTCTTCTCTGGTTGTCGGCCTATGCTTTATGCACCAAGTCAGTTCAAGTGTCCAAATCTTATCTTCAACTTGCCAATCTTCTTCATGAAGGTAAAAATTCGGCTCTTGGTCAATTCCTCCTTGCCAATCTTTACCTCAGCATTGGAGAAATTGTTCAAAGCATTCAATCTCAAACAAAAAAAAAACCAACGTTGGTGGCCCATTATGGCTACTTCAACTCTGGCTACATGCCATCTTAGGAGATTACCTGGTCGACGCTTCTCCTCTAACAGTTTCTTCTACTACCTATGGCATAAAACTTTGCTATGTTAAACACGTAAGAATCCATAAACAAAACTTAGAGAATTTCATGCATTTCTTTAGCATTTTTCATTCCATTTCTTTTAACACTGAAGGCATCTATATTGCGCCATTCGTTGACCGTTCTCTTGGTCCTGAGTTGTTTACTCGACCATTAATTTCCAATGATCCTTCAACTCAGGCCAACAATATTTCCATCTGGTCTAATTTTCTTTGTCGGCAAGTCCTAATTGCTAGTCTCCTTGGTTTGACGGATAAATCCTTAGAACTGCATCTGCCAAACATGGTAGCTCAATAACTAGGATTTTGTCAGGCCATTCCAGCAGCATTCTCTCCAAAAGCCAAAGAACACCTCATCAATGGCCATTTTTCAGACATGGCAGACCGTATATGTAATACCCCAAAAATTTGTATTTTAATTATTTTTGTTGGTTCTTAATTATTTTTATTAATCTGACTTGATTTTCGTGAATTTTATAATTTTTGAGATTTTTAGAAATTTTTTGGAGTTTTTACGTTTTTTATTATTTTAATATTATTTTTGGAGGGTGTATATAAGCCTTCGTATTTTATTTATTTCTGTCAATTTTTGATTATTTTTACTAATCCGATTTGATTTTCATGAATTTTATAATTATTATAATTTTTGTGAATTTTTGTATATTTTTATATTTTGGATTATTTTAATAATATTCTCGGGATGTATGTGGGCTCGGAGCGGTCCCGGAAAAATAAAAAAAATTTCAGAGCCAGAACCAGAAACAATTTTTGAAATTTTGTTTTCTACAATTTTATCTGATAAAATAAAATCGGGGTATGTTTTATTATCCATTGGATAATATCTTCCGGAAAAATATCTAGTGGATTATTCTAGACGCAAGTCTAGTTACTCCATTTGTTGAAAACATCTTAGGTAAATTAGAACAACACTCATTGATGTCATCAAGTCACTCTAGAATGTTCTAGATGATAACTCATCGTTTGGTGACTCCCCTAGGTGACTAGCCTAGTGACTCACATGTTCTAGATTATTCTACAAGATTCTAGAAAATACCTAGTCATCAAGTACTTGAGTACTTGCTTTATATGTGGACCAATGAGGAGCTGGTCAAAGTTGACGGCTATGACTCATCGCGAAGGACCAATAGAAGCTTGACACGTGGTGTGACACCTCAGCACCTGTGACTCAGCTTGTTCTGGAAGTTTGTAGAAACAATGACTCACCATGTTCTAGAATGCTGACTCGCCATATTCTAGAAGAATGTAGAATGCTGACTCATCTTGTGACTTGCCGCAGTGAGTCACACGTTCCATAAAGTTCTCTTGGTGACTCAGCTAGTGACTCAGCGCTACGACTCATCATGCTGACTTATCTGTTTTAGAAACTTCTCTTTGATGACTCGCTCTGTGACTCATCAAGGGTAATCAGTAGAAAAATGATCAACAATAGTTGCTACCTAACTGGAACAAGAGAAAAATCTAGGTATATTTTAATATGCATTAGACAATAGACACTAACTTTATAAGCACTAATTATTATTCATTGCTTAAAGTATACCGAAAAATATCTTAGAAGCTAATCATGATAACCTTTATGATGAACCAATGGGAGAGCTTACTTACTTAGTAAGTTTTGAAGAAGAGTCAACAATAGTGGCATAGGCTTTTGTTTGAACCATTGGATGGCAAGACTTAGAGGAGAAGGATTTGATTTCAACCCTTGATGGAATCAATGGTGGTGGTGAGTCTCACAAAGTGGCTAAGAGTCTTGATAGCCAATGGATGAAAAACTTGAAAATCAAGCATAATGGCTTGAAATGAACCTGGACACTTCTTGGACCAAGGGGGCTCACGGCCATGGCTCCTTTAGGAGGCCAACAATATGACTTAATTCATTTAATGTATTCCTATCATCTTTCCTAAAGCCATCAATAAGGCAAAGTTCTCAAATTTTCTCTCATTTTCTCTTCTAAGCCTCATGGCCAAACCACCTTGCACCGCCCTCCACTCTTCTATAATTTCAAAGAACCTTACATCTAGTATCCTTACATCATCCTAAGATACTTTGGTGTTGTGATCATCTTCATCTCTCTCTTGGAAATCAAAAAGTTCTCACCTTGCTCTTCAAAGGAAGCTCACGACCACACCCTTCCAAAATACCTTCCAAGCTTCAATAATTCTAAACAACCTTAGATCTTGAATCTCCATGCAATTCTAAGGAACTTTCATGTTGAGACCATCTTCCAAATCATCCATCTTTAAGCACTTTTCCTAAGATCTAAGTTTGAAGGATAAAGGGTGAAGTTCTTGATATTCTTTTCTAATATTAGATTCAAAGTTCTAAACCATGTTTTGATCCATGGTTTTCTTATTCAAGCCTTAGATATTGATTATGTGCGTTTACTTTGATTTTTAAGAAGCTCTTGATGGAGAAAAGTGGATTCAAGAAGGACATACAAGATGCTTTGGTGGATTATCCAAAGTAAGAGAGAAATTAACCTCATCAACCATGTGTTGGTGGTGAGAATGGATGTGTGTGTGATGAAAAATCCATAAGGATTTATTAACTTGTTTGTTTAAGGCTTTCCATATTTATGATTGTTTGGTGATTGATATGCTTATTGCTTTAATAAGTATATATGATTTTATGTTATGATTTTGATTAATTGCTTAATATGATTTTATCATTTTCAAAGTAAGCATGAACATGTGACGGTAGAAATATCATAAGTGATATGTTATATGATGAGAATTATGTGGAAAGGAAAAATGTTTTGGTTCCAAAGAACCTTCAGGCTCACGACTTTTTACTTGATATGGAACAAAGCATTTCAAATTATTTTACTAATCATAAGTTTTAGATGAGTAGGTAATAAGTTAATGATTTAAGGATTTGCAAAGAAAGAGAACATGAAAATGAACAAAGATTTTATGATGAAGTTATTTGTGATTTTCGGCCAATATGCCAAGAATTAGTGGATTAGAACAAACAGTATTTTTTTTAACATAATATTGAATGGATTAAAATAGCAAAGGATTTAAATTAAGGGATTTTGAGATATACAAGTAAGAAAAACTTATTTTTGGAATTAATTAAATTAGTGGATTTACTTTATAAAAGAGAAATAAATTGGTGACTTGAAGTTTACTAATGTATAGCTCACCCGTTGGGTTTTGAGGTGCATTAGGAAATTTTAAGTTGGAATAATTGATTTAAAGGAAATATTGATTTTGGGAAAATAATGAAAAATATTATGTAGAGGATTTTTAAGTGAGAAAGTGTGGGATTTGAAGTAAGAAATTTTATTAACTTTTGGAAAGTCCAAAATGATGTTTGGAATATTGAGAAATATTTTACGTAGTTGAGAAATGATGAAAAATGATTTATGCAACTTAAAAATATGATTTTTAAGCTACGCAATTTCAAAAATGTTGAAAAATCGCTACGCGATTTGGAAAACATTGAAATATTTTACGTGAATGAGAAAACATCAGAAAATGGTTACGCGATTTGAAAACGTAACAAAAGTGTTACGCGATTGTGAAAACGCGTTAAAAATGATACGCGATTGAAAATACAGTAAAGTTGCTATAAGAACTGATGTACTGGACCCAGATGTATCGGTAATATTATGTAATTGTATGAGCAATTATATAATATTCATTGATCTTATGATATTAGACAATTGTATGGGCGGTTGTTCTAATCTCATTTAGGAACAATCTAAAGATGAAATTGAGATATGTATTGAGGTATCATGCATTGAACAAAATATAGCTGATGACTATTATGGCTGGTTAGGCCTAGGAGTGAATAAGAATTGAATAGTGAGGTCTATGATGGATCTTAGGGGCGTCGAGGTGCGGTGAGCAACAATGTAGATAGTTGGCAAGTACCATGTACCACTTGATTGTGTAATTCTGTTGCAACGTATCGACAATGCCCGACAATCACTATATCTTTTTGTGGACTGGTATTGTCTTTGGGCTAAGGCTGACATGTGTTCCAGATCCGTTCATCTCTGAAATTGTGATTAGCACCATGGAGTAGGAATTGGTTCAGCATGCATACACATGATCAGTACACATATTGTTGTGGCATGATCAATGTTCAAGTAGTGTGACACAATCATTTCATATATATTGATGATATCTGTAATGATAAAACTGTTATTGTTTATTTTATTGTGATATATGGTTATTTGAATTTTTATGAAATGATGACATGAATATAAATGTGATATCTATATGTATGGAATGACTGTCATTCGTATCATTCTTTGCTACCATACTAGTATTGATGAAAGTGGATCTCACCTCTTTGTTGTATTGTTTGTTTGTGTTTGTATTGTTAAAATTTGTATAGTAGACGAAGTGAACTTCTTGGACTTAATTGGAGGCAATATTTCGAGTTTTGGGACGACAACGAGGAGTGATCTTCCTAATTTCGACAATGTGTAGTTTTGCGGAGGAATAGATATCTGACGCGTCGAGATGGATGTGGAACGAAATAAGTATGTTGAGTTTTCTCGTTAGTGTTATTACTGTGCTATTAAGTAGGACCCATTATGGGGTTTGCTGCTGTTTTCTTGAGTCTGTAAGTTTTATATTCTAAGTACTGTTGAATATTATGTGGTGTCTGTGATGCATACCAATCAGTTTAAATCTATTTTTCAGTATTACCTTTAAATTTTGGTAAGTTTATGTTTCCGCGAAAAGAAATTTTAAAACCCATGATTTATAACTCAAATACTTTTATGAAATGATTTTTCAGATTATAAGTTTGTAGTCGGAAATGTAATGCCCTATGGAGGGTGTTATATTATATGTGTGGTTATGAAAAATGAGATATACAAGCATCATTTCTTGATTTATGCATTCACACCGTATAAAGGGGTTATCAAAGATTTTTTCGAATGGTAGACTAAATATTATAGTCCTTACCATGTCGATATTAAGGTTTGTCAAAGCCATATTACGAAACTCTTATTCCTGTGTAGGATCAAGAGCCTTCAACAAAAACCAAAGGTAAGCATATTCAAGATATTAGAGCTTTTGAGAAGTACTACAAGATCAAATGGGACTTCAGGTATCCTAGCTTTATTGTTCGACACTGTGAAGAAGTTGTGGCCAAACTAAAACAAGCTCACAAGGAAAAATGCTCTGCTAATTTCTTTGTGGTTTCCATAAAAAATCCTTTAGCACAGCTTGAACCTTTTCAAGTTCCTTTTCCAAAACCAATGCCTCTTCTTTGTGCTCGTTTCAGTTTGGCTGACGAATTCCCAGGTAAACCTTCTAGGGCTGGTAACTTTCCTATTCTTGATAGGATTTATTCTATGAGCAGCATCGTTCTTACAAGAACTCCAGAAGTTAACTTTACCCATCGATTTGCCTTGTCGCACGAACAATTTGCCAAGGATACCCGATTCATCACTAAAACACCCGAAGGTACTTCTTTTCATATTTTGTCATTTACTTCTTATCCTATCTGCTAATTATTATTCTTTTCGCAGCAACCCCATTAAAGAGGCCTTTGGAGTACAAGTAGTCACAAAAGAAGGAATAGGAAGAAGAAGAAGCTCTTTCCTCAAAGAAGAAGAAAGGCAAGAAAATGCAGAATCCTTCTATCCCCAAAGCTCCAAAGACCAAGACAACCAAAATAGCTTCGACGAAAAGTATTGCTAAACGTAAGGCTATTGTTAAGCCTTCAAAAGCAAGAACTCCCCAGGTATCTTTTGTGACTAGAATTTAAAACAAAATCTTTTAAACTCGTCGAAACTAAACCTTTGTCGAATATAGGTTGGTGATTCCACTTCCGTCTCTTCTGTCGAAATCATCGAGTCTTCAAGTCCATCTTCTGAGAACCTTTTAAAGGTACATCTTCTATTACTTCCTCTTATGTCTCTTTGTAAAATCTCACCTTATTTTACCCTTGCAGAAGAAAAAAAAGACTCAATCTTCAAGTTCCAGCTTAAAACCCACCGCTAAGCTTGAGACTGAAACCACCTTAATCCCATCCAAGGTAAATTTTGGTCGATATAATTCTTTTCCTCAAGTATTGAAACTTGGATTCCATTCAAAGTTTGATTTCTCCCCCATTTCAAGACCCAGAAGTTGAACAAATTGATGAAAATCCTTCAGGGCCCAATGTTGAATTAAATACTGAAGAACAAATTTGACAACCTTCTGAGGTAAAATACTTTGAATTTCAACTGCAATTTTCATGATTTTATTTGTTCTAACATTTCTCTTATTTATCTGCAGGAATCAAATCCTGCTGTACTCGACAGTCCTACCCGACAGGATCATGAGAATCTTTTTCCAGAATTTCAAACTTCTCCAACTCCTGTTGTCTCTCTGCTTCTTCTGACAAAAGTTCAAACTCAAATCCCTTCAGGTATTGGGAGTCCTTCTCAAGCTAATAAAGATAACCCTGTCCAAATCTTCACAGACGATTTCGACATGGACACCCTTATAATAGAAACTGTCCCTACCAATCCTCCTTCATCTTATCCAACTAATTTAAACATTGCAGGACAAGAAAGTGTTGAAGACACGGAAGTGGATTTAGATGAATTAATATCCTTGCTATCGGGTAGTCACGTAAGTTCTCCACAGTCAGCTCGCTCTTCTACTCAGCATGGATAAGATTCTAGTGGCTCTTATGTCACTGAACTATTAGCTGAGTTGAAGAATATATTTACTTATTCTTTTGAACACTTGATTTCTGACCAACCTTTCTGAGAAAGGATGACGGCTATCGTGACCAGGTTGGAACCCCTTTCTCAACAACTGCCAATAGCTAGTCGAGCTCTTCCTATGTCTGTCAAAGACTTCCTCCAAAATTTATCATTGAAAATGCCTGCTATCCGTCGAGTCATTCCTGCTTATGACAAAGAAATTCAAGAAAAAGCCAGGATCTTGAAGTAATTGACCAACGTAAAGGACGATATTGCCAAATTAAAAGACTATCTCATCAAAGGAAAAAATAAGGAGGTAGAACTTGACAAAGAAATTGAAGATTTGGAGAAGAAGCTTGAAGATTGATAATCACATATTTTATTCATTAAGAAACCCTTATATTTAGTCATTTACACTCTCCATATTCTTAATTGATTGAGTGTTGGTATGATTTTGTGAGTTTAAGCTCAAATTGGTCCTAATTGAATATTTTCATATATTTCTCGTTTTGCGTAAAACTTGAGATTTGATATTGTTTCTGTATTTTGTCCATAACTTTTTGAGTTTCTGATTTCCGATAATCATTTTAGAATTTTACCTTGTAGGAAAGCTAGAAATGCAATGTTTCCTCCGAAGCTCTACAACTTTGATGAAGAGCTCGAAGTCCTAAAATCAGATGTCTAAGGGACCTAAGTTTATATGGAAGTCCATTGAATAATAGTGTATAATTCATATCACATTAGAATCCGAATAGTGTGCACTCATAAAATCATATCTCAAGCTGTAATAATGGAGATGGGCTGAAATTTGGATAGTTGATAGTTAAGATCCAAATAAACAACTTTCATGAAGAACACTTTTTGAAAAAATGAAGTCTAATTGGTCAGTTTGAGCTTGCAAGTCGGAACAGAGGTGCTGAAGTTGGGTTTGAGCAACCTGCAGTATTTAATTTTACTCATATCTTAATTATCAAAAACTTTCCAAATTGGACGATCTTCTCCTCCTTCTCTAGATATGCATGTTATATCCAAGACAAAGATATAGAACTTTCATGAAGAGTAGCACCTTTCATGGATCTGAAGTATAGTTAGTTTCACTATTTTTCCAAGCTCCAAGTCTTTTTGGGTAGACAAGAAATTTTCATCCTCAATGACCATCCATGACTTATTTTCCAGCCTTGGTATTGATTCTAACAAAGTCACCATTTTAGGTTCTTGAAGCTCATCCACTTCAATCTTGGTGTTCTTCTTTTGTTTTCTTCACTCATCCACTAAAGACACTCACTCATCCACTCTAAACCAACCCACTCAACCACTCCACTCAATTTTATTTGATTTATGCCACTTCATTTAACCACCCCACTCATCCACCCACTCCCCTGTCATTTTGTTACCCTAGACTTAGGTAATTAGAGACCTATGTAATGAGATGAATAATTAATGAATTAGAAGAATTATCATAACCAATATACAATTTGTATTCTCCTTCATTTTCTCTCATAGTTTCTTCTCATGTTTTGCTTCATAGTTTCTTATAGCTTTTTTGATATTTTGATGCTCCCCTTCCATGGTAATGGAGGGCTTAAGACTACTTTGTGATGCTATGGGTCCATGTGAGAGACCATTTGGATATTGATGCTTATATTGGTCAGTTGTGGCATTTAGAAATCTTATGAAGAGATCATGTTCATGGTTTGTCATTCTTGAGGCCTTGGTTATGTATTGTATTTGATTTGTAATTGAATTCCTCTTTTCTTCTTCTTTTTTTTGACACTCTTCTCGTGATCTTGAATGCATGAATGGTGATTCTATTTATGTTGATCTGATTTGATCTTGGTTTAAGATTGAGATTTATGATGAAACTTAGAACTGATTGATTTAAACTAATCACATAAATGAAGATTGAGATTAGCTGTGGTATGAAATTATGTGACCGTGTAGTCAAGGTGGGTCTTGCACTTAAGAGCGTCGGTCTTGATCTCCACAATGTGTAAGTGATCTCACTGGCCTGGGAGCAAACCGATGTATCTGTACCAAGCGATCAGATGATTTCGTTGTCTGCATGATGAAACTTAGAATGACTGATTGATCTAAATTAATCATGTTTATTTGCTTACTGTTGAAATTACTGCTTATTAAATGAATCTGATGTCCTGAGTTGCTATCTGGGCGTATGGCACCGTTATGTTTCTAGCTGCTATAATTGGTAATGATGGTAGGATGTCTTACCTCTTTCTGCGTTAACATAGATCTTCATGAATGGTGTGATTACTAAAGACCATGTGTTTATCACTTGTTAATTAAATTCTTCTCTCTGCGAGACGATGGCGGCACGTCACGGAGTTTTTAGTGATGTGCATCTGACCTTCCTGATGCAGTGCCGAGATCTCTACGTGGGAGATGTGTCGATCCAAATTAACAATTCAATTGCGCTCGAGTGTTCTATGAGATGTGGGCGATTGTTATGATTGAATCCATCCCATGCTCTTGGTTCCATAGGTTTCTAAATTGAGGATCCTGGACACGGTTCCTCCTCATCTTGATTTTACCGGTGGCTACCGATTGTTATTTCTTCCTTTTTGGTTTTGTTATATTTTGTGCGATCTTAATATGCATGATTTCTTTGCCCCTATAATTTTTGCTTTTGGAGGTTTCACTTGTATCTAAATTATGATTAAATGTTGATATATATATAAGTACAATTATGGAGATGATCCGTTGATTATTTTATTCCTTATCTTTCTTCAAGCTTTCCGTAATAACTTTATTTTCTCATGCATTACGGCATTAAACGAGTTAACTTTGATTTAATGAACCGAGTCCTAATTATTTGATTATTTAATTTCCGCATTTTACTTTATTTGACAATGTGACGTTCCCTCCCAAAAAGGGGCGTTACACTCGTTGTCGGAAGCAAAAACTTAATGCTGCTTTGTAACAAGGGGCTGCTAAACAACAAAGCATTGTCAACAACACCAAACAATGGGCTGTCAAAGCCAAAACAGTGCTGGCAAAGATAAACTCCCTTGAAGCAGAATATCACATTGCTTGTGCCGACAAACAATCATTGGAAGACTATTGGGAAGTTTTGAAAAGAACTTAAATATATTTCTTTTCCTTCTTTTTTTTTATATTGTCAGTTTAATGATCCGACAAGATTTGTATGGCCTTCTAGGCCAATACCTAATAAACATTTCTTTTGATCAATTCCAACACATTTTTATTATTGCTCCGTAATTCTATACACTTAAATGCTCTTTTGACCTGTTTTTTTTCAATATATCTCATAATTGCGCATCATAACTATCATAATTAATTATAATGCGAGTTACAAAACATTGCATAATAACTATATAAGCAAAATCCCCTATAAATAGTGTTCTTTGGGACACTATGATTCAAAGAGTGCAATATGACCCTTTCTTTCTCATTTCTCAATAACTTTCGCCATGTCTTCAGATAATCTCCTCTTCTCTCCCTGGGAGAAATGGTTTAATTTCATATTATGGAAAGAAGGACTCTGTATCAATGGTGATACCTATTTTGAGCTTCAGTAATCATCATAATATTCCTGATGAGCTTCAGTAATCATTGTAATAACCTGGTGTTTCTAAAACACGGTTGTTATGATAAGGATGACTCATCAGGGAGTAGACGGCCAACCATCATCTCACCCAAGACAAATCAAAGGCCGTTTATTTCTTCCTCTTCCTCAGTTCCTACAAGGCAAACGGGACACGTGCCTCAGCTGGGGAGAAGCTTTTGGTTTACTTATAATAGGTTTATTTTTCTCTGTAAATTTCTGACAAACAAGTTGTAATATCTCACATTTTCATGTAACTTATAATTATCGAATATATGAATGAAATTTATTTTAATCATTCCTTGTCAATCTTTACTTCATACATTGTTGGCCTATATGGCTTCAAATATTTGCCATTAATAGACTTAATTCTTAAACTAGAATTAACTTCGACAAGTGCATAAGCATTTCCAGAAAACACTCGAGTAACTTTGAATGGTCCTTCCCACTTTAGAGACCACTTCCCATATTCTCGACAACTCCTATCCATGGGCAAAATTACTTTCTAAACCAAATCATCCTCCTTAAAAGACTTGTACTTAACTTGACTGTCATAAAATTTAAAAATTCTTTCTTTTTGTCGAATCAAGTTTTCTAAAACAATCAATCTCTCATCACTAAGTTCGTTTAATTCATCAAACATTAAGTCCCAGTAATGTTCAACCGGTAACTCATCTTGTTTTTGAATACGAACTGATTGAAGATTAATTTCGACTAGTAACATTGCATCATGACCATAAACTAACTTGTATGGTGAAGTGCCCGTCGATTCCCTTGGTGAATTTCTATAAGCCCATAGAATTTGGTCAAGAGTATTATGCTAATTTCTAGGTTGTCAACCTATGTGCTTCTTAATCAAACTTATGATTATTTTGTTCATGGCTTCTACTTGGCCATTTGCCTGATCATAATATGGAGTCGACGTAAGCATTTTAATTTTCCTCGAATTGGCATATTCGATAACTTTCCTCCCAATGAACACTGTCCCTTGGTCGGTTGTCAAAGTTTGTGGTATTCCAAACTGACAAACTATATTATTTTCTATAAAGTCAATTACATCCTATTGGGTTACATCTTTTGAGGCTATAGCCTCAACCCACTTGGTAAAGTAATCAACTCCTACTAGAATGCACTTATGTCCCTTCGACGATGTAGGATGAATTTGGCCTATTAAATCTATTAAATCCGAAGCTCATCCTCTAAAAGGCTAAGGTTTGACTATGAAATGTAATTTACTAATTGGAACATTTTGTATATGGCCATGTCTTTGACACTCCTTACAAGACTTGGCAAACATTATACAATCTCTGACTAACGTAGGCCAATAATACCTTTGTCATCAAAGAACCCATTTCTTTTTGTCACCTGCCTGATGAGCTCCACAAATTCCTTCATGGACTTCCGCCAAGGCAATATAAGCCTCTGCTTCACTCAGGCAAGCCTCTAAATTTCCATCGACAGATTTTCTTATCTCATCCAAAGGATCTTCGACCTCTACGCTTTGCCTTTCATCAAATCTTTTCTCAAAATCCAAAGAACTATCATCTATTATACAATTTGACAATACACCTTCAGTGGTGCATACTGCTCTGTCGGCCAAAGAAGCTAATAGTCAATCTAACTGATCATTAACACTTATGGCTAGTGCTTGGTTGATCTTTTTTGGCCTTATTCACTAGTCGAATGCCAAATTAATCCATTAAGCATGCTTCAAGTGCATCTTTGTCGATGACTCCATCATTTGTCGTGGCTGGCTTGACATTTTGAGCATAAATTTTAAAATCAACATTAAGTTGTTGCAAATAGAAAGGGTTATCATCTGCCTCTATTATTTCTACATGATCATCAGCATTCCAGAGGATGAGTTTCTGATGGACCGTTGATGATATTGCTCTGTCGGCATGTATCCAATCTCTTCCCAGTAGAAGTTTGTAACTAGACTTCGTCAGAATTACAACAAACAATGTCGACCTCACAATGAATCTGATTTACATATTCAGCATTACTACTCCATCCGACGGGGAAGTCTTGCCACTGAAGTCAGTGACAATCATGTTAGTTAACATCAGATCAAACTTATTCTTCCTAAGCTTCTTAAACATTGCCCTTGGGATCAAGTTGATAGCTGCCCCCCATCTATCAGGACTCTATTTGTCGGTCTTCTTTCTAACAAAGCCTTGATGTGTAACGGGCGAAGATGAGCCTTCTACTCTTCTATTGGCTTCTCCAATTGTGCTGTATTGTCAAATACAGTTAACATGTTATCCTGACAGAAAAGCCGCCAATCACTAAGGTCATCTAGGTCTTCTTTATTTTCTCCAATATATTCAATTTCATGATACCTTTCGAATTTAGTAGGCAAAACTAAAATCAAATTTACGCTCATTGACTTTAAGAATTCTTCTTCATCAGTTAATTCTTCACTTATGTACCCTCCAATCCTGAAGTAACTTTTGTCAATTGACCCATCCGACGACAAATTGCTATCTATAGCCATTATGATGTCATCCAGATCTTTGTCCAAATTGAAATCTAGGTTGAATTGATCATTATCACCAAAGCCTAAAAGATCGTCTGGATCATTCAAGGCCTCAATAATTTCATCAGCATTTAAATCCATGTCTGAGGCTTGGCAGTTGGGCTTAGCCATTTCTCTCTTCTCCCTGATTATGCCAAACATCTTCCTTCTCCATTCAATATCTTGGTCTGGATCTTTCAGGACCTCGATGATTTCTTTCTTCGACTAATCTTCAGCATCTTCACCATTTTCAATTTTGAAGTCCTTGATTTCAGCCATTCTCAATATCATCTTTTTAACTTTCAATCTAGCTACTTCCTTGTTTTCCTTAACTACAAGATTACTTTTCTTTACCTCTTCTTCTGTTGCTACTAGTCCAATTGGCTATTTTCCTCCATTTTTACTTGGAACAGATCCTTGCGCCTCTTTTATTTTCTTTATTTCTGCAAGCTTTTCTTGTTGGAAACTGTCATTCCCATCGAGTGGTCTAACTGCAGTTGTCATCGGTTCGACTGGAATTGCCCCCTTGTATTTGCAGATTCTTTTCTAATAATACTCGTCAATTTCTTGTCATCTTTGTCTGGTGTTGGCTAAGCTTCAACTACTAAACACCCATTTTCTGTGGGTTGTTCCTTGATAACTAAACCTTTATCCATGTTCCTTCTTTTCTGTGCTTGTCTCAACCTCTGCAACCTCCTCTTTCGACTCTTTGACAATGGTAAAGACTTTGATGGCCCTGATACATTCTGGCCAATTATAGCTTCATCATGGTTGATCCTACCATTTCTGTAATCGTCATTCCAGAATGGTCGATCTCTCTGAAACCTACTCTTCCTGGCAGCCACTTCCCGTCGAAGTTGTGGGTGGCATGCCATTGCAGAATTTTTAACCTATCTGTCCATTGTAACATTGGCAGGTGGCACTCTGATCTTAGCCGGTCTGACATAGCCCTTGGGAAATGAATTGCTTCCCACAGACTCACCAGATAACTCAACTAACTAGCCATTCATGTTAGACCTGGGCGTATAACTCGGCCTTTGTCTTGGAGTATAAACGGGTTGTTTTGGTTTCCAAGCTTTCCTATCGGAAAACTTTTTCTTACCCTGTGAATTACTCTTTTGTTCCTTAGCAACCTTCTTCGTAGTAAATTCATCATACACTACATTGCATCTTGGACACAACCTTACTTTACCTTTCTCTTTCTTCCTTTTAAGGAATACTTCAAGAGATTCTCCTGGCTTTGGATAGATGTCTATTGCAACTTCCACATCAATGTCAAATTCCTGCAAATTTCTTATGTTAATCATTTCGACATTTAGAGGAACCTACTGATCAACATAGGAAACTCTAGCCTAAAATGGATCTGTATCAACCTCATATCTACCTTAGGCTTGTCAATAAACTTCAAACGCCCATCCATGAATGCTTTCTGAATCCAATCTCTGAAACAAATACATTTATTAGTAACATGACCAAAATTGTTATGAAACTTATAATATTTTCAGTCTTTTATTTCACCAGGTTTTAATAACCTATGACCTTATGACAGTTTAATCTGTTTATCTTTTAACAATAAATCAAAGATTTTGTCAATTTTTGTTATGTCAAATGTATATATTTTTCTATTGACATAATTCATTTTTTTCTTATTTCTTGTAGGCTGTAGAGCCTGACACACATAAAGAGGACCATTCTAAAGTTCAGCAATGTTGACTTCAAATTTATTATTACTATCTTCAGTCTCATTGTCGGATTCACCTAATCCAACGAATGCTACTTTCTCTCTTTTAAGGAATCTCTTTTGTTTCTGAACCTTTTCAGCTTTCAGTTGTTCTATTTGTCTAACCTTCTCACCTAGTTGGGCAAGATTAACTAAATGTTGGTTCACTAACTTTTTCCTTATATAATAGTCTAAACCCCTTGCAATAGTTTTCACTATCTCTACTTCAGGTATAGGAGTAAAACATCTACTCCTTATTTGTTGAAACCTAGTAAGATAGTCATCTACGATTTCATTATACATTCTCTTGATATTGAAGAGATCTGTAAGTCCCACTTTCAAATCTCTCCTGAAGAACTGATCATGAAAACTTCTTTCTAATTGAGTTCAAGAATGAACTAAATTTGGTCTCAATGTCGAAAACCAAGAGAATGCATGTTTTGTAAGGGAACTTGGGATGAATCTCATTTTAAGGCCTTCAACAGTTATCAACCCCCCCATTTTTATAGTATACCGTGCGATAAGTTTGACGGTCGATTCCCCACTTTCACCAACAAACTTAGAAAGTTTAGGAATTTTAATTCCTCTGGGCATTTCTGCTTGTTGCACCCATTCGGGAAAAGCCGAAACAAAGTAGGGTTGGTTGGCATATCCAACATTGAACCCAAACCTATTTAGCCCTTGTTCCACCACTTGATTTACATTCTGTTCAACCACTTGGTGCCCCCAAGATTCCGTCGAAGCAATCTTATGGCTACATCATTTCTAGCCATTTGATCCTCATCATCTTGACGGAGCACATGAACATTACCATATTCCAAGCAAGGTTGATCATTTTACCTAGGTTGACCAAAATTTTGCTAGTCTTGTCCCATATTTGCTTGGGGTGTAGCTATTCCTGCATTTACCCCAGGCTAGGCTCTTTAAGCATTATCATTAGCCAATCCTTCTATTCCCAAGGCTTGGTTTAGCCTTGCCATTTGTTGAATCAATGCATTACAAGCATTATTTGTAGTTTCCATGATTGGCATAATTACGACACCCATTTGCTGAGTGAACATATGCACCATGTCATGGTTGCTTTCATCCATTTGTTGTAAAAAACTGGCCAACAAATTCATGGTTGACCTTGTTACATTTTGAGGAATTTCCCTCGACATATTTGGGAAAACTAGTCCCAAATTCAATCTCTCTTGGCGAAAGGAAGTTGGATTACTTGAACTTGCAACCCCTGATCCTTGACTATTGAAACTCACTAAGGCTAAACTTATTTGTGGTTGTACTTATGAAACTATTATTTGGCCTACGATATTGGCCAAAGTAGAGCCAAGTCCCATTTGTGCCAACACAAGAGGAACATAGTTAGGTGGCAAACCATATTGTGGTATAAACCTTGAGTTTGAATTCATTACACTTTGATTACTTGGTTAACTTGGTGATGGTTGAGTCACTCCAGGTACCACTGGTTCTATCACTGGATTACCCCAGAGAGTACTAGTTACTATTGCATCCACCACAAGGTACTAACAACGGTTGAGGGTGGCGCAGTAACGACTGTCGAAAGTGGCGTACTAACATCAATTGCAAGTGCATTTGACGCCTGATTGTTTGCATCACTCATGATTTACGTATTTTGAGAAGGGCAAGAATATACTACTTTTCCACTTCTGAAACACATAAAACCATCTTTTATGCAAAGAGGTTCGTGACACTATGAGTTACTCTGAACTCGTCCCACCAGGTGTGCCAATTTGTTTATGGGTAAATTTAGTTAAGACAAATTCTAACAAACAAATATATTTTATCAGTCGATTGTGGGTTCAGAGTTATGTGGTAATCTCATTTTGAAAAAGAAACGTTTGAAAACAAACTAAAGGTAAATAGCAGAAGTGAAAGGAAAGATGTAAAAGTTTATAAAAGCTTTGAGATATTGTAGAAAAATAAAGAGTTGCAGAAAATTAGAATGCAAAAAATATAAAAGACAGGAATTTAAAGTGCATAAAATTAACATGCATAGAGAAGTAAAGTACAAGAAATGTAAAGTGCAAAGAAAATAAAATGCAGGAAAGATTAAAAATGCAGAAAATGTAGAGAAATTTAAAGAACATGACTCTAAATAAAGGAATTTAAAAGAACATTGCATTAAAGTAAATGACTTGAAATGAAAATGGAAGGCATACTTAGTGCAAATCCGTTAATCTGCTCGAGTGAGATATTAGGATTATATATCCAGTAACCAACCTATTGTATATTGTGAACACTAATATTTATAGGCAAACTATGAAAATAATTGACTCCTAAAATCTAGGCATGTATATGGTAGTTATGTCATGTTTTTTCCTACACTAATATTTTGCTTAACTATGAGAGCAACTACTATTCGACAAAAAACCAACGCCTGGCTATTAACTCTAGCGGTGATCCATCACTTTAAAAATCTATTCAATGTCATCATCCAGGTGTCGAAAGTCTTCATCGAATTTAGAACTTGTAATTTTTCCTCCAACAGATAACACTTGCGGTGATCCAACACTTAGAAAATTTCTTCAATGTCATCCTCCAATTGTCGAAAATCTCTTCGTCGATATCTCAATGTTACCATCCGTCTGTCAAAAACATCTTCGTCGAATTAGAACCTGTGATTTTACTCCCAACACAATTAAATTAAATTTTAATTGATAATGAAGATTGATTCAACTAATAAGATTGAACAATTTTAATTAACAAATCATTTGTAAATATCACAAGCCTTCATAGAGACTTATAGCATACTTTGTCCTTGAAATGGACAAGCTCCTCTCTTTCTAAAGTTTTCATTTTTAAGAAAAACCAAACGCAAGAAATTATGGAGATCTAACTTGTTTATAGTGGAAATTTGTATGGTACTAGTTTTTTACGGTTTATCTTGATTAGCTTATAATTTTGATAAATAAAGTGATTCTGATCTAAGTTCTAGGAACGAATATACTCCTTTGAAGCTCTCAAGTATCTGGTAATTTATAAGTCATTGACATCAAAAAGCATAACAACCAGAAATTAGTTAATTGCGGACGATGAGAAAGAGTGTGTTGAAAAATAACTTGACAGAAATGGAAAAGAGCATCAAAGTAAATGACAAATGATGAAGTGATAAAAAGCAAAATGACAAGAGATTAAACTTACTGGAAGTTGAATTGACAAAAATATAAATAGCAAGAAATGTAAAGCCCTAAAAGTAAATGAAAGAAACACAAGGAACAACAAATGTAAAGTGTAGAATGATAAACTTGCAAGAGTTTAAAGTGAGAGAGCATAAACTGTAGGAAAATTAAAGTGCAGAAGATAGACTTGCAAGAAAGTAAAGATGAAAGCAATTAAATTGTAGGAAAGTAGAAACTCGCATGAAGATAAAAGTTTAAAACGAATAAATTACAAAAAAGAAAGATTTGGAAGATAAAAGCATAATTACATTGAAGAGAAAAGATACATGAACATGTGTAGGTACATGAAAACTTTGATAGGCATGTAATGAAAAATGCTAGAAACATAGAGTGACTACCACACTTGACTTGATCTGTCAATCTAATCTATGAGTGTCTGACAAAAACTTAGGGACTATAAGATTTTTACAAGCAAATGGACCAGTCTTGAGTTCTTTGTTCTAACTTGTATTTATAGGAAATTGGATGCAATATGCTCCTGAGTTTGCTGCCTTAAACTCATATACTAAAGCCCTAAGTTGCTGCCACCTATCTGGAAAGTGTCACACATGCAGTTAATTCACATGGTTTATTTATGTATACTATTTACAATATGTTTTGTTGCTTCCAAATCACTCCATCTTCTTTCACCTGCTTACAAGTGCTACTTTGCCATGTCAGTTATGTCCCTTAAGCACTTTGATCATATTCCTTAGTAATTGCCTTATGTCCTTGTTTATGGTGAAATTTTGTTAAGGCAAATTCCAACAAATAAATATATATTTTCAGTCGAATGCGGGTTCAGAGTTATTGTTGGGGCATTACCAAACCATTAATTTGGTGGGCAACACCTCTTTTGCTAGCCGCAAGTGCACGGGTCACACAAGTAATAAAAATGATGAGTAAGTTCGTCTCCACATGGACTATAGTAATTTCTAAAGCTAAATATTAATTTACAGCTGAATTAATTCTATTCAAGCAATCGTAAAATGAGAAATGGTTTGATAAATAAATTACATAACACAAAGAAAAGCAAAGATAGATCGAGAACCTAGAGAATCCTTTTTCACCCCTATTTTAACTGATAACATGCAATCCTTATAAGCATATAAACGATTAGATTAGGTTAGCCTAAGAAACTAGCTTAGTTAAAAGCCTATGTCTAGGACGATTAACCCTATGCTTACCTGGTTCACTATGCGTCCATGAGAACCAGAGCAAACAACAAGCATTAAGATCGATTCTCAACTAAGACTATGCACGACTAAAAGTATATGTCTATCCTATTAATGAATCAACTCACTTCGCAATTGAAATGAAATCGAACATGCATCTACCATACAAATGATCTAAAACCCAAAGTCCTATTCTAGGCTCAATAGATTTCATCAAATCACTCACAAGTTAATCAGACAAATAAGAGCATTAAGCACAATATAATAGAACAAAGCCCAAATCTTTCATATAAACTAAAAAAGGGTACAAATCATTCAATGTCAAAAGGACATTCAAAGAATAATCTAAACACAGCTAGTTACACAATGAATACGAGAATGTCATACAAAAATCCGTATTTAATATAAATGGAAGAGAAAGAAAATAAGAAACAGAAGAAGAAGCACTAGTGGTTTGAGCTTTGAAGCTTGAATCTTGATTCCTCCAACCCTCTTTCAACCTCGAAATGCCCCCTAGCTACTGGATTCTCCAATGGGCAAGAGCCCCAAAATGTACTAAGAGAGGCGGAGGAGAGAAAAATAAGAAAACCTAAGAGAAAAAGAGAAAATCCAAGAGAGAGAAATTGAAGTCTGAGCTTTGGTATTTAAAGACAGACAAATCATGCCGCGATGTTAAACATTACGTGCTGCGGCGCGCAAAACTTAGGGCACCAACGCCGCGACATGAGCTACCTTGCACTGTGGTGCTTAAGCCTCGGGTTCATCAGGGTGCACAGAAAGAAAGTAGAACGTTGCAACGTGCAGTTCCTTATGCCATGGCTTGATGTCTTGGAGCTTGTGTTGTGATTTCTTTTCCAATGCAGGACATGGGCTTGCTTTAAGTTGGTTCTTTTGGGCTTATCCTGCACTTGAGAAATCAACTAGTCAAATATAAATATAATCTAGCTCAAACTAATGAAGGATTAGGAATAGTTAAAGCAAGATTAGGGAGGAAGACTTCAACATGAATTTTACATGAAAAAGAGGCTAAAGCCGTCCAATATTGCCTTACAGCAACGACAAAGCAACCAATAATACATAGAGATAGGGCATAAATAACTACATTCCATGGAGTTATCACACTCCCAAACTTAAGATTTTGCTAGTCCTTGAGCAAAACAAAGTCAGACTACATTTGCAAAGACAATTTATACTTACACTAGTGTATGATGATTGCATTAAACCTCAAAGAATATGCATGCCTCAAAATCTGGTCTCCACATACACAATCCTTATGATATCAACAATCAAGTTTCAAATCATGCACAAGCAATTGTCCACAACATGCAAGTAAAACCTCTTTAATTCAAATCATACTCAACTAGATGAGTTTATGAACAGACACATGAATATAAATCAAAAGAATCCACAAGATTGTAAAGCAACTCTTTTTCCACTAATGTAAATCACACATAATTGAGGATCAAAAGGGTTTTTATCAGCTTGTAATGTAAGGCCATAGTTATATGGTAAAGAAAAAAGGGGAAAGGGTAACACTCAAACAATGAGAACAAAAGTATGTAATTTCAAGAATTGAGAACTAGTGAAAATAGTGGGTTATTCAACAGTGAAAGATTAAAACTTGCCATAACCATGCAATGCTTCTTCATTTTTAACTTTTCTTCTTTCTTTGTTTGCTTTGCTTTTCTCTCTTCTCTTTTTCTTTCTTTTACTTTTACAAAGCAATTTTCTTTTTCTTTTATTGCAATTGGTTCCTTCAGGCTCATTTTTATTTTGAAAATATTAATACCCCTAATCATTGAACTCACTTCAAGAAAAAACATATCATGCACTCAACAGACATTGATGGTAGGAAGAAAATGCAATGCTTTCATATGCAATAGAATGGTTAACAGGTAAACAAACACAATAATAGTGAAAAACAAATAAGGCCAAACAATTAATAGGCTTCAAAGGGGACCGATGGATATCATCATTAAGGGGTAAGCTTGAAAGGCTCAAACAGTCCAAAGAATGCCTTAACTATCTCCTCAATCATGCACAACCTAGGATTTCACTTCAAGAGAGATGCAAAACAATTTCAGAGATACAAGACATATCCACATATACTAACCATAAGCATTCTCTAGAAAAGCACTCAAATTCAATCCGAAGCCAAACAAGCATAGGAGTGGAAAACTTATCATGTATAAAAAGAATCAAGATTAATCGGCATGCTTCTAAGATCGCATAAGGATTCACAGAAAAATTTGAGGTGAATTTGCATCCCTAATTATCGTTGGGCAATCACTACACTAGCTAATGGCATCATGTTATGCATTTAAATAATTTCACAAGAATCAATCATGCAAATTAACCATTATGTGCACCAACTCATATAATAAACAAAAAAAATAATAACACAAATACTAATAATTATACTAAAGAAATGAAAATAAAAAGTCAATATATAAATCAAAATACTAGGACACCCCCCAAACCTGGGAGAAACAGTGTCCTCACTGTACCATACATTAACAAAAGAAACAACAGTAAAATAATGGAGACTGCCCTATATATATCAATCTAAGTATCATCAACATCAGGAAGGACCTCAGTGTCTCCACCGCTATCATCATCTGGAACATTGGGCTCCTGGTGCTGATGCGAAGGGTCAACTCCGTCGAATGGAGGAAAGGGTTGCTGCTGTTGATGGTGATATGGGCCCGCATCACCAAAGGGTGGATATGGTGGAATAGGGAAGTCATGGGTGGAGATCTAAAGACGCTTCGCCAGCGATTGGATGCTCTCCCCTGTGTGTGCCTGCATAACAGCAAGCTGGCAAAGCTTGACGCTCGCGGTGACAGCCTCGTGGGGTATCTGGGGCTCTGGGGCCGATCTCGGAGCTCTCCTGTGTGCTCTGCGAGGGATTGCTGCCTCTGGAGGATCTGCTCCAACCTTCCAATGAAATATTCATTGAGAGGTTGTCTGACATCTGTAAGCTCCTCGTTGTGGTCGAGGGGTACACCTCGCCTCTGACATAGCCAGTGGATGAGGGAGTGGAAGAAAAGGTTGCACGGCTCCATGGCGACCCTCCGCAGCTACAGGTATATGATGTAAGCGATATCAATCGAGCATCACTACAGGATAGCATAAATCAAGATAGCACGGTTATGCGTGACCTCCAAGAGGTTGCCGAAGGGTAGGATCCTGGTACTGATGAAATGGTACCAGACTCTGTCCTCTACAGTCAGGCAAGCACGAGGGAAGAATCGGGTACGCCCCTGCTATGAAAAGGTCCATAGGATCGACTGTGACTCAGCTGTGCAGATGCGGGCGGTGACCATCTGTAGGTCAATCCCTTCTACTGGTTCCTATATGATAAACTTCTGGTAATCACATATCTCAGGGGCAAGAGGCAAGGATAAAATAGTTCTGATAGACTCGGGGGAGAAAAAGACTGTGCATCTCTGTACACTAACAGTGGTAGACTCCTGATGAATGAAGGCCAGGTTCGCATAGAACTCGTGAACCAACGGTACTGGAGCCCTGTCAGGGTGTTTAGCAAACTCTTCCCACCAAAAATGATGGATGGTGGCCTTTATATCTAGCTACAAGGAGTCCCTGAAACCGAAACCCCTCTCAACATTAACCTTCTTTGAGACCAGGGTCCCATAGCGGCCATGCACCTCAGTAGACATGAATCTGGAATGGTCAAAAGCACGAGGAGGAGATGGCTCCCTAGGTTGCTTGTTGCTCTCGCGTCTAAATCATTTAGGACCTATTAAGCAAAGATGAACACCTGAAAAGAGATGAAAGGGTCCGAACTGAGCAGCAAAAGATTGTAACTAGACTTTGTCGGAATTACAACAAACAATGTCGACCTCACAATGGATCTGACTTGCACATTTAGCATTATTACTCCGTCTGACAGGGAAGTCTTGCCACTGAAGTTAGTGACAATCATGTTAGTTGACATTAGATCAGACTTATTTTTGCTAAGCTTATTAAACATTGCCCTTGGGATTAGATTGATAGCTGCCCCCCTGGTATATCAGAACTCTATTTGTCGGCTTACTTTCTAACGAAGCCTTGATGTGTAACGGGAAGAGATGAGCCTTCTACTCTTCTATTGGCTTCTCAAATTGTGTTGTATTATCGAATACAGTTAACATATTATCTTGATAGAAAAGCCACTGATCACTAAGGTCATCTAGGTCTTCTTCATTTTCTCCAATATACTCAATTTCATGATACCCTTCGAATTCAACAGGCAAAACTGAAATCAAATTCACGCTCATTAACTTTAAGAACTTTTCTTCATTAGTCAATTCTTCATCACTTCTGTACCTTCCAATCCTGAAGTAACTTTTGTCAATTGAACCATCCGATGACAAATTGCTATACATAGCCATTATAATGTCATCCAGATCCTTGTCCAAATTGAAATCTAGATCGAATTGATCATTATCACGAAAGCCTAAAAGATCATTTGGATCATTCAAAGCCTCAATAATTTCATTCGCCGTTAAATCCATGTCTATGGTTTAGCAGTCAGGCTTCGCTATTTCTCTCCTCTCCTTGATCATGCCAAACATTTTCTTTCTCCACTCAATATCTTGGTCAGGATCTTTCAGGACTTCTATGATTTCTTCCTTCGACCAATTTTCAGCATCTTCACCTCTTTCAATTTTCAAGTTTTTGATTTCGGCTATTCTTATTATCATTTTCTCAGCTTTTAATCTAGCCATTTCTTTGTTTTCCTTAACTACTCGATTGCTTTGCTTTGCTTCTTTCTCTACTGCTACTAGCCCAATTGGCCATTTTCCTCCAGTTTTACTTGGAACAAGTCCTTGCACTTATTTTTCTTTCTTTATCTTTGTGAGCTTTTCTTGTTGGAAACTATCATTCCTATCCAGTCGTCTAACTACAGTTGTTATTAGTTCAATTGGGGTTGATCTCATCGTATCTGCAGATTCTTTTCTGACAATACTCTTTAATTTCTTGTCATATTCATTTTTGTATGGTGCTGGCTTAGCTTCGACTACTACGCATCTTGTTTCTGTGGGTTGTTCTTTGATAACTAAACCCTCAGCCATGTTCCTTCTTTTCTGCGCTTGCCTCAACCTCTGTGATAACTTCAGAAAATGAAGTTAATTCACTTGAATTTGATTGTATTTGAGCATGCTATCCTTAATTTTTCAAGGCCATAGTTCAATTATTGCATGACTTTGGTGAATTAGGCTTGTTAATTCAAATGATTAAGAATTAAATCTTTAAAGATCTTGTTTATAGAAGTTGGATGAATTATGATTTGATGGGCGTTAGCATTGTTTTGATACAGGTACCTAAGATGGGAAAGGCCTTGGAAAGGATGATGGAACAAAGAGAAGCTCAATTGAAAAAGGATACAAGAGAGAAGGAAAAGCTGTCAACCCATGCCTAGGCATGACAAATCCATGCCAAGACGTGGTCCTCTTAGGCTTTCAGGCCAACTCAGGTAAAGACATCCACGCCTAGGCGTGGGAAAGTCACGCCTAGGCATGACACTCTCAGATTTCCCAGATTATCAGACAGAGGCACCTACGCCTGGGCATGGTAAAGTCATGCCTAGGCGTGGCAAGCAGAGGAAAGACACGTGATTCATAACCATGCCTAGGCATGGGAGAGCCACGCCTAGGCGTGGTTAAAACTCTAGTCCGCGATTTTGGCCTTTTTTATCTGATTTTGGAGAGCATTTTTGGCATCTTTTGTTTTGGGACCTAAGCACGAATTCCAGAGAGCAAGTAGGAGGAGGAGGAACTCTTGGAAGATAGAAAGATTCAAGTGATGAATCAAGATCAAGGAGGAATATTAAGCATTGGATTCTCACCATTCTTGTTTATTCTTTCCCTTTTCTCTCTTGATTTGTAATTTGACGGGTTTCTTGAATTCCTTAGTTTGCTCTTCTTTTATGATGTGTAACTAAACTCTAATCTAGGGGCTTTCTAGGATCTTGCTATGGATTTGATTAATGTGTAATTAGTTGGGTATCCTTTCAATGAAATTGGTTTTGTTCATCCATATCTATGCTTAGTGCTTGTTATTGATTATCCATCAATTGCATGATTTTAATATTCCAATTGAACTAGAAATAGGGTATTGTGAATATCGATATGATATGGTTGATGTATGTTCAATTACATTCTATTGGGTTAGGTGTGTTGATTAACTAAAAGGATAGACACATACCCTTTGGTCATGCATGACAAGTGTTTGATAAATGGTCTCAACGAGTGATTCTTATGTTAACTTATATGGACATATAGTGGATTAGCTAGGTTTCACATGAGTAATTGTCCTAGACATAGGCTCTTATCTATTGATGGTTATTAGCCAACAAATATCATTTCATTGATTGGTACTTGTTAATTGCAATTATTCATTGAAGTAGCAAGTGAATAGGGACCCTTAGGCTTTAATCATTCTCATCTTCTCTTGTGAATTTTGTGTTTGGTGCTCTCTTATTTTGTTTCTTTTAAATTGTTATTTTAATTGCAACCCACTCTCACATTTCGATTGTTTGGTTAAGAATTTTGTGGATATTGATTAAGTTTTAGCATTGTTCTAATTGTCAATCCCTTGGGGCACGATACTCTACTCTAATTTATATTACTTGTCGACCCATGCACTTGTGGAGTTACGGTTAAAAAAGTCAACACTCTGCAGCCTCTTCTTTCGACTCTTTGACAATGGTAAAGACTTTGATGGCCCTGCTACATTCTGGCCAATCATAGCTTCATCTTGGTTGATCGTACCATGTCTGTAATCTTCATTCCAGAATGATCGACCTATCTGAAACTTATTCTTCCTAGTAGCCACTTCCTGACGAAGTTGTGGGTGGCACGCCATTGTAGAATTTTTAACACATTTGTCTACAGTAACATTAGCAGGTGGCACTCTGGTCCTAGCTTGTCTGACATAGTCCCTGGGAAATGAATTGCTTCCCACAGACTCATCAGATAACTCAACCAACCAACCATTCATGTTAGGCCTAGGTGTATATGTTGGGAATTTGCGGATCAAAGTCTCGCAGCGGAATAACAGAATTCCCTCACAGGATCCATGCGAAAAATCCATAATCCGAGGTTTTTAAAATTTTACCTCTTGAAGCGTGACAGACACAAGCGAGGTGAATCACCAACACCGTAATAGCGACGATGTTTCGCGGTATCCACACGAACAGGACTTGCAAAAGGAGTCACGCCTCTGTTTCGTAGTGCTAGCTGCGAAGAGAGGAGAAGAAGACCTCACTATCTCTCACTCACTTTCTAGGTAGGTGCGGCTAGGGTTGTGATGTAACCTAGTAGCAGCCCCCTTAGCAAGTACTATTTATAATAGTGGCTGCCTTAAGTGAGTGTGAGCAAGTAGCAAGGTAAGTGGTGCAACCCTAAACCCATCCGTCATGAGTTAGGCCCACAATTGAATCCGAGTCCAACTTGGATTCGATTACTCCAATTTAGTCTTTCTAAGTGTGCGACCTGCAGGTTCTCATGACGTTGGTAGTAATATTAAAATCTCATTTTAATATTACAAACATGAGCTTGGTATCTAGCAACACATCACCGCTACCCAAGTAATGAGAATGTCGGTGATTTGACATAACCTATCTCGTGACCAATGTTTCCGTGTAGTTTAGTCCCTTTGTCCGGATATCCAAATTGAACACAAGGCATGGAACGTGTCACCCTTGTTTAGTTCAATCTTCGCTTTCGATTCCCGAGTAGACATAGTAATGACAAATGAGATCAATATCTCATATTGACTCATTTGAGCATGGCCATGCATTTCATAGTCTCACTCAATCGGGGGCCCGAAGATATCACTCCCCGTTATGTAGGAGGGACAAATTCCATCTAGGTCACTCACATCCCTCCACATGTATCGCGGTATGTCTAATAACCAACTTTATAATCATCTTGTTACGATGACGTTTGATGGCATTAAAACACACAACTCCTCATGTAGGAATCGTAGTGATTTCGTGTCAAAGGACCACATACACCATTATCACTATGAGAATTGCTTATGACACTCACGTAACGATCCACGTAGCGTTCTCATGGCGGGTCCGTCCAATACATCATTACTCTAATATGTATCCATGTGTAGACTTGATATCTCATATCCATGACCCGTGAGATGTGGTCATCGTCTACGCACATACTAGTCTCAAAGCATTATTGTTGTCCTAATTAACAATAATACTTGACTAGGGACATTT
Organism: Ormosia emarginata; assembly: GCA_029884605.1. NCBI lineage: Eukaryota > Viridiplantae > Streptophyta > Magnoliopsida > Fabales > Fabaceae > Ormosia > Ormosia emarginata. Next base: position 17,349,447 of record JAQQTP010000068.1, on the reverse strand, counting down.
AAGAATAGTGTTTTATCCAATAGGATCTCACGATCAAGTCATCCACTTGATGTCCTATGGTATCAAATTTACTATTCTAAGGACTTTATCATGTTTACCAAAAAAAAAAACATAATAAATGAAATGCCTCATATAAAATAGCATAATATAATGTATGTAAATACAAACAAAACGTATTGGCCACTAGGGCATACACCAACAATCTCCCACTTGCACTAGAGCCAATCAGGCATATTTCTAATGCCTAAAGACCTAGTGTGACCCTCATGCTTCTGCTGTGCAAGAGGCTTCGTCAGTGGATCAGCAATGTTATCATTTGTTGGTACTCGCATATCTTCACATCTCCTCTATCAATGATTTCTCGAATGAGATGGAAGCGCCTAAGTATATGTTTGGATCGCCGGTGTGATCTGGGCTCCTTAGCTTGTGCAATGGCTCCATTATTATCACAATAGAGGTCCACCGGGTCCACAATGCTAGGAACTACACCAAGCTCAATAATGAACTTTCTAATCCAAACGGCCTCCTTTGCATTGGAGGCGACAATATACTCACCTACTGTGGTAGAATCGGCCGATCGTCTCCCGCTTTGAACTCTTCCACTCACGGCCCCACCATTCGGGCAATAAACAAAACCCGATTGCGATCTGGAGTCGTCCTTATCGGTTTGGAAGCTAGCATCGTGTAACCCTTTACTACTAGTTCCTCTTCGGCTCCATATACCAAAAACGAATCCTTAGTTCTTCTCAAGTACTTAAGGATGTTTTTGACAAGACTCAGGTGACTCTCACCGGGATCGACTGGTACACGCTCGTCATGCTCAAAGCATACAAGATATCCGGTCGAGTACATAACATGACATACATGATAGATCCAATTGCGATGCATATGGAATCTTACTCATGCGATCCCTCTCATCCTGGGTGGAAGGATTGAGCCTTAGATAGGCTTATACCATGCGACATAGGCAAGAGTCCTTTCTTGGATTCATGCATGTTAAATCGTCTTAACACTTTGTCTATGTATGTACTCGACTTAGGCCAAGCAATCTCTGCGACCTATCTCTATAGATCCCGATACCTAATACATAGGTGGCTTCGCCTAAGTCCTTCATAGAAAAGCACTTCCCTAACCAAGTCTTTACTGATCGTAGGGTAGGGATGTCATTTCCAATTAGTAGTATGTCATCTACATACAATACTAGAAAGACAACTGTGCTCCCACTAACCTTCTTGTAGACACAAGATTCTTCTTCATTTTTGAGGAAACTAAACCGTTTGATTGTATCATCAAAACGAAGATTCCACTTTTCCGGAAGCTTGCTTCAATCCATAAATAGATCGTTGCAACTTGCATACCTTTGTAGCATCCCGTGGAGTGGCAAAACCCTCGTGTTGTGTCATGTACACATCCTCGAGAAGATTTCCATTAAGGAAAGCAGGTTTGACATCCATTTGCCGATTTTATAATCATGGTATGCTTTCAATAGCAAGCAAGATCCGAATGATTTAAGCATCGCAACCCAGGGAAAAAGTCTCATCATAGTCTACACCATGAATTTGCTTGAAACCTTTAGCCACCAATCGCGCCTTAAAGGTATGCACATTACCATCCATGTCGGTTTTCTTCTTAAAAACCCACTTGCACCCAATGGGTTTTATCCCTTCGGTGGGTCAACCAAGGTCCATACCGGTTGGTATACATGGATTCCATTTCGATCTCATGGCCTCAAGCCATTTTTCGGTCTGGGCCAATAATGGCTTCCCGGTAAGTCACAGGCTCATCTTGATCCATGAGTAATATGTCACCTTGTTGACTCATGAGAAATCCATATCTCTCTGGTTGACGACGTATCCTGTTAGACCTACGCGGGTCTTGTGCTACTAGAGCAGATTGTGGTTCCACAACGACTTGTGGAGGCTGCTCTATTTCCACCATTAGTTCGTCTACTTTGTGAACTTTGAATTTCTTCAAGTTCTACTTTCCTCCCACTGATTCCTTTGGAGATAAACTCCTTTTCTAGGAATACCGCAGTCCGTGCGACAAACACTTTGCCCTCGGTAGGATTATAGAAATAGTATCCCTTGGTTTCCTTAGGATACCCCACAAAGAAGCATTTATCGATTTTGGGCCAAGCTTATCGAAACTTGACGTTTCACATAAGCTTCGCAACCCCAAATCTTTATAAAAGACATACTTGGGTCGTCTCCCGGTCCACATCTCATATGGTGTCTCGTTGAACCGTCTTAGATGGAACACGGTTAAGTGTGAAAGCTGCATTAACAGAGCATGTCCCCGAAGGAGCCTGGAAGGTCCGCATGACTCATCATAGATCGGACCATGTCCAACAAGGTCCTAGTTCCTCCTTTCGAAACACCATTCCATTGTGGTGTTCCAAGAAGAGTGAGTTGAGATATTATCCCACACTCTTTCAGATGATCATCAAACTGTTGGCTTAAGTATTCACCTCCTCGATCTGATCGAAGGATTTTAATACTCTTGCCAAGTTGGTTTTGTACTTCATTCTTGAACTCTTTGAACTTTTCAAAGGATTCTGATTTGTGCTTCATAAGATATACAAATCCATATCTACCGAAAACATCGGTAAATGTAATGAAGCATCGAAAACCGCCTCTAGCTAGTGTGTTTAGTGGCCCACATACATCACTATGTATGAGGCCCAAAAGATCACTAGCCCTTTCACCTTGTCCAAGGAATGGGGCCTTAGTCATCTTTCCCAATAAACAAGATTCACATGTCTCATATGATTCGTAATCAAACGAGTCCAAGAATCCATCTTTATGGAGTTTGGAAATGCGTTTCTCATTTATATGGCCCAAACGACAATGCCGTAGAGATAAGTCGGGTTCATATCATTTGACTTGAACCTCTTTGTATTTACGTTATAAATGGGCGTTTCGATCAAGGACATAAAGTCCATTACTCAAATGTGCACTACCATAGAAAATATCATTCAAATAAAGAGAACAACTTTTGTTCTTAATTATAAAAGTAAAACCCTTCTTGTCCAAACAAGAAACAGAAATGATATTCCCGCTAATAGCAGTACAAAATAACAATTATCCAATTCAATTACAAGCCCGGTTGGCAAAGCTAATAAATAAGTCCCTACGGCTAGTGCAAAGAACCTTTGCTCCATTTCCCACTCGTAGGTCGACTTCGCCTTAGTCAATGGTCTCTTGCTCTTTGGATCCTCGCACATTTACACAAATGTGAGATCCACATCCAAAGTATCTAATACCCATGATGCGTAAGTAGATAAATTGACTTCTATAACAAAAATACCCGAAGTGGAAGTCTCACTTCCCTTCTTCTTCTTGAGCTCCTCTAGGTACTTGGCACAGTTCCTCTTCCAATGTCCGGTCGACCGCGGTGGAAGCATGTACCTTCCTTAGCCACTCCACCCACTCGGTTTCAAGCCGAAGTACTAGGCTTGGACTTTTCCTTGCCCTTACCCTTCCACTTGTCCCGGGGCTTTTTCTCATTTCTTGCCCTTATTCTTATGGACCATCATTATGGCCTTTCCTTTGCCTTTGTTTATGTTCCGCTCGGCCTTAACATGCTTAGCAGCTCTGGTAGTGATTTGTCAATTTCATTCATGTTGTAGTTCATGACAAATTGACTAAAACTCTCCGAGCAACGATTGCAGGACTAAGTCAGTGGCCAACTCTTGGCCCATAGAAAACCGAGTCTCTCAAGGTTTTCAATGTACCCAATCATCTTGAGTACATGAGCACTAACAGGGCTTCCTTCTACCAGCTTGCACTGAAAGAGTGCTTTGGAGACCTCATATCTCTCATGTCTAGCCCGCTCTTGATAGAGCTTTTTGAGGTGTACGATCATATCGTAGGCTTCCATGTTCTCGTGTTGCTTTTGGAGCTCGAGTTCATGGTGCCTAGCATTAGACATCCAATGTCCAAGGCATCATCTTGATGCTTCTTATAAGCATCTCTTTCACTCTAGGGGCATTAGCAAAGCAGTGGTTCAGAATAGGTTGTTCTAAAACATACAAATTTTCTCTTGCTTGAGGACAATCCTCAAGTTCTGTACCACTCTAGAAATTTGTCCCAGACAACTTGTCCTTCTCAAGGACCGATCGCAATGATAAGTTACTTGATGTGTTTGTTGCCATGGTAATCTATCAACGAGTAAATATGCAAAATATAAGTATTATGCTATAAACATATTTAACAAGGTCTTTTAATTAAATACGTCTCCCACTATTTTATTCAAATCAATGACCCTCAACATTGACTTGGAAAATCCCATTGGAAGATTTCCTAGTGGGCCAAGATCCATATTTCACCTAGTTTTGAGTCAGCTTTGGTGATCGCCCAAAATTCATTATTTAGGTAGAAAACTCTTTCCAATTACATCACATGCAACTCTTGGATAGTTGGGTGAATAACACTTATTCTAATCCATCTAATGGACTAAAGCCCAACTTCATGCCTCTAAGCCTTCAATCCTATTGAAAAGGCCTAGTTAAGTCAAACCCAATGGTTGACAATTGGATATTACTATTATCCTATCGCATCTTACTAATATAGATAAAGGCACCTGCTTTGGCGGCGGACCTACACTTGATCGATATTAGTCTTGACGAGTGCCACGCATTGGAAGGCATCACATAATGACTTAATATTTTCTTTGAGGGAATTTTATTGTTAGATCTCACCATTTATTAAACTTGTTAATCATACCATAAACATTATCCATGCATCTCATACATATAAAGCATATAATAAATGTGACATGGTTATGGCCTCTAAGAGAGTAACATTAATAAATGTCACTTCACCAAGCGTCTCCCACCAACGTTCTCACTTGATGTCGTCTCCTTGTCTCCACATGAAGATTACATTATAGAAACCTCTTTTACATTCGAGGGAGTTAGATGAGAAGAGAATGTACAATCGAATGTAGAGAGAAAGGCACGACACGCAGTCGTATTTAAAATAACCAAAATAACATAAAATAAAGACTAAGGCCATAACCATGCACCATGCATCTCTAATAATACATAAACACAAGGCAATAACACATTATTATTTTGTGAATTTTAAAAATAGTTTTGAATATTGCACTTTCGAATATCACACACCACGAAACGGGGTTCGGGCGGCCGCCACTGGGGATCCCACCGCCGGTCAACGGGCGGGGGTCAAGGGGGAGGCCGCCCTTGCGGGTGCGGGGCGGCGCCCGTCCAAAATTTTTCATTCATGTACCACCACCGGTTACTTGAACAAAAATTCGAGTTGGACCCCTCCCGCCTATGACGGCTAGGGCAACAACACTTGAACCCTAAGGCCCGCAAACACATGAACGCTTCATGTGCCGCGGGGTTCCTCACAACACGTCATCGCCTATCCAAAACAAGGTTTCCAGAATGCGTGAAGACATGAACACTTCATGTCATGAGGAAGCTTCATGGCCGTCGCAAAACGGAAACAAGGTTTCCAAAACCTTGTGTTGCGCTGCTGTGTATATCGCATTCATACATAAAATATGCAGAAATAGAAAGCATTCAAAACAGTTTTCGTAGAAACATACATATCACATATGTATATACCGAAAAACGCAAAAACAGAAAGCATTCAAAACGATTTTCATTCATACATATCACATATATATATACCGTAAAAATGCGAGAAACGAAAGCTTTCGAGAATCAGCTTTCGCAAAAACATATGAACATCTTCACGGTTTCGAAATAACATATAAAGATCATATCTTTTATATATATAAAAAAAAGAAGTAACGAATCATGTTATCGCATATAACAAAAAGCGAAAACCGAATCATGGTTTCGCAAGTGGCTCGATACCATTGTTGGGAATTTGCGGATCAAAGTCTCGCAATGAATAACGTAATTCCCTCACAGGATCCATGCGAAAAATCCATAATCTGAGGTTTTAAAATTTTACCTCTTGAAGCGTGATGCATGACACAAGCGAGGTGAATCACCAACACCGTAATAGCGACGATGTTTCTGCGGTATCCACACGAACAGACTTGCAAAAGGAGTCACGCCTCTGTTTCGTAGTGCTAGTTACGAAGAAAGGAGAAGAAGACCTCACTATCTCTCACTCACTTTCTGTAGGTGCGGCTAGGGTTGTGATGTAACCTAGTAGCAGCCCCCTTAGCAAGTACTATTTATAATAGTGGCTGCCTTAAGTGAGTGTGAGCGAGCAAGGTAAGTGGTGCAACCCTAAACCCATCTGTCATGAGTTAGGCCCACAATTGAATCCGAGTCCAACTTGGATTCTGATTACTCCAATTTAGTCTGTTCTAAGTGTGCGACCCTGCAGGTTCTCATGACGTTGGTAGTAATATTAAAATCTCATTTTAATATTACAAACAAGAGTGAGGTATCTAGCAACACATCACTGCTACCCAAGTAATGAGAATGTCAGTGATTTGACATAACCTATCTGTGACCAATGTTTCCGTGTAGTTTAGTCCCTTTGTCTAGATATCCAAATTGAACACAAGGCATGGAACGTGTCACCCTTGTTTAGTTCAATCTTCAGTTTCCTGATTCCCGAGTAGACATAGTAATGACAAATGAGATCAATATCTCATATTGACTCATTTGAGCATGGCCATGCATTTCATAGTCTCACTCAATCAGGGGGCCCGAAGATATCACTCCCAAGTTATGTAGGAGGGACAAATTCCATCTAGGTCACTCACATCCCTCAACATGTATCGCGGTATGTCTAATAACCAACTTTATAATCATCTTGTTACGAGATGACGTTTGATGGCATTAAAACACACAACTCCTCATGTAGGAATCGTAGTGATTTCGGTCAAAGGACCACATACACCATTATCACTATGAGAATTGCTTATGACACTCACGTAACGATCCACGTAGCGTTCTCATGGCGGGTCTGTCCAATACATCATTACTCTATAATATGTATCCATGTGTAGACTTGATATCTCATATCCATGACCCGTGAGATGTGGTCATCAGTCTACGCACATACTAGTCTCAAAGCATTATTGTTGTCCTAATTAACAATAATACTTGACTAGGGACATTTAAGAATAGTGTTTTATCCAATAGGATCTCACGATCAAGTCATCCACTTGATGTCCTATGGTATCAAATTTACTATTCTAAGGACTTTATCATGTTTACCAAAAAAAAAAAAAACATAATAAATGAAATGCCTCATATAAAATAGCATAATATAATGTATGTAAATACAAACAAAACGTATTGGCCACTAGGGCATACACCAACAAGATAACCCGACCTTGGTCTTGGGGTATAGAAAGACTGTTTTGGTTTCCAAGCTTTCCTGTCGAAGAACTTTTTTTTACCCTGTGAGTTACTTTGTTGTTCCTCAGCAACCTTCTTCGCAACAAATTCATCATACACTATATTACATCTTGGACATAACTTTACCTTGCCTTTCTTTTTCTTCCTCTCAAGGAATGTTTCAAGAGATTTTCTCGGCTTTGGATAAATGTCCATTACATCTTCCATGTCAATATTGAATTCCTACAAATTCTTTATGTTGATCATTCTAACATTCAAAAGAACCTGATGATCGACATATGAAACCCCAGTCTGAAACGGATCTGTATCAACCTTCATATCCACCTTAGGCTCGTCACCAAACTTCAAACGTCCATCTATTAGTGCTTTCTGAATTAAATCTCTGAAACAAATACATTCGTTAGTAACATGACTGAAATTGTTATGAAACTTACAGTATTTTTGATCTGTTATTTCATCAGGTTTTATTAGCCTATGACTTTTTGACAATTTAATATGTTTATCCTTTAACAATAAATCAAAGATTTGTCAGTTTTTGTTACGTCGAATGTATATTTTTTTTATTGACATAATTCATTTTCTCCTTATTTCTTGTAGGCTGTAAAGCCTGACACACATAAGGAGGACCATTCTAAAGTTCAGCAATGTTAACCTCAAATTCATCATTGCTATCTTCAGTCTCATTGTCAGATTCATCTAATCCGATAAATGCTACTTTCTCTCTTTTAAGGAATCTCTTTTGTTTCTGAACCTTTTCAGCTTTCAGTTATTCTATTTGCCTAACCTTCTCTCCTAGTCGGGCAAGATCAACTAAATATTAGTTCACTAACTTTTTCCTTATGTAATAGTCTAAACCTCTAGCAACAATTTTCATTATTTCTACCTCAGGTATGGGAATAAAACATTTACTCCTCATTTATCGAAACCTAACGACATAATCATCCACAATTTCAATATACATTCTCTTGATATTGAAGAGATCTATAAGTTCCACTTTTAAATCTCCCCTGAAGAACTGATCATGAAAACTTCTTTCTAATTGAGTCCATGAATGGATCGAATTTGGTCTTAATGTCGAAAACCAAGAGAATGCATTTTTAGTAAAAGAACATGGGAAGAATCTCATTTTAAGGCATTCAATAATAGCTAACTCCCTGATTTCTATAGTATACCATACAATATGTTCAACGGTCGATTCTCAACTTTCACCAGCAAACTTAGAAAGTTTAGGAATTTTAATTCCTCTGAGTAATTCTGCTTGTTGCATCCATTCGCGAAAGATCGAAACGAAGTAGGGTTGGTTGGCATATCCAACATTGAACCCAAACCTATTCAACACTTATTCCACCACTTGATTTACATTTTGCTCAACCCCTTGGTGCCCCATGAGATTCCATTGAAGCAATCTCATGGCTGCATCATTCCTAGCCATTTGATCCTTATCATCTCGATGGAGCATATGGACATTGCCATATTCCAAGTGAGGTTGATCATTCTGCCCAGTTTGAACAAAATTTTGCTGGTTTTGTCCCATGTTTGCTTGGGGTGCAGTCATTCCTACATTTGCCCTAGGCTGAGCTCTTTGAGCATTATCGTTGGCCGATCCTTCTATTCCCAAGGCTTGGTTTAGCCTTGCCATTTGTTGAACTAATACATTACAAGCATTATTTGTAGTTTCCATGATTTGTGTAATTACGGTACCCATTTGCTGAGTGAACATATGCACCATTTCATGGTTGCTTTCATCCATTTGTTATCGAAAATTGGTCAAAGAATTCATGGTTGGCCCTGTTTTATTTTGAAGAGTGTCGCTCGACATATCTGGGAAAACTGGTCATAAATTCAATCTCTTCAGATGAAAAGGAGTTGGATTAGTTGAACTTATAACCCCTGCTCCTTGACCATTGAAACTCACTTAGGCTGAACTTATTTGTGGTTGGCCTTATGAAACTGCTTTTTGGCATATGGTGTTAGCTAGAGTAGAGCCAAGTCCCATTTGTGCCAACAAAGGAAGAGCATAATTGGGTGGTAAACCATATTGTGGTATAAACCTTGAGCTTGAATTTATTACACTTTGGTTACTTGGTTGACTTGGTGATGACTGAGTCACTCCAAGCACCACTTGTTCTAACACAGGATTACCCCGAAGAGTACCAGTTACTATTGCATCAACCACAGGACTCGTACTAATGACGGTTGAGGGTGGCGCAGTAACGGCTGTCGAAAGCGGTGCACTAACAACAATTGAAAGAGCATTCGATGCCTGGTTATTTGCGTTACTCATGATTTGCGTATTTTGAGGAGGGGAGGAATAGACAAGCTTTCAACTTCTTAAACGCATAAAACCATCTCTTATGAAAAGAGGTTCGTGACACTACGAGTTACTCTGAACTCGTCCCACCGAACATGCCAATTTGTTTTTGGTGAAATTTAGTTAAGGCAAATTCTAACAAACAAATATATATTTTTAGTTGAATGCGGGTTTAGAGTTATATGGTAATCTCGTTTTGAAAAAGCTTTTGAAAACAAACTGAAGGTGAATAGCAAAAATTTGTAGAACTTAATGTAAGAAATAAAAGGAAAGAAGTGAAAGTTCATAAAAGCTTTAAAACGTTGCAGAAGAATAAAGGAACTGATGAATACCTTGCAGAAAATTAAAATGCATAAAATGTAAAGTGCAGAAAATTAACGTGCATAAAATTAAGTGCAGGAAAGTAAAATGCAGAAAATTAAAAGAAAACAATAAAATAAAGCATGTAAAGAATGCAACAAAATGTAAAGAAATTTAAAGAACAAGACTTGAAATAAAAGAATTTTAAAAGAACATTACATTAAAATAAATGGCTTGAAATAAAAATGGAAGACATACTTGGATCAGATCCGTTAATCTGCTCGAGTGAGATATTAGGATTGTATATCCAGCAACCAACCTCTTGTACATCGTGAACACTACTATTTATAGGCAAACTATGAAAATAACTGACTCCTAAAATTTAGACACGTATACGGCAGTTACCCTACATATTTGACACTAATATTTTGCTCAATTAAGAGCAATTATGAAATATTTCGACAAAAATCAATGCCTGACTATTAGCACCCACGTTAGTCCATCACTTAGAAAATTTCTTCAATGTCATCCTCCAACTGTCAAAAATTTCTTCCTCGAATATCTCAATATTATCATCCGACTGTCGAAAATCTCTCCGTCAAATTAGAACTTGTGATTTTACTCCCAACAGATGCCCCCTAAAATTTTTCTTTCGACGTTGCTGGAAGAAAGATAAATTTTAATATCATCTTCTAATCTTGACGCTAATACCTTATCAAAATCCTCTCAATGGTATTTAAATTTTTTATTTGTTTTTCAAAAATCTAGTAAAATCTTTCGTAGATTTCTCTAAAGCCACAACTGAAACTTATCATTTCAGACATTAAATAGTTATTTTCCTAATAAATAGGGATCATAATTACCCCTATCTAAAAAATAGCTTTTTGAATTTACAAAAAACACGCGTCTTTTCACTTCCTTCTCTACTATTCATCATCCTCAACCTTATTCTCGCATGTTTCCTATGCAAAACTTTGCTTTCCACAATGGCTTCTAGCTCTCAATCTCCTAATGAACCATTAGTGGATTTGGGCAACCATGCTCTTGTACAAGACCCAATTCTGAAGTGTCGACCAGATAATCTCCTAAGATAGCATTTAGCCAAAGCTGAAGGAGCCATATTGGGCCACCAGAGTTGGTTTTCTTTATTTGAGACCGAATGCTTTGAACAACTTCGCCAATACTAAGGTAAAGATTGGCAAGGAGGAATTGGCCGAGAGCCATTGTTCAACCTTCATGAAGAAGATTGGCAAGTTGAAGATAAGACTTTGACACTTGAACTAATTTGGTATTGTTGGGGGTAAAATCATAAGTTCTAATTCGACGGATAGATTTTCAACAACTGGATGATGACATTGAATAAATTTTTCTAAGTGATGGACCAACGTGGGTGTTAATAGTCAGACATTAGTTTTTGTCGAAATCTTTTATAACTGCTCTCAATTGAGCAAAATATTTGTGTCGAATATGTAGCGTAACTGCTGTATACGTGTCTAAATTTTAGGAGTCAGGTATTTTCATAGTTTGCCTATAAATATTAGTGTTCACGATGTACAAGAAGTTGGTTCCTGGATATACAATCCTAATATCTTAATTAAGTAGATTAACGGATTTTGATCTAAGTATGCCTTCCATTTTCATTTCAAATCATTTACTTTAATGCAATGTTCTTTTAAAATTCTTTTATTTTAAGTCTTGTTCTTTAAATTTCTTTACATTTTGTTGCATTCCTTATATGCTTTATTTTTTGTTTTCCTTTACTTTTTCGCACTTTACTTTCCTGCACTTTAATTTTATGCATGTTAATTTCTGCAAGATATTCATCAGTTTCTCTATTTTCCTGTAACTTTTTAAAACTTTTATGAACTTTCATTTCTTTCCTCTTACTTCTTGCATTAAGTTTTACAAATTCCTGCTATTTACCTTTGTTTGTTTTTAAAGGCTTTTTCAAATGAAATTACCATATAACTCTGAACTCACATTTAACTAATAATATATATTTGTTTGTTAGAATTTGTCTTAACTAAATTTCACCATAAACAAATTGGCACGCCTAGTGGGATGAGTTCAGAGTAACTCATAGTGTCACGAACTTCTTTTCATAAGAGACAATTTTACGCGTTTAAGAAGTGGAAAGTTTGTCTATTCTTCCCCTTCTCAAAATATACAAATCATAAGTAATGCAAATAACCATGCATCGAATGCACTTTCGATTGATGTTAGTGCACTACCTTCGACAACCGTTACTGTGCCACTCTCATTCGTTGCTAGTATGGGTCCTGTGGTGGATGCAATAGTCACTGGTACTCTCTGGGGTAATCTAGTGTTAGAACAAGTGGTGCCTGGAATGACTTAGCCATCACCAAGTCAACCACGTAACTAAAGTGTAATGAATTCAAACCCAAGGTTTATACCACAATATAGTTTACCACCTAACTATGCTCCTCCTGTGTTGGCACAAATGAGACTTGGCTCTACTTTGGCCAACACTATAGGCCAAACAACGGCTTCACAAGGTCAACCACAAATAAGTTCAGCCTTAGTGAGTTTAAATGGTCAAGGAGCAGGGGTTGCAAGTTCAACTAATCAGACTCTTTTTTGTCAAAGAGATTTAATTTGGGACCAGTATTCCCAAATATGTCGAGAGACACTCCTCAAAATACAACAGGGCCAACCATGTATTCTTTAGCCAGTTTTCGACAACAAATGGATGAAAGCAATCATGAAATGGTGCATATGTTCACTCAGCAAATTGGTGTCGTAATTATGCCAATCATGGAAACTACAAATAATGTTTATAATGCATTGGTTTAATAAATGGAAATGTAAACCAAGCCTTGGGAATGGAAGGATTGGCCAATGATAACGCTCAAAGAACTCAGCCTGGGGCAAATGCAGGAGTGACTGCACCCCAAGCAAACATGGAACAAAACCAACAAAATCTTGGTCAACCTAGGCAGAATGATCAACCTCACTTGGAATATGGTAATGTCCATGTGCTCCATCGAGATGATGAGGATCAAATGGCTAGGAATGATGCAACCATGAGATTGCTTCGACAGAATCTTAGGAGCACCAAGTTGTTGATCAAAATGTAAATTAAATGGTGGAACAAATGCTGAATAGGTTTGGGTTCAATGTTAGATATGCCAACCAACCCTACTTCGTTTCAGCCTTCCCCGAATGGGTGCAACAAGTAGAATTGCTCAGAAGAATTAAAATTCCTAAACTTTCTAAGTTTGCTGGTAAAAGTGGGGAATCGACCATCAAACATATTGCATGACATATTATAGAAATGGGGGAGTTGGCCACTATTGAAAGCCTTAAAATGAGATTCTTCCCAAGTTCCCTTACTAAAAATGCATTCTCTTGGTTTTCGACATTAAGACCAAATTCAATCCATTCTTGGACTCAATTAGAAAGAAGTTTTCATAACCAGTTCTTCAGGGGAGATTTGAAAGTGGGACTTACAAATCTTTTCAATATCAAGAGAATGTATAATAAAACTGTGGATGATTATCTTACTACGTTTCGACAAATGAGGAGTAGATGTTTTACTCTCATACCTGAGGTGGAAATAATGAAAATTGCTACAGGAGGTTTAGACTATTACATAAGGAAAAAGTTAGTGAACTAATATTTAGTTGATCTTGCCCAACTAGGTGAGAAGGTTAGGCAAATAGAACAACCAAAAGCTGAAAAGTTCAAAAACAAAAGAGATTCCTTAAAAGAGAGAAAGTCGCATTCGGATTTGGTGAATTTGATAATAAGACTGAAGATAACAATGATGAATTTGAGGTCAACATTGCCAAACTTTAGAATGGTCCTTCTTATGTGTGTCAGGCTCTACAACCCACAAGAAATAAGGAGAAAATGAATTATGTCAATAGAAAAACATATATATTTGACGTAACAAAAATCGACAAAATCTTTGATTTATTGTTAAAAGATAAACAGATTAAACTATCGGAAGGTCATAGGTTACTAAAACTTGATGAAATAAAAGACCAAAAATATTGTAAGTTTCATTATAATTTCAGTCACGTTACTAATGAATGTATTCGTTTAAGAGATTTAATTCAGAAAGCACTAATGGATGGGCATTTGAAGTTTATTGACAAGCCCAAGGCGGATATGAAGGTTAATATAGATCCATTTTAGGCTGGAGTTTCCTATGTCGATCAACAGGCTCCTTTAAATGTTAGAATGATCAACGTAAGGAATTTACAAGATTTCGACATTGATATGGAAGATGCAATGGACAATTATCCAAAGCCGGGAGAATCTCTTGAAACATTCCTTGAAAGGAAGAAAAAGAGAGGCAGGGTATGATTATGTCCAAGATGTAATGCAATGTATGATGAATTTGCTGCGAAGAAGGTTGCTGAGGAACAATAGAGTAACTCACAGGGTAAGAAGAAGTTTTTTGACAGGAAAGCGTAGAAACCAAAATAGCCTTTCTATACTCCAAGACCAAAGCTGGGTTATACGCCTATGCCTAACATTAATGGCTAGCTAGTTGAGTCATCCGGTGAGTTTGTGGGAAGCAATTCATTTCCCAAGGGCTACATCAGACCAGTTAAGACTAGAGTGCCACTTGCCAATGTTACTGTGGAGATGTGGATTAAAAATTCTACAATAGCATGCCACCCACAACTTCGTTGGGAAGTGGCTGTCAGGAAGAATAGGTTTCAGAGAGATTGACTATTCTGGAATGAAGATTACATACATGGTAGGATCAACCAAGTTGAAGCTATGATTGGCTAGAATGTAGTTGGGCCATCAAAGTTTTTACCATTGTCAAAGAGTCGAAAGAGGCTGTAGAGGTTGAGGCAAGCGCAGAAGAGAAGGAACATGGCTGAGGGGTTAGTTATCAAAGAACAACCCATAGAAATAGGATTTTTAGTAGTCGAAGCTAAGTCAGTATCAGACAAAAATAAAGATGACAAGAAATTGAAGAGTATTGTCAGAAAAGAATCCGTAGATACGACGAGATCAAACCTAGTTGAGCCAATAATTGCAGTTAGACGACTGGACAAAAATGATAGTTTCTGATAAGAAAAGCTTGCGGAAATAAAGAAATGAAAAGAGGTTCAAGAACCTATTCCAAATAAAGCTAGAGAAAAATGGCCAATTGGACTAGTAGCAGCAGAGAAAGAGGCAAATAAAAGTTATTTAACAGTTGTGGAAAACAAGGAAATGGCTAGATCGAAAACTGAGAAGATGATAATGAGAATAGTCACAATCAGGGATCTTAAAATTGAACCTGAAAAAGGTGGAGATACTGAAGATTGGTCGAAGGAAGAAATCATAGAAGTTCTGAAAGATCCTAACCAAGATATTGAGTGGAGAAAGAAAATGTTAGGCATGATCAAGGAGATGAGAGAAATGGTGAAGCCTGACTGCCAAACCATAGACATGGATTTAACGACTGATGAAATTATCGAGGCCTTGAATGATCCAAATGATCTTTTAGGCTTTGGTGATAATAATCAATTTGATCTGGATTTCAATTTGAACAAAGATCTGGATGACATTATAATGGCCATGGATAGCAATTTGTCATCAGATGGTTCAATTGACAAAAGTTACTTTAAGATTGGAGGGTGCAGAAGTGATGAAGAGTTAACTGATGAAGAGGAATTCTTAAAGTCAATGAGCGTGAATTTGATTTCAGTTTTGCCTACTGAATTTGAAGGGTATCATGAAATTAAGTATATTGGAGAAAATGAAGAAGATCTGGATGATCTTAGTGATCAATGGCTTTTTTGTCATGATAATATATTAATTGTGTTCGATAATACAACATAATTTGAGAAGCCAACAGAAGAGCAGAAGGCTCATCTCCACCTGTTACACATCAAAGCTTTGTTAGAAGGCAAACCGACAAATAGAATTCTGATAGACGGGGGGAGGGGGCAGTTGTCAATCTGATCCCAAGGGTAATGTTTAAGAAGCTTAGGAAGAATGAGTCTGATCTGATGTCAACTAACATGATTGTCATTGATTTCAGTGGCAAGATTTCCTCGTCAGACGGAGTAGTAATGTTGAATGTACAAGTCGGATCCGTTGTGAGATTGACATTATTTGTGGTAATTCCGACAAAATCTAGGTACAATCTTCTGCTGGGAAGAGATTGGATACATGCTGTCGGAGCAATACCATCAACAGTCCATCAGAAACTCATCCTTTGGAATGCTGATGATCTGGTAGAAATAGTAGAGGCAGATGATAGCCATTGCTATTTGCAACAACTTCATGTTGATTTTAAAATTTATGAACCAAATGTCAAGCCAGTCACGGCAAATAATTGAGTCATCGACAAAGATGCACTTGAAGTATGCTTAATGGATCAATTTGGCATTCGACTAGTGAATAAGGCTGAAAAGGATTGGCCAAGCACTAGCCATGAGTGTTAATGATCAGTTAGATAGACTCTCGGTTTATTTGGTCGATAGAGCAGTATACATCCCTGAAAGTGTATTATCAGATTGCATAATAGATGATAATCCTTTAGGAGTCAAGAAGAGACTTTGTAAAAAGCAAAGTGTAGAGGTCAAAGATCCTTTGGAGGAGATAAACTTAGGCATTGAAACAGATAAAAGACCCATATTTGTGAGTTGATTTCTACTAAAGGAGTTCAAGGAACAACTTGTCAACATAATTAAGGAATACAAAGATTGTTTTGCATGAGATTATGATGAGATGCCTGGGTTGAGCAGAGACCTTGTCAAACATAGATTGCCTTTGAAAGAAGGATGCAGAGTTGTCAAGCAAGCTAATAGGAGATTTGCACCTGAGGTGGTGTTAAAGATAAAGAAAGAGGTCAACAGGTTGGGCAGAGCCAAGTTCATTAGAACGACCAGGTATGTCTAGTGGCTATCTAATGTAGTTCCTATAATTAAGAAAAATGGTAAGTTAAGAGTATGCGTAGACTTTAGGAATTTAAATGCTGCAACTTCTAGAGATGAATATCCTATGCCTATTATGGACATGTTAGTTGATGTTACATCTGGACATGAATTATTAAGTTTTATGGGTAGTCATACAGGTTATAATCAATTTTTCATAGCCGAGGAGGATGTGTTGAAAACTGCCTTCAGATGTCCAGAAGCCATTGGGACATATGAGTGGGTAGTTATGCCTTTCGGTTTAAAGAATACAGGGGCCACCTATCAAAGAGCAATGAACACTATCTTCCATGATGTCATTGGAAAGTTCATGGAGGTGTACATTGACGATGTAATTGTCAAGTTAGAGATAAAGGAAAGTCACTTGACAAAGTTGAGGCAGGCATTTCACAAGATGAGAAAGCACAACCTCAAGATGAATCCAGAGAAATATAGTTTTGGAGTGTTGACTGCCAAATTCTTGGGTTTCTTAGTTCATAAGAAAGGTATTGAAGTGGACAAGAATAAAGCCAAGGCAGTTCTGGAAGCTGCACCACCGACAAACAAGAAGGAACTACAATCTTTCTTGGGAAAAGTGAACTTTTTGAGGAGATTCATATCTAATTTGTCGGGAAGAACTAGAGTCTTTGCTTCATTGGTCAAGTTGAAGGCTGAACAAGACTTTGTGTAGGAACCTTGCCACCAAGAAGCCTTCGACCAGATAAAATAGTACTTGACAAACCCACCGGTCATGATACCTCCAGTGCCTCGTAGACTATTGAAATTGTACATATCAGTGTCGGATGAAACCATAGGGCGTATGTTGGCTCAAGAAGATGGAAATGGAGTTGAGAGAGTCGTTTATTATCTTAGTCGAGTTTTGAATGATGCTAAAAGGAGATATAGTGCAATAGAGAAACTTTGTTTAGCATTATATTTCTCATGTACTTCAAGTATTATATGATGCCTTGTAATGTATTGGTTATACCAAAGACTGATGTAATAAAATATATGTTGTCAAAGCCAGTGCTAAATGGATGTATTGGTAAATGGACCATCACATTGTTAGAATTTTCTTTACAGTCTATTCCAATGAAAGCTGTCAAAGGCCAAGCAATTGCTAATTTCTTGGCTAACCAGCCATGTTTGGATATTGATAGTATAAATTTCATTGGGTTAAAACCTTGGTGTTTATATTTTAATGGTTCAAAACATCAAAATGGAGTTGGAGTGGGAATTCTAATTGTTTCTCCTCAAGGTGCTCTACCTAAGTTCATGTTTGAACTTAAATATACATGCTCCAACAACGAGGTTGAGTATGAAGCCTTAATCCTTAATTGTCGGGTTAGAAATACTGATAGAAATGAAAGCATGTAATGTGCATATTTTTGGGGATTCACAGTTAGTCATCAAATAGCTCACCCAATAATACAAATATGTCAGTTATAATCTGACCAAATATTACATTGTGGCGAGTAAGTTGATGAAGAAATTTGACGAAGTGATTGTCGAACATATCCCTATAAATTTGAATGAAGAGGCTAATGAATTGGCACAAATAGCCTCTGTGTATAAAATTTCGTCCAAGGTTCTAACAAATCTAATGAAAATCAGGGAACTTTTATATCCATTAGAAGAAAGAGATGTACTACAAAATGATATTTCGACAATTAATGACTGGAGATAGCCAATATTAAGCTATTTGGAAAATCCAAGTGAAAATGTGGATATAAAGTTTAAGTACAGAGCATCGAAATTTGTGATACTAGGAGGCGCTTTGTATAGAAAATCCGTCGATGGAAATTTGGAGGCTTGCCTGAGTGAAGCAAAGACTTATATTACCTTAGCAGAGGTCCATGAAGGAATTTTTAGAGCTCATCAGGCAGGTGATAAGATGAAATGGGTCATTCGACGACAAAGGTATTATTGGCCTACACTAGTCAGGGATTGTATAATGTTTGCTAAGTATTATGAAGAGTGTCAAAAACATGGCCATATACAGAATGTTCCTGCTAGTGAATTAAATTCTATAGTTAAACCTTGGCCTTTTAGATGATGGACTTTGGATTTAATAGGCCAAGTTCATCCTACATCGTCAAAGGGACATAAGTACCTTTTAGTAGGAGTTAATTACTTTACTAAGTGAGTTGAGGTTATCACTTTAAAAGATGTAACCCAACAGAATATGATTGACTTTATAGAAAATAATATAGTTTATCGGTTTGGAATACCATAAACCCTGACAACCGACCAAGGAACGTGTTCACTGGGAGGAAAGTTGTCGAATATGTCAATTCAAGGAAGATTAAGATGCTTACATCGACTCCATATTATGCTCAAGTAAATGGCCAAGTAGAGGCCATGAACAAAATAATCATAAGTTTGATTAAGAAGCATATTGGTCGACAGCCCAAAAATTGGCATAATACCCTTGACTAAATTATATGAGCATATAGAAATTCACCAAGAGAATCGACGAGCACTTCACCATACAAGTTAGTCTATGGTCATGATGCAGTGTTACCGGTCGAAATTAATCTTCAATCAGTTCGTATTCAAAAACAAGATGAGTTACCGGTTGGAAATTACTGAGATTTGATGTTTGATGAATTAAATGAATTAAGTTATGAGGATTAATTATTTTAGAAAACTCGATTCGACAAAAAGAAAGAATTGCTAAATTTTACGACAGTCGAGTTAAGGACAAGTCTTTTAAGGTTGACGACTTAGTTTGGAAAGTGATTTTGCCCATAGATAGGAGTTGTCGAGAATATGGGAAGTGGTCTCCAAAATGGGAAGGACCATTTAAAGTTACTCAAGTATTTTCTGGAAATGCTTATGCACTTGTCAGAGTTAATTCAAGTTTAAGAATTAAGTCTATTAAAGGCAAATATTTGAAGCCATTTAGGCCAAAAATGTGTGAAGTAAAGATTGATAAAGAATGATTCTTATTTATATACTTGGCAAAAATGAGTTACATTATTAAGCAATTTAACTCAAAAAAAGGAGAAGATACAATCAAGTTTTTTGCAAAACTTCCCAAGAATCTTCTAAGGATTGTTTGTCGACGCAAGCTGTGTGATATTCCGCTTCAAGGGAGTTTATCCTTGCTAGTATTGCTTTGGTCTCGACAGCCTGCTGTTTAGAGTTGTTGACAATGTTTTGTTGCTTAGCAGTCCCTTGTTGTAATGCAATGCTAAGTTTTTGCTTCCGACGTTGACTCTCTTCAAGTTTTTTCTCCAATTCTTCAATCTCTTTGTCTAGCTTTGCCTCTTTATTCTTTCCTTGGATGAGATAATCTTTTAATTTAGCATTCTCGTCCTTCGCATCGATTAACTGCTTCAAGAGCTTGGATTTTTCTTGAACTTCTTTGTCATAAGCAGGAATGATTTGATGGATATTAGGCATTTTTTATGACAAATTTTGGAGAAAATCTTTGATAATCATAGGAAGAGCTCGACTAGCCATTGGCAGTTATTGAGAGAGGGGTTCAAACTCGGTCACAATAGCCATCATCCTTTCTCGAAGAGGTTGATCAGAGGTTAAGTGTTC
This sequence comes from Ormosia emarginata, assembly GCA_029884605.1. Classification (NCBI taxonomy): domain Eukaryota; kingdom Viridiplantae; phylum Streptophyta; class Magnoliopsida; order Fabales; family Fabaceae; genus Ormosia; species Ormosia emarginata. Next base: position 17,329,076 of record JAQQTP010000068.1, on the reverse strand, counting down.
AAAAGAATAGGTGAAGGCGTTCTTCAACTTAGCCAACAGTTTAGTGACATAAAAGTCACTAGAATCTTGTCCATGTTGTGTAGATGAGTGAGTCAATCGTGGAGAGCTTCTATAACTACCTGACAACATGGATATTAGTTGATCTAAATCTACTTCCATGTCTTCAACACTTTTTGGTCCTGCAATAGTTAGATTGGTTGGAGATGCTGAAGGTGGATTGGTAGGTGCAATTTTAGTCATAAGGGTATCCATGTCGAATTCTCCTGTGAAGGTTTGAATGAGGTTGTCTTTATTTTCCTAAGAAGAACTCCTAGCACCCGAAGGGATTTGAGTTTTTCTCAAATTTGTGGTAGTTTGAACCTCTGTTGGAAGAGGCAGAGAAATGGCAAGCATTGCAAAAGTCGAAGTTTGAACCTCTAGAAAGGGATTCTCATTACCCTGTTGGGCAGAACTATCAAGAACAGAAAAGTTTGCTAATTTCTAAAGACAAACAAAAGAAATGTTAGAACAAATAAAATCAAAAGAATTTTATAGTTGAAGTTTGAAGTATTTTACCTTGGGGGACTGTTGGATTTGGTTTTCAGTACTTAATTCGACATTAAGCCTTGAAGGATTTTCAAAAGTTTGTTAAGCTTTTGGGTCCTAAAGTGGAAGAAAAATCAAATCTTGATGGGAATCCTAGTCTTAAAGTTCTTAAGGAAAGAATTATGTGTTGACCAAAATTGTTACCTTGGATAAATTGTATATATTTAGGATTCCTAATTTAGGTGGGTTTCAAAAATCGGAACTTGAAGATTAAGTCTTCTGTTAAATGTAAATCTCTATTAATAGATTTTACCAAACAATTGAAGAGCGAGAACTTTTCGTGACATGGTATTATAACGAAGTTATGTTCCTATGTATTTCTCCTATTTCTAAACATGTTGCTATCGTCTCCCAACTTTTCTATGTAATGTCTAGATCTATATCACGTTATAAAGTTAGCAACATTTAATATCGTACTTAACAAAATTCCCGGAAGAAATGACAATTAAAGAGTAGTCAATTTAGAAACCTATCCAAGTCCGGTGGCATTCAGATCATAGAGTATCTCGTCCACCGGATTACTCATAGAACACTTGAAGCGCCCCGATTGAAGTTAATTTGGATCTAACCGAGATCTCTGCATCAAATCCGGAATTCATACTAGACGATTCTAGAATTCAATTAACAAGTGATAAAAGCACAAAGACGCTAATCGCACCATTCATGAAAATCTATGTTAATTTCAAGGGATATTGTCTCTTCAATTAACTTAGACATCAAACCCATAGGATGCAAATGGGTGTATTCTGTGATTAATTTAATGGTTCTTTAATCAGCTTCTAAGTTTCTTTGGGGAATCACAAATCTGGCTTCACTTATGATGAAACATTTGCACCCGTGGCTAAAAATGACCACATCGAATCTCAATCTTAAACTAAGATCAAATTTCCTCTCAACATCCTTCCATCAAATGGACGTGAAAACGCCTTTCTTCACGGTTCAAGATCAAAGAAGAAGAAGAATATGAAAGAAGAAGAAAAGAGGTCTATTCAATTACAAATCAAATACATTGCATAACTAAGGTCTCAAGAATCCAAACCACAATCTCTTCAAGAGTTCTAAATTGACCCAAAGTAGCTTAGCCCTCATTACCATGAAAGGGAGCATCAAAATATACAAAACTATGAGAAACTATGAAGAAGCAAGAAGAAACTTAAAGAGAAATGAAGGAGAATTACATGTTATTCATGATTAAATGGTGCCTTTTGCATCCATACAAGTTAAGGTAACAAAATGACAAACCTCATTTCATATGAAAGATCTGGATAAGTACATTATTTTTGAGGCCTGGAGGTTCATTTTGACTCCAAGGTTGGTTTTTCTACATCGGTTTAGTGGATGAGTGAGTGGAATTTGATCTTTTGGTTAGTCAAAATGCCAAAGGACTTTCTAGGTTAATGTTAAATATCATGAATGGGTGAGTGGATGGATTTGGATGGACCTTTTGTGGATGAGTGGGTGGGGTAGTGGTTAATTTGGATTACACGTGATATTTCTTTTGGATACAACAGTTAGTCAATTCAGTGGATGACACCATCATTTAGTGGATGGATGAGTGGATGGTTGAGGACGAAAATTTCGTGTCTAACTTGGAGCCAAAAACGACCCACTATTTACTTCAGAACCACGAAAAGTGTTCTTCATGAAAGTTGTAGATCCTTGTCTTGGCTATAAAATGGATAGCTGGTTCGTCCAATTTTCTAGGCTTCCTTAAGCCTTGGAAGATATGTCCCAAATTTCTAAGTCCTGCTCAAACCGACTTCAGCACCTCTGTTCCGAAATCTTTGCAAGCTCAAAATGACCTTCTAGACTTGGATTCCCTCAATCAATGCAACACCTTCTTCATGAAAGTTGTTTATTTGGATCTTGACTATCCACTGTTTTCAGAGCCCAAAACACATTAAAGTTACATCTTCAGATTGAGAAGCTTATGATGATCATGTTATTTCAATTCCTCATGTCACCTCCCCGTATTTTGACTTCCATGTATATTTTCACCAAGACATCTCGTCCAGACATCAGCTTTCATAAAATTGATGCTTCCTCTTAGATTTCCTACAAGGTCAATTTGAGGTTCATGTTAATAAGGAATAATATGTTATGATTTGTCATATACAGTATATATTTAGGATTTAGGATTCCTAATTTAGGTTGTACAAATCAATAATTAGAATATTTGTAATTAATGTGTAAATGCTCACAATCTCATTAATAACTCAAATCAATGAAGAATATGGAGAGAGCCAAATTTCGTGAATTATGTTGACTAAACATAAGGGTTTCTTAATGAATAAGATATGTGATTTATGTCCCAAGTTCATAAAAGAAAGGAGAACTTGAAGATTGAGTCTTTTTCTTCTGTCAAGGGTTCTCAGAAGATGGGAGTGAAGACTCGATAATTTTGATAGAAGAAATGGAAGTGGAGTCATCAACCTATATTTGATAAAAGGTTTAGCTTCAAAAAAGTTTCGAGGCTAAGTTTTAAATTTTGGTCACAGAAGATACCTTGGGAGTTTTTGTTTTGGAAGGTTTGGCAACAGCATTGTGTTTAACAAGATCTTTTGTCAAATACGTTTTGGTTGTCTTGGCCTTTGGAGCTTTGGGGATATGAGGATTCTGTGTTTTCTTGCATTTTTTATTTTTTAAGGAAAGAGCGCATTCTTCTTCTTCCTCTTTCCCCTCTTGTGGCTGTTTGTACTCCAAAGGCCTCTTTAATAGGATTGCTACGAGAAAAGAATAACAGTTAGTAGATGGGATAAGAATTAGATGACAGAATATGAAAAGAAATACCTTTGGGTATCTTAGTGATGATTTGGGTATCCTTGGCAAATTGTTCATGCAATAGGGCAAACCGATGAGTAAAATTAACTTCTGGAGTTCTTGTAAGAAAGATGCTACTCACAGAATAAATTCGGTAAGAAATAAGGAAGTTACTAGCCCTGGTAGGTTTACACGGGAATTCGTCGGCCCACCGGTTTTGGAAAAAGGACTTGAAAAGGTTCAAGTCGTGCCAAAGAGTTTTTTATAGAACCCGCAAGGAAATTGACGGAGCATTTTTCCTTGTGCGCTAGTTTTAGTTTGGCCACGACTTCTTCGCAGTGTTGAACAATTAAGCCAGGATACCTAAAGTCCCATTTGATCTTGTAGTACTTCTCAAAAGCTCGAATATCTTGAATATGCTTACCTTGGTTTTTGTTGAAGGCTCTTGATCCTGCACAAGAATAAGGGTTTCAGTAATATGGCTTCGACAAACTTCAATATCGACATGGTAAGGACTATATTATTTAGTCCACCATTCGATAAAATCTTTGGTAACCCCCCTATAAGGTATGAATGTAGATATCAAGAAGTGTTGTTTATATCACTCATTCTTCATGGCCACACGTACGAGGTCTGCCATGTCTATCAAGTGGCCATTGATGAGATGCTCTTTGGCTTTTGGGGAGAAGGGAGTTGGAATGGCTTGACAGAATCTTAATTGTCGAGCTACCATGTTTAGTAGATGTAACTCTAAGGATTTGTCTGTTGAACCAGGAAGACCAGTAACTAGAACTTGCCGACAAAGAAAATTAGACTGGATAGAAATATTGTTAGCTTGAGTGGAAGGATTGTTGGAAATTAGTGGTCGAGTAAACCACTCGAGATCAAAAGAACGATCGGCAAAAGGTGCAAAATAGATGTCTTCAGTGTTGAAAGAGATGGAATGGAAAATGCTAAAGAAATGCATGAAATTCTCCAAGTTTTGTTTATGAAGTCTTTCATGCTTAATATGGCAAAGGTGAATACCATAGGTGGCAGAAGAAACTATCAAATAAAAAGTGTCAACCAGATAATCTCCTAAGATAGCATTTAACTAAAGTTGAAGAAGCCATATTGGGTCACCAGAGTTGGTTTTCTTTATTTGAGACCGAATGCTTTGAACAACCTCGTCAATGCTAAGGTAAAGATTGGCAAGGAGAAATTGGCCGAGGGCCAATCTTTGACCTTCATGAAGAAGTTTGGCAAGTTGAAGATAAGACTTCGACACTTGAACTGATTTTGTATACAAAGCATAGGCCGACAACTAGAAAAGAAGAAAAGCCACATGTTCTTCATTGGATACAGGGACTATTTCTGCAAAGTAGAAACTAATGAAGCTTGAAAAAGAGGTTAGAGCTTTTGTATAAACATCAATGGTATTCAAAGGTTAGAGAATATGAGTTATGATTTCTCTGTCCAGTCGAAGACTAGTTATGGCAGCTATGTTGAAGAGCGTAGGTCCCATCATGCCATAAGGGAAATGAAAAGAATTGGTGGTTTTATTTCAGAAAAAGAACGACACACCCAGCATACAAGAATCCATTTTTATGGGGTAACGGGAGTGTTGGATACAGTCAAAAATACCTATGTCCCTCCATAAAACTTCTTTAGAAGCTTGAACTCTATCAAGCCAATCAAGATACCCATTGATTTGACCAAGAAGGGTTCTGAAAAGCCTCTCAGATTTACTGAAATAACTGATAGGTATGGAAGGAAGAGAAGCCAAGATAGCTTCTTCTTGGGGATTTTTACAAGGGAAAAAGTTATGTATTTCTTTGGTGATGGATTCTTTGGGCAGAACTGGGCCCAAGAAAGCAGCTGGAGAATCTAAAGAAAGCGAAGAGTCTACGATAGGAAGAATTACCTTGGAAAAGTTCCACAATTCAGATTTCTCTAGAATTGGGTCTTGTACAACAGCGTGGTTGCCTAAATCTATTGATGGTTCGTTAGGAGATTGAGAGCTAGAAGCTATTGTGGAAAGCAAAGTTTTGCAGAGGAAACACACGAGAATGAGGTCGAGGATGATGAACAGTAGAGAAAAGAATGAAAAAGTGCATGATTTTCTGAATTTAAAGAGACACAAGAATGAGGTTGAGGATGATGAATAGTAGAGAAGAAAGTGAAAAGACACGTGATTTTTACAAATTCAAAAAGTTATTTTTTAGATAGGGGTAATTATGATCCTTATTTATTAGGAAAACAACTATTTACTGTCTGAAATGATAAGTTTCAGTTGTGGCTTTCGAGAAATCTATGGAAGATTTTACTGGATTTTTGAAAATCAAATAAAAAATTTAAATACCTTTGATAGGATTTTGATAAGGTATTAGCGTCAAGATTAGAAGATGAGATTAAAATTTGTCTTTCTTCCAGCAATGTCGAAAGAAAAATTTTAGGGGGCATCTGTTGGGGGTAAAATCACAAGTTCTAATTCAACGGAGATATTTTTGACAGTCGGATGATAACATTGAGATATTTGACGAAGAGATTTTCGACAACTGGAGGATGACATTGAAGAAATTTTTCTAAGTGATGGACCAATGTGGGTGTTAATAGTCGGGCGTTCGTTTTTGTCGAAATATTTCATAATATGTAGCGTAACTGTCGTATATGTGTCTAAATTTTAAGAGTCAGTTATTTTCATAATTTGCCTATAAATATTAGTGTTCATGATGTACAAGAGATTGGTTGCTGGATATACAATCCTAATATCTCACTCGAGCAGATTAACAGATATGATCCAAGTATGCCTTCCATTTTCATTTCAAGTCATTTGTTTTAATCTAATGTTCTTTTAAAATTCTTTTATTTCAAGTCTTGTTCTTTAAATTTCTTCACATTTCGCTGCATTCTTTACATGCTTTATTTTATTGCTTTCCTTTAATTTTTTGCACTTTACTTTCTTGCATTTTAATTTTATGCATGTTAATTTTCTGCACTTTACATTTTCTGCATTTTAATTTTCTGCAAGGTATTCATCAGTTTCTTTATTCTCCTGCAACATTTTAAAGCTTTTATGAACTTTCACTTCTTTTCTTTTATTTCTTGCATTATGTTTTACAAATTTCTGTTATTCACCTTCAGTTTGTTTTCAAAAGCTTTTTCAAAACGAAATTACCATATAACTCTGAACCCACATTCGACTGAAAATATATATTTGTTTGTTGGAATTTGTCGTAACTAAATTTCACCATAAACAGTCTTACTATGGACCCATTGAATGCTTCTCATCAAGCTATTGAACACTTTTGTTGAATAACCATCTCGGCATTTACAAAGCTTTGTTTAATTTATTTTGTTAGACTTGCTTACTTCCTTTGTCAATGCTTCTTTGCTGGCATAACTCAATCGAAATATGTGTACACTTTCAAACTTGAACTTTGATTTTTTGCTAAGTGTCACGCCTTTGTCGAACCCCCCGTATTAACTGATTTGTTAACTTCATTCTACCTTCGCACACTAGCAAATCTTCTAACTGTTATCCTATTGTTTCTAAGTAGAATTAATTTTAAGTGATGATGACAAACACATTTAATAGTGTCTTATAATTCACAATGTATGTTGAATTTGATCCTAGTCTAAAGTCCAAAAGTGTAGATTTGTCGAAGGACTTGTGATGAACCTCTCAAACTAGGAAATAAAGAAATACTTAATGAAAAGATGTTGTCATAGAATTCAAAGAAAAGAAGCTCAAATTGGTGTACACACTATCAAGACTATATTTGAATGTTAAAGGAAATAGAGCAAAAATTAAGAAGGTCCAATTAAAGATCATAGTCCATTTTTGATGAAGTGAAAACTCTATGAAAGAGTTATTATATCCTAGTTTTGTGCTTAAATGTATGCTAAAATCCTTGATTTGTTTAGAAACTGGTAAAGTTTGTAAGCTTATTTGAATGTATTGAATTATATGCACTTTAGTGTTAATTAGGCTTGATTTGGAGTTAAGTTGGTTTAATTATGTATCATTCATGATTGATATCTTATTGGGATATTTTTTAATCTTGGACGATAAGTTGATGACCCAATAGAGTGTCAAAAATGAAAGGAATAAAGTCAAACCAAGAAGATAAGGACATTAAGTTTTCAGCTTTGCCAACCATGCTGGATTAAAAGGAATGTATTTGAATATGTAGACCTCCAACTAGAATAAGACTATAGTCATTGGAAAGTTAAGAGATATATCTACAATTTTTTTGTTGACCACTTTCTTTGATTTCACTGGGTTGAGTACATAAATTTTAAAGGAATTTTGGGCCAAATTGGTGAATTGGCATCTTGAACCTGCTCTGGTATTTTGATTATAACTAGATCCAATGATCTTGTTTTGGGATGATTATAGTGTCATTTAAAAGATAAGGGAAAGATCTATAACTTTTATGAGAAGTCCGAAGTCTAATTATAAGGTTTGAAAGGTGAAAAATGACGTAGAAGTTTAGTAGAATGGAGAAAGTAAGGAAAATAGTATCAGAGGCCATGCCTACGCGTGTCTATAGGGAGACTCAAAATGAGACAAATGCGCATTTCCTCTCTGAATCGAGAGGTATCAGATCGAAGTAAAATAAGTCATGTATTATATCCGGGAGAACAAAGTTGATTTATGAGCAAATTCTGGCATGAGAGGACCAATGAGACAGAACACTGTTGGATGCATTCCTTCGCTAGCAGGGCTTCGGCCCATCTCAATGGAAGAGTCTTCGGTCAGTAATCTCGTACTCTCGACCGGCTCGAACCACTACGTTATCCATGTTCCGGCTCATTCGTATGCTCATCCTATTCATGTCACCAGAACCTGTAATAAACCATCATTTCAAACCATCCTGTTAAAGGGAATCTTTGGATATCAGTTCGAAGGGAGCGCCGAAGAAAGTTAAGTAGCTCCTACCTACAGGAGCATCTTCCCTTTTTCGGGGGATCGGGAAGAGGAAATCTGGTGTGAGGTCTGAGGTCAACGGTAAGATGTCACCCTGCTTTAATGAGAGTACTCTATTTCCATTAGGAGCTTCCCCCAGCTGAGCTAGGCTACTTCCCTAATGAAACGAATATAGCATAAATTAGGGAGGCCGTAGTGTAAGTTCCAAAATCCTTTTGTGGCTAAGTTTGCAAGTTATATTTTGATGATAACAACTATATTGAAAATTATGAATACTTGCTCTTAAGTACCTTAATTATGCTAACATGATTTTTATGGAGTTTTCTTGTTAATAATAACTTTTTCAGGACTCAATCAAATATAAGGAAGCTTTTTGGATGATTAGAAAAGGATAAGAGATTCAAATTCAAACATGAGAAAGTTCAAGTGCATCCTGAGAAAGTTCCTGAAGAACATGAGATACTTTATCCTGGGAAGGTTATAAGAAAGTTTAAGAAAGTGAAGAATCTCCACAAGGACCAAACCAAGAACAAATAAGAGATTAAAAGGAAGCTATTATCATCCAAGATATTAAGATGAAACATGAAGATGATGGTGGAATCAAAGAACAAGAGATTTTATCAAAGATCAAGTTTGAGAGAGTTGCTGGACAGGAACTTAAGTGAACACATTGACTCAGCCAAACATAACAAAATAACGGCTACTTACTATAAGAATGATAGATAACCGTTGGAAACTTCTAACAGTTACTTTTCACAAGCTATAAAAGGCTCCAAGCTTGAAAAGAAGATGTTGAATGATCTGAAAAAGATTAGAGCTGCATACACGAAAAACAACTATCTCACATCTACCTACTTTATTCTTAAAGTTTTGAAATCTTTAGTAGGTGTGTTTCGCTAAACTAAGTTAATATACTCATTGAGTGATTTCAAGACCTACCCACTTATATTAAACACTTCAAACTAATCTTTGATTGTTGAGTATTGGTAATGAGCTTATGGGTTGTACAAGCCACTTGAAAGCTTAGTTAAGCCTGTTGTATGAGCCTAGAGAGGCTGAAGAAAAAGAATACTTGTTGAATTCCGCCTAGAGAGGCTGAGGGAGAAGAACACTTGTTTGTAAGAGCCTGAAGAGGCTTGGTAAGAAAGAATACTTTTTATATAGTGAAAATCCTAGTAGTTGCTAGGTACTGGACATAGCCCCAAGTGGTTTAGGGGTGAACCAATATAAATCCTTATGTCTTGGTTCTCTTCATTTACTTTAACTCATTTAGATCTGTTCTGATACTGAACATAAGAAAACCAGAGCTTTACAATATAAGAACAAAAGTAGTTTTTGAGTTAAAGTGAACTGAACAAGAATCTTCTCATTATAAGGTTTGATTATGTGTTCTGGAATTCATTCTTATTGCTAAGAAAGGTTTTTCAGAGTTTAAGTATAGATACTTTAAGATATTAACTAGATAAGTAATCTGTGTTATATTCTAAAACTGTGAGAGAGTTCAGTTTAACTTAGTCTGTGAACCTTCTCACAAACTCTCTCACTGATAATCACATATTTTATTCATTAAGAAACCCTTATGTTTAGTCATTTACACTCTCCATATTCTTAATTGATTGAGTTTGGTATGATTTTGTGAGTTTGAGCTCAAATTGGTCCTAATTGAATATTTTCAGCATTATTGAGATTTGACACTGTTTCTGTATTTTGGCAATAACTTGAGTTCCTAATATCTGATGAACATGAATTTTACCTTGTAGGAAATCTAAGAGGAAGCTCTACAACTTTGATGAAGAGCTCGAAGTTCGATTCAGATGTATAAGGGACCTAAGTTTACATGGAAGTCAGAATACGGGTTCTATCAGTAGAATCCAAACAGTGTGCACTCACAAAATCATATCTCAAGATTTAATAATGGAGATGGGCTTAAATTTGGACAGTGGATATTCAAGATCCAAATAAACAACTTTCATGAAGAACACATTTTGAGAAAAATAAGTCTAGTAGGTCATTTTGAGCTTGCAAGTCGGAATAGAGGAGCTGAAGTTGGGTTTGAGCAACCTACGGTATTTGGGACATATCTTGGGCTTAAGGAAGCCAAATTGGACGAACCAGCTATCCATTTTATATCCAAGACAAGGATCTACAACTTTCATGAAGAACACTTTTCGTGGTTCTGAAGTATAGTGGGTCGTTTTTGGCTTCCAAGTCAGACACGAAATTTTCGTCCTCAACCACCCACTCATCCATCCACTAATCCACTCATCCATCCACTCATCCACTCATCCACTAACTCACCCACTCATCCACTCATACACTAATCCAACCACTTAACCACTCCACCCACTCATCCACTAATCCATCCACTCATCCATCCACTCACCCATTCATGTCCATAATTTCCCATTCACCAAAAGTCCTTTGGCATTTTTCACTAATTCAACCACTCAACCATTCCACTCACTCATCCACTAAACCAATCCACTAAACCAACCCACTAATCCATCCACTCAAACATTCCACTCACTCATCCACTCATTCACCCACTTCCCTTTGTCATTTTGTTACCTTAGACTTCTATAAAAGGCACCATTTATCATGAACAATAGGTAATTCTCCTTCATTTCTCTCTAAGTTTCTTCTTGCTTCTTCATAGTTTCTCATAGTTTTGTATATTTTGATGCTCCCCTTCATGGTAATGGAGGGCTAAGCTACTTTGGGTCAATTTAGAACTCTTGAAGAGATTGTGGTTTGGATTCTTGAGACCTTGGTTATGCATTGTATTTGATTTGTGATTGAATTCCTCTTTTCTTCTTCTTTCTTCTTCTTCTTGATCTTGAATGCATGAATGGTGATTCTATTTATGTTGATCTGATTTGATCTTGGTTTAAGATTGAGATTTGTGATGAAACTTAGAACTGATTGATCTAAATTAATCACATAATTGAAGAGGTTAGGTTACTGATTTGTGCCTAAGTTAATTGAATTCGGTACTTGAAATTAACATAGATTTTCATGAATGGTGCGATTGCGGATTTGTGTTTATCACTTGCTAATTGAATTCTAGACGATCGTCTAGTATGAATTTTGGATTTGATGCAGAGATCTCAGTTAGATCCAAATTAACAATTCAATTGCACTTCAAGTGTTTTATGAAGGGTCTATGATTGAATCCACCCAATCTTGGATAGGTTTCAAAATTGACTGCTCTTTAATTATTATTTCTTCCTTTAATTTTGTTAAGTGCGATCTTAAACTGTCAAACCCCCATTTTTGCTAACTTTCACTTGATTTGATTAAATTGCATCTACAATCCTCATGGAGATGATCCGGTGTTGTCACTGTGCTACAAGCTTAGGTAATAACTTTGGTTATAATTTTGACTGAGTTCGGCGCTCGTCAAAATTTTGGCCATGGATGCTTAGGGGATTAGTAAGTGTAATCTTTTCATTTGAAGTGTTTTTACTAACTTTTGCTTTTTATTAATTTTTCTAACATTTTTAACCATTGTCTAGTGTATTTTGCTTATTTATTTGTTTTTGTGTGATGCATGACTAGGTCTCGAGCTGATAACTTGGTTGACTTTGATCCTGAGATTGATAGAACCTTGCATAGGTTGATTAAAGCTCGTAGGCTAAGTGCAAGAATTGCTTCAATTTGATCTTAATATTGAGAGTGAACTTGAGATCTTGAATAATTAAAACTATGGTGATAACATGCAAAATAGAACTCTTAAGGAACTTCTTGCTCGATATAACTAACCGGTCTTTGTGTATTCAATACCCAGGATCTTGATGCTTTGATTTTGAGTTAAAATGCTGGATTGATACATTTGTTGCCCAAGTTTCACGGTTTTGCGGTGAGGATCCCCATAAGCATCTAAAGGAGTTCCATGTGGTTTGTTCAACCATGAAACCACATGGGATCTCGAAAGAGCACATCAAGTGAGGGCATTTCCTTTCTCACTTCTTGTCTGACCAAGGATTGGTTATTTTATCTTTCACCAGGTTCAGTAACAAGTTGGACTGACATGAAGCGATTGTTCTTAGATAAATTTTTCCCTACCTCTAGAGCTGCTGCCATTAGAAAAGATATATGTGGCATAAGACAAATAACAGGAGAGACCTTGCATGAATATTGGGAAAGATTCAAGAAGCTGTGCTTGAGCTGTCCCCACCACCAAATCACCGATCAACTCTTAATTCAATATTTCTATGAAGGCTTGCTGCCAAATGACAGAAGCATGGTGGATGCTGCCTCTGGAGGAGCCTTAGTAGACAAAACCCCTGCAGCAGTGAGAGATTTGATAGCAAATATGGCAGCCAACACCCAACAATTTGGCACACGAATTATTACCTCAACCAGAGGAGTCAATGAAATTCAATCGTCTCATGTAGACCAACAGAGAATGGAACACAGACTTGATAAATTGACTTCTTTGGTGAGGCGATGCTGATGGGACAACAAGCACCAATACGGATGGCTGCAATTTGTGTGTGGCATTTGCTCTTGTTCATCTCATCCCTACTTGATGCATGCCCTACACTTCGGGATGGTGGTTCTATTTTTCCCGAGAACAATGCATTGCGGCGGTGGTATTTTTCCTGGTAGACCCCAATATCGGCAATCACAAGAAGCGACCCGGATATGATCCATTTTCTAATACCTATAACCCTGGTGGAGGGACCATCCCAACACGAGATATGGAAATTCGGTCAACAACAACAACGGCCACCAACAACGGCGGCAACCACGGTTTAGATACCAAGCTACGGGCCCTAGCAACAAGTACCAACCACCTGCATTTAGACAAGCACAACACCTTTCTGCCACCCATGCAAAGGCCCCTCTCCGACTACTGTTCCGGCGACCACTCCCGGTGAGCCACCTTTCGAAGACTTGATGAAACAGGTTTCAGGCGGAATGTCAATGCCACCATCCAGAATTTACAAACTCAAATTGGGGCGGATGGCAACCACTCGAGTGAGTGAAAAGTTAAGGGTCGAACCAATTGCCTTCACAAACAGTCAACAACCCAAGAGGCAATGTAAGTGCCATTAGCTTGAGAAGTGGCAAGTGGCGAGAGAAGTTGACGCAGTCCTACTCCACCACAACTGAACTACAAGTGCAAAGAACTAGAAGGTGACCGAAAACGAGAAGAAAGTGGATAACTCGGTCAAAAATCTATGACACGAAGAAATGTGCGAGAGAATTCAAATCTAGCCATTCCACTACCTTTTCCAAACGAGTCACACGGTCCAAGCATCTGCGCAAAACGAGAAATAGAAAGAGAAGTCATGGACACATTCGGGAAGGTGGAAATCAATATTCCCTCCTTGATGCAATCAAGCGATTCCCAAGTATGCCAAATTTCTCAAAGAGTTGTGTACTCATAAGAGAAGACTTAAGTGGTACGAGAAAATAAGCATGGGCGAGAAATGTTTACTGCAATGATTCTACCAAGCATGCCACAAAAATGCAAAGATCCTGGAACTTTCACAATTCCTTGCACGATAGGTAACTCCAAATTTGAACATGCAATGCTAGATTTGGGTGCTTCGATTAATGTCATGCCTATGTCAATTTATAAATCCTTGAACATTGGCACTTTGCAACCTCTTTGGTATAGTGATTCAATTGGCAAATAGGACCACTTTGCTCATCTGCAGAGTGCTAGAAGATGTATTAGTTCGGGTGAATGAGCTAATTTTTCCAGCGGACTTCTATGTCTTGGACATGGAAGATGAGTCTTCAGCAAACCATGCTCCATTAATTCTAGGCAGACCGTTCCTCAAGACCGCCAAGACCAAGATAGATGTGCATGCTGGCACCCTTTCTATGGAGTTTGGCGATGATTTGGTATAGTTTAACATTTTTTATGCCATGAGACATCCCCTAGAGGAGCATTCTGTTTTTCATATTGATGTGATTGAGATGTTGGTTGATGATGTTAATGCTGATTTATATGTTGACTTCCCTGATATTGCTGACTTTCTGGATTCTGTTTCTTGTGATACATGTGTTGCTTGTGATGTTGAGCCATGTCTTTGCATGTCTTTGAGATTTATCTTTGGTATGAGTGATGATGCATCTGCTGACTTAAATGATACCACATGTGAAAATAGAAGTCAGAACTGTGCTGAATTTAATGTTGCTGAATTAGTTGTTTCAAATAGCTTGCTGCCTTCCATTGTACAGCCCCTATCCTTAGAGTTGAAGACTTTGCTAGACCATCTTAAATATGCATATTTAGGAGATGGTGAGAAGTTGCCAGTGATTGTTGCTAAGAATCTGCAACCTGAATAAGAAGAAAAATTGCTGCAGGTTTTGAGGCAGAATAAGTAACCCATCGGATGGACACTTGCAGATATTCCTGGTATTAGTCCCTCCACATGCATGCATAGGATTTTATTGGAAGAGGATACGAAACCAGTAAGGCAACCCTAAAGGAGACTGAACCCCTTGATTCTAGATGTGGTGAAGAAGGAAGTGACCAAGCTACTTCAAGCTAGCATTATTTATCCCATATCAGACAGTAAATGGGTGAGCCCCGTGCAGGTTGTTCCCAAGAAATCTGGGGTCATAGTAGTTGAGAATGAGAATAATGAACTTCTACCCACAAGAGTTCAGAACAGTTGGCGGGTTTGCATTGATTATAGGCGGCTTAACCAGGCTACCAGAAAAGATCATTTTCCGCTACCTTTCATTGATCAGATGTTGGAGAGGCTAGCTGGCAAGTCACATTATTGTTTTCTGGATGGATATTCAGGTTATTTTCAGATACATATAGCCCCAGAAGACCAAGAGAAGACTACTTTCACTTGTCCATTTGGCACATTTGCATATAGGAGGATGCCGTTTGGTCTGTGCAATGCTCCGGGCACCTTTCAAAGGTGTATGGTAAGTATCTTTTCTGACTTTTTAGAGAATTGCATGGATGTGTTTATGGATGATTTTACTTGTCTATGGTTCTTCCTTTGATGCATGCCTGGATAGTCGCTCGGGTTTTACATAGATGCATTGAAACTAACCTTGTTCGAATTTTGAGAAATGTCATTTCATGGTAGAACAAGGTATAGTTTTAGGACATGTAATATCTAGCAAGGGTATCGAGGTAGATCCTGCAAAAATAAATGTTATTTCATGCTTATCTTACCCCACATGCGTGCGGGAGGTTCGTTCTTTCCTTGGTCATGCAGGTTTCTATAGGCAGTTCATAAAGGATTTCAGCAAAATTGCTCTTCCACTATCCAACTTGCTACAAAAAGAAGTGGAGTTCCATTTTGACCAGAAATGCAAGGATGCCTTCAATCACTTGAAGCAAGCATTGACCAGTACACCTATCATCCAGCCACCAGATTGGACACTCCCATTTGAGCTTATGTGTGATGCCTCTAATTATGCTTTGGGAGCTGTTCTTGCACAAAGGGTCGGAAAAATATCTCATGTCATCTCCTATGCTTCAAGAACTTTAGATCCTGCACAAGTCAACTACACCACCACTGAAAAGGAACTTTTAGCAATTGTTTTTGCTTTAGACAAATTTCGATCATATTTGCTTGGTTCTAGAGTGGTTGTGTTTTCAGATCATC
The DNA here is from genome assembly GCA_029884605.1 of Ormosia emarginata. Lineage (NCBI taxonomy): Eukaryota > Viridiplantae > Streptophyta > Magnoliopsida > Fabales > Fabaceae > Ormosia > Ormosia emarginata. Next base: position 17,313,227 of record JAQQTP010000068.1, on the reverse strand, counting down.
CAGCTCTGAAGTTTCTCCCGAAGAAGCTTGATGCAAAGCCTAGGTTGATTAGGTGGATTTTGCTCCTCCAAGAGTTCGATATTGAAATCCGTGATAAAAGTGGAGCGAGAGAATTTAGTGGTGATCACCTAAGCCGAATTGAAAAGGAGACAGATACTTTTCCTATCCATGATGTCTTCCACGATGAGCGACTTTTCAAGTACCAAGGTAACACTCCTTGGTTTCTTTGATTTGATAAATTTCTTAGTTCTTTGGTGTTTTCCCTACACATTTTATTAGGGCTCGATTGATAAATTGAAGAGTGAGTCAAAATATTATGTGTGGGATGACCCTTATCTGTGGAAATTTTGTAGTGACCAAGTCATTAGGAGATGTGTGCCTGATAATGAATTTCATTCTATTCTTAGCTTTTGTCATACACTTGCATGTGGCAGTCATTTTGGTCCCCAAAGGACTGCTAGGAAAGTTTTGGAATCTGGATTATATTGGCCTACTCTATTTCATGATGCATATGTGTTTTGTAAATCTTGTGATCAATGCCAAAAAACAGGAAACACTTCTCGAAGGAATGAGATGCCCCAGAAATCCTTATTATTCTGTGAGATTTTTGATGTATGGGGTATTAATTTTATGGGACCCTTTCCTGTTTCTTTTGGTTTTGTTTACATTTTGCTAGCTGTTGATTATGTATCCAAGTGGGTGGAGGCGAAAGCTACTCGGACTGATGATTCCAAAGTTGTTGTGGATTTTGTTAGATCACAGATTTTCTGCAGGTTTGGAGTTCCAAAGGCCATCATCAGTGATCAGGGTTCACATTTTTGTAATCGAAGCATGGAAGCTTTGATGAAAAAGTATGGGGTCTTGCACAGAGTTTCTACACCTTACCATCCCCAAACTAATGGGCAAGCGAGATTTCCAACGGGAGATCAAACAGATACTCCGAAGACAGTTCAACCTAACGAGAAAGGACTGGAGCAAGAGGCTTGAGGATGCTTTATGGGCTTACCGGACTGCTTATAAGACACCAATCGGGATGTCTCCGTATCGGATTGTTTTTGGAAAAGCCTGCCACCTGTCGATGGAAATTGAGCATCATGCATTTTGGGCAGTGAAAAGGTGCAACTTGGACCTAGATCAAGCAGGTATGGAGAGGAAGTTGCAACTACAGCAATTGAAGGAGATCCACTTGGAGGCTTATGAAAGTTCCAAACTCTATAAGGAGAAGACCAAAGCCTTCCATGATAAGTTGATTCTGAGGAAAACATTTGAGATTGGTCAAAAAGTTCTCCTCTATAACCCCCGCCTCTCAGACTAATGCGACAAATTAAGGTCTAGATGGGATGGACCATTTATTGTTACTAAGATTTTTCCTTACAGTCTTTGTTCGGATTAAAAGTGAGGTCACTTTGCCAAAGCTTTCATCGTAAATGGACACCGCCTCAAACAGTATCATGAACTTCCAGAGAATACAGAAGTGGAGGTGATGAACCTTCTCCATCCGTATTATGAATGAAAAAAAAAAGAAAAAAAAAAGAAAAAAAAGCTGTGTCCGACAATGAGGTAGGTAGTGCCATCAAATTTTGTCACTCGGAAGCAAGTGGAGGTCACTTTTTCTTCAACGACAATAACTGCGAAAATCTTGCAGTATGGATTTTATTGGCCCACATTATTCAAGGTCTGTTACACCTTTTGCAAAAGTTACAGAAATTGGTCAAAAAAGGTTCTGCTTTGAGATTATCATTTACACCTACTCTTTGAAAAATTGAGATCCAGGTGGCGCGGTTCTTTTGCTGTCAAACACGTGTATCCTCTGGGGCCGTAGATATTGAGGATCCTAGGAATGGTAATGCGCTTAAAGTTAATGGACAAAGACTCAACAATTCCTGGAAAACCAAGTTCTTGAGTTCTTTGTGTTGCTTAGGTTAAGTGGCGGATACGGTACTCAAGTGACTCTCAAGTCGGTTTATTTTTCGGTTTCCCAAAATAACCGAATCCTTCTTCTCCTTCAAAATGGATGTCATTCTTTCAAACCCGAGAAAACATTTTCCTTCTCTTCCTCAAAATGCTCGAGAAAAATCTACAAAGTTCGATGTGAAAGATTGAGGCTGTTAATGCACAAAGGTATGCCGGATGATGTCTGTTGGATAATTGAAGCGAAGGTCCGATTAGCGGTGAGTCCTCAATTTCATTTGACTCATACATGCCCGGTCTTGGAAGAAGTTCATATTCTAAAAGGAGAAGAGCAAAAAGGTTACAAGTCATTACAAATGTGGACGATGGAATTGTAACAGACAATGTCGCTCTTTTGGGGATGATTTCCGCAAATAAATCCTTCATTAAGAATGGGTGAGTAAGGAGTCATTAGATGATATCTTATTGACTCTTGAGACGCGTTCTTATGGATTGATGCGGGGTGAAATTCTTAATTTGTGGAATCTCTTCAAGGATGAAGAAAAACGCTATAGTCTTGGGAATCGACTCTAAAAGACCACTGTTTGCCAATTTATAAGAAAATTGGATGGGAAGCTTATCCTCGACTCATAGAAGACGTTTAAGCGTTCTTGGATGTTAAACCGAGAGGCGAGATGTGAGCCATATCCACAAACAATCTGTATATATCATCATCATCTTCTTCTTCTTCTTCATGTCATCTCTCAAAAAAAAAAAAAAAAAAAAAACAAAAAAAACAAAAAAAAAAAACAAAAATTATGTATACGTCTTAGGGTTGGCTTTGGTAACACACACCGTGAATGGGGAAATGCATGCATCCTGATCCAGCCTTCTTAATTGAAAAACAAAGAAGGTAGATTGTATCCCACATGTGAGGCAACCAGTCGTATTATGGCCACTTGTCCCTTTTAGGAGCCCTATGTTGCGCTGGTCTTGAATGGGTCGAATACTAGTCAACAATGCTTTGGTACAAAGCTGAAAGAGCAGACTACCTCCATCTCAATCTTAAGTAAGTATGCACTCATCTTTCATCAAGTTTTTCTAACAATTTCAAAAATAAAAATAAAAAGACGTGATGTCTACTGCACTCATGACGCGCAGTATAAAGATACGCCATGGAAAGCTAATACATACAATATGTCATCATTTTCTATTTCTTTTATCTTTGTATCATTTTGTTGTATTTTGATTTTTGTACTGAGACGATCCTTTGAGCGGGGTCCTTCGGGGTTTCTAGACTTCTTTACCTTGATGGTTTTCTTGAAGTAAAAAAAAAAAAAAATAATAATAATAAATAAATAAAAAATAAAAAAAAAAGAAAAAGAAAAAGAAAAAAAAAGATTCTGTGTTTCTTAATTTCAACCTTTTCTGACAACAGCCAACCTACCCTTATAGGTGCAATTATTCCCCTTTCCATTCTTTTTCTTATTTAAACACTCCATTTTCCTTCAACTCAGAGACACTCAAAGGGAGGAAGAGTATAGAATGGGGGCTTCTATTCGTAAACTCAAAAATGTCTGTGTTTTTTGTGGGTCGAGTTATGGGAAGGGATTAGAGTTTGTAAACGCAGCTAGCACTCTTGGTCGATCACTTCTTTGTGAGGAATATTCATCTTGTATATGGGGGAGGTTGTCGTGGGTTAATGGGGCTATATCACTTCTTTGTATATGTAAGAGAGTCGGGTTTTAGGTGTCATTCACGAACCTTTAGCTCAACGAACATCAATGGAAAGATAATTGGAGAGGAACTTAAAGTATCATCAATGCATGAACGAATGAAGATCATGCTTGAAAACTCGATGCATTCATTGCCTTACCGGGTGGTTTTGGTACTTTGGAAGAGATTTTTCAAATTGTCTCTTGGGAAATTTGAACAACATCCACCATAAACCCATTGGTTTGTTGATTGTTAATAATTTCTTTGATCTTTTGTTATTTTTTCTTGACAAAGCTGTGGAGCAGAAATTTATCACTCCTTCGGCAAGACAACTTCTTATCTCTGCCTCCACTATTGATGAGCTCATTGATAAATTAGAAGCTTTTGAGTATGTGCATGATAAGGTATTAGCTCGAGATAGATTGGTCAATAGGAAGCAAAAGGAAGTAACAAGAAAAAAAAAAAGCCGGATCGACACTTTCTCTTTAATGGGTTTGATTTTATTAAAAAAAAAAATTTGTTGTTTTGTTTGGAAAGTATGATATGATTGTCATGGACTTATTAAACCAATTAGTGATGGCGAGTAAGGAGAATTTTACTCTTGAGACGCATCTTAATTGGTGGCGAGTAAGGAGTTTTTAAGTAGTAATTAATTAGTATTAAATTGTGGAAGTACTAACGTTTTCTTGTTTGATTTCTTTTCGTGGTCGATGCGTCGCGACAGCGTGTGCTTCTTTTACTCGCTTGGCGTTAATTCACTTCTTATCAGGTTGTGTTGCTCTTTTCTATATCTCTCTTTCACATTGAGGGCAATGTTATATTAAGTGTGGGGGAGAGATTTTAGCATGTTTCTTTTGGTTATTAAAAAAAAAGAAAAAAAAACACAAAAAAGGGATCATTGTATGATTGAATAACTTTTCTCCCTTCTTGAACTGATATGCTTGGAGATGGATGATTGAATTGATGAATTGAGTTTGATGGATGCATACCTTGTGAGATTTTGAGCCTAATGGATGGATTCAACATTTATGTCATTCTCTTCTTTCTTGTGTGATTTTCACTCATGTTAATGACCACTCTAGAACTTGCTTTGATTCTTTTTGAAGCTACATTTCACTTGCATGCATGAACATGATTGAGGCCCTCTTTCTTAATTAGCTAGTTTAACCAAATAGCCAACCTTGTTTTCAATATGATATCAAGCACTCTTTTGACTTCTTGAAAATTCTCTGATTCCTGCCAACCTTGTATATTTTCCTTTGCTTAACCCCTTTGAGCTTATTTGACCATTCTTTGTTTCTAGCTCATTATGTGCCTTAAATGAGAAATTGTGTTCTTACTTTACCTTAGGGAATAAAAGAACATTAGCTTGGTTAATGGATGAGTTTTTGAACAAGTGTGGGGGTGTGTGTACAAAATGGTTGTTGAAAAAGAAAAGAGTGCCCGAAAAGAAAAAAAATGTATGTATATAGTTATGTTCATATATATAAAAAAAAAAGAAAAAAAAAGAGAGAAAAAAAAAAAACCAAGTGTTTGAAAAAAGAAAAGGATTGGGAAATGAATATGTAAAGGGATATACACTAAAGTTGGGATGAACTTTTATGCTTGTTATTTGAACTCAGCTCTCATTTGCTTTTATTCTCTTTGGTATTTATCTTCTCATATCCATTTTATCCTCTCCTGTTACCTTGACCTCACTACAACCTTGAATAAAGTCCTCATGATTTGTGTGTGCATGTGTTTTGAGTAGTGGAGAAGTAGAAGATAAGCAAGCTTATGGTAGTGCAATTTTCATGGGTTGAATTGAGTGAAATACCTACCTTTTAAACACTTGAGAGATTGAGAGGGGATCTTGTGAAGATCTATCATTCTCGATTCATGTTGAAGATACCTTGCTTATTGGTTTGAGATGTGGAGAATTATTAACTCATGAATGTTTTGATCCCTTGAACCTTTGGTTGTTCTTCTTGATTGTAAAATTTTGGGTTCTTGAATGTCGTTGGAATTTAAATTTTTGTTAATCTCTTATGTCCTTGTTTTGGTCTTGAGTCTTGCCCAGGAGTGCAAAAAGCTAAATGTGGGGGAATTTGATAATCACATATTTTATTCATTAAGAAACCCTTATGTTTAGTCATTTACACTCTCCATATTCTTAATTGATTGAGTTTGGTATGATTTAGTGAGTTTGAGCTCAAATTGGTCCTAATTGAATATTTTCAGCATTATTGAGATTTGACACTATTTCTGTATTTTGGCCATAACTTGAGTTCCTAATATCTGATAAACATGAATTTTACCTTGTAGGAAAGCTAAGAGGAAGCTCTACAACTTTGATGAAGAGCTCGAAGTCCGATTCAGATGTCTAAGGGACCTAAGTTTACTTGGAAATCAGAATACGGGTTTTGTCAGTCGAATCCGAACAGTGTGCACTCATAAAATCATATCTCAAGATTTAATAATGGAGATGGGCTGAAATTTGGACAGTGGATAGTCAAGATCCAAATAAACAACTTTCATGAAGAACACATTTTGAGAAAAAGAAGTCTAGTAGGTCATTTTGAGCTTGCAAGTCGGAACAAAGGAGCTGAAGTTGGGTTTGAGCAACCTACGGTATTTGGGACATATCTTGGGCTTAAGGAAGCCAAATTGGACGAACCAGCTATCCATTTTATATCCAAGACAAGGATCTACAACTTTCATGAAGAACACTTTGTTGTATTTATTAAATACAATTAAGTATTGGATTAACATTAATCAATTATTATGTTGTATTATTAATATATCAATTATGTATCTATAATATCATATATATGGATATTGCAATTGGGTGATTAATATGAATGACCTATGATGGGCTAGGTTATTCTTTAGTAAAGCCCATTGAGCAGTCTCTCCTCTTAGCTGATGGGAATAGGAACCATGCCCCATCATTGGTTTCTATATAAGAGGTAGTAACCTCTCTTCTCTAAACAACACACAACATCTAGCCCCCATCAGTAATAGGAGGAGTTCACTCTCAATTCTCTCTTTTCTCTCTTCTCTCTTCTAAGATCAAAGCAAGCAACATTAAAGAGAAGGATCATGGATCCAACAATAATTCCAAGTTCTATTTCCTCTTGATCTAGTTAGTTTGAATATGCTATATTATTATCTTAAATATGATTAATTCTGTTTTATGGTTGTTTAATTTCCATCACACTTTTCGTGGTTCTGAAGTATAGTGGTCGTTTTTGGCTTCCAAGTCAGACACGAAATTTTCGTCCTCAACCACCCACTCATCCATCCACTAATCCACTCATCCACTCATCCACTCATCCACTAACTCACCCACTCATCCACTCATACACTAATCCAACCACTTAACCACTCCACCCACTCATCCACTAATCCATCCACTCACCCATTCATGTCCATAATTTCCCACTCACCAAAAGTCCTTTGGCATTTTTCACTAATTCAACCACTTAACCATTCCACTCACTCATCCACTAAACCAATCCACTAAACCAACCCACTAATCCATCCACTCAAACACTCCACTCACTCATCCACTCATCCACCCACTTCCCTTTGTCATTTTGTTACCTTAGACTTCTATAAAAGGCACCATTTATCATGAACAATAGGTAATTCTCCTTCATTTCTCTCTAAGTTTCTTCTTGCTTCTTCATAGTTTCTCATAGTTTTGTATATTTTGATGCTCCCCTTCATGGTAATGGAGGGCTAAGCTACTTTGGGTCAATTTAGAACTCTTGAAAAGATTGTGGTTTGGATTCTTGAGACTTTGGTTATGCATTGTATTTGATTTGTGATTGAATTCCTCTTTTCTTCTTCTTTCTTCTTCTTCTTGATCTTGAATACATGAATGGTGATTCTATTTATGTTGATCTGATTTGATCTTGGTTTAAGATTGAGATTTGTGATGAAACTTAGAACTGATTGATCTAAATTAATCACAGAATTGAAGAGGTTAGGTTACTGATTTGTGCCTAAGTTAATTGAATTCGGTACTTGAAATTAACATAGATTTTCATGAATGGTGCGATTGCGGATTTGTGTTTATCACTTGTTAATTGAATTCTAGACGATCGTCTAGTATGAATTTTGAATTTGATGCAGAGATCTCGGTTAGATCCAAATTAACAATTCAATTGCACTTCAAGTGTTTTATGAAGAGTCTATGATTGAATCCACCCAATCTTGGATAGGTTTCTAAATTGGCTGCTCTTTAATTATTAGTGAGTTACTAGACGTTCGTGAAGGCAGACAGGCGCTCGTAGACAGAAAACCGTTTTCGCAGAGCGACTTAGAAAAAACAAACCACTTCTTGTTTTTGTTTTGAAAAGCGCTGCGTACAGTTCTGGGGGTTGTAGAACAACTACTTGTTCGCCGTTCTTTTTCCGTTAGCCAGTATCGAGACTCTAAGACTCCTTGCGCTTAGCCCACCGCAGGTGCTTTGATAGAGAGTCACTTTCGGGTTGTAGGGCGCAAGGGGATAAGGACAAGTGGAAGGATGAATGGAAGCTAGCCCTGAAAGTCTATGGGTGGCAACTAGCCCTCTTACTATATATGAGTAAGCAAATACTGGCCCTCGCTCGACCTATGATATCAGAGAAGAAGCTAGTTTAAGATATGGCAAGCGGTTCGAGTCAAGTGTCAGTTAAAGAACCAATTGTTGGCAAGAGTCACAAATATGAAGTAAACGACTTGGTCTCTTCTGGAGAGTTAGACAAAATCAAGTATCCTTCTGTATAGGGGAAGGAAAGGCTCTCGCACTAGTTGTTCTGTAAGAAGGGCTTTCATTAGCGTGAGAAGGCGGGTTTTCTGGATGTTGGCAAATGGGCATGCATGAGAAGGAGCATCGTTCCATGCTGGAGATCCTTTACTAAACCCTACCCTAACCATTATCAGAGCCTACCATGAACCACGCTTTGTTTGTTTTTCTTTTTTGGGTTGTGCGAGCTCCGGCTACCGCTGGGGAGAGGGAAAGTTACGGAGCTACGCACTGGCGGATAGAGACCAATAAGGACACCTAAAGATGAAGCAGGACGCCACACCAGATAAGAGAAAGATCAAAGCCCGAAGCCAGCAAAAGGAGTCCCAAGATCCGCCGAAGGAGACAGACCTAAGGAACGAAAAAGAAAAAGGAGCGAAAACGAAAAGAAGGAAAAGAGGGGAAAGGGACAATAGGCTGGGGCCAAACTCCCCCGACACCGATGAACTAACGGCTATAGATGGATACCGGTATCGCCAGCAAGCTTCATTCTCGAGGAGCGGGTTCAGTCCCTCGAGATTGGAATCAAGCATGTTGGTGATGAATTGAGGGAACTGAACTATATGTGTGTTAAGCAAAGCAGTTCTGGTCCTCCATTCGTTGGGCTCTTCGTGACCCTATCAGTCGGCTTGCCACTAATACAATACCCAACAACCGCGAAAGAAAGTACACCTTCACGCCCTTCTACCGCTTTTTCTGAACGCAATTACTAGCTTACTGTCCACTTTCCTTCCCCACTTAACCGCCCTGGTCCTCGATGTATCGATGCCTTTCTTTACTTGATGAGCGGATAGGCACTTCTTATTTTTTTTTTATTTGTGTCGAGGTACTTTGGATTCGGCTTGTTACCGCATCACTCGCGCCGCCAAGCTTGCCTCTCGGGTAGGGGCGCACGGGTTGCTAAGCATTACATCCACGGGAAAACCTCCGAGAGAGTCCGTTTGGCAGCAAAACATAGCGAGTGGAGTAAGTAGGATGAGGCGGCCGGAAGAGACTGAGCCCGGACGAAGCCAATCACATTGAGTTGTAGATTGACATAGTTAACCTTCAGTGCACTTCAAATAGAAAGTCAGAGTTGAAGCTGAGCGTTCACCTTAGCGGCACCTCTGACCTCAGATGCATGTGTTAAGCATATAACTAGCGAGCGAACCATACTTCGGATATCGCTCGGAGCAAGGCCAGTCGCTGGATTAAGACTAACAAACCCTTATCAAATCAAACCCAGCAAGAGACGTCACTACGTACCTCGGCCTCAGTGCGTCCTACTTGTGTCGTTCGTGTTTTAAGCCTGCTATGCATCCCTGCTCCTTCAACCGATTGACCCAGTCGTCCGAGGTAAGGAGTGACCTCTGGGATCGTTGGGAATGACCTCCTTTTCAAATGAGGCCATATCCATTCGACTAAACAACTCGTTGTTTTCGTCGAAACAATACCTAACTCTTGGGTACCACAGTACACCTAAGAATAAGAATGAGGGTCTTTTACTTCCTTCTGTTACCTTTCGGTACCATGAATTCAGTTCAAAAGGCAAGGAACGTAGTAACTCGACTGTAAGGAGAGGACCGAAAAGTCCTCTTCGTACCTCTCAATTTGATTGACCTCACTGAAACCGGTTTAGCTAGTTTTATCAACACCCTGATGAGGTCCTTTATGTATGGACCCCAAAGGAGGGCACCCTCAGGTGTCAAACCAAAAGGAACTATCGGTTTACAAGACCGGTAGGCCAGGTTGGCTCTAGCATAAGGAGTCAACTCACAAAACATAAAGAAAGCGTTTTGCGGGACTCACAGAGTAGAGATGCCTGAGAGGTATCCGTAATCGCTGCAGCGACTAGGACATTGGCTTAACAGGCCAAACGCCTTAGCCTTAGCCTTAGCCTTAGCCTTAGCCTTAGCCTTAGCCTTAGCCTTAGCCTTAGCCTTAGCCTTAGCCTTAGCCTTAGCCTTAGGGCAACCAAATCGAAAACCTTCCAGACAAGGCCGAACCGGACCAACTGAGAGTCGGTCGATTCAACCTGCCATTTCCGGTTCACGAATGGTGCGTCTAAGATATCCTGGATGGTTACGCCTGGAGATACTGCAACCATGTAGTACCACTTGACGTAGTTAAGCCATTGTCGGACCCACGACCTTAAGGTTGTGTACTCCGCGAACTCACGACTACCATCGGTGACGATAACCTCGTCAGGATAGAGGCACAGGTCCTTTGGAGCCATTTCCCTGCGGAGAAAATTTACAAGGATTCCTTACTCTAACAAGTAAGCAAGTCAACTACCTTTAGGAATTTAATTTCCATTCTTCGAAATCCCCCTCCTCTTCTCTGAAGGCAGTCGAGGGAAGCGGGTTATGGGGTGGGCTGCTAAGGCCCGGGGAGCAGAATCGGGTCAAACATCGATAGGGAGAAAGAGGTAAATGACTCTTCCTTTCCTCCCGATTGGCAATGAGATCTCTTTCTTCTGCCATTGCGAGACAAGACAGCTTCCTTCGTTCGGGCGATCTAACCAACTTAGGGAAGGGATGCCCTCTCTGCTTCTCCACTCGAACCATAACCTGAACTAGAAATGGAACTGGAACGAGAACCTCCATCTAGACCTAGACCTGACACCCGCATACCGCATATGCCAGATATGCCAGTGGTTGTGGTACAGGTAGTTGTGTCTTGAATCGACAGTGAGGGCTGTAGCTCGGGGAAGGTTTGCCTGTAATCGATGGCAGAACGACTGACTCCTCCCTTTCCGTTAGCCCAATCCGCTTTATGATCCCAGTTGGTACTAATCTTATATCGGGCGAATTCAATGTTCAACAAATAGTTGAGCGATGGAAGGACAAAGGAACTTAATAAGAACAAGCGACAAAAAAAAAGCCTTATCACGAGCTGGAGTCGAACCAGCACCTCTGGGATCAAAATAAAGGCCCAGCGAACTACCTTTCATTCTGATCGTGACTTTCAAAAAGAAAGAAGAGAAAGAAATGGAGGGTGGCGCCTACATAACAGGTTGCTTGCTTACCAAGCCATCCTAGCTTTTCGCTCCTTTGGCTTTCTTTCTCCCGGAGACCATGCCATTCCTCGACACCGACCTTCAAACAAAGTCAGATGAGGAGCTGGCTTCCCTCAAAGTTGCTCTGGCTGACTTGCCCGTTCCGCTTCTCTCCCGCTTTTGGGCGGTTCTTCCTCCAGCAGCCTATTCTTTCACAGCTTCTATGCCAAGGGCTTCTTTATTATTATAAATATTATTATGCATGCACGATGTATTGGGGTCACGTAAAATTCTTTATGAAAATAAAGCGCTCTTAGTTCAGTTCGGTAGAACGCGGGTCTCCAAAACCCGATGTCGTAGGTTCAAATCCTACAGAGCGTGATTCCATTTCCATTCTTGTTAGATCGAGAATGACACTGAAATAATTGAACAATTTACAAGTAAAATCTTGCCCAACTCCAACTACAAGGAAAGAAAGGAGTGAGATGCTCGTTATGTGTAAATTAGGTCTCTCAGAACCATATACGGTGAAAACTAGGATAGAATCATAGGTAAAGGATGACATAACTGTAGAGTAGGAATGATAGATCCGTTTTTTCCTAACATTATGAACTCTTTAACTTATAGTCCACCAAGAGGCTAAATCTTCTCCTGAGTTCTGTCTGAGCCCAGGTTTGTAAACCAGCAATTCAATGGAAGAATTTGTCCTCTTATTTATGTTAAGCATTAGAATCCTTCACATAATCTATTACTGTACCCCTTCATCAATGAGTCACGAGCAAGCTATGCCACATTGCATGAGAGGAACTGATCCTTCATTTCATTTTTTGGCTTTTGATTCTAAATCGTATGTCCAGTTTCATTTGGGTTCTCCTTCGCATCATCGGTAAGATAGATGCTGGTGATTGTGACCTTGCAAGAATCAATAAGTATCATATATCATCTTAAAGAGAAGGGATGGCTAAATGTGGTGCAGGTTAAGTTAGGGCATTAATTGCTTCAACTACATAATCGATCAAAACGTAAATTGAAACTAAATCTGCAACAAAAGAAGTAGCCAGGTGTGAGTTTTATGGATCTAGCTCTTCACGAGCAGCAGAGCTAGACAAGCAAGCAACAAGGCTCTTTTCAGCCTTTCTGAAGGGTCTTTATCCTGATGAAATAGAATGTATGCATTTATATACTGGCTCGCTACTACTACAACTACTACTCGAACTACCCGAGACACAATCAAACTTACAACGGAGCATCGACAGGTTAGGGGATAATCTACAGCCAAGTGTGTTATAGGCCATGTTTATTACCACTTTCTAAGTTATGGGAATTTACTGTTAAGTTGAGGCAAGCTTGGCTGCCAACCCCCTTTATTATACATAGCAAGATCTTGGGGAATACTTTTGATCACTTTGCGGTCTCCGAATAAGACTGCCAACCCCTAAGGGAAAGGTTAATGATGTGATAGGCAAAGACAAAGGGAAGAAAAAAGATATCAAAAGGATTTCTTTTTCCATCTTTTCTTTAAGTTGAAAAGTAAAGAGAGCCAACCCACTCTACAAGGATTTGCGGGGCAATAAAAAAGAGAATATTTGCCCTGGTTGTCGAAAGGATAGTGATTTCAAAGTCAACAAGCAATAACTTCTCTCTTCTAATCCCAATGTATTAGTCCACTTGAAAAAGATTAGGGTAGATCCTCATTCTGAACCATCCTAGGCAAATAAGCATATAACTAGCTTTTACAAAGTGCTTCGAAAGACTTTTTTTTATTCTAAGAAGGCATTTCTTTCTTTGTGGGGCGACCATTTAGTTGTGTTGCACGTGCAGCTCGTGCATGCATTGATCTGTCCGAGCATTGATGCTCCTGTCAGTGATTCATTCTGTCTGTACCCTAAACTCGTCCATTCTAATATTCAAATAATATCTCTCTTGTCCCTTTAGATGATGGAGCTTATTCCTGCTTTAGCAAAGAGGTTGCCTTGCTGCAATATCCCTCTCCTAATCGTCTCATACCAAAACTCTTATCTAAGATCATCTTCGAACATTGTGAACTAAGAACTCTCTTTTGACTTTACTACAAAATCAATTCTTTGAATGAGACTATGTAACTATTTTGCTTAGTCGAGTGTCTTTGACCTTTCCTGGCTTTATTGAAGCTTGAAGTTTAGTTACTCCCCTCTAAAGCTAATGAAAGGCTATAGTAGATTCACTCATCTTTTTAAGTTCCTAAACCTTTCTAAAAGTACTTCTGCTTGAGGAAGATTGCCTTGGATTGACTCTCGACCATATAAACATGGTGTAATAAATTGAAAGCCTTTTTATTAAGTTCCTCCTAGATACATGGCTTATATACCCAGCTCAACATTCTTGGAAAATAAACGAATCGAGGGTTTAGAGGAGAATTGGCCATTCAATCTTGTACACTCATTAAGAATGTAATTGGAAAAGGAGATACGAATAGAGAGGAATAACTAATTGATGAAAGAACATTAAATTATTCTATTTCAATAGGGATGCGAGACAAGGTTAGGGGCAATAAAGTAGGTGAAGTGATTGGATTTTGTGAGTTGTTATAACCACAACCACTGTTGTGTGATTCCAAGAGCCAAACGAGAATGAATACTACACAAAAGAGTAAAGACCAGGCTCCTTAATGGAATGTTTAACCGATCCATTCTGGATTGACTGAATTGGTATGAAAGTTAGAAAACCATATAAAACACAACTTATTTGAATACCCCGATGACCTACTAATTGTAGAAGTAAGATCTTTGGCAAGCAGTAAGCTTTTAAATAGTACAATTCAAGTGTACCATCTTCTTTCTCATTTTGAGGAAAATGTGCTAGAGGAAAAGAAAACAATAGAGGGGTCCAAATCAAACCTAAATGGGAATGACATGAAAAAGTATTTTTCAAAACTTGGTATTAAGGGTGTTACAACGATATACGAGAGGAATGGAGAAAAACTCGTGATTGGTGTGGAGGGGAAGATCTTTTTATTATATAGTTCAAGAAAGAGTCGTCTCATTTCCTTACATTAGCAATGGAAGATAAATAAAAGTCAATAGATAATGTTTTTTTCACTTCAAAAAGTAGACTTCGCCATCTTCAACTTGCTTGATCATAGCTTATGTGAATAAAATTGGTGACTATATATGGCAGTGCCACCTTCGTCTATCTACTAAGTAGGAAGTTAACTCTTTGTCAAAGAATTCAAGATCTGGGGCATCCACTTCGAGTTCAAGTTTTCAAGTCTGTTGACCAACTATGTAATCTAAACTAGATAGAAGATTTGTAATGGGCTCTTTCTTTAAAGCTGCTTAGTAGATTCGTCTTTAAGTTGATTAGTCTCTATTATCTAAATTGCTTCTTCCTACTAAGCTAACTCTCTGATTGAAGAAAACTATTTTTTTTTGCTCAAGATTAGTAATATGAAAAGTCTAGGAAGAAGGGTTTTTGAATAAATTTAGGTAAAACTGCACTTCTGCCTCAAAAGAAGAAGAAAGGACTCTCAGGTCAACACTAAGGCAAGATCGATGCTTATGGCCTCCGTGAAAGACATCCTAAAGCTTCAATAGCTTCTTCGTATATAGGATCTATTGTGCATGATATAGCTGCTCCTAGTCCGACAACTGGAGCAAGAACCAAGGATGGCACGTGCTTTCCTAAATCCATTTCACCGGGTGTTCACTAAAACTCCTTAATCATTGAATCCGGATCGGAAGGTGACTCCCCTAAGGCCTAAGGCTGACTCAGGTAAGACTTCTTCCTTCTCCCCTTTCATGCTCTAAGCGGGAGGCGGGTCGGCGAAGAAAGAAATGGCAATAAAGCCATCTCCGGTAGTCAAAAAGCTGATCTACGACAAGCCTTCATCAATAGTTCAGCAACCAGAGCTACTAGGCTAGTCAAGACAAGGCTAATTACAAATTGGAAGTCCCTATCCGTAAATATTGGAGTTCTCTAGACCGAGGCGCTAAGGATGAAAAGAAAAAAAGGCTCAGTCATAGTCATTGGAAAGAACTTGGTAACAATGACCAATCATTAGTTAAGCTGGCTTAGCTGATGCTTCCTTCCCTCAAGGACAAAGACCCTCTCCCTGACAGTAGGGGTAGCGCCATAGACTGTCTCTTTGGCTTAGAGGTCGCTTCAACGGCTGAGCTGCTTAGGCTTGGTGTACCAGGAAAATGCATCTTATAAATTGTGAAAGTGGCATCTTTCTTTCAGACTGCTTTACTTAGGATGGAGTCCTTGCTTAGCCGAGCTGGAAGCTATACTTTAGGCAGGCTGAGAATCCTCTTCTTTTTCTTCTAGGAATGAGTTGTTGTAAGGCCTTGTCTTTTTCGAAAGCTAATCCTAAAAGAGAATAAATGCATAATTTTTTATGATCTAAGCTTGTAGTCTTAATTGATTAAGAATCAAATGTTTGATGATTTTATTTAGGGATTTGAATTGATTATGGTCTGATGGAATTTGGTGTTGTTTTGAAGCAGATAATTAAGGTGAAAAAGTCTTGGAAGGAACAAGGAAGCAAAGAGAAGCTCAATTTGGGAAGGATTCAAGAAACAAGGAAGGGTTGCCAACCCACGCCTAGGTATGACAAATCCAAGCCTAGGTGTGGCCCTCTCAGTTCTGCAAGAATTCCAGGCAGAGACATACATGCCTAGAAATGGAAAAGCCACGCCTAGGCATGGCACTGTCAGTTTTTCAGCTTATTCAGGCAGAGACATCCACACCTAGGTGTGGAAAAGCCATGCCTAGGCATGGTCAGTAGAGGCAAAGCATGTGATTCATAACTATGCCTAGGTGTGGGAAAGATCCTAGCATACGAGATTAGCCCTTATTATCTGATTTTTGAAGAGAAGAAGGGCATCTTCTGTTTTCACCAAGCACGAACCTCATAGAGAAAGGGAGAGGAGGAGAAAATCTTGGAAGATATAAGTGATTCAAGTGAAGAATCAAGATCAAGGAGGAAGATCAAGCATTGGAATCTCACCATTCTTGTTCATTCTTTCCCTTTTCTTTCTTGATTTGTAATTTGATGGATTTCATTACTCCATTAGTTTTCTCCTCTTTCATGATGTGTAACTAAACTCTAAGCTAAGGGCTCTTTAGGATCTTGCTATGGATTTGATTACCTTGTAATTGGTTGAGTATTCTTTCAATGAAATTGGTTTTGTTCTTCCATAGCTATGCTTAATGCTTGTTATTGATTGGCCATCAATTATATGATTCTAGTATTCTAATAGAACTAGAAATAGGGTGTTGTGAATATAGACATAGTATGGTTGATGTATGTTCAATTACATTTAATTAGTTTGGGTGTGTTGATTAACTAAGGGGATGGACACATATGCTTTGGTCATGCATGGCAAGTGTTTGATAAATGGTCTCAATGAGTGATTCCTATGCTAACTCACATGGACACATAGTGGATTGGATAGGTTTCACATTGGTAATTGTCCTAGACATAGGCCTTTACCTATTGTTTGTTTTAGCTAGAAAAATCAACTCATTGTGAGATGCTTGTGAATTGCAAGTTATTCCTTGAAGTAGCAAGTGAATAAGGACCCCTAGGCCTTAATCATTCCCATCTTTCTCTTGTGAATTTAGCGTTTTGTGCATTCTTGTTTTATTTCTTTTAATTTGTTACTTTAATTACAATTCACTCTCACAATTTGATTGCTTGGATAAGGTTTTGTGGATATTGGTTAAGTTTTAACATTGTTCTAATTGTCAATCCCTTAGGATACGATACTCTAACTCTCATATATTACTTGTTGACCCGTGCACTTGCGGATTTTGCCTAACATTTGGAATAGGTGATTCCATGCTTCTTCATTTCATTCTTGAGTTAAGAAAAAAGGATAATCTCACCTTAACTATTGGGCTATGACCCGTATCGACTTTGACCGAAAGAGCTATTCTTTTCCTAAAATTGGGAAGCACAAGGCTGGAAAAAAAGTCTTGTACGAGGTTAAGTTCAGGCATAGCTACTGGAAAAGAAATTATTAGGGGTGTTCACGGGTTTGGTCCAACCCGCGAACCTGACTAACCTGATATAATATATTCGAGTTAGTTCGGGTCATCGGGTCATCAGGTCAGTTCGGGTCGAACCCGATAAACCCGTCTACTAATTGGTTCAGGTGATGGGTTCAGAAAACTAACCCGATGACCCAAAATACAATTTTCATTTCTCCACTTCTTGCTTACCCACTCGAGCCCATAACCTTCATTTCATTTTCACAATTTCTTCTCATCTCTTTTCTCGGTTTCTCTCCCAAATTGAAACCTTAACTTACCCGAGCCCTCAGTTTCTCCTCATTTCATTTCAGCCCTTTTTCTCACCTATAACCCATCAGCCATCGCTGCTCTGCAACCTTTGCTCTCAATCTCAGCCTTCTCCTCTCGGCCTAGCCACCACCGGTGATGAGTTCATGACTAAACCACCTAAGACTCTCGTTTCGTCCCAAGCCCAACCACCATCATTGCTGGTGATGTAAGATCTGTGGGATCTGAGCATATCTAAGCAGATCTGCAAAGAGACTTCGCAGGCGACCATGCTTGACTACCTGTGACTCTGCGACAGTGAGCATGAGCTGCGATGGTGAGCACGAGCTGTAACAGTGAGCACAAGTTGTGACGATGAGCATGAGTTAAGAGTGAGAACAAAGAGGGCGCAAGAAAGAAATGTGTGCACTAGAGACTAAGAGTCCCAATAGAGCCCCAAAACTCATCCCCGTCATGAACTGGACTCTGCCTCCCTCAGTAACCGCTGGCCGACCACCATCTGATACGAATAGAACCCACCACTCTCACCTCCCGCCTCACAGCAGCCCCTGCCCCCTACATTGTTTTTGCTATCTTGAGTTTGTGATTTTTTTAATATTTTATTCTGGTTTTAGATAAAGACCTGTTGATGCTACTGAATGATGCCTTATGTTGCATCCCCTCAGCGGTGCACAATGAATCTGTTTTCATTGTTAAAGAAGAGATGAGGGTGAAAGTGAGATTGTTGTTGTTCTCTACTGGATGCTCCTGCTAATACTAGGGTTGATTTTGATGTTGGTGGTGTAGGGCTTGTTTGTTTAGGGGATGGGAATTAGGATGGAGATGGATGAATGAGTAGAGTACCTTTGACTGACTAACTCGACTACTCGACCCAAGCTAACCCGATTGTAATCGGGTTGGTTCAGTTTGGGTTACTCAAATTTTTTTCCCCAAAATCGACCCAAACCAACCCGACCTCAGTTCATTGGTTTGGACATTTTTTCCCCTAAACCCGAACCAACCTGACCCGTGAATTCTTAATGTACATGGGCAATCACTAATGGCTAAAATGAGAAACGGCTTTGCTATGAATCAGTAATGACATGTCGACTAGCTCTCCAATAAATTCGTAGATAGAATGTGGCCTTTAATCGACCCCTTTTTACTCATCTAGGAACCGAGGAGACAAAGAAAGATAGAAGAAAAAGAATAATTTCTTTCGCATGAGGGTTCCTTTAGAGAAGAACCTAGCCAAATAGATAGGATCCATTTCCACCAATTTCAGCAATTAAAAAAAGTATCAAATGGAAAAAAATTGAGTAGTGGGTCTCTCAAGTTAGAAAATGAAGAACAAAAAGAAGATCTCTAGTTAAGCCTTTACACTTTTACTATTAAGTAAGAGAAATGTCATATTCTTGGCACACGATCTCTATGATAGGTTCCTAAACATCTAGGGACAGGACAAGGTCTTAACGAAAGAGGTATGGTGAAAAGCGACTAACCCGAGTGGGGTTATGTGCACTTAATATGATCGATGGATCTGTCAAATCTTTCTTTTATTATGCGTGTACCTAACTCTGACTGCTATAGGGGAAAGCAATTGAGGATAATTTGACATAACTAGGCATCCATTCCTTAGTCTCAAGTGAGCTGTTGCTTCTCCTAAAGACTAGGTTCCTAAGCCATAAAAAAAAAAAAAGAAAGCAGATCAGGAAATATTCCAAAGATTGCTTTACTCATACACTTTACTCATAGATAAGGTTTAGGTTAAGTATGTTTAAAATAGAAAGGATAAAAGAAATTCATCCTAAATACTAAGGGAGGTGGGAAAAGTCCCAAATCAAAGAGCTTTTCTTTCTTTTATTTGGAAAGAAGGTGAGATCCTTAACCCTCTGATGGTAAACCATTCAAAGATAGAAAGCAAGTTTCCTGCCTATGGAGTAGTTTCTGAAACAAAAATCCCGAGTAAACTGGCTTGAAGTTAGTGATCAAAACACTAGCTATTTTCACAGAGTTGTCAAAGCCAAAGCTACTATGAGCATAATTCTCTCTATCACCTCTGCTATAGGAGATTGAGGAACCTTCTTTGATTAAAAATGAATTCTTGTACCATTTCCAGAATTTCCTTGGAATTATATATAGCAATGGTTGAAGTGGTAACACTGAAGAGATCAAATCATTGTTAAGCCATTTTCTCACTAATGAGCAAGGATATGCACTGGTGGCTCCTATAACGACTGATGAAGTGAAGAAGACAATCTTTCTAAAGGCAAATAAGGCACAATGACCTGACTATTTAACTATTGAATTCTGTTATTCTAGGTAGAGCATTGTGGGGAAAAGATTTACCAAAGCTATCCTTGAATTCTTCTTTTCCTTCAAGCTCATAGCCAGCCAACTGATTATCTTCAATATAAATGTGCCATTAATTGGGAAAATTAGAAGCAATCATTTTTTCCTCTTTAATGATAGTTCAATCTTGCTAGTTGAGTGTTTTCTTGGTCTTTTTGGATGAAACTTCATTTGAGCCCTAAAATGACATCAAAATGTGACAGTTGATCATTTTCCCCATCTTTTTGGCATAATCTAAACTACAAAGTAGGATCATACGACTTATGCACCCTTAATATACGACGATATGAGTTTACTTTACACATTGCCCAACTTTCTACAAAGATCCGATGCAGCTAACAAAAGAGAGAAGCTTTCCAGCTAGGAGTGGATGGAAATAGTAGCTCCTTGCCAACAGCTTAAAATTCTACAGTGGTTCAGTTTGATTCGTTCATTCGGAAGAAATGATATGAGGATTTTCACAAATCAGCTTCCTAATCACAAAGCAAAGGCCTCAAGAAGAGGGGCATAGCGAAAGCAACAAATTCTTTAATAGCAGCAATGACTTCGAATAGGAAACCTTATCTTAATAGGAAGTGACCAAAACTAATCACTCCAAGAGAAGTACCCAATTAATTAAATTCATACTAGGGAATCTCCTCCTTCTTCATAATACAGTGCCCTAGATTTAGCTATTATCAAAATTAGAAGCTCACATAGGGAAATTTCTTTCTTAATAGAACTAGGTGAAACACAATCAGCCAGCAAGGAATTAGTGTAATTAGCTAGCTGACATGGAAAATAGTTTTGATGATAACAAACATGATGAAGATGATGTATAGTTCAAGTACCAAGAGTAAGCATTGCAACAAGAAAGAAAAAATCTGATTTATGCTTAACTCACAGAGAAGAAGGTTTTGATAACAACAAAATCATGTCGAAGACCAAGTCCAAAGGAAGATTAAATGGTATAGCTTATAGGACTTAAGGTCTTTTTGTAAGAAGCCCTCTAGATATCTCAAATATGTTTTCAAATATTTAAAAATGGTTTTCACATATTAAAATACCCAACAAACAAGTTTTGAAGGTTTAGTTATGATGGTAGTTCAAATTTATGAAAAATAGCAAAGTTTGAGTTTTGAAAATCTGACCTTTGGTTACTCTTTTGATCATAACTTTCAAAATAATTTGATTTTTGTTTTGAAACTTATTTCATTTGAAAATAGACTCAAATATCTTTCCAATGACTGGTCATTTGCTTTAAACGGATAAGAAATGAAGAAGTTATGACCATTTAAAGTTGGATTTCAAAATCGAGTGGTGTATTCGAATACGGCATATAGGTATTCGAATACCACACCCCGTAAAATGTCTCGAACGTGTTTTTAAGGATCTATTCGAATACCACACAAGGTATTCGAATACCACAGCATAGAAAATGTTCCAAAACACATTTTTGAAGGATCTATTCGAATACCACACAAGGTATTCGAATACCACAACCCAGAAATCACGTAACGGCTATTTTCTGGAGCTTTTAATGAATGAAATTAATACCCAATGGCTCTTTTTCTTGGAACACTATAAATACATGGTTTTGGTCATCTTTTACACCAGCCCCATGATCTGAACTATTTTTGCTTGTGCCAAAAACGTGATTATCTATTTTCTCATATTTTCTGTGCTCTTTTCGCCAAAACCTTGAGATATCATAAGAGAGCTTCCTAGTGCTTCATTTTGTAACATTTGCTCTTTGTGAGAGTTTCTCTTCATCTATATTCTATTTCTTTGTAAAAGGGTGAGGTATCCCTTAGTGAAATTGTGAGGGTGAGGTATCCCTTGTTGTAAAGAAGGTGAGGTATCCTTCAAAGGGGGTGAGGTATCCCTCTAAAGTTTGTGTAATGGTGAGGTATCCCTGCAGGCTGAGGCTGCTCTATTGTGTAAAGGTTGCAAGCACCTGTTGTTAAGCTTGTATTGAATAGTGAAAAATCTCGAACTGTGTTTCGGGGACTGGACGTAGGCCACAAGTGGTTGGTGGTCGAACCAGGATAAATATCGTGCCTGCTTTTCTACCCTTAATCTTTTATCTTTATGCACTTTATTTATTCTTGCAATTTAATTATTAATTGTTCTTCTTATCTTCATCTCATTCACGACTTTTAATAATTAAATTCAGTATAATTTATTTGTTTAAGGCTTTTGCGAAAAATCCTTAATTACTCAATTCGCCTCCCCTCTTGAGTACTGAAGCCACTTGGGTAACAAGTGGTATCAGAGCTAGACTCTTGTATAAAGAGCTTAGCCGCTTCAAGAGTACATGGCTTCATCAAATGTTTTATCAGAAGCAACTTCCATAAATCGACCACCCTTTTTCAATGGGGATGGTTATGCATATTGGAAGGAAAGAATGAAAATTTTTATTGAGGCTATTGATCTAGATGTGTGGGATGCTGTCGAAAATGGCGCATTTATACCTACACGCGTTGTTAATGGTGTAAAAATCGAGACACCTAGAAATGATTGGTCTAAAGATGATAAAAGAAAAGTTCAAAATAACTTAGTAGCCAAAAACATCATTACCTCAGCTTTGGGGCATGATGAATTTTTTAGAATTTCAAATTGTAAAACTGCTAAAGAAATGTGGGACACTTTACAAGTTACCCATGAGGGTACTAGTGAGGTAAAGAGGTCGAGAATCAATTCTCTAACTCGCGAATATGAATTATTTACAATGAACCAAGGAGAAAGCATTCAAGAAATGCAAAAGAGGTTCACCCACATTGTTAATCATCTTGCATCATTAGGAAAGAATTTTACTAATGAAGATTTGATTAACAAAGTGTTGAGATGTCTTAGCAGGATTTGGCAACCAAAAGTAACAAGACAATTTCAGAATCGAGGGACTTGTCAACAATGTCTCTCGCTACCCTCTTTGGAAAGCTTCATGAGCACGAATTGGAACTAAACAGACTAAGTCAAAGTGAAGAAAATGACAAGAAGAAAAAGGGAATTGCACTCAAAGCCACCACCTCCACTATCAATAATAAAGATGAAGACGATAGAGATGACGTGGACAACATAGAATTAAATGAAGAAAACCTCAACCTTTTGGTAAGAAAATTTGGTAAATTTCTCAGAAAAAGGGAACTCAAAGAAGACCGTCTGCTGTTCTCCCAAAGAAAATTGAAAAGAAATCCTCCAAGGAAAGAAGAGTCTACATAGCATGGGATGACAACGACATGGACTCCACTGATAGCTCGATAATGCGAAGAAGCCCATCTATGTTTTATGGCCAAAGGAGAAGAAAAAGAAGAAAGCGACAACGAGGTAAATTCTAACTTATCTCCTTCTTATGATGAATTACAAGATGCCTTTGAAGAATTGCATGACGAATCAATAAGGCTCACAAAATTGATTTCTTCATCTAAGAAAACTATCTCTTCTTTGGAAAATCAAATTCTAATTTTAAATAAAGAGATTGAAGAATTAAAAATTGAAAATGAAACTTTGGGAATTATTGATGCATGCTCATCTCATTCCTCACATGCTTCTACTTGTTTACCTTGTTCTTCATGTCATTTGCTTGAAAATGAAATTGAAGATTTAAAGAACACCCTTGCCAAATTCACATGTGGAAGAGATAATTTAAATATTTTATTAGGAAAACAAAGGGTTGTTTTTCAAAAGGCTGGAATAGGATATAACCCGAATAATCAACACAAATCCTATAAAAATTATTTTGTTAATTCTAGCATCTCATGTAGCCCATTTGTTAAATGTTTCTATTGTGGGAAGAAGGGTCATAGTGCTTCAACATGCAATGTAAGGAAAAATATCAATACAAAAATTAGAACCAAAATGGTATGGGTTCCTAAGGGCACTATACCCAAAACTGACAATCAAGGACCCAAGAAAATTTGGGTACCAAAAACCAAAAATTGAATTATGTTGCAGGTGTGCTTGATAGCCAAGAGCTAACTTCGGCATTTTTGAAAGTGGTTGCTGCAAGCACAAGACTATAATAAATTCCAAGCTCTCCTTCTTGTCTCTATCAAGCTTGGACTTACATTTATTTTATATAGGAGTATCTCCATCAAAAGGTAAGTTTTCATATCTCAAATATACATTCTGGACGTAAAATATATGTTTTTATGTTTGAGTTATTCGAATACCTCCCTGTGGTATTCGAATACCATTGCATCTGTACGTGAAAATCCATGTTTTTCTAATAGGTCTATTCGAATACCATCATAAGGTATTCGAATACCATACATCAGTACAGAATTCTTATGGTTTTATAAGCTGATGCATTCGAATACCCAAATATGTATTCGAATAATCTGAGAAATTTTTATCGAGACTTATTACATGCTATTCTGAGTATTCAATACCTTCCTAGGCATTCGAATACTTGCTCCTTCTGAGTTTATAAAATGTGATGGGTATTCGAATACGAAGAGGTATTCGAATACCACAAGGCTGAAAGCAAGTTGTTCATCGTGATCTCTCGTTTCTCTCTTTTTTTTTTTTTTTTGCATAGGCAATACAAATAACATGCTTTTAATCTTATTTCATCAAGCATTCATTTATGCCTTATATGAAAATCACATGATGTTCTTAAATGCATATTTTTGCTTGCTCTTTCACCTTATCTTTCTCTAGAATATGCTGCATATTTAAATCCTTTGTAAGGTAAATGTTTAAGGTAAATGTAATTGGCTATTGTTTTGATATACGAACAAGTGCAATAAGTGGTATATGAAATATTTAATATCTGTGTTTTTCTTGACATATGTCAGATTTATAAGAATTTGTTAACAAGTGGTAAATGCTTGGAACATCTTGACAAGTGATATCAAACAAGTGGTAAATGCTTTACATTTTGACAACAAGTGATATCAAAGTGGTATGAACATAATAACAAGTAATAACAAATGATAACAAATGATATCAAACAAGTGGTTACTTGGCCAAATTAATCGATAAATATATTTTTTTTTGCCCTTGAAAATCATTTGCTGCTTTTGCCTCATTGTTTTAAATGCTTATTGGCTTATGAGTTTGACTAACCCCTATGGATCCAACATTAATGGATACCAATGAAAGCACTCCGAATTTTGTTGTAGGGGGAACACTACCTCAAGCACAAATTTAAATGGACAAAATTCATTCAACTTGAGGACATGCATATATTGTTTTAATATGATAAAAGGGGAGAAAAATACTTGCCCCATCTTTTTGATCATGACAAAAGGGGAGAAAAAGTTTGAATTATTTGTTTGAGAAAAGTCGGGGGAAAAAAGTAAAAGTTCGGTAAGACAAAAATGGATATTGGATTCCAAAAGTAAGGGGGAGTTGTTGCGCATATCTCGATGTAAATCACCTCTTATGAAAAAGAGGGGGAGTAAGTATCTCTAAACAATCTTTGTGAATTCCAATTTCTATGAACTAATGCTTTTCTCAATGATAGTTTGTCATCATCAAAAAGGGGGAGAATGTAATTGGCTAGCTGACATGGAAAATAGTTTTGATGATAACAAACATGATGAAGATGATGTATAGTTCAAGTACCAAGAGTAAGCATTGCAACAAGAAAGCAAAAATTTGATTTATGCTTAACTCACAGAGAAGAAGGTTTTGATAACAACAAAATCATGTCGAAGACCAAGTCCAAAGGAAGATTAAATGGTATAGCTTATAGGACTTAAGGTCTTTTTGTAAGAAGCCCTCTAGATATCTCAAATATGTTTTCAAATATTTAAAAATGGTTTTCACATATTAAAATACCCAACAAACAAGTTTTGAAGGTTTAGTTATGATGGTAGTTCAAATTTATGAAAAATAGCAAAGTTTGAGTTTTGAAAATCTGACCTTTGATTACTCTTTTGATCATAACTTTCAAAATAATTTGATTTTTGTTTTGAAACTTATTTCATTTGAAAATAGACTCAAATATCTTTCCAATGACTGGTCATTTGCTTTAAACGGATAAGAAATGAAGAAGTTATGACCATTTAAAGTTGGATTTCAAAATCAGAGTGGTGTATTCGAATACAGCATATAGGTATTCGAATACCACACCCCAGAAATGTCTCCAGAACGTGTTTTTAAGGATCTATTCGAATACCACACAAAGTATTCGAATACCACAGCATAGAAAACGTTCCAAAACATATTTTTGAAGGATCTATTCGAATACCACACAAGGTATTCGAATACCACAACCCAGAAATCACGTAACGGCTATTTTCTGGAGCTTTTAATGAATGAAATTAATACCCAACGGCTCTTTTTCTTGGAACACTATAAATACATGGTTTTGGTCATCTTTTACACCAGCCCCATGATCTGAACTATTTTTGCTTGTGCCAAAAACGTGATTATCTATTTTCTCATATTTTCTGTGCTCTTTTCGCCAAAACCTTGAGATATCATAAGAGAGCTTCCTAGTGCTTCATTTTGTAACATTTGCTCTTTGTGAGAGTTTCTCTTCATCTATATTCTATTTCTTTGTAAAAGGGTGAGGTATCCCTTAGTGAAATTGTGAGGGTGAGGTATCCCTTGTTGTAAAGAAGGTGAGGTATCCTTCAAAGGGGGTGAGGTATCCCTAAAGTTTGTGTAATGGTGAGGTATCCTCATGGTGAGGCTTTAGCACAAGGGTAGAGTTTCCCTGTGTGTGAAAAGTGCTCTATTGTGTAAAGGTTGCAAGCACCTGTTGTTAAGCTTGTATTGAATAGTGAAAAATCTCGAACCGTGTGTTCTGGGGGTACGTAGGCCACAAGTGGTTGGTGGTCGAACCAGATAAATATCGTGTACTCGCTTTTCTACCCTTAATCTTTTATCTTTATGCACTTTATTTATTCTTGCAATTTAATTATTAATTATTCTTCTTATCTTCATCTCATTCATGACTTTTAATAATTAAATTCAGTATAATTTATTTGTTTAAGGCTTTTGCGAAAAATCCTTAATTACTCAATTCACCCCCCCTCTTGAGTACTGAAGCCACTTGGGTAACAATTAGCCATAGAGAAGAGAAAGCTCCTAACCCAAGTGCAAGTGCCATCCTCAAATTTAGTTGTTGGAGGGATATCTTCTACTATTGACGAAGCATTTATTGGACTTGCTTGGCTCTGCTAGTCTCATTGGAACTCTGGGTTGGAGGAAGAAGGGCTACTATACAGTAGAAGGGAGGCCTTGTCAAACCCAGTTAACTGATTAAGGAGCCTTCCCGAAGAAAAAACACTGATCTGACTTATTTAGAAAGCTATAATGGAGAAGGAACACTCGGTGAAATATGGTTTGCTGGTATAGTCCTATCGACTATGGTTATGGTCGACAAGGAGCCTAGCTCCTAAGTTATTAAGTAAGAAAAGAATAGATGCATGAGCCACTCGATAATATATGATCTTGGAATAAAGGGATTGAAAACAATTGCTTTGGTGAAGATTCACTATTTTTCATATCACTCAATCTTAAAACCTAACCTTACCACAAGATACCGACTTAACATGGTATTCTCAGCCCATTTCAAAGTAGCGCGGTGGCTGCACTCCTTAAAGGAAAAACAATTTCAGTAAGGATAGCCTATAAATAGAAAGTAAAGTTTTGTTTTTAGATCTTCCTTTTCCCTATTGGCTTTGTATCAATGGAATCTCATCATCCATACATAACGAATTAGTGTGGTATATTCATATCATAACTTGTAATACCACTTAAGGGATGATAAACTGTCCACCTAGTGCCGCTATCCACTTCTACTAAGGCTCAGCTTAATAAGAGCAAGAGATTTGGTGGCAACAACCATAATGAAATATTATTTAATTATGGAAATGTCTTGTCAAGTGCTCCTATCAAAATCGAAATAGACCAATTACTAGATCCACCTATCATCATTGACATAACCATAAAAAATGATCATTAAAAAAGCATGAGCCGTTATTAAAATAATATAAAGTTGATGATTCTCACCAAGAATTTGATCGTTGGGTCGTGCTAATTTCGTACGAATCAATACTAAGAAGCATGTGCCCATCACTCCAGCAATGGCACTGAAGATGAAATATAGAGTCCTTATATCCTTATGTTTAGTGGAGAATAGCCATCAGACTAGATTTGTCATAAAATGGAGATTCTTTCGTTTCCTTCCTTATCAAAGAAGGGGCCTTCTTTAGGAGCGGGGCTTCTTCCTTAAAAAGAGGGAGTGAGAGGGAAAGTAAGAATGAAAAGAGGGGTACGGAAGGTCCGGAAAGCCCTCACTTTATTGATGGGAAATTTTGATCCCTTTTTTCCTATCAACCCCCCTAGTTCTATTTCACAAAAGGGTCAATGCAAGGATCTTACTTCGAAGCAATCTCTGGAGTTTTCCCTTGTCTGAACGGGTCTTGCAAGAAAATAAGATTTCATATTGAGCTCCAAATATATGCTATTGGTATAGGATGGTTCTTACTAGCTCTCCTCCCTAAGAACCTTACATGCGAGTTCCCCCACATACAACTCCAGTGGCGAAGGTTTAAATATGCTTGACCAAAACAAGCAACAGTTACTAAGAAAGGAACGTGCTAGCACAAAAGTCATTACACTAATGCACATCTATTTTTTTGCTGGGAGAGGAACGAATCCTTCGCGCTTGGTAAGCGCTTCGCTGTAGCCAAGCTTACTGCTAGCCTATCGCCTAGAGCCAAGCTTCGACCGCGACTGCTCGTCGCTTCTGGGCGCCTTATTCCGTCACCCGAGATCCAAGTCAGCACCGGCAAAGATCTCTTGATTCCTCGCGGCCGGGCCGGCTTGGAAGCAAGCTACCTTTCGCCTATCTCACCCCCTTTCTTATTGCGAGACCTAGATCATTGACTGTCTGGCGATAAAGAGAGGCCACATTCTCGTCGGCGATACAAACATCGTCTCCAAGAATGGCATACCTAGTAAAGCGCTGTCCTGGGTACACCTTCTCTGCACAATAAAACATCACTAAGTGATGTGTTAAAGTGAAGAGAGGCCAAGAAGACAGAAAGCCAAGAGGTTGTCCTACTCTAAAGAATACGACACCTCGAACTGAGCGAAGAAAGGGTACTTCAAAGATAGATCTGCTGAAGATTGCATCTAAACAATCTCCAACAGACTTACCAAATAAAGTTCTAATAAGGTTAGTCTGAAGACTGAGGGGCCACCGATAGATAGGTGGCAGACTTCAAGTCAAAAGAAGAAACCTTACTGAAATTTCATCTATCCAACGAACGGTCGGAGCTGATTAAAAGTTCCATCCATGGGAATAGACCGAAGCGTGTCCATGAGGAAATCATGAAGAGGCTTCAATACCCTTTGATTCACAAAGTTACCTATGGCGAATATCCGTCTCTTACCAGCGCCAGCCTCGGTAGATTGCGATAGGCATGCCTAAGTGTGACTGTCTTTGTTTTTCAAGATTTTTTAGTCGAGAAGCATGCCTAGACATGAGTAACGCCTTGTTCCGCGAATTTTCTATTTTTAATATAATTAAAGGGCCATTTTCATTATTCTTGGTTTTTGACCTTCAAGCCTGTATAATGAGAGGTTAGCTTTGAGTTTTAGGGTTCTTGAGAGAAGATCTTTGAAGATTGGAAGAACAAACTTCAAGAGAAGGATCAAGATTACAGATCATCCATAGTTTTGTTTTCTTCTCCTTATCTTGATTTTCTTGTTCTTCCATGAATTTCTTTTTACTTTCTGTTTCTTTCAATCTTATGGATATCTAAGTTCTTTTTAAGGGATCTTTTGGATCCCACTATGAATCTTGATTATAATTGACTTGTTCTTAAATATTTGATTAATGAGTATGAGTTGTTTATCCAAATCCATGTTTATTCAATTGCTTGATCACCAATTGATTTAAGGCTTTCTCTTGAACTAGACAAAGGGAATAGGAAGTAGGACCTTGGTTTTGGATAATGCATGATTAATTTTCACTTGAGTTTATTAGGTGTTTTGAGTAGCATATGAGATAGACACATACCCATTGGTTATGCATAGCATGTATTTGAAACAAGGTTTGAATGAGCATGAGATTACTCTTTTTCACACAGATACATAGTGTTTTAGGTAATTAAATGCTAAAAATTCAAGTGTTCTAGACATAAGCATTGTGGATGCATGAAGTTTCTGCTAACAACTTAAGTTCATTTTCATATATTCTTATAAGTTACATTAATCAAGTGAAGTAAATGGTGAAGAAAGTCCCCTAAACTTTTAACCATTGCTAAATCTCTTATTAGAATACTTGCTTGGTTCTCTTATTTTAGTGCATTTTCATTTAACTTTATAATTTTCTCCTTGTTTAAGCTTGACCAAAGTGACTGACTATACGATGATACAAACTTTAAAGTCAAATCCCTTGGGACATGACATTCTTTCTCACTCTCTTATTACTTACTCGACCCTTGCACTTACGGACAAAATATAAAGATACTAAAATAAGCAAAATAGTGGAGATGACTATAGTTGATGTTCATAAGTTCAAGATATGTTGTCTCATATGCAAAGATAAGCTAGCTTATAACGAAAGTGTTTGGATGTTCAATTTGTTGCAAAATTTCCAGAACCTTCTAAAACCTATTACAACATCTCTTAGACATTACCAACAATCACAAAATCCTCAAATGGATAAGAAAGGACAAGTATAAAATTAAAGAAGGTACCTTTGCACAAAAGAACAAGAAAAAGAGTTATAAGATATGCTTTATGTACCATCTAATGCTGAATTCAAAATATCTCACCACTCTATAATTATCAACTGTAAAGGTAGGATTTATACATACAAGAGAAAAGAGAAGAGAACAAAGTTTGCTTCAAGAAAGACCAAAGCTTTTGAGTGCCCAACCTTAGGAGAAACTATTGCTTCTTCTATTCTTGTGCTTCTTCAAAGACTATTTACTCTTGTGAGAGTGTTTGTCCACTAATATTGTTGTTGTAATAGTCCTGTGAAAGCTTGTTAGCTTGTGTAAGCTTGTCAGAGACATTTTGTTTAAGTTCTTGAGTGACTTGTGAGCAAGGTTGAGTAAAAGACTTGCTTGTATCTAGTTCGGATAGGTTAAGGTGGAAGAAAACTCCTTGTATCTAGTTTGGAGAGGCTAAGTTGGATCAAATAACATTCAATTTTAGTGGAAAATCTCGCCTTTGGTGGGGACTAGATGTAGACTCCACATTGAAGATCGAACCAGAATAAATATCCTGGTGCAAGCTCTTCTAAATCCTTTCTCTTTAATTTTTCTTGCTTGATTTTTTGTTTACGTCTGTGATGACTGAGTTTCTACATATGATTGGGTGAGATAGAAACCATTACTCTATTTTTTTTGGGTTTGCTCTAAAATAAGTCAGCTTATCTTTGATTTAAGTTATCTTATCTTTGTTATAAGCTATCTCATCTGTACACCTCAAACTGTGTGTTTGAGTTTTTGCAGAAACAAAATTTAGGGGAGGACTTGATTCAAAGATAAGCCTCATCCTCTATAGTGCATGCTGAGCGCTGTCGAACTTTCACTTTGACAAGTCTTTATAACTTTGTATTTTTTAAGTATGTTACTGCCTATTCAAGACTATTTGTTAATATTGTTTTGACCCGAATATAGCTACTTTTGAAATTTTCTCAGTGACTTGTAACATGGTTTTGTTCTCCTATTTTCTTCTTTGTATGTATTTGTTTACGGGTGAATTTGGTATAAGACAAATTCCAACAAACAAATATATTTTATCAGTCGAATGTGGGTTCAAAGTTATGTGGTAATCTCGTTTGAAAAGAAGCTTTTGATGAGTAACATGCAAAATGTAAAGTGCAAAGAAATTTTAAAGTGTAGAGAAAGTAAATTGCAAGAAATATAAAGTGCTGAAGATTAAAATGTAGAAAATAAAGGAGCTGAAAGTTTAAATGCAGGAAATGTAAAAGTGCAGTAAGTTTAAAGTGCAGAAAATGTAAAACGCATGAATTTAAAGTGCAGAAAGAGTAAAGAAATTTAAAGAACAAGGCTTGAAAATAAAGAATTTAAAAAGGCATTGCATTAACGTAAATGACTGGAAATGAAAATGGAAGTCATACTTGGAGTCAAATCCGTTAATATGCTTGAGTGAGATGTTAGGATTGTATATCTAGTAAAACCACCCTTTGTACATTGTGAATACTAGTATTTATAGGCAAAAAATAAAAAATAACTGACTCCTAAAAACTGACCATGTTCATGGCAGTTATGCCACGTTTTTTTACACTAATATTTTGCTCAATTGAGAGCAGTTATGAAATCTTTCGACAATAACCAACTCCTGTCGAATTTAGAATTGGTAACTTTATTTTCGACGAAACCAACCCTGACCATTTGAGAGTTAGCCACCACTTGGATCACCATCTAGCTGTCGAATTCAAGACTAATAACTGAAAGCAACTGAGATCTTTCGACAAAAATTAACATCTGACTATAACATATTAGAAAATTTCTTCAATGTCATTATCATCGAGCTATCAAAAATCTCTTCATCAAATATCTCAATGTTATCATCCGGCTATCAAAACCCTTATTCGTCAAATATCTCAATGGTATCATCCGATCATCAAAATTATCTTCGTCGAATATCTCAATATTATCATCCGATTGTCGAAAATCTCTTCCTCGTTGAATATCTCAATGTTATCATCCGACTATTGAAAATATCTTCGTTGAATTAGAACTTATGATTTTACCCCTAACAGATGCCCCCCAAAATTTTTCTTTCAACATTGCTGGAAGAAAGATAAATTTTAATTTTATCTTCTAGTTCCAATCCGACGCGAATACCTTATCAACATCGTAAGGTATTTCATGACCAAAATTTAAAACTTTGTCTCAACTTGTTGAAACTAAATTTTGTGTCGAATACAGACTAGTGACTCTACTTCCATCTCTTCTATCGAATTCATCGAGTCTTCAAGCCCATCTTTTAAGAACCCCGACAGTCCTGCTAGACAGGATAACGAGAATCCTTTTTCAGAAATTCAAACTTCTCCAACTCCTGCTATTTCTTTGTTTCTTCTGACAGAAATTCAAACCACCACGAACTTGAAAAAAAAATTCAAATCCCTACAAGTGCAGAGAGTTCTTAGCCAAATAAAGGTAATTTTGTCCAAATTTTCACAATCAATTTCGACATGGATAGCCTTATAGTTGAAACTGCACCTATTAATTCACCTCCACCTTCTTCGACAAATTTAATTGTCGCAGAACCAGAAAATATTGAAGACATGGAGGTAGATTTGGATGAAATAATATCCATGTTGTCAGGTAATCACCGAAGTTCTCCTTGGTCAGCTCGTTCTTCTACACAGCAAGGACAAGGTTCTAGTGACTCTCATGTCACTGAACTATTAGCTGAGTTGAAGAACGCCTTCACCTATTCCGTTAAACATTTAAGTTCTGATAAACCTCTTCAGGAAAGGATGATAGCTATTGTGACTGAATTAGAACCCCTTTCCCAACAACTTCCTATAACCAATCAAGCTCTTCCTTCGACTGTCAAAGATTTTCTATAGAATTTGTCCTTAAACATGCCTACCATTCATCAGATCATTCCTGCTTATGATGAAAAAATTCAAGAAAAATTTAGGATCTTAAAGCAGCTGACCGACACGAAGAATGAGATAACCAAATTAAAAGGTCATCATATTGAAGGAAAGAATAAGGAGGCAAAACTGGACAAGGAAATTGAAGGCTTGGAGAAAAAACTTAAAGAAACTTCATCGTCGAAAGCAAAAGCTTAGCATAGTGTTGCAACAAGGGACTGCTAGGCAACAAAGTATTGCTAACAACACTAAACAATGGGTTGTCGAAGCCAAAACAGTGCTGGCAAAGATAAACTCCCTTGAAGCAGAGTACAACACTGCTTGTGCCGACAAGCAATCTTTGGAAGATTCTTGGGAAGTTTTGAGAAGTACTTGAATGTATTTCCTCCTCCCCCTTTTAGTTAACTGTCGGTTTAGTAATCCGACAAGATTTGTATGGCGTTCTAGGCCAATACTTAATAAACATTCCCTTTGATCAATTCCAACACGTTTTTATTGTTGCTCCGTAACTCTATACACTTAAATGCTCTTTGACCCATTTCTTTTCAATGTATCTCGTAACTGTGAATCATAACTATTATAATTAATAAAATGCAAGTTACCAAACATTGAACACTAACCTTATCAGTAAAGATCCCCTATAAATAATGTTCCTTGGGACGCTATGATCAAAGAGTTCATTCTAACCATTTCCTTCTCATTTCTCAGCGACTTTCACCATGTCTTCAGATAATTTCCTCTTCTCTCAATGGGAAAAATGGAAGAAGGACTATGTATTAATGGTGATATTTATCTTGAGCTTCAATAAGAATCGTAATGTTCTTGATGAGCTTCAGTAATCATCGTAATAACCCAGTATTTCTAAAACACAGTTGTTATGATGTGGATGACTCATTAGGGAGTAGACGACCAACCAACATCTCGTCCAGGACAAGTTAAAGGTCGTCTACTTCTTCCTCAGGTCCCACGAGCTCAAACGGAACACATGCTTCAGCTGGGGAGAAGCTTCTGGTTTTTTTAGAATAGGTCTATTTTTCTCTGTAATATTCTGACAACTTAACAAGTTGTAATATCAGTATGTAACTTGTAATTATCGAATATATGAATGAAATTTTATTTTTACTCATTGTCAATCTTTACTTCACACATTGTCGGTTTATATGACTTCAAATATTTGTCATTAATTGACTTAACTCTCAAACCTGAATTAACTTTGACATGTGCATAAGCATTCCCAAAAAATACTTGAGTAATTTTAAATGGTCCTTCCTATTTTGGAGACCATTTTTCATATTCTCGACAACTCTTATCCATGGGCAAGATTACTTTCCAAACCAAGTCATCAATCTTAAAAGATTTATACTTAACTCACCTATCGTAAAACTTTGCAATTCTTTCTTTTTGTCGAATCAAGTTTTCTAAAGCAACTAATCTTTCATCACCTATTTTGTTTAATTCATCAAACATCAAGTCCCAATAATGTTCATTTGGTAACTCGTCTTGTTTCTGAATTCGAATTGATTGAAGATTAATCTCAACTGGTAACAATGCATCATGACCATAAACTAACTTATATGGTGAAGTGCCCATCGATTCTCTTGGTGAATTTCTATATGCCCATAGAATTTGATTAAGAGTATTATGCCAATTTCTAGGCTGTCGACCAATATGCTTTTTAATCAAACTTATAATTATTTTATTCATGGCCTCTACTTGGCCATTTGCTTGAGCATAATATGGAGTCGACGTAATCATTTTAATTTTTCTAGAATTGGCATATTCGACAACTTTCTTTCCAATGAACACTGTTCCTTGGTCAGTTGTCAAAGTTTGTGGTATTCCAAACCTACAAACTATATTGTCTTCTATAAAATCAATTACTTCTTGTTGGGTAACTTCTTTTAAGGCTACAGCCTCAACCCATTTTGTAAAGTAATCAACTCCAACTAAAATATACTTGTGTCCTTTCGACGATGTAGGATGAATTTGACCTATTATATCCAAAGTTCATCTTATGAAAGGTCAAGGTTTAATAATGGAATGTAATTCACTAGCAGGAATGTTCTGTATATGGCTATGTTTTTGACATTCTTCACAAGATTTGGCAAGCGTTATACAATCCTTTACTAGCGTAGGCCAATAATACCTTTGTCGTCGAAGGACCCATTTCATTTTATCACCTGCTTGATGAGCTCCACAAATTCCTTCATGGACCTCTGCTAAGGCAATATAAGCCTTTACTTCACCTAAGCATACCTCTAAATTTCCATCGACAGATTTTCTATACAAAGCCTCTCCTAATATTATAAATTTCGACGCTCTATATTTGAGCTTTTTGTCCACATTTTGACTTGGATTTTCCAAATAACTTAATATTGGCTGTCTCCAATCATTAACTATCGAAATATCATTTTGTAGTACATCTCTTTCTTCTAATGGATATACAAGTTCTCTAATCTCAATTAGATTTGTCAGGACTTTGGACGAAATTTTATACCCAGAGGCTATCTGTACTAATTCATTAGCCTCTTCATTCAAATTTCTAGGGATATGTTCGATAATAATTTCATCGAATCTTTTCATTAACTTACTCGCCACAACACAATATTTGGTCAGATTATAACTGACATATTTATATTCTTGTGTGAGTTGCGTAATGACTAACTGTGAATTCCTAAAAATATGCACATTATATGCTTTCATTTCTATTAATATTTCTAACCTGACAATTAAGGCTTCATACTTAGCCTCATTGTTTGAGCATGTATATTTAAGTTCAAACATGAATTTAGTTGGAATACCTTGAGGAGAAACAATTAAAATTCCTACTCCAACTCCATTTTGATGCCTTGAGCCATCAAAATATAAGCGCCAAGGTTTTAACCCGACGAAATTTATATTATCAACATCCAAACATGGATGGTTAGCCAAAAATCAGCAATTGCTTGGCCTTTGACAACTTTCATTGGAATATATTGTAAAGAGAATTCTGACAAAGCAACGGTTCATTTACCAATACGTCCATTCAATATTGGTTTTGACAACATATATTTTATTACATCAGTTTTTGACATAACCAATACATTACAAGGCATCATATAATATTTAAGTTTAGCACATGAGAAGTATAATGCTAAACAAAGTTTCTCTATTGTACTATATCTCCTTTCAGCATCATTTAAAACTCGACTAAGATAATATACAGCTCTCTCGACACCATTCTCATCTTGAGCCAGCATACTACCTATAGTATCATTTGACGTTGATATATACAATTTCAACGGTCTATGAGGCACTGGAGGCATCATGACCGGAGGATTTGTCAAATATTGTTTAATTTGGTCGAATGCTTCTTGATGACAAGACTCCCATACAAAGTCTTGTTCAGCCTTCAACTTGATTAATGAGGCAAAAACTCTGGTTCTTCCCGACAAATTGGAAATGAATCTTCTTAAAAAGTTCACCTTCCCTAGGAAAGATTGTAATTCCTTCTTATTTGTCGGAGGTACGGCTTCCAAAACTGCCTTGGCTTTATTCTTGTCCACCTCAATACCTTTTTTATGGACTAAAAAACCCAAGAATTTAGCAGCTGACACTCCAAAATCACATTTCTCTAGATTCATCTTGAGGCTGTGTTTTCTCATCCTATCGAATGCCTGCCTCAAGTTTGTCAAGTGGTTCTCTTTTGTTTCTAACTTGACAATGACATCATCGATATACACCTCCATAAATTTTCTAATAACGTCATGGAAGATTGTATTCATTGCTCTCTGATAGGTGGCAGTTGCATTCTTTAAACCGAAAGGCATGACTATCCATTCATATGTCCCAATAGCTCTTGGACATCTAAAGGCGATTTTCGACACGTCCTCCTCGGCTATAAAAATTTGATTATAACCTGTATGGCCATCCATAAAACTTAACAATTCATGTCCAGATGCGGCATTAACCAACATGCCCACAATTAGTATTGGATATTCATCTTTAGGTGTAGCAATGTTTAGATTTCTAAAATCTACACATATTCTTAACTTGGCATTTTTCTTAATTACATGAACAATATTAGAAAGTCATTCGACATACCTGGTTGTTCTAATGAACTTGGCTTTGAGCAATCTTTCGACCTCTTCTTTTATCTTAAAAACCACCTCAGGTGCAATTCTTCTATTAGCTTGCTTGGCAGGTTTGCAATCTTCTCTCAATGGCAGTCTATGCTCGACAAGATCTCTACTCAACCTAGGCATTTCAACGTAATCCCACGCAAAGCAATCTTTATATTCCCTAATTAATTCAACAAGATTTTCTTTGAACTCCTTTGGTAAAAATGAACTCACAAATATAGGCCTTCTATCTATTCCAATGCCCAACTTTATTTCTTTCAAAGGATCTTCCACCTCTATACCTTGTCTTTCATCAAGTCCTTTCTCAAAACCCAAAGGACCGTTATCTATTATGCAATCTGATAATACACCTTTAGTGGTGTAAACAGCCCTGTCGGCCAAATAAGCCGACAGTCGATCCAACTGATTAACATTCATGGCTAGTGCTTGGCTGATTCATTTCGGCCTTATTCATTAGTCGAATGCCAAATTGATCCACTAGGCATGTTTTAAGTGCATCTTTGTCGATAACTCCATTATTTGCCGTGACTAGCTTGACATTTGGAGCATAGATTTTAAAATCGATATGAAGCTGTTGTAAATAGCAAGGGCTGTCATCTGCCTCTACTATTTCCACCTGAACATTTGCATTCCAAAGAATAAGTTTCTAATGAACTGTCGATGGTATTGCTCCAACGACATGTATCCAATCTCTCCCTAGTAAAAGATTGTAACTGGATTTTGTTGAAATTATGACAAACAATGTTGACCTCTCAATGGATCCAACTTGTATATTCAACATCACTACTCCGTCTGACGGGGAAGTTTTGCCACTGAAATCAGTAACAATCATGTTAGTTGTCATCAAATTAGACTCATTCTTCCTAAGTTTCTTTAACATTACCCTTGGGATCAGATTGATAGTTGCCCCTCCGTCTATCAAGACTCTATTTATTAACTTTCCTTCTAGCAAAGCCTTGATGTGCAATGGGTGGAGATGAGTCTTTTGTTCCTCTGTTGGCTTTTCAAAATATGTTGTATTGTCGAACACAATTAACATATTATCGTGACAGAAAAGCCAATGATTATCGAGGTCTTCTAAGTTTTCTTCATTCTCTCCTGTATATTCAATTTCGGGATACCCTTTGAATTCAGCAGGTATAACTGAAATCAAGTTCACATTCATTGACTTCAAGAATTCCTCTTCATCTGACTCTTCATGACTTTTATATCCACCAAGCTTGAGGTATTCTTCCAACGGCAAACTACTATCCATAGCCATTATGATATCATCCAGATCCTTGTCCAGATTAAAATCCATGTCGATTTGTTCATTATCGCCAAAGCCTAAAAGATCATCTAGATCAGTCAAGGCTTCAATAACTTCATCAACTGTCAAAGTCATATCTATAATTTGGCAATCGACTTTGCCAAATTTCTTTTCCCCTTGATCATGTTGAGCATTTTCTTTT
Source organism: Ormosia emarginata (assembly GCA_029884605.1). Lineage (NCBI taxonomy): Eukaryota > Viridiplantae > Streptophyta > Magnoliopsida > Fabales > Fabaceae > Ormosia > Ormosia emarginata. The sequence continues at coordinate 17,274,151 of JAQQTP010000068.1, read as the reverse complement.
TCCACTCGACATCTTGGTTAGGATCTTTCAGAACTTTTAAGATTTCTTCCTTCGACCAATCTTCATCATCACTATTGCTTTTGTTCCCAGCTATTCCTCTTATCATCTTCTCAGCTTTCAACCTAGCCATGTCCTTACTTTTATTAACTACCAGATTATTTTCCTTTGCTTCTTTTTTTGCTGCTACAAGTCCAATTGGTCATTTCCTTCTAATTTTGTTTGGAGCAGGCCCTTGAACTTGTTTCCCTTTCTTTATCTCTATAAGTTTTTCTTGTCAGAGATTGTTATTCTCATTCGACCATTCAACTTCACTTGTTGTCGGCTCAGCTGTGATTGCCCTCGTTGTATCTGCAGATTCTTTTCTGACAATACTTTTCAATTTCTTGTCATCTTTATTTTCATCAAGTGCTGGCTTAACCTCGATTACTATACATCCCATTTTTATTGGTTGTTCTTTGATAACTACACCCTCAGCCAAATTCCTTCTCTTCTGGGCCTGTCTCAACCTCTGCAAGCTTCTTTTTCGGCTCTTTGTCATTGGTAAAGACTTTGATGGCCCTGCTACATCCTGGCCAATCAAAACTTCATTTTGGTTAATTCTACCATATTTGTAATCTTCATTCCAGAATGGTCGATTTTTCTAAAACCTATTCTTCTTGGTAGCCATGTTTCATCGAAAATACGTGTAACTTGCCATTGTAGAATTTTTAACCCATCTATCTATAGCAACATTGGCAGGTGGTACTCTGGTCTTAGCTGGTTAGACGTAACTCCTAGGAAATGCATTGCTCCCCATAGATCCACTAGATGACTCGACCAACCAGCCATTCATATTAGGCCTTGGCAGATAGACTGGCTTAGGCTTTGAAGTATAAACTAGCTTTGGAGTATTGAAGGGCTGTTGTGGTTTTCCAACTTCCTTGTCGAAAAACTTCTTTTTACCTTGTGAATTACCCTTTTGCTCCTCAGCAGCTTTCTTTGCAGCAAATTCATCATACACTACATTGCATCTTGGACACAACCTTACTTTGCCTTTTTCTTTCTTTCTTTTAAGGAAATTTTCAAGAGATTCTCCTGCTTTGGGATAAACGTCCATTGCATCTTCCATGTCAATGTTGAATCCCTGCAAATTCCTTATGTTGATCATTCCAACATTTAAAGGAACCTATTGATCAACTTTTAAAATCCCAGCCTGAAACGGATCTGTATCAACTTTCATATATGCCTTAGGCTTGTCAGTAAACTTCAAACGCTCATCCATTAATGCTTTCTGAATCAAATCTCTGAAACGAATACATTCGTTAGTAACATGACCGAAATTGTTATGAAACTTACAATATTTTCGGTCTTTTATTTCATCAAATTTTAATAACTTATGGCCTTTCGATAATTTAATTTGTTTATCTTTTAACAACAAATCAAAAATTTTGTCAGTTCTTGTTACGTCAAATGTATATGTTTTTCTATTGACATAACTCATTTTTTCCTTATTTCTTGTAGGCTGGAGAGCCTGGCACACATAAGGAGGACCATTCTGAAGTTCAGCAATGTTGACTTCAAATTCGTCATTTCTATCTTCAGTTTCATTGTTAGATTCACCTAATCCGACGAATGCTACTTTCTCCCTTTTGAGGAATCTCTTTTGTTTATGAACCTTTTCAGCTTTTAGTTATTCTATTTGCCTAACCTTTTCACCTAGTTGGGCAAGATCAACTAAATGTTAGTTCATTAACTTTTTCCTTATGTAATAGTCTAAACCTCCTGCAGCAATTTTCACTATTTCTGCTTCAGGTATAGGAGTAAAACATCTACTCTTCATTTGTCGAAACCTAGATAGGTAATCTTCTATTGTTTCATTATACACTCTCTTGATATTGAAGAGATCTGTAAGTACAACTTTCAAATCCTATATGAAGAATTGATCATGGAAACTTCTTTCTATTGAGTCCAAGAGTGTATTGAATTTGGTCTCAATGTAGAAAACCAAGAGAATGCATTTTTAGTAAGGGAGCTGGGGAAAAATCTCATTTTGAGGCCTTCAATAGTGGCTAATTCTCCTATTTCTATTGTATACCATGCAATGTGTTCGACGATCGATTCTCCATTTTCACCAGCAAACTGTGAAAGTTTAGGAATTTTAATTCCTTTAGGCAATTCTGCTTGCTGTACCCACTCAGGAAATGCTGAAACAAAATAGAGTTAGTTGACATATCCAACATTGAACCCAAATCTATTCAGCACCTGTTCCACTACTTGGTTTACATTTTGCTCGATTACTTGGTGCCCCCCAAGATTTTGTCGAAGCAATCTCATGGTTGCATCATTTCTAGCCATTTGATCCTCATCACCTTGACGGAGCATATGGACATTACCATATTCCAAGTGTGGCTGATCATTTTGCCTAGGTTGTTCTAGGTTTTGTTGATTTTGTCCCCCATTTACCTGAGGTATAATCATTTCTCTATTTACTCTAGGCTGAGTTGCTTGTACATTTTCATTGGCCAATCCACCTATCCCCAAAGCTTGATTTAGCCTTGCCATTTGTTGGGCCAATGTGCTGCCAGCATTATTTGTGTTTTCTATGATTGGTGTAATCACAACACCTATTTGCTGAGTGAACATATGCACCATTTCATGATTACTTTTATCCATTTGTTGTCGAAATCTGGCCAAAGAATTTGTAGTTGGTCCAGTTATATTCTGAGGAATATCTCTCGATATATTTGAGAATACAGGTCCCAAATTCAATCTCTCCTGTCGAAAAGGAGTTGGATTACTTGAACTTGCAACTCCTGTTCCTTGGTCATTAAAACTTGCTAAAGCCGAACTTATTTGTGGTTGGCCTTGTGAGGCTACCGTTTGGCCTATAGTATTAGCCAAAGTAGAGTCAAGTCCCATTTGTGCCAACACATGAGGGATATAATTTGGTGGCAAACCATATTATGGTGTCAACCTTGAATTTGAGTTCATTACACTTTGATTACTTGGTTGATTTGGTGATGACTGAGTCACTCCAAGCACTACTTGCTCTAGCACTGGGTTACTCCTGAGAGTACCAGTTGCTATTATATCAACCACAGGACCCGTACTAACAACAGTTAAAGGTGACGCAGAAACGACTGTGGAAGGTGGCACACTAACTTCAACTGAAAGTGCATTCGACACCTGGTTATTTGCGTTACTCATAATTTGCGTATCTTGAGAAGGGCAAGAAAATACCAACTTTTCACTTCTTAAATGCATAAAACCATCTTCTTATGAAGAGGTTTGTGACACTACCGAGTTACTCTGAACTTGTCCCACCGGGCGCGCCAATTTGTTTACGGGTGAATGTGGTATAAGACAAATTCCAACAAACAAATATATTTTATCAGTCGAATGTGGGTTCAGAGTTATGTAGTAATCTTGTTTGAAAAGAAGCTTTTGATGACTAACGTACAAAATGTAAAGTGCAAAGAAATTTTAAAGTGCAGAGAAAGTAAATTGCAAGAAATATAAAGTGCTGAAGATTAAAATGTAGAAAATAAAGGTGCAGAAAGTTTAAATGCAGGAAATGTAAAAGTGCAGTAAGTTTAAAGTGTAAAAAACGTAAAACGCATGAATTTAAAGTGCAGAAAGAGTAAAGAAATTTAAAGAACAAGGCTTGAAAATAAAGAATTTAAAAAGACATTGCATTAATGTAAATGGCTGGAAATGAAAATGGAAGTCATACTTGGAGTCAAATCCGTTAATCTGCTTGAGTGAGATGTTAGGATTGTATATCTAGTAAAACCACCCTTTGTACATCATAAATACTAGTATTTATAGGCAAAATATAAAAAATAACTGACTCTTAAAAACTGACTACGTTCATGGCAGTTATGCCACATTTTTCTACACTAATATTTTACTCAATTGAGAGCAGTTATGAAATCTTTCGACAATAACCAACTCCTGTCGAATTCAGAATTTGTAACTTTATTTTCGACGAAACTAACCCTTGACCCTTTGAGAGTCAACCACCACTTAGATCACTATCTAGCTGTCGAATTCAAGACTAATAACTGAAAGCAACTGAGATCTTTCGACAAAAATTAACATCTGACTATAACACATCAAAAAATTTCTTCAATGTCATCATCATCGAGCTGTCAAAAATCTCTTCGTCGAATATCTCAATGTTATCATCCGGCTGTCGAAACCCTTATTCGTCGAATGTCTCAATGGTATCATTCGACCATCAAAATTATCTTCGTCGAATATCTCAATATTATCATCCGACTATCGAAAATCTCTTCGTCATCGAATGTCTCAATAGTATCATCCGACCATCAAAATTATCTTTGTTGAATATCTCAATATTATCATCCGACTATCGAAAATCTCTTCATCGTTGAATATCTCAATGTTATCATCTGACTATTGAAAATATTTTCGTCAAATTAGAACTTGTGATTTTACCTCAGCAATATTGCTTTCATTTGTTAAATTCTCAGCCTGTGTCGACCATTCCATTGAGAATCTCTGATTTGCGATGTGATGGTTGGTCACCCTTTGTACCCATTAGGACTTGTTTTTGATTGCAAGAATATATGTCATTTAATACTAACACGGTTCACAACTCATGAAAGGGAGAAAATGAAAGGAGGAAATTCTTGTATAAACATATAACATTTAAATTAAGTGTAATAAGTTAATTATAATATTACTTAAGATAGTTAATTAAAATTATCTATTAATTAATTATAATAATTATTTATTAACTAATCATATAACTGGCCTAAGTAACAGCTTGGGTGTTCTGTGTTTATCCAAGAACTTCTTCATGAAAGCTATTTAAGTGTATATAATGCTTAGCAACAAGAAGCCTACAATCCTCTTGTCTGACTTCCGAGGCTGCTTGTACTGCAATATATGTTAGTGTATTTTTAAATTAAATTATAGAGGTTAAATTATAATTTTAGTCCTTATATTTTTTATTTATTTTTATTTAGTATTTATAATTTTTTTTAAATTAATATTCATACCTACAAATATTTTTAAAATAATATCTACTGTCAATTTTATTATAATATCATTTATTTAATTACTAATAAGTATTTTATAGATTAAAAAAATTATATCTAAAAGAGCACTTAATCTTAAGAAAGGAGCACCTAATGAAATAAAGAAATATTTACTTGATATTTAAAAAAAAAAAACATATAAAAAATACCTACTAGACAAAAAAAATTCTTTCTGGATTAGTCAACTAATGGTGATGAAACGTTGCTATAACAGAAATTAATAACAGAAAATTTTAAAAATTAACATTTTCAAATGTAAAGATTAATTTTAAAAGAAAAAATTATAAGGACTATATTAAAAATAAATAAAAATTATATGGACTAAAACTTTAATTTAACTAATTATATATTATACTTTGTTAAGAAGTGAATAAATTCATTTCATCACTCAATTTTTAATGTAGTAAAAGAATGGATCACAAAGAGTATTATTTAGAATTGTTTCAGATCATCAAATCAATTATTCTAATAATTTTATTAATTACTAAATAGAAAATATATTAAATGTTTTTATGTTTCAAAGATAATAACTGTATTTATTTTTTATTTAATTTTTTTATATTAAGTATATATTAAGAAAACTATTAACAGAAAGTTTTAGAAAGATATGGCCAAACTATTTAAAATTCAGTGTAATGTTATGACTTAATTATTTATTTAGTTTTCGTTATATATATATATATATATATATATATATATATATTATTAGTGAGAGAAGTTTTATTATAAGAGGTGAGAAAGAAATATGGCCAATTTAGATCTTATTTAAAATTCTGTGTAATGTTATGATCTTAATTATTTATAGTTTAATCATTATATATTTCTCTCATATATATATATATATATATATTTAATCGGGTCAAAATCTAATACAGATGTCATTTTCTTTCTGAACAAAAACGTTGAAATGGTCCTCAAATATATATATATATATATATATATATATATATATATATATATATATATATATTTGGTTATTCCTCATATACTTCTTTGAAATCTAAAATGTCGACGTATTCTCCATCCCGACACTCTTCATTCATCAAGTCGTTGTTCAATTGCAAACCAGTAAAGGAACGCGCAAACAAGAGACAGTTTCAACACTCAACAACAAGTTTTCCTCAGTTCCTCTTCTCCTTCAGCAATTTCTCAGCTCCCATTTGAATCTTCATCTTACCCAACTTGCTCCTCATCTCATCTCTCTCTCACACACACATATATACATATATATAAGAAAGCTTCAACCATAGAGACGTTATAGGTACCACACAGACAAAAAGCTTTCACAAGAAATTGAAAGGCCTATGTCTATAAACTTCATCCAGCAATCATGCAAAGCCGACAGCCCAATACGACTGCGCCGGTGAGCCCAACAACCACTGTCATTGGGCCTCGGTATTGTGCTCTATATCCAATAGAACTTGCAATTGTGGGAACGGTCAAGACATCAGCTGATAAATTCAGTGTCAAAGACGTCAACGGCAACACCATTTTCAAGCTCACAAGGCCTCCCGTGTCCCTCCATGGTCGCCGTGTTTTACTTGACGCCGCCGGGAACCCCATCGTCACGCTACGCAGAAAGGTTTGACCATTTATTATATTATATTATCTATTTTATACTATATATTATACAGGATTCCTTCATTTGTTACAATTTTTTTTAAAAAAAATGCGAATTAAGCGATATATAATGCCATCATAACGTTAGTGTGTATATATCCACTTGTTTTAATATCATTCTTTTTTATTTTCTTAGTGGCAATTTCAGAGTTTGATTGTTCTTGAAAAGATTTATGTAGTTTGAATAAACTTAATTATTTAGGATAAATTGTGCTGATTTTTGTGTGCTTTTGTTTGTGTAGCTAAGAACAGCACATGATCGATGGCTAGTTTTTAGGGGTGAAAGCACAGAGCGAAGTGATTTACTCTTTAGTGTAAAGCGACCAAACATATTCCAGTTAAAGACCAAATTAGAAGTGTTCTTAGCTAATAATACCACAGAAAAAGTTTGTGACTTTAAGGTGGAAGGCAATTGGTTCGAGCGATCTTGTGATGTTTATGCCGTTCAATCTCTCAACATTGTTGCCCGGGTGAGCCTTTTTTCTATTAACCTTTGGGTTGGATTGTTTGCAGAAAAGAATGGAAAAAAGATTTCGGTAGTATTTTGTTAACATTAATTGATTATTGTTAAAAATACTTTCTCTTTTTCTTTAAACTCTAATTCTTGAAAGTGCAATATTATGGGATTGCAGATGCATAAGAGGTACGCTGTTCAAAGCACTGCGTTTGAGAACGACTGTTTCATGGTCCGTGTGGAAGCCAACATTGACTATGCATTCATAGTGGCACTAATTTTGATTCTTGACGAAATTAACCTAGACAAGAGGCAAGCTTGGAGTTGATGATTGAGATATTGGTTCAAAAATTCCTTTGGTTATCTCGGTTTCTTCGCTCAAGATGTTCATTTAAAAACAAAAAAAGTGATAATGTAGAGTTTTTTTTTTTAAAAAAAAAATTAGCTGTAATGTGTTTTTAGGCAAAGAGAATTGCGTGGATTCTTCTGAAATCAAGCAATACTCAAATGGAGCTTGATGCTAATTTAGTTACAACTCTTTTTTAAACAATCTTCAAGTATTTGATCTTTAATAATGTACATTATTTTTTAATAAACAAATAGCAGTTTTTATTACAATTTAAACTTATATTCTCTACTAAGATTTTTAACTCTCTTAACAACTTATGTATATGTGGCCGAGTACCTCTTCAAGTTTTTTTTTTTCAAGCTATGGTAAAAACTTTTAGGTGTCATTTGTCCCATGGAATTAGTTACAAGAGGAAGCCACTCACATGTCTAACTCATAACATCCTAGCACGAGGGATTTATTTATTTTTATATATGTATTGTGATTGAGTAGTGTTTGTGTCAATTTGCGCTTAACTCAACTAACTCACAAACTTTGAGTTTAAGGACTTCACAAAAATATTTTTTGTGGTTTAATTCCAAAAAAATAGTACAACTAAAATTTAAATCTATAAGTATGTGTCTACCTATACATCATGTTTTGGATCGTGGTCTAGGGTCCTATCTGGAAGGATCGACTCAACGCATGAACTACCGGACTCCACGATCAACACCTCGGCCAAGGCCTTATGACCTCGGTCCAAGGCATCGGACTCTAATGATAGCCAGATCTATGAGGATCCCCCTAAAACAATGATTGACCACCAAGGAAACGACCCTGACAGATCAGATACGGACCTCCACGATCGTGGGACAATCCCGACAAAGTTAGAGACGGACCTCAACGATCGTAGGATAGTCCCGACAAGGTCAGAGACGGATCTCAACGATCATGGGCTGAAACCTCTGCCAAGGCACGACCCTAATATACCTTCGTCCTACGTGGATTGCATGAGGATTCCAGTCACGCTCTCCATATATACCAGGCTAAGTTAACCTAAGAACAGGTCGACTAATATATGTTATTCCATTACAAAACACTTCTTGTGCATTGCCTGACTTGAGTGTTGGAGTCCCATTGCAGATACCCACCCCCCTGGACTTCATACGCTTGGCTGCAGCTGTGCAAGGAGGAAACCACCACATACGTGCCTATCTCAGGTACCCTCTGAATCCACTTTAGAACATTGGCACCGACTGTGGGGAGCTGATAAACTTCTACTCCTACGTTAACCATGGTAAGCACAAGACACAACCAGAGGAAGGGAAGCACTGCGCATGCTGCCCCTGGCCAAATACAGGGCCCAGCAGCATAGCGTGACCCTCCTTCCGTCACACTACTAGAAACCTCTGCTGCCAGAAACTCTCCACGATGGACACGAGACTTCAGCCTTTGCTGAAAGCCCTGCCCCATCTCGAAGGGTTTCAATTCGTAACAGGCTTGTTTTTCCTCATGGTAGAGCAAACAATACAAACCGTGAGGCTAGGATCCCTGTGCATGCTCGCTTGGAAACCTCCCACAACAACGTGGACCATGCGTCTCACTACGAAGACAATGTCGAATCTGAAACAATGAAGAATGGCCTTCGAGAATTGTTGCATCAACAAACAACGCTCATCGAAGGCCAGCAGCGTCAGCTGGAAGAACAGCGCCGTTGGATGAAGAACCTTAAAAGATCGGTGAGGACGGACAATGACAATGGAGAACGAGATGCAGCTCGTAACGAGCGCACCGTCCAGCATGCTGGCGCCGGGGTTTATGGAAACCATAACCCGGCCCCCGGCCATCAACAACAATTCTTTGATGCTCTAATGGCATACAGGGTTCCGAGGAACTTCAAGCCTCCGAGTAACTTGGAGGCCTATGACGGAACCACGGACCCCCAGGAGCACTTGGACGCTTACACTCAGTCCATGCAGCTCTACGGGTACACCCCAGAACTGCTATGCCGGGCTTTTCCCCTCTTCCTAAAGAAGGATGCCCTCCGTTGGTTTTTCACCTTACGCACAAAGATCACCGGATGGGAAGACTTGACGCAACGTTTCTTGCAACACTACACCACAGCAAAGGAACGACTAAAGTCGATTGACTCCCTTTCCGGGATCCGCCAGGGAAGTTCTGAATCCTTGCGCGAGTACGTCAAAAGGTTCAATCAGGCCTGCGTAGGCATTGAAAACCTGGACGACAGGATAGCCTTGCATTATGCTAGAAACAGACTCCAAACTGACTCAGGCTTCTTCATGTCTCTGGCAAAAAAGAAGTCAGCAAGCTTGGATGAGTTTCACTTACGGGCGGACAAGTACGTCGAGCTGGAGGAAATCACCAGGGCAAAAGAGAATCTGGAGAAAGGCGAGCCGGTTCACTAGAAAAAAAATCACAACAACAACCAACCTCGCGAATCCTCCAAGAACGAACAGTATTAGCCCAAATATTCTGAGTATACTCCTTTAAACACCCCTCAAGAGACAATCTTGAAGGAGGTCCTTCAAACTGAGTTCTAGGATATCAAGAGGCCACCACCCGTAAAGAAGCAATTCCAGAGGGACCGTTCGAAACATTGCAGGTGGCACAAGAGCTATGGCCACGAGACGGAGGATTGCTATTAACTCCGGGATGTTATCGAGTCCCTGATCAAAGAGGGACTTCTGCAAAAATACATCAGCGGTCTTCGAGGAGGAGAAGACCGCGGTAGGCGCCGGGACTAGAGATGAAGCCGCAGCCCCAGGCGGAGTCCAAACCAGCACCCAAGGAGAAGCTAGAGTCCTGCCAGAAGATCCCGAACCCCTCCGTGTCGCAATATTGAAAACAGGCAGGATCAGGAATAGGATACTCAAGGTGGGGGTAATAGGAAGGACAAGCTCATTAATACCATCTCAAGGGGATTTGCAGAAGGTGGTACGTCTAATAACTTCCAGAAGAAGGCACTCCGGATAGCAGTCCTGAGCGTATTTGGTTCTTCTTCGTGAAAACCCCACGTTGAGAATAAGGACGCACCATCCATCTCCTTCTCCGATAAAGACTACGGCGACATTATCCGAGATCATGACAACCCCCTGATCATATCCGAAATAATCTCTAACGCCGAAGTCTGTCGCATATTTGTAGATTAGGGGAGTTCAATGGACATAATGTTCATGGATGCCTACGAGAGACTGGAGTTCCCTCTATCCGCACTGACACCTTATGAAGGCGAGCTAACCGGGTTCTCCAGAGAAAAAGTTACCTCGGTCGGCTACTTTGAAACTTTCCTGACCTTAGGTAACGACGACACCTACAGAACGATTAAGGTGAGATTTCTAGCCGTGGATTGTCCTTCGACTTACAACATCATCCTGGGCCGCCCTACGCTAAATGGCATTGTCGCTGTGGCCTCTACAGCCCACCAGGCCATGAAGTTCCTTAATAGGAACAATGAAGTGGTCGCGGTCAAGGGCAACCAGATTGCAGCCCGCAAATGCTATAATGAGAGCTTGAAAATCAGTAGGGCCTCCAGAAAAACAAAGGTATGAACATCCAGCCCCACCCACGATCAAGTCAACATCCTGCTGACCTAGTTAGATATCCGTGAAGAGATCCGAGGTACGAGACCCCAGCTTGAAGGAGAATTGATCCCACTCCAGATGGGTGATAAACTCGATTAAGTCATCATGATAGGAGCAAACCTCGAAGAATAGGAAAAGATCCAGCTAGTAGAGCTCCTACAGAAAAATAAGGATTTTTTTGCCTGGACTTCTGCCGACATGCCTGGGATTGACCCCGTTTTCATCTACCATCGTTTATCTATTAAATGGGATGCAAAGCCGGTCTCCCAGAAGAAGAGAAAAGTTAGACCCGAGAGGTAACAGGCTATTGAGGAGCAAGTCAAGGAACTACTAAATGTCGGCTTCATCAGGGAGATCACGTACACCACTTGGCTCTCGAATGTTGTCTTGGTAAAAAAAGTTAAACGAGAAATAGAGGATGTGTGTGGACTACACCGACCTGAACAAGGCATGTCCTAAAGATCCATACCCCCTCCCAAACGTTGATAAGCTAGTTGATAGCTCCTCCGGCTTCCGGATATTGTCCTTCATGGATGCTTACTCGTGGTACAATCAGATTCCGATGTACCCCGGAGACCAAAATAAAATGGTCTTCATCACTGAAAGGGCAAGTTACTGCTACAAGGTAATGCTGTTCGGGTTGAAAAATGCCTGGGCCACCTACCAGAGGATGATGAATAGAGTCTTCGAAGAACAGATGGGGAGAATGCTAGAGGTCTACATCGATGATATGATAGTCAAGACCCCATCGTCTGGATCTCATACCTCGGACCTCGAAGAAGTGTTTGCGCAGCTAAGAAAGCACGATATGAGACTCAATCTAGAAAAGTGTGCATTCGGAGTCCAGGCTGGAAAATTCCTGGGGTTCATGCTGACCCACCACGGTATCGAGGCAAACCTCGACAAATGCAAGGCGGTGCTCGACATGCATAGTCCCCGTAACCTCAAAGAGGTACAACAGTTAAATGGACGGGTCGCGACTCTCACCAGATTCCTAGCCAAAGCCGCTTATAAATTCCTCCCCTTCTTCAAACTACTGAAAAAGGGGACCGGATTCGAGTGGACACAAGAATGTGAAGATGCTTTCGCATCCCTGAAGAACTTTCTGGCATGCTCTCCTATCCTCACAATGCTAGAGTTAGGGGAAACCTTTTACGTGTACTTCTCCGTCCACGAGGAGGCTGTGAGTTCGGTACTCATCAGGGAAACACCGAAAGGCCAGAAGCCGGTCTATTTCGTGAACAAAGTACTGCAAGGCCCCGAATTCAAATATCAAAAGATAGAGAAGGTCTTCTTTGCACACATCATCACAGCCAGGAGACTGATGCAGTACTTCCAATGCCATCCTATGGTCGTAAGGACCGATCAACCCATTTGACAGATACTGCACAAACCGAACTTAGCGGGAAGGATGATCGCCTAGTCCATTCAGCATTCCGAGGTCAGGATAGCCTACGAGCCTAGAGTAGTAATCAAGGCACAAGCGCTCTTGAATTTCCTGGTCGAACTCACCTCAGACTCTAGCTGCACAGAGGAAATATCCTGGACCATATTCGTGGATGGGTCCTCAAACCCAAAAGGATACGGTGCTGGGGTAATCTTAGAAAACTTAGAGGGGGTGACCATTGAAAATTCACTAAGATTCGAATTCCTCACCTCGAACAACCAGGCAGAATATGAGGCATACATCGCAGGACTGGCAATAGCTAGAGACTTGGGGGTCACAAAGATTAGACTTTGTAGTGACTCCTAGCTCGTGACCTCCCAGATCTGACGAGAGTATTAGGCCAAAGAGCCACTCCTGCAGAAATACTTGGTGAGAGTGTAAGAACTCCTCCCAAACTTCTAGAAAGTTAAAATGGAGCACATACCCCTGGAACAAAACTCCAGGGCCGATCTCTTATCCAAACTGGCGAGCACCAAGAGTCCGGGCAACAACTGCTCGGTGATCCAAGAAACCATCCCGCACCCTGCAGTCTCCAACATAGCAATCTTTCAAGTTAACGAGCAAGAACGTACTTGGATCACGCCACTACTAGAATACTTACAGTCTGGTAGCCTCCTCGAGGATTCCAAGGAAGCGGCTAAATTGAAGAAAGTCACAGTCAGATACACCATCTTTGATGGGCAATTATATCGGCGCGGATTTTCTTCACCCCTCCTTAAATGCCTTACGCCAAAAGAGGCCCAATACGTCCTGGCCAAAGTCTACGAAGGGAGTTGTGGACACCACATCGGAAGCAAGGCTCTAGCATTAAAGGCACTCAGGGCAAGCTACTACTACCCCACGATGGAGGCAGACTCCCTTGCGCATGTCCAAGTGTGTGATAAATGCCAATGGCATTCTGACCACTATCACGCCTCGTCAGAGGAACTGTCCATGACATCCATACCCTGACCTTTCTACCAATGGGGCATGGATATCTTAGGTCCTTTCCCTCAAGCGCCAGGGCAGTTGAAGTTTTTGGTCGTAGTCGTAGACTATTTTACCAAGTGGATAGAAGCAGAGCCCTTGGTCACCATCACATCGGCCCGGATTCAAAGGTTCACTTGGCACCACATTATTACCAGATTCGGGGTCCCGGGGTCCATCGTAACAAATAACGGAACGCAGTTTAAGGACAAGGGGTTCGAAGAACTACTTGATGGGTTGAAGATAAAACACCACTGCAATGCCGTGGAAAACCCCCGAACAAACGGGCAAGCTGAGGCGGCCAACCGTGTTATTGTCAGAGGGTTAAAGAAAAGACTGGACGACGCCAAAGGAAACTAGGCTGAGCAGTTAGACCACGTTCTTTGGGCCTACCGATCCACTCCTCACTCCACAACAGGTGAAACCCCATTCAAATTAACCTATGGATGTGAAGCAATGATCCCGGTGGACATAGGGGAACCGAGCTGGCGTCTCCAGAACTTCTCACCAGATAATAACCCCGGGTTAATCAGGGAAGACTTGGATCTGTTGGAGGAAAGAAGGTGCATCGCGCACATACGCGATGCCGCAACCAAGCAAAGAATGGCAGTCCGGTATAACTCGAAGGTCATTCCTAGAAGGTCCTAGCCGGATGATCTTGTACTCCGAAGAGCTGACATAGGCGAAAAGATTGCCTCCCAAGGGAAGTTAGCCTCTACCTGGAAAGGCCCCTACCGTATCGTAATCAGTACCGGTAAAGGAGCCTATATAATAGAAATATTAACGGGCAAGCCAGTGAAGAACTTTTGGAACGTAGACAAACTCAGAAAGTATTACAGCTAAGTGCCTTTTAAGGCCTACTTTATGTCTGATTTACCCAAATTGTTGTATGAAAATTATCCTTCCGAATACTTAATGAAACATCCATCACGAAGTTAGTGCAATTTGTTGAACGAAGTTTTCAAAGACCAGCCACAACGACCCAAGACTCATCATACCAACCAAGGAGTTGTCTTGTTTTAGATAGGTCATGCAATAGAAAAATCCCGACTTGGGAAAATTCTCGCACCAAACCATAAGCACGAAAGACCCATGGTACCACTAGGGAAATTGTCTTGTGCTAGATAGGTAGTGCAGTAGAAAAATCCCGACTTGAGAAAATTCTCGCACCAAACCATGAGCACGAAAGACCCCGGCATAGACCAGTCCCCAAACCAAAGTCACGTGGCATCCTAAATACATAAACAGAAGGTAGTGGACCCCTGACAAGGTTTCTTACCTTAGGCACAGATCCCAAATGCCAATTCACTTTGGACATCAGATCTTAAGCCAAGGTTTCTAAAATCTCTTATCACACGAAGTCCTAAAGGGAACCCTAAGGCGCTCAATAGAAATGGGCGTTGGACCCGGACCGTGGTCCCATCAAAATTCGAGAATTCGCAAAGGGCATTGGACCCCGAAATAAACAAAGAAATACAACGAAAGACAATTCGATTGCAAACTCTGAAAAAACAAGAGCAATATTTGTCCATACAAAAAAAAAACCCCACGCAGGGGGCAAGAATAAATATCTGAATCACTCTACAAGAGGGTCTGGACCACGAACCTCGGCAGAAGAGTTTCCAGCACTTGGACCCTGAGCAGCAAGACGAGGAACGACGAGTTGGCCATCCTGGACGACCTTCCCGGAGTCCAAGGAACTCAGAACCAGATCAACCTCAGGATTGAAGAGCTGAACTTGTTTAATAGCATTCCGGAACTGTTGTTCCTTGATATTGGTACAGACAGTAATAAACGTCCCGACATCGCCCTTCAAGGAAGTAACCTGGCCATCGAGACGTTTGTTCTCGACATGAAGACCTTCATTCTCAGCTCCTAACTCAACCATACACCTTCTGACCTCCGCCAAGCTAGCCTCATTTTCTTTCGCTGCATCCTTCAGGGTGGCCACTTCATTCCTCAGCTCTTGGTTCAAGGCCTCAACATCATTCTTAGCCTTAATAGCCTCATTCTTCTCCCTAAGAGCTTGGTTTTCACCCCGCTCCGCGGTAGTAACCTTCTCCGCCATCTTCTTGTTGTCCTCAATCACATGCTCCAAGTACCGAACCTCCAAGGCAAGACGAAGCCCAAGAGTCTGGAAGCAATAGAGAGCATCCTTCCCACTATGCGGAGCTAGTTTAGCCTCTACTTCTTCATCTAGGAGGTAGCGATCGACGAACTCACGGAGATTTGGATTCTCACGGTACAGGTTGATTGGCCCCCCGCTACTCGGATCGATGCCTTCCTCAACCGCGGTCCTCTTACTCCAGTCACTTGACTACCCTTCACCAATTGCTTTCCTCTTACGCCCCGCACAAGGGGGGGAATCCTCCACTGGGATCGGTTCCCTCTCCGTAATCGGTACCTCGGTCCGATGAGGTAATGAGACTAGTACCACGTCTGCGGCAGGATCTGAAGGCCCCGATTCACTTTTGGCCCTCAGAGCTTCAAGAATAGCCAACGCGTTTCCTTCCTCAGACATCTCTGTTGGGAATTTGCGGATCAAAAGTCTCGCAGCGGAATAACAGAATTCCCTCATAGGATCCATGCGAAAAATCCATAATCCGAGTTTTTAAATTTTTACCTCTTGAAGTGTGATAGACACAAGCGAGGTGAATCACCAACACCGTAATAGCGACGATGTTTCTGCGGTATCCACACGAACAGACTTGCAAAAGGAGTCACGCCTCTGTTTTCGTAGTGCTAGCTGCGAAGAGAGGAGAAGAAGACCTCACTATCTCTCACTCACTTTCTGTAGGTGCGGCTAGGGTTGTGATGTAACCTAGTAGCAGCCCCTTTAGCGGTACTATTTATAACAGTGGGCTTTGCCTTAAGTGAGTGTGAGCGAGCAAGGTAAGTGGCGCAACCCTAAACCCATCTGTCATGAGTTAGGCCCACAGTTGAATCCGAGTCCAACTTGGATTCGATTACTCAATTTAGTCTATTCTAAGTGTGTGACCTGCAGGTTCTCATGACGTTGGTAGTAATATTAAAATCTCATTTTAATATTACAAACGATGGTATCTAGCAACACATCACTGCTACCCAAGTAATGAGAATGTCGGTGATTTGACATAACCTATCCGTGACCAATGTTTCCGTGTAGTTTAGTCCCTTTGTCCGGATATCCAGTTGAACACAAGGCATAGAACGTGTCACCCTTGTTTAGTTCAATCTTCGGTTTCACGATTCCCGAGTAGACATAGTAATAACAAATAAGATCAATATCTCATATTGACTCATTTGAGCATGGCCATGCATTTCGTAGTCTCACTCAATCGGGGCCCCAAGATATCGCTCTGTTATGTAGGAGGGACAAATCCCATCTAGGTCACTCACATCCCTCCACATGTATTGCGGCATGTCTAATAACCAACGTTATAATCATCTTGTTACAGATGACGTTTGATGGCATTAAAACACACAACTCCTCATGTAGGAATTGTAGTGATTTCAGGTCAAAAGACCACATACACCATTATCACAATGAGAATCGCTTATGACACTCACGTAACGATCCACGTAGCGTTCTCATGGCGGGTCTGTCCAATACATCATTACTCTAATATGTATCCATGTGTAGACTTGATATCTCATATCCATGACCCGTGAGATATGGTCATCAGTCTACGCACATACTAGTCTCAATGTATTATTGTTGTCCTAATTAACAATAATACTTGACTAGGACATTTAAGAATAGTGTTTTATCAATAGTCTCACGATCAAGTCATCCACTTGATGTCCTATGGTATCAAACTTACTATTCTAAGGACTTTATTATGTCTACCAAAAAGAACACAATAAATGAAATGCCTCATATAAAATAACATAATATAATGTATGTAAATACAAACAAAATGTATTGGCCACTAGGGCATACACCAACAATCTCGGCCAAGCTCTCTGAAAAGCAAACACAAGCAATTAGATCCATATAAACGGCAAAGAAAAAGAAAATAAACATGAATAAGGGCCTATACTATCTAGTACAGTCTAAAGTTCCACATCATCTACGGCATCCAGTATATCCTTGGGCTGAATTTTATCGACCTTAGTAACCCACATTTCGAAGAAGTTGACACACTCAATCTCTTCGTCACACATGTGACCGATCTCCCTCTCAAATGATTGAGTCGAGATGCTCCATGCCGTCGGGTTCCAATATAAACTAAATGTCGGCTCCATGTCGCTCCCCTGCCAGAATGGATGAGTTCCACCAGTCGCTGTTAACTTAAAGAACTTTTCTTTAAAGTATTTATAACTTTCCAAGTATGGGAAAAACACCGTCCTTCCTTGCCGGGATCGCACTGACAGCCAAGACTGTTGACGAGTGCGAGCACCGTGGACGGAATACCTAGTATGGAAATAGAAAAATACCCTGTCGGAGCATCGCAACCCAAACAGCCGGCATATTCTTTCAAAAGCTAGGATGTTTGCCCAACTATTGGGGTGGATTTGACTGGGGGCAGCATGAAGGGTCTGGAGTACAGCAATATGGAAGTCGTTGAAAGGAAGGCGAAGCTTGAACCTCGTGAAGAAATCCTCGTAGAAAAACATGAAATGTTGCCCCGCTTGACGGGTCAAACACACTCATTCTATCCCAGGGGACAAGATCAGGAACTCATTATCCCGGACTCCTCTCTTGGTAATTTCCAAGTAATCTTTTAACTTGTCCAACTCCCTCCCAGACTCATAGCGGGAGATCCTGTCAAAAGCATCATCCGCGACCTAGGCATAAGGCAATCCCAGGCCCCGGCGAATACGAATCAACTCCTCCTCGGCTTCTTGACCCTCCGAGTCATGAGCTTCAGGAACCAGGGCGGGCTTTTTAATTCTTAGCACCCTTCTCCTTGCCATTTGAATTCCTGGAAGACACAGAGAGGCTTATGGTCAGAACAATTCAAGTTCGAAAATCCAAATGCAGCAGTGGGCAAATAGAAAAAATCAAATCACACCCACGTACTGGTCTCCGCACCCACCGAGGCAAAAAGCCTCAGAAGGACACCTCCGCCGCACACGGTGCGATGGAGGAGGTGCTCCCTGAAAGGAAAATGCCGTTGGCAGAAGAGGAAAACAATATTTTCTCCCCTTTTTTCATTCGCAGAAAAGAAAGAGAAATGCGCTCCACCAAGAGTGTACAATCTCTTAAAGTAATAAAAACAAATAGAAGCAGAGTAAAGGCAAGGGAATACCTTGAAGAAAAGAAAGAAATCAGTTCTGAGAAGTCCAAAAAATTCTAGAACCGTTTCACACCGTCGCAAGGCTTGTCAGAAATCACCTCAAGCCACTAGTTTCTGATAAAAATCAAATGAAACAAAACAAAAAGGCTGACACCCTACTTATAGGGGCTACAGTTATGGGGCAATTCCGTTCGAGCACCTAAGATTCGAAAAGATATTCATTATAGTGCGCGAAGCACTACGCACGTCCTTTCAATGCAAACGCGCCATGTGGCCCACGTAGCCGTTATGGCAATTCAAAGGACAGTTATCCAGCAAACTAAGAGACACGCAACTGCAGGATCCAAGAGCTCGGAAAACTCGTTCATACCCCGGAATATTAACTACCCCGATAAACGTTCCCCTAAGGTATAAAGACCCGGGACCCAAGTATTTAAACTTGACACTTCGCCAGTCTCGACTAAGTACTAAGCTGGGGGCAACTACATATCGCGTCGTCAAGGTGAGCGTTGGACTCACCCCGGTATAATATAAATACCATTATTTACAGAAGAAAGAAAGATAGAAGACATGAGATTCAAAGCAAAAGAAAATTTTTATTAAATTTCTCATTCTATACATCATCTTACATCAAAAAAAGGGAAAATAAAGTATAGAGACATAGAACATATCAGGAAAGAGACCCTGGAGGTGGAAACCGACATTAACATCATTGGCATCCCGGGTCATGTCGCATCTTTCCTCCAGAACCAGCACCAGTCCCCCCCGAAGAACGGCCTCTTGAAAAAGTGGATAGGCTTTGCAACACGGAGCCAAACACTGCTGCCGAACTCTAGGGCTCCACTAGTTTTCTTCACTTGCTTCTTCGCCAGGTAGAAAGTGACCGGGGCACACTCTCCTTTGGTAGACGGGGCACAACTTTTTCATGGGAAGATCGTCCCACCAGAACCTTATTCACCCCAAGCAGCTTCAAACTATAGAGCAGTCTCAATAGTCCCTCCTGCATATCCGACTGCTCTTAGGATATGCCGACAAGGAGAGTGATGTTGGGCCCTACCCCTCCAGTTGCCTCCGTCTAACACGGCGGATATCTCAAGCCTCCCCAGCGACGAGAAATATTAAACAAG
Source organism: Ormosia emarginata (assembly GCA_029884605.1). Classification (NCBI taxonomy): domain Eukaryota; kingdom Viridiplantae; phylum Streptophyta; class Magnoliopsida; order Fabales; family Fabaceae; genus Ormosia; species Ormosia emarginata. Next base: position 17,254,340 of record JAQQTP010000068.1, on the reverse strand, counting down.
CAATCAGGGTACGCTGGGAAAGTGAGACATCCACCGCTAATACGCTGAGAAAGTGAGACATCTACTCAAGGGAACTGTCCATGAAGACATGGTAAAGTTTCAGAGATTTGGGAAAGAACAAGAAGAAAACTCTCGCAAGAGGCAAAACTCTCTAGAAACGCATAGGGAAAGAAGGAACCATTTCTCTGAAAGAAGTCACCTCCAAAATGAAAACGCACAAAGGAAAAAGGAATACCATAGTCGAACGCAAATATCCTCTATTTATAGAGAGAATGGAACGCTTCGATTGGTTCCTAGGAAGGAAGAGCCTGTCAAACCATAAAAACTACGTTTAATGCTCTCCCATTGCCATTAGCTACAGGAGCAGCAGACAGTTGGAAACTGAGCAAAGCTAACGTCCCCCATTAAAAGCTCTTCAATTCTCGAGGAAATCAAGAGCAACGGTTTCCAAAGGATCCAAAGATCAACGAAGAACACTGCTGCAAGACAAAAGACCCCGTGAAACCACACTCGAGGGCAACAAGAGAAAAACCTCATAATAAGGAATGACAATGTAGGCAAAGACCTACCGCGGTCTCCAGCCACATCCCAATCTCCGGGATACCCCACACTCAAATAATGGACCTCGGCCTCAACACGAGACACCGCGAAACCTAGCTTCAAAGCCTGGACAAAGTCTGTAGCGAGTCTGATGATCCTATATCTTGACACTTAGGTCTTATCCAAAGTGCCAAGTTAGGGGCAACTGTTCTGGACCGTGATCCAAGGTCCTATCCGGAAGGATCAACCTGACGCATGAACCACCGAACTCCACCATCAACACCCCGGCCAAGGCCTTATGACCTCGGTCTAGGGCATCAGACTCTAACGATAGCCAGACCTATGAGAATCCCCCTAAAACAAGGATTGGCCACCAAGGAAACAACCCTAACAAATCAGAGACGGACCTCCACGATCGTGGGACAGTCCCGACAAAGTTAGAGACGGACCTCAACGATCGTAGGACAGTTCCAACAAGGTCAGAGACAGACCTCAATGATCATGGGCTGAAACCATTGCATGAGGATTCTAGTCATGCTCTCCATATATACTAGGCTAAGTTAACCTAAGAACAGGTTGACTAATATATGTTATTCCATTACAAAACACTTCTTGTGCATTGCCTGACTTGAGCGTTGGAGTCCCATTGTAGGTACCTACCCCTCTGGACTTCATACGCTTGGCTGCAGTTGCGCAAGGAGGAAACCACCACATACATGCCTATCTCAGGTACCCTCTGAATCCACTTTAGAACACATCATATACTACGTCACTACTAAGCAAACCACTAACTAGCATGAGGGAATAATTAACTTGATATCTTGACAAATTTATCTGCTTTATATGTCTGCCCTTTTATCAAATTCTTTGTATGTGTACACTTAATTCTACTATTTAAAAATATGCCATAGGATTGAATCATTAGATCTAGAAGCACAGCAACATGGAACGTTTAAAATGCACCGATCATAAAAATTATTGATTTGGTATAAAATCAAATTAACGATTGATATTAATGACTAGTAACGTGGAGTACAACTCACTTTCTATTTATTTATTTTTTGTCATAAATAGTTATAGATATATGAAATTTTATAAATTTTAATTGATAATATTTACACATATCTAAACTCACACATAAGAAACTTGGACCACTTCTTTTTTTCTTTTTACCATAGATAACTATACATATAAAAACTCTTATAAATTTCAATTGATAATATTTATATGCACTTCTTTTTTGCTACAAATAATTAATTACATAGACAAGAAATCTTATATATTCTAATTGATAATATTTATACACATACTCAGACTCACAAATAAAAATTTTGAGTTCAAAAAGTAATTATGACACAATTAAAAAAAATAAAATAACTGAATAACCAGTTATACAAGTATCAATGACTTCAAAGTTTTTCGTCCATAACAAGATGAAACATTAATTTGGGAAACTTCTGTACTCTCAAAATTAAGGAGATAGAAGAAAAAAAATGTTAAACATGAAAAAAATTCATAAACAAAATTTGGAGAATTTCATGCATTTCTTTAGTATTTTTCATTCCATCTCTTTCAATACTGAATACATCTATTTTGTGCTATTCGCCGACCGTTCTCTTAGTCCCAAGTGGTTTACTTGACCGCTAGTTTCTAATGATCCTTCCACCTAAGCCGACAATATTTCCATCTGGTCCAATTTTCTTTATTGGCAAGTCTTAGTTGCTGGTCTCCCTGGTTCGACGGATAAATCCTTAGAGCTGCATCCACCAAACATGGTAGCTCGACAACTAGGATTTTGTCAAGCCATTCTAGCACCATTTTCATCAAAAGCCAAAGAGCACTTCATCAATGGACGTTTGTTAGACATGGCAGATCTTGTTCGTGTGGCTATGAAGAATGAGAGATATAAGCATCATTTCTTAATTTCTACATTCACTCCTTATAGAGGCATTACCAAAGATTTTGTCGAATGGTGGACTAAATATTATAGTCCTTACCATGTCGATATTGAAGTTTGTCAAAGCCGTATTACTGAAATTCTTATTCCTGTGCAGGAAAGAATGAGAAGAGGAAGAAGAAGGAATTGCCTCCAAAAAGAAAAGAGGCAAAAAAACTCAGAATCCTCCCATCCCCAAAGCTCCAAAGGCCAAGACAACCAAAACGGCTTCGACAAAAAGTCCTGCTAAACATAAGGCTACTACAAAGCCTTCAAAAGCAAGAACTACCAAGGTATCTTTCGTGATCATATTTTGAAACTTAAGTCTATAAACTCGTCGAAGCTAAACCTTGTGTCGAATATAGGTTGGCGACTCCACTTCTACTTGCTCTATTGAAATCATTGAGTCTCCAAGCCCATCTGTTGAAAATCCTTTAAAGGTATGTCTTCTATTACTTTCTCTTTTATCTCTTAGCAAAATCTCTACTCATTTTAATTTTACAGAAGAAAAAGAAGACTCATTCTTCAAGTTCCAGCTTGAAACCTACTACTGAACTTGAAACAGAAACCACTTCACTCTTATCCAAGGTAAATTTAGTCGACATAATTTTTTCTTCAAGGGTTCAAAACTTTGGATTTCATGTAATAGTTTGATCTTTCCTCCGTTTCAGGATCCAGAGGCTGAACACACTACTAAAAATCCTTCAGGACCCGATGTCGAATTAAGCACTAAGAGATAAATTCGATAGTCTCCTAAGGTAAAATATTCCAAGCCTTGACTGTGAAATTTTTTTATTTTATTTGCTCTAATACTCTTTGTTCCTGTACAGGAATCAACAAATCCTGCTATACCCGATAACCCTGTCAGACAGGGTCATGAGAATCCCTTTCTAGAGGTCTAATCTTCGGCCCCTGCAATGCTTGCCATCTTTCTACCTCTTCCCACAGAGGTTCAAATTGCCACGGACTTAGAAACTCAAATCCCTTCTGGTGCTTGCAGTTCTTCCTAAGTAAATCAAGACAAACTCGTCCAAACTTTCACAGACGAGTTCAACATGGACACCCTTATGGTCGAAATTGCACCTAGCATTCCACCTCCACCTTCTCCAACCAATCCAACTTTTGCTGAAGCAGCAAGTGTCAAGGAGATGGAAGTGGATTTAGATGAATTAATATCCATGCTTTTGGGAAGTCACAGAAGTTCTCCTTGATCAACGCATTCTTCTACACAGCAAGGACAAGATTCTAGTGACTCTTACGTCACTGAACTATTAGCTGAGCTGAAGAATGCCTTTATTTATTCTTTTGAGCATTTAATTTCTAACCAACCACTTCAAGAAAGGATGACGACCATTATGACTGAATTAGAGCCCCTTTCTCAACAACTGCCAATAGCCAGTCGAGCTCTGCCTATGACTATCAAAGACTTTCTTCAAAATTTATCGTTAAAGATGCCTACCATCTGTCGAGTCATTCCTGCTTATGACCAAGAAGTTCAAGAAAAGTCCAGGATCTTAAAGCAACTGACCAACACAAAGAACGAGATAGCTAATTTAAAAGATTATCTCGTCCAAGGAAAAAATAAGGAGATTGAAGACTTGGAGAAAAAACTTGAAAAGACTCACCGTCGAAGGTAAAAGCTTAGCACTGCATTACAACAAGGGACTGCAAAGCAACAAAGCATTAGCAACAATGTCAAACAATGGGTCGTCGAAACTAAAGCAGTGTTGGCCAAGATAAATTCCCTTGAACCTGAGTATCAAACAGCCTGCACCGACAAACAATCCTTAGAAGATTCTTGGGGAGCTTTGCAAAGGACTTGAATGTTTTTTTTATACTGTCGGTTTAACAATCCGACAAGATTTGTATGGCCTTCTAGGCCAATACCTAATAAACATTCCCTTTGATCAATTCCAACACGTTTTTATTATTGCTTCGTAATTCTATACACTTAAATGCTCTTTTGACCCGTTTGTTTTTAATGTATCTCGTAATTGCGCATCATAACTACTGTAATTAAAAAATGCAAGTTATAAAAAATTGCACAATAGCTTTATCAGCAAAAAATCCCCTATAAATAACGTCCTTTGGGACGCTATGATCAAAAGAATTCAATCTGACCCCTTCTTTCTCATTTCTCAACAACTTTCACCATGTCTTCAGATAATCTCCTTTTCTCTCCATAGGAAAAATATTTTAGTTTCATATTATGGAAAGAAGAACTCTGTATTAATAGTGATACCCATCTTGAGCTTCAGTAATCATTGTAATTTCCCTGATGAGCTTCAGTAATCATCGTAACAACTTGGTATTTCTAAAACACAATTGTTATGATAAGAATGATTCATCAGGGAGTAGACGGCCAACCATCATATCATCCAAGACAAATCAAAGGTCGTCTACTTCTTCCTATTCTTTCGTTCTCATGAGGCAAACGAAATGCGTGCTTCAGCTAGGGAGAAGCTTATGGTTTACTTAGAATAGGTTTATTTTTCTCTGTAAAATTTTGACAAACAAGTTGTAATATCACATTTTCATGTAACTTGTAATTGTCGAATATATGAATGAAATTTATTTTAATTATTCGTTGTCAACCTTTACTTCACACATTGTCGGCCTATATGGCTTTAAATATTTGCCATTAATAGACTTAATTTTGATAAGTGCATAAGCATTTCCAGAGAACACTCAAGTAACTTTGAATGGTCCTTCCCACTTTGGAGACCATTTTCCATATTCTCGACAACTCCTATCCATGGGCAAAATCACTTTCCAAACTAAGTCATCCACCTTGAAAGACTTGTACTTAACTCGACTATCATAAAACTTAGAAATTCTTTCTTTTTGTCGAATCAAGTTTTCTAAAGCAATCAATCTCTCATAACTTAATTCGTTTAATTCATCAAACATTAAGTCCTAGTAATGTTTGACTGGTAACTCATCTTGTTTTTGAATACAAACTGATTAAAGATTAATTTCGACTAGTAACACTGCATCATGACCATATATTAACTTATATGGTGAAGTGCCCATCGATTCTCTTGGTGAATTTTGATATGCCCATAAGATCTGGTTAAGGGTATTATGCCAATTTATAGGTTATCGACCAATATACTTCTTGATCAAACTTATGATTATTTTGTTCATGGCCTCTACCTGGCCATTTGCCTGAGCATAATATGGAGTCGACGTAAGCATTTTAATTTTTTTTGAATTGGCATATTCGACAACTTTCCTCCCAATGAATACAGTCCCTTGGTCAGTTGTCAAAGTTTGTGGTATTCCAAACCGATAAACTATATTATTTTCTATAAAGTCAGTTACATCTTATTGAGTTACATCTTTTAAGGCTATAGCCTCAACCCATTTGGCAAAGTAATCAACCCCTACTAGAATGTATTTATGTCCCTTCGACGACGTTGGATGAATTTGACCTATTAAATCCAAAGCTCATCCTCTAAAAGGCCAAGGTTTAACTATGGAATGTAATTCACTAGCTGGAACATTTTGTATATGGCCATGTTTTTTACACTCTTCACAAGACTTGGCAAACATTATATAATCCCTGACTAACGTAGGCCAATAATACTTTTGTCGTTGAAGAACCCATTTCATTTTGGCACCTGCTTGATGAGCTCCACAAATTTTTTCGTGGACTTTCGCTAAGGCAATATAAGTCTCTGCTTCACTCAAGCAAGCCTATAAATTTCTATTAATAGATTTTCTATACAAAGCTCCACCTAATACCATAAATTTCGACGCTTTATACTTGAGCTTTCTATCTACATTTTGACTTGGATTTTTCCAATAACTTAAAATTGGCTGTTTCTAGTCATTAGTTGTCGAAATATCATTTTGTAGCACATCTCTTTCTTCTAATGGATATAAAAGTTCTCTAATCTCCATTAGATTTGTTAGAACCTTAGATGAAATTTTATACCCAGAGGCTATCTGTGCCAAGTCATTAGCCTCTTCATTCAAATTTCTGGGGATGTGTTCGACAATAACTTCGTTGAATTTCTTCATCAACTTACTCGCCACAATACAATATTTAGTCAGATTATAACTGACACATTTATATTCTTGAGTAAGCTGTTTGATGACCAACTGAGAATCCCCAAAAATATGCATATTCTGTGCTTTCATTTTTATTAGTATTTCGAACCCGACAATTCAGGCTTCATACTCAGCCTCATTGTTGGAGCATGTATACTTAAGTTCAAACATGAACTTAGTTGGAATACCTTGAGGAGAAACAATTAGAATCCCAATTTCAACTTCATTTTGATGTCTTGAGTCATCAAAATATAAACGCCTAGGTTTTAACCCGACAAAATTTATGCTATCAATATCCAAACATGGATGGTCGGCCAAGAAATTAGTAATTGTTTAGCCTTTGACAACTTTCATTGGAACATATTGTAAAGAGAATTCTGACAAAGCAATGGTCCAGTTACTAATACGTCCATTTAACATTGGTTTCGACAACATATATTTTATTACATCAGTATTTGACATAACTAATACATTACAAGGCATCATATAATACTTGAGTTTAGTACATGAGAAATATAATACTAAACAAAGTTTCTCTATTGCACTATATCTCCTTTCAGCATCATTCAAAACTCGACTAAGATAATATACGGCTCTTTCGACGTCATTTTCATCTTCTTGAACTAACATATTTCCTATGGTTTCATCCGATGCTGATATGTACAACTTCAACAGTCTACGAGGCACTGGGGGCATCATGACCAGTGGATTTGTCAAATATTGTTTTATCTGGTCAAAGGCTTCTTGGTGGCAAGGTTCCCATACAAAGTCTTGTTCAGCCTTCAATTAGATATAAATCTTTTCAGAAAGTTCACTTTTCCCAAGAAAGATTATAGTTCCTTTTTATTTGTCGGCGGTGTGACTTTCAAAATTGCCTTGGCTTTATTCTTGTCCACTTCAATACCTTTCTTATGAACTAAGAAACCCAAGAATTTGGCAGCTGACACTCCAAAACCACATTTCTCCGGATTCATCTTGAGGTTGTGCTTTCTCATTCTGTTGAATGCATGCTGATTGGGGTGAAATCCGCAAGTGTACGATTTCGTCGTCAAGTAATAAAAAGATCGAATCCACAGGGACTATGTCTATGAATACCAATTAATTAATTAATTCAATTCAATTAAACAAAAGGAATGTAATTGTGGAGTGATAAGAATGTAGTAACCAAATAGTTAAATAAATAAAAATTAAAATGCAAGGTTGAGATCAAAAACAGAAATTGTTAAGGAAAAGATTTCAGATTCAAGAAAGCTTCCAGGATCATCACAATGATACAAGACTCCTAATTGACAATCCTCTTATTAACACTTGAAATTCAATTGAAGGTGAATTACCCTAAATTAGTTATTGTTCCCTTTCAAGATACAAGAACCGTGCCCAATTAAACCAATTCCTACTCTCGTGGTAATTGAATCTAAATTGAACCCATTACGCTTTTTGGTAATTCATTAATCCTCGAAAGGCTAAACCTACTCTCGTGATTCAAACCTTAAGTTCAATTCTTATAGTTCCAACACCTAGGTTCACCTTTCAGTACGTCCCTAGATATTTATGAGATGCAAATAAGTGGCCAGCAAATTCACGTGAAAAATCACAATAAGGATTGAATCAACAACATTCAAGATTAATAAAAGGGGTAAACAATATCAATTAATCATCATCAATGTATCAAAGGGCATTGCCCAATCCTAGAAACAAAAGGAACTACTTAGACATGGAGAAGAAGAAACCAGAAATCAAGTTCCAAGAACATCCAAACCCGTAATCCTAGAGAGAAGAAAGGAAGATGAAGATCAAGAGCCTCCAATGTGCCTCATTCCAAACCAAATTCAAACCCTAATGTTGTCTTCAGAACATCTATATATATATGCCCATGGGTTAAAAGCGGTTCAAGCCCATCGAAAAGAGAAAAAACGGACTTAAAAATCGACACGCACACCGAACCACGGCCGTGGTGGGTACCACGGCCGGCCGTGGTCGGCATGGACTTAGAGTTCTCAACCAGACTCTCAACCACGGCCGTGGTGGCCACCACGGCCAGGCCGTGGTTGTCTCTGAACTTCCCCTTTTGCTTTTTCACGTAGCTGCTCGATCCATGGTCGTGGTTCAAGCCACGGGCAGGCCGTGGAACTCTCTGGAATGAGCTTTTTTGTCCCAAATTGCTACCCTTTAAGCTCCAACTTCAATTGTGCAAGCTTTCCATCCATTTCAAGGCCAATTAAGCACCAATTCTGCACAACAAAACCAAAAACACCGCAGTTATTCGAACTAAAGGGAAAAACAAACAAAAAGGAAAACTAAAATGCCTAGAATGTATAAAAATGCATGCAAACACATGAACAAAATATGATGTTGTTTCACACACATCACCTGCCTCAAGTTTGTCAAATGACTTTCCTTCGTCTCTGACTTGATAATTACGTCGTCAATGTACACTTCCATGAACTTTCCAATGACATCATGGAAAATGGTGTTCATTGCTCTTTGATAAGTGGCCCCTGCATTCTTTAAACCGAAAGGCATGACTACGAATTCATATGTCCTAATGGCTCTTGGACATCTGAAGGTAGTTTTCGACACATCCTCCTCAGCTATAAAGATTTGATTATAACCTGTATAGCCATCCATAAAACTTAACAATTCATGTCTAGATGCATCAACTAACATGTCCGCAATGGGCATAGGATATTCATCTTTAGGAGTTGCAGTATTTAAATTCCTAAAGTCTACACATACTCTTAACTTGCTATTTTTCTTAATTATAGGAACTATATTAGACAGTCATTCGACATACCTGGTCGTTCTAATGAACTTGGCTTTGAGCAATCTTTCAACCTCTTCCTTTATCTTTGACACTACCTCAGGTGCAAATCTACTGTTGGCTTGCTGGACAGGTCTGCATCCTTCTTTCAATGGCAGTCTATGTTCGACAAAGTCTCTACTCAACCCAGGCATCTCATCATAGTCCCATGTAAAACAATCTTTATATTCCTTAATTAGGTTGATAAGTTATTCCTTGAACTCTTTTGGCAGAGATGAACTCACAAATATGGGCCTTTTATCTATTTCAGCGTCTAAGTTTATCTCTTCCAAATGATCTTCGACCTCTACACTTTGTTTTTCATCAAGTCCTCTCTCAAATCCCAAAGGACCATCTTTTATTATACAATCTGATAATACACCTTCAGTGGTGTATACTGCTCTGTCGGCCAAATAAGCTGACAACCTATCCCACTGATTATTAACACTTATCGCTAGTGCTTGGCCGATCTTTTTCAGCCTTATTCACTAGTCAAATGCCAAATTGGTCCATTAAGTATGTTTCAAGTGCATCTTTGTCGATAACCCTATCACTTGCTGTAACTGGCTTGACATTTGAAGCAGAAATCTTAAAATCGACATAAAGCTGTTGTAAATAACAAGGACTATCATTTGTCTCTACTATTTCTACCTGATCATCAACATTCCAGAGAATGAGTTTTTGATGGACTGTCGATGGTATTGCTTCGACCGCATGTATCAAATCTCTTCCCAGCAGAAGATTATAACTAGATTTTATCGGAATTACAACAAATAATGTCGACCTCACAACAGATCTGACTTACACATTTAGCATTACTACTCCATCTGACAGGGATGTCCTGCCACTAAAGTCAGTGACAATCATGTTAGTTGACATCAGATCAGATTCACTTTTCCCGAGCTTCTTAAACATAGCCATTGGGATCAAGTTGATAGCTGCCCCCCGTCTATCAGAACTCTATTTGTCGGTTTTTCCTCTAACAAAGCCTTAATGTGTAATGGGCAGAGATGAGCCTTTTGTTCTTCTGTTGGCTTCTCCAGTTGTGTTGTATTATCGAATACATTTAACATATTATCCTGACAGAAAAGCCATTGATCACCAAGGTCATCCAAGTCTTCTTCATTTTCTCCAACATATTCAATTTCATGATATCCTTCGAACTTAGCAGGCAAAACTGAAATCAAATTCACACTTATTGACTTTAAGAATTCTTCTTTATTAGTCAACTCTTCACTCATGTACCCTCTAGTCCTGAAGTAACTCTTGTTAATTGACCATCCAACGACAAATTGCTATCCATAGCCATTATGATATCATCTAAGTCTTTGTCCAAATTGGAATCTAGGTCGAAATGATCATTATCCCCAAAGCCTAAAAGATCATCAGGATCATTCAAGGTCTCAATAATTTCATTAGCTATTAAATTCATGTATAAGGTTTGGCAATTGGGCTTGGTCATTTCTCTCTTCTCCCTGATTATGCCAAACATCTTATTTTTCCATTCAGTATCTTGGTCTGGATCTTTCAAAACCTTCATGATTTCTTTCTTCGACCAATCTTCAATATCTTCACCATTTTCAATTCTGAAGTCCTTGATCTCAACTATTTTCATTATCATTTTTTCAACCTTCAATCTAGCCACTTCTTTGTCTTCCGTAACTGCTAGATTACTTTTCTTTGCCTCTTCTTCAACTGCTACTAGCCCAATTGGCCATTTTCCTTCAACTTTACTTGGAACAGACCTTTGCACTTCTTTTCCTTTCTTCATTTCTGCAAGCTTTTCTTGTCAGAAACTGTCATTCTCGTGGAGTCGTCTAACTGCATTAGTCATTGGCTCAACCGAGATTGCCCCCCTTGTTTCTATGGATTCTTTCCTGACAATACTCTTTAACTTTTTGTCATCTGTATTTTTGCCTAATGTTGGCTTAGCTTCTACTACGAAACACCCTATTTCTGTTGGTTGTTCTTTGATGACTAAACCTTCAGCCATATTTCTTCTTTTTTGTGCTTGTCTCAACCTCTACAACCTCCTCTTTTGGCTTTTTGACAAAGGTAAAAAGTTTGATGGCCCTGCTACATTCTGGCCAATCATAGCTTCATCTTGGTTAATCTTACCATTTCTATAATCTTCATTCCAAAATGGTCAATCTCTTTGAAATCTATTCTTCCTGGTAGCCACTTCCTGTCGAAGTTGCGGGTGGCACGCCATTGCAGAATTTTTGACCCATCTGTCCACAGCAACATTGGCAGGTGGTACTCTGGTCCGACATAGCCCCTGGGAAATGAATTGCTTCCCACAGACTCACCAGATATCTCAACCAACTAGCCATTCATGTTAGACCTGGACGTGTAACTCGGCTTTGGTTTTGGAGTATAAATAGGCAGTTTTGGAGTATAAATGGGTTGTTTTGGTTTCCAAGTTTTCCTGTCGGAAAACTTCTTCTTACCTTGTGAATTACTCTTTTGCTCCTGAGCAACCTTCTTCACAGTAAATTCTTCATACACTACATTGCATCTTGGACACAACCTTACTTTACATTTTTCTTTCTTCCTTTCAAGGAATACTTCAAGAGATTTTCCTGGCTTTGGATAGATGTCTGTTGCATCTTCCACATCAATGTCAAATTCTTGCAAATTTCTTATGTTGATCATTCCAACATTTAGAGGAACCTGTTGATCGACATAGGAAACTCTAACCTGAAATGGGTCTGTATCAACCTTCATATCTGCCTTAGGCTTATCAGCAAACTTCAAACACCCATCCACGAGTGCTTTCTGAATCAAATCTCTGAAACAAATACATTCATTACACAACAAGAATTTTAGAAATTAGCTACCAAAATTGCTACGGATTAGCTACGGAATTACTACGAATTTAGCAACATAATAGTTATCAAATAGCTACGAAATTGCTACGGAATTACCAACGTAATAGCTAGGAAATAGCTACGAAATTGCTAGGGATAATTACTACGGATTAACTACGGAATTGCTGCAGATTCAACAATATAATAGCTAGGAAATAGCTACAAAATTGCTACGAATTGTTAAAATTAGCTATGGAATCGCTACGAAATATTTTCGTAGCTAATTACCTACGAAAATGTAGAAAGTCTTTAAACAAAGATTAGCTACAGATTTGCTTCAGATTTGCTACAAAAATTTTTTATTTAGCTACGGATTAGCTACGGAATGTTTTGGTAGCTAATTAGCTACCAATAGTTTACTACGGACCAATCTAATTCGTAGCTAATCCGTAGCCAACCAATTTAGCTACAGATTAGCTACAGATTAGCTACAGATTAGCTACGGATTTTTCCGTAGCTAATCAATAAATTTCTTGTAGTGTTAGTAATATAACCGAAATTGTTATGAAACTTACAATATTTTCAGTCTTTTATTTCATCGCTATTATGTTATCTTTTAACAATAAATTAAAGATTTTATCAGTTTTTATTATGTCAAATGTATATATTTTTCTATTGATATAATTCATTTTCTCCTTATTTCTTGTAAGATGTAGAGCCTGACATACATAAGGAGGACCATTCTGAAGTTCAGCAATGTTGACTTCAAATTCATCATTGCTATCTTCAGTCTCATTGTCACATTCACCTAATCTAACGAATGCTACTTTCTCTCTTTTAAGGAATCTCTTTTGTTTTTGAACCTTTTTAACTTTCAGTTGTTCTATTTTCCTAACCTTTTCACCTAGTTGGGCAAGATCAACTAAATGTTAGTTCACTAACTTTTTCCTTATATAGTAGTCTAAACCTCCTGTAGCAATTTTACTATCTCTACTTTAAGTATAGGAGTAAAACATCTACTCCTCATTTATCGAAACCTAGTAAGATAGTCATCTACAATTTCATTGTACATTCTTTTGATATTAAAAATATTTGTAAGTCCCATTTTCAAATCTCCCCTAAAGAACTGATCATGAAAACTTCTTTCTAATTGAGTCCAAGAATGAACTGAATTTGGTCTCAATGTCGAAAACCAAGAGAATGCATTTTTAGTAAGGGAACTTGGGAAGAATCTCATTTTAAGGCCTTCAATAGTGGCCAACTCCCCCATTTCTATAGTATACCGTGCGATATGTTCGACGGTCGATTCCCCACTTTCACTAACAAACTTAGAAAGTTTAGGAATTTTAATTCCTCTAGACATTTCTGCTTGTTGCACCCACTCGGGAAATGTCGAAACAAAGTAAGGTTGGTTGACATATCCAACATTAAACCCAAACCTATTCAGCACTTGTTCCACCATTTGATTTATATTTTGCTTAGTCACTTGGTGCCCCCTAAGATTCCGTCGAAGCAATCTCATGGCTGCATCATTCCTAGCCATTCGATCCTCATCACCTCGACGGAGCACATGGACATTGCCATATTCCAAGTGCAGTTAATCATTTTGCCTAGGTTGACCAAGATTTTGCTGGTTTTGGCCCATATTTGCTTGGGGTGCAGCCATTCCTGCATTTGCCCCAAGCTGGGCTCTTTGAGCATTATCATTGGCTAATCTATCTATTCCCAAGGCTTTGTTTAGCCTTGCCATTTGTTAAGCTAATGTATTACAAACATTATTTGTAGTTTCCATGATTGGCGTAATTAGAGCACCCATTTATTGAGTGAACATATGCTCCATGTCATGGTTGCTTTCATCCATTTGTTGTCGAAATCTGGCTAAAGAATTCATAGTTAGCCCTGTTACATTTTGAGGAATATCTCTTGACATATTTGGGAACACTGGTCCCAAGTTTAATCTCTCCTGTTGAATAGGGGTTAGATTACTTGAACTTGCAACCCCTACTCCTTGACCATTAAAATTCACCAAGGCTAAACTTATTTGCAGTTGGCCTTGTGAAATCATTGTTTGGCCTATGGTTTCGGCCAAAGTAGAGCCAAGTCCCATTTGTACTAACACAGGAGGAACATAATTAGGTGGCAAACCATACTGTGGTATAAAACTTGAATTTGAATTCATTACACTTTGGTTACTTGGTTGACTCGGTGATGGCTGAGTCACTCCAGGCACCATTTGTTCTATCACAGGATTACTCCAGAGAGTACTAGTTACTATAGCATCCACCACATGACCTGTACTAATAACAGTTGAGGGTGGCGCGGCGCACTAACATCAATTGCAAGTACATTCGACGCCTGATTGTTTGCATCACTCATGATTTGCGTATTTTGAGAATGGCAAGAATAGACTACCTTTCCACTTCTTAAATGCATAACACAATCTTTTATGCAAAGAGGTTCGTGACACTATAAGTTACTCTAAACTCATCTCATCGGGCGTGCCAATTTGTTTATGGGTAAATTTGGATAAGACAAATTTCAACAAACAAATATATTTTATCAGTCAAATATGGGTTCAGAGTTATGTGGTAATCTCGTTTTGAAAAGGGTTTTGAAGAAACTTGTGAAAACTTGAAGCAAGAAATGAAGGGAAAAAATGGAAGTTTAGAAAAAGCTTTAAAACTTTGCAGAAAATTAAAGAGTTGCAGAAAATTAGAATGCAGAAAATATAAAGGACATGAATTTAAAGTGCAGAAAATTAACGTGCAGAAAAGTAAAGTGCAGAGAAAATAAAGTGCAGAAACTTAAAAGTGCAGAAATATAAAGGAATTTAAAGAACATTGTATTAAAATAAATAACTTAAAATGAAAATGGAAGGCGTACTTGGAATCAAATCTGTTAATCTGCTCGGGTGAGATATTAGGATTGTATATCCAGTAACTAACCCTTTTTACATTGTGAACATCGGTATTTATAGACAAACTAAGAAAATAACTGATTCCTAAAAATTAGACACGTATATAGCAGTTATGCCACGTTTTCCTCCCACTAACATTTTGCTCAACTATGAGAGCAACTACTATTTGACAAAAACCAACACCTGACTATTAAGTGTTGATCCATCTTTTCAATATCATCATCCAGGTGTCGAAAGTCTTCGTCGAATTTAAAACTTATGGTGATCCATCATATAACACTTATGGTGATCCATCACTTGGAAAATTTCTTCAATGTCATTCTTCAACGGTCGAAAATATATTTGTCGAATATCCCAATGTTTAACATCCGACTGTCGAAAACAACATCTTCGTCGAACTAAGAACTTGTAATTTTACTCCCAATAGTATTCTAATTCATCAGGAGAGAAACTAACACAAAAAAATTTTACACACGAGCATAATCGATTCAAAAGCTCAAAAGAAAAATGACTTTTTTTTTATATTGACACTCCTAGTTTCTAGACAAATTCATTAAATTTGGACAATCTTTCCTTAAGTTCATATTGTATTACATGTAATTAGAGAAATATATATGCTTTCACTTGTCATCATCATCACTCTCGAAATCCTAATTTCACTCTCATCCAAATTTTCTTGATATTAAATTTTTTTCTACTACTATTTAAAAATCATTACACGACTGCAAGCAGACACATGTTTTCTATGTCACATGCAAGGGAAATGGTCTTGAGGCTTGCCTCTCATCTATCCTAGCTCTAATAATGTTGAGCACATAATATTATCAGGATATTCCTCTCCACGATATTATGGTAGAATGTCATTTTCATTGGTGTCATCATTCTTGATAAAAAAAATTATTTGCTTTTGGTTTCTTTCTTATTCTCTAGCTTCTCCAATAGGGAGCTTCTGTTCGCCAAAAATATTACTTCATAAAATTGTAAAAATTCATTATTATAATCTGTAATATTTTTCTCCTTCTTTTTTTTTTAATCTCATTACTTTGTCCTTTTCTCATCATCATAAGATGTGGAACCATTTTTACTATGCAAACTTTTGATCATATCAACCACCTAAAATGTTATTATTAGAGTCATCATCCTCACTATCAGTGGAAGACGAAACATAAGTAGCGCAGTCAGATCTAGGACTGCTCAAAGTCACTTATATAGTAATTCCAACAGATTCTGGCAAATTTCCCACAGTAAAAGAATTGTGGTAACACGTCATTTCTACCAGAATATCCACCAAAAATTTTCCACAGGCAAAATCAGTTGGAAATTTATTACGGATATTCCTCCAGAAAGTCATGTCCTTTGACAAATGGTCTGCTCTTCTTTTTTTTCGGCAACTAAATCTGCCAGTATTTTATAATGGATTTTTGTTTCCAACAAGTGTTTTTTCTGAGGAACAATAATCTGCTAAAAAATCCACCAACAATTCAATTTTTTGGCAAATTTCGAGAAATTACCAACAAATATCACATCTGGTAATATGTGAATTTCTTGTAGTGCTCATTGCATAACTCTAATGAAGTTGTCAAGAGTCACACAAACTGGGGTTGAGTTGTGCTCCTCAAACTTTAAATTTTCTGCAAACACAAACACTCTTCTTAAACCTTTCTCAAGTGCTATGACTTAGAGAGTAGGAAAGTCAGAACAAACTCAAAATTGTTATGAAGAAACACTCTTCTCAACTCGGTTTTATTTATCAGTAGTTAACCAAACTTGAAACTATCTAACAGGTATTCTCTTATAACACCTTTTGATATTACTAACACCTTTTGAACAAGTAGGTAGCAAGAATAATAGATAAGAAGAGTTCAGAGCGTGATTTGCCATTATATTAGCTTTTAGCTTGTTCAACCCTTTGAATTCTTAACCTTAAGTCCTTATGTAGCCTTTAGGAAACTAAGTCATTAGTGTTTAGGACTGGTTTTTACATTCTAGTCATAAACTAGCCATTGGAATGTCTCTTTTGATGATTCCTCTAATCTGGTACAATTGTCCTATAGTGCATACTTGAAAAAGATGCATCACTCTTTTCAACTTTGATTGAGCAAGTCTTCAACTCTTCTTAACTATCTTCAAGTCTTCTTTGGTGGATTCCTTCAACTTTGAAGGCTTGTATATGACACCTTCATGAGAAAACTTCCTCTTCTAGAGACTTCAAGTCCTGTAGTCTTTGTCTTAGTGAGTTCTTGAACTCTTCATGAGTTAGTTCCCATCCTTTAAATTTGAGACAAGTGTTGGTCTACTTGATCAACTCTTTTCAAGTTGATTTCTAAGCTTTTAATCCCGATTGGTTGTCATTTAGCCATGTCTTGATATTTCTTAATGTAGTTTAAGGATCTGCATTTCACAACTAAACACAAAAACTCACAAGACCAAGTTAAGGCACTCATGAAGTGATAGAGCTTAAACATTACATTTTCAATATAGTTTGTTAATCATCAAAATATAATGAAAAAAACCTTTGCATCAAGAGGGTTTTGGACCTTACAATCTCCTTTTTTTTTTTAATGACAAACTGTCTTGAAAATTTTAAGCTTTAAATAACATGCAAGGGTTAAGAAGTTTTTCTATTTTTGTTGAATAAGGTGAGAAAGGTTAGAGCATCATACTTGAGAAGAGTCAAATATTCCCCTTTAACTTATGAACTCAATTAAATCATTAGCAAAAATAGTAAACATTTTTATAGAACAAATTTGCAAGATCTATTCAAAATATATATTGATCACGATTAGAGCAATAATGCCACCATAGAACAAATGCAAACAACATAGAGTAACTAGTTCCCCTTAAGATGTGCATAAATTTTCATGAACTAAGATTTTGAAGCACATAAAGTATCAAAGTAAAGTGGCAAGTTTAAAAGATAAGAGTACCATCAGAGCAAAGAACAATAGAAAACAATGCTGTAGTATCAATAAAATGTTGTAATATCCATTAATTAAAAGGCATATAGACTTTTTATTCATCATAAAATCATCATAAAAATTTTTATTCATTAATTCTCCCTCTTTTGTCATCACCAAAAGCAAAAGAAAATAGAAAGTATGGTAGAGAAATGATAGCCATCATAGAATCACTACTGACTTAGTGCTTGAGTGAATGTGGAGGCTTTGAGTGATAAAGGTAGTGAGGGGCTAGGAATGGACCTTCTAGCAGGGTAAGGATAATGGGGCCTCCTTACTGTATCTGCATTCAACTCATTTTCATACTTCCCTTCTAGCCATTCCTCAAACATAAGAAATTGATCCATGAACTCATGCATAGTGTTATGGTTCTCCTTCAGGCCTTTAATGGAGAGCTTTTACATTTTTTTTCAACACCTTCACATCAGTTTCTGGCCTCTTCAATATGTCTCGAGAAGGCTTGTAAGCCTTCAATCTTAGCTTAGTTGAAGAAGGAGCTCGAGGTGGAGTAGAGTCATGATGATTCTCACTCTACTCAATAGTCTTAACTTGAGTTTTCTCCTTTTTAGCTTCAGTTTCAGCCTTCTCTTGATCAAGCACATTCAAATAGGAGCTAAGAGAAATAAATGGTTTAGAACCAGTACTAATATCATAAATATCTTTGAATCTAGGAGTTTTGAAACCATTTTCAAGTTTTCTTTCTTGGAATTGATGGGCAGTGGCATCAAATATAGGAGAGTTAAGATGGGGAGACTGATTCTAAAGTTCTCTAAAGTTCTGGCGGGACTTTAGAAGAGTTAGGTATATCTCCACCTATATCTCTACCTTACTCAGTTATTTCTTCTTGGAATTGATGGGCAGTGGTATCAAATATAGGGCAATGAAGATGAGGAGACTGATTCTAAATTTCTCTAAAGTTCTGGCGAGACTTTAGAAGAGTTACGTATATCTCCACCTTGCTCAGTTATTTCTTCTTCTTTAGGTTCCTTTTCTCCTTCATCCTTTTTTGGACTTTCTCTCCTTCTCCTTCTTGCTATCTTAGAGAGTACAAGGACTTATCAAAGTCCAAGTCCTTGTATTTGGAGAGATGGGTCATGATCTTTACAACAATATAGTTTGGATCAACGTTGGAAGTGTGTTTGACAGGGTCCTTAACAACCTTTTCAACTTCAACTTCTTCTTTTGTAACTTGACAAGTGTCATGAACTCGATCAAGTTCTCCTCTTGAGAAGGGTCACTAGGAACTTGAGCAGAGTCAGGTGCACTCTACTTAACTCATTCACTCTTCTTTTTATTATTCTTTTCTTTATCTTCTTTCTTCTTTTTCTTAAGGGCTTCTTCTTCTTCCTCCAGTGCCTTTGAGGGTATGTCATGCATTCATTTATTTATGAGTTCAGGGCCTTTATCAAATAGCTCAATTTTCTCCAGGTCTAACGCCTTCAAGTTTTTGCTTATGAAGGATTGACCCTAAGGTTTTGAATCTTCTCATTTAAGGGGCAAGTTGAAATGCTTGAAGATGAAGGTCATCAGCATCCCATATGGCAAACTTGCTGACCTCTTAGGATTTTCAATAGTTGTAATCATATATCTTAGAATGAGATAATGAAGAATCAACCTCTTTTTTTTTTTTCTTTCAAATGATATATCATTATGATGCCTTGCTCAGAAACCTTTTGGAAACTTCCAGCCCTTGGAAGAATAAAGTGAGATGAAAGAGAGTGGAAGAGTCTTGTTGTGGAGATGAGCTTCTTGGTAATATGAGGTAGTTCTTCATCCATGAATACGGTGTTTAGCATTTCTTTTCTTCCAATCATGTACTTGGTGTACTAGCCATTCTCATAGAAGAGTTTCTTTCCCTTGTTACAGACCCCAGTAGCTTAAGTCAGAACATCAGCATGAACAGTGATCTTTACACCATTCAACTTGCAAGATAAGGAGAGTGGGTCCTCATTGACTTTAGTTGCTACATAAAAGGTTGGAACAAGCTTTGGGTAAACTTATTCATAGATTTTGAAGAACATTTTCCATCATTGCTTCTTTATTTTAGGCCTCATGTTCTTTCCTTCGCTAGCAATCTCTACCAATGAAATCTTTTTACCAACAACAACCAATTTCAGCTTGAACTACTCTTTAAAAAGCTCCTTGATTTGGTTAGTTTTAAGCAAAGACACCCTTCGAGCTTGAGAGGAAGAGGGTGCTACTCTTCTTTCTTCTTAAGTGAGATTGATGACTTCTTTAACTCGTTTTCTTTATGGAGCTTTTGAACTCACAACTCTTGACATCAACCTTATAGACCTCCTTCTCTTTTTCTAGTTTAAGTGTTTCTTCATGTCGTGGAAGAATAGGTTCAGCTTCAGTTTCTTCCTCAAGTTCTATGTTATGTGCCTTAGACACCACAATTCTTTTTCGTCACTTGGTGAGGAAACAACCACATCCTCGTTTCCCTGTGTTGCTAAATACTTCACCTTCATGATTGCCTTTTAAGTGTTTGCGATGATTTGGATGTTTTAGGAAATGAGTTGGTAGGGACAAGAAAGAGAGGTGAGGTTTAAAGTTGTATGAGAAAGAAGACTAGAAAGAGAAAGAGAGTGAAAATTTGAATTTCACTTGAGTTGGGATTTGAAGTGGATGGATGAATGAGAGAAATGGGGCTTAAATAGAGGTCAAATAGTTTTTGGGGTTGATTTTACCATTGGGGTCATTTATGAGGTAAAATTTGAATTTTGAAAGTTGGGTAAAAAAGTAGCCATCGGTTCTAAGTAACTAACTTAAGAAGAGTGGATGAGAAAAGTTGGGTTCACTCTTCTTAATTATTTGTATCATTTTGCTCAAGTATGCAAGTCTCAATAGATAATCTTGGATTTAATTCTCTTTCACAAAACATCAAATAACAACATATAGTATTAAACAAATCATACAAATGTCATACACACACACAATTATAATTCAAGATTTAATCACCTGACCATAGACATGTGTAAATTTTCTCTTATAAAATAGAACCTATCTTCATTATGGGGTTTTGTGAAAATGTTTGCCTATCGATGGTTAGTATTAATGAAATTCAGTTCACTATCCCTTTTTTGAACATGGTCTTAAATGAAGTGATATCTAATATCAATGTGCTTAGATCTTTAATGCTGAATTGGGTTTTCGGAGAGGTTTATGAGACTTGTATTGTCACAAAAGATTAGAATATTATGATCATACATTAAGTTATAGTCCTCAAGTTGATGTTTGATCCAAATGATTTGGGAACAATAGTTGGATGCATATACATATTCAGCCTTAACTAGTGATAAAGCTATGAAATTTTGTTTCTTATATGGCCAAGTCACTAAAGCTTCACTGAGAAAGCTGCAAGCTCCAATTGTGCTCTTTCTATTCAATTTATCTCCTGCAGAATCAGCATCACAATATCCTACTAAATCAAAACTAGAACACTTTTTATACCACAAACCAAGATTAGAAGTTCCAAGTATATATCTAAATACTCTTTTCACAACCTTGAGATAAGACTTCTTAAGATTTGCTTGAAAATGTGCACATAATTCAACACTAAAAACTAAATCAAGTCTACTAGCAGTCAAGTAGAGAAGATATCCAATCATACATATATAAAGCTTCTCATTGATTGATTTACATTTCTAATCCTTGTCAATTACCATTGAAAGATGCATTAGGGTTTTCATTAGCTTTGCACCTTCAATATTGAGCTTCTTCAATAGGTCTTTAGTATATTTTTCTTGATGAATGAAAATTCTAGATCTTTCTTGTTTGATTTGCAAGCCAAGGAAGAACTTCAGTTCTCCTATCATACTTATCTCAAATTCACTCTTCATGAGAATAGAAAATTCTCTACAAAGCAACTCATTAGCAGATCCAAACATTATATCAACAACATATATTGAACAATTAAAATATCATTCTTGAGAATTTTTCTAAAGAAAGAAGTATCCATCTTTCCTCTTTAAAAACCATTTTCAAGCAATAAGTTGTTCAACTTTTCATTTGGAGCTTGTGTAAGTCCATAAATGGCTTTAGACAATTTAAAAACATGGTTGGGAAACTTCTCATTTTCAAAACCATGTGGTTGGTGGACATAAACTTCCTTATTTATGAAACAATTTAAAAATGTACTTTTAACATCCATTCGGAACAATTTAAAACCTTTATAGACAGTATATGTAAGAAATATTCTTATGGCTTCAAGTCTAACTACAGGGGCAAATTTTTCATCATAATTTATATCTTCTTGTTTATTATACCCTTGAGCCACCAACCTTTCCTTATTTCTTACCATTTTTCCTTCTACATCCAACTTGTTCTTGAAAATTCATATTGTTGCAATTAGAGAGTGATCCTTTGGTGTAGGAACAAGGGCCTAAACCTTATTTCTTTCAAACTGATTTAGCTCTTCTTGTATGGCCATTTTCCAAGATTCTTCTTGTAGAGCTTCATCAACACACTTTGGTTTCACTTGAGATAGCAATGCAAGATGATTGATGTTGTTTTTGAAGTAGGGTCTAGCTTTCACACTAGCAAAAGTCTATCCAATTGGATGAGTAAGGTGTTACTTCCATTGTTTAGGTAGTTTATCAATGTGTTGAGAAGGGACTTGTGAAGGGTTATGAATCTTCTCATCTTCTTTCTCAACTTTGTCTTTGGACTAATCTTTCTCATCCTTTTTCTCCTTTGGTTTATCATTAAGGCTTAGCTACTTCATTTCATATTCTAAATTTGAGATTCTTTCTTTCTCAACAGAGGAGTTAGTTTCATTCAATACCACATGTATACTTTCCTCTACCACTAGAGTTCTACTGCTATATAATCGATATGCTTTAGAGGATGTTGAATAATCAAGAAAGATTCCTTTATTAGACTTAGAATCAAACTTTCCTAGCTAGCCTTTGTTATTCAAGATAAAACACTCACAACTAAATGCATAGAAATATGATGTGTTGAGTTTTCTTCCATTCCACAATTCATAAGGGGCTTTCTTCAATCTTAGCATTATAGAAATTCTGTTTTGAATGTAACACTAGGTGCTAACTGCCTCAGCTCAAAAATATTTTGAAAGTTCAGCTTCACAAAGGAGAGTTCTAGCAATTTATTGCAAGGAACGATTTTTCATCTCCACAATTCTATTTTGTTAAGGAGTTCTTGGACAAGAAAAATTATGTACAATGCAATTCTCATCACAAACACTTATGAGAAATTGATTTTCAATCTCTCCCCCATGGCCAATTCTTTTGGCAGTTATACAAAATCGTTTTCCATTTTTTAACTCTTTTGCAAAATATTTTGAAGGCCTCAAAAGAATCATCCTTGTGGCTTGAGAAGAGTACTCATGTAAATCGTGATTAGTCATCAACTATCACAAAACTATATCTCTTTCCACCTAGATTAGTGGACTTAGTTGGACCAAAAATAATAATATGAAGAAGCTCAAGTGGCGTATGAGTTGTGTCAATATTTTTTGGTTGAAAACTTGACTTTATTTACTTACCCCTTAGGCATGCCTCACATACCATGTCTTTTTCAAACTTGATTTTTGGTAAATCTCTAACAAGGTCATGTTTTACCAATTTTGAAATTGTTTTCATATTCATGTGACCAAATCTTTTATGCCACAACAACTTCTCATCATTTAAAGAAACAAAACATTCTACATTCTGATGAGAAAGGTCCTCTAAGTTCACACTATAGACATTTTTGTCTCTTTTGGCAATAAAGAGGGTTTTGGCATTGTTGGCTTCTCTTACTATGCGTTGCGTAGGTTCAAACACTACTTCATAGTTATTGTCATAGAACTAATTAATGCTAGATTATGTTTTAACCCTTTAAAATAATAAGCATCATTAACTTAAGTAGAGTTGGGCTTACTAACTTTACCTATACCAACAATCTTTGCCTTTCCATTGTCACCAAATATGACATTCCCACCATATTTGGCTTCAAGTGGCAAAAACTTGCTTTTGTCTCCTATCATATGCCTTGAGCATCCACTTTCCAGGTACCATTTGTGTTTCTTTCTTTTTGACATTACACATACCTACATGAGAAGAGTTCACAGATTTAGGTACCGAAACTTGCTTGGGTCCTATTGGGTTAGTCACCACAGCCTTGGTGATCTATTTTTGTAGTAACACGAGGAGAAACTATATAAATTCAGAATTTTCATCCCTTCAAAAGTCTAATTTTGATGCTCAAAGTTAACAATTGAACATGAGTATAAACAACCTTTAAAAGTTTCTAAGAATAGCAATTTACTTTATGCTAAATCTTTAAAGCTTAAATCAAATACACAAACAAATATAAAAATATAAATTATTGACAGATAGGGTATTTTGATCCCTTATATATATATATTTTAATTTGGTCTTATATACCTATTTTTCTTTTATCAATTTGGTCTCTTAAATTTAGAATCATTAACCAATGCGATTCTTCATAACGATTTCATCATGTAACTAGAGTGATAATGTGTCAGTAACCATATTATAATTACGTTATTACTACATCATCTTCGCAACATAATCATGTCATCATTATTAGTGTAACGTCATCACCATTAATGACACAATATCACTTCATTTAGTATGAATAATGAATGTTGACAGAAAATCAATTTAGTAACATTTCTAAACTTAAGGACCAACTTGACAAAAAAAGAAAAGAAGTTATGAAACCAATTTTAAAAATAAAATAAAGATACATGATCAAAATACTCCTCTTTTGCCAAAAAAAATTTACCACCCAAAAAACTTATTCCAAGATCCCCACTAAACTCCGCTTTAATATATTAAACAACTACGTGCGAGTTTGTTGACAAATCTCTTTATTCTTTTTTCATTTGCACTAATTTTAAATGTCTTTACAAACTTATTTTCAAAGAGAGAAATTAATCTCGGCTTCCGGATAGTCATGTTGTTTTCTATAATAGAATTTGTCCATTGTAATAAAGATTAATTAACAACATACGTCACCACGTAACTTTGACAGCGTCGCCGTCGATATATACATTTCAAAAGAGCGTTTCACTTCAACTTTCAACCAGAAGTAGTCTTCTTCTATAGCATCTTCCCACTTGATCATTATCCGCGTACAAGAGTCCCTCCCGACTTGGTCATTGACCATTTCAGATTCCATGTCACACACACATATAAAAATAAGAAAGCTTCAAGTATATCAACCGTGGAAGTCACACATACACCACAGCACAGAAAGCTTTCACAAGAAATTGAAAGGCCAATATCTGTATCCATCAGTTTCTCGTTAAACTTCAAACTGCAGTTATGCAACAGTCCTCCGTCACCGCACCAGCGAACTCGACCGGTATCATCAGCCCTCAGTATTGTGCTCCATATAACGTTGACCTAGCAATTGAGAGAAAAGTCATGACATTAGCTGATAATTTCACTGTCACCGACGTCTATGGCAAAACCCTTTTCATCCTTAAGGGCTCTCTCATGTCCCTCCATGATCACCGTGTCTTACTTGACGCTGCCGGAAAACCTGTCGTCACGCTACGCCGGAAGGTTTGACCATATATATACCTACCCACTTATTTTGATATCTTTTTTCTTATTTACAACCAATGTTAAAGTTTGGTTAATTATTAAATGATTTGAAGAGTTTGAATTAACAAACTTAGTTATTAGGATAAATAATGTTGGTTTTTCTTGAATTTAGATAAAATAACATTGATCCTCTTTCTAATTTTAAAAATTATAGTAACCTCTCAGATTTCAAATTTTTGTTTAGAAAATTATATACATGCATGTCATTCCTTGGATCAATATTTTCTTTTCTTTTTTTTTGACGTAGTATAGATAAATTATCATCTTAAAAATTAAAAACTTATGAAACGAATCAATTTTATTTATGTAGATGATGACAGTACATGATCGATGGCAAGCTTTTAGGGGTGAAAGCACGGAGCTGAAAGATTTGATCTTTAGTGTAAAGCGATCATCCGTATTCCAGCTGAAGACTAAATTAGATGTGTTCTTAGCTAATAATACTAAAGAAGTTGTTTGTGACTTTAAGGTGAAAGGAAGTTGGTTCGAGCGATCTTGTGTTGTTTATGCTGGTGAATCTCTCACCATTGTTGCTCAGGTGCGCCTTTCTATTTATCTAGATCTATTTTGGATAGCTTTGTAGCTAAAAAAGGAAAGAAAAAAGAAAGAAAGATAAAAGAATATAGAAATTCTTTAAACTTTGATCTTTTTATAAAATTTTATCATGAATGTTAATACATTTTAATCAGTCCCTAAACTTTTAAGTAGTCTCTAATTTTTTTGTTTAATTTAAACTTGTTAATTCATTAAGATAACATTATTTTGTAATATTTTATTTATATTAATATTAATTCTAAACTGTTAATTAATTTATTTTTAAAATTTAATAATAAATAGATTTTATTCTTAACAAAATAAATAAATAATAACTTTATTTTAAAACAAAATTTATTTTAATTTATTTTATAATAATAAAATGTATTTATAATTAAATTTTAATAAATAAATTAATAAATAGTTCAGAATTAACATTAATATAGATAATATATTATTATATAATATCATTATTAATGAATTAATAAATCTAAATTAAACAAAAAAATTTATTAAAATATTAATTATAATTAAGATACTAATTGAAATTTTTTTAAAATTTGTGGTAATACAAAATAATCAAAGTTTAGCTGCATACTCTTTTTAAGGGGGAAAAAAAGGGTACTATAAGTTGACAATTGAATTGATTTTTGTTAAAAATGCAACTTTTTCCTTCTTTAAAATCTAACATCGAAAATGCATATTATGTGATTCCAGATGCATAAGAAGCACA
The DNA here is from genome assembly GCA_029884605.1 of Ormosia emarginata. NCBI lineage: Eukaryota > Viridiplantae > Streptophyta > Magnoliopsida > Fabales > Fabaceae > Ormosia > Ormosia emarginata. The sequence goes on along the minus strand of JAQQTP010000068.1, from coordinate 17,227,474 downwards.
CTGTTCAAAGCATTGCGTTTGGGAAGGACAATTTCATGGTCACAGTATATCCCAACTTTGACTATGCATTCATAGTGGCACTAGTTTTGATTCTTGACGAAATTAACAAAGACGCGAGGCAAGCTGCTCACACTCAGAATTGATTATTGAGCTTTTTGGTTTATAGTTTTCTCAGTTTCTTGAAGATGTTCATTTAAAACAAAAATTGTGACATTCTGAACGGATTTTCTAGCCGTCATGCATTTCTTTGTAAAATTGTAAAATTCTATATTTTATTATTTTAGAGTAAATTATAATAACTTACACCCTTTAATTTTAGCTTATATGCAGATTAAAGATTTATGATTTTTATATATATATATATAAACACTCCTTTCACCAGAGTAAGATCCTATATGGGGACATATCTAGTGAGAGGAGTTTTTATTGTGAGAGAGTGAGAGGAGTAAATCTTGACCATGCAACCATACATGGGTGGTCTTAAAAGTTACTTAAAGGTCATGTGATCACTTAAAAAAGCCACATGCATTTATGTTCTAATCTTGACTATTCATGTAAGATCCAATGGTCAATATTTACTCCTATCACCTCTTACAATAAACACTCCTCTCACCAGAGTAAGATCATATATATATATATATATATATGACTAATAAATTTCAAAATTTGATATATTAATAAATTGATATCACAACTTGTTATGGACCAGGTATGGACTCATGAATTGGAGCAACTTGACTTGTTAGGTTGGTCCTCAAACATGCAATGCGCAGAGAACCGTTCGTCTATTAAGCTTGACCTCTCTCCCCCCCCCCCCCCCCCCCCGGACAAAAAGAGAAGGCACCACTCTACTCGGATGAAAGGGACAGATAATACGGAATGACGTTTTCCCGCACTACAAGGGGCAACGCGCAATACGCACTGATTAGCTCTACCACCTACACTTTTTACACGCTTGCACGTCCCTATATAGATTCAACAAGAGGACAAATATACACATTAGTTCCATTACACATTATCCTCCGTGAGCAGCCACTGACTTGAGCGTCAGAGTGCCTTTTGCAGGTACCCATGCCTCGCTCTATAACTTGTTGTTGCTGCGCCACGGAGAAATCCACCACTACTTATCTTTTCATGTAACTCTCAGAACCCAGTTCTGAACGTTGGCACCGTCTATAAGAAGAGATAAATTTCTACTCCCAACACCACTCTCAAGACTCCCCCTACCACCACCACAATGGTGAACACAAGAAGGAGACATAATCCAACAAACCAGAACTAAGCTTTTGCGGGGTGCGCTCCCCCGACAGCGAACTGTCGTCCAACATCATTAGAGAAAATCTCTTTCTTCCCCAAAGAGAGTTTTAGGCGCTGGAATGCCTCGGTCTACAAAGGGCACCCTTTAAAGATGCTAGACAGTAAATATCAGTGTTGCACTATCTTGGTGATCGCATAGACAACGAAGCTCAGTCTTGCCCCGTTGGAATCGACCACCAGGAGCTATCCAGGGTAGAACTATTCTCCCTGGTCAGGCTCCAGGATGAGTGGATCCAACTCGAAGATGAAAGGCTCTACAACTTGGTGCGAATAACCAACCAGGACCATGGTAGCGAAAACCAATCTCTTAGAAGGGATCGTGGAGATGACAAAAGACTCCATGCAGATGATGCCTCCTAGAGAATTCAAGGATCACAGATCCTAGTCGCAGCATTAAGCAAACCCAAGAAAGAGAGTATAAACTTAGAGTTAGGAGCTTGGTTTCCCAAAACCAGCCATTCTCCAATGAACTGATGGTCTATGAGATCCCCAAGCGGTTTAAGTATCCAACTAACATTGAACCCTATGACCAGACCTCAGACCTTTAGGAACATCTAGATGCCTACATTTTCGCACTCGTGTTCATTGGAGTAATGACTCTCTCATGTACCGAGATTTTCTCCTGTCACTGAAGAAAACCGTCTTGAGATGGTTTACCACTTTAGCCCCAAGGTCTATTGCTAACTAGAAAAACCTATCCTCGAGATTTTTGCTACACTTCACCACCAACAAAATACAACCTAAATTCATATCCTATCTTGCTCAGATCAAGCAAAGAAAGGAGGAGTCCCTATGAGTTTTTATATCTTAATTTAATAGAGAAATCATAAACAAATGAGACTAGGATGAAAAACTCAAGTTGTTTTATATCAAAGAAGGGCTTTGTTCAGGATACTTCTCCTTCTCATTGTAAAAAAAAAAGGAGCTTAAGACCATAGACGAGTTTCATGCCCGCGCCAACAAATACATCAATGTCGAAGATGTTCTCCGGGCTAGGAAGCACCTTGAAAGAGAATATGCTAAACCCAAATCCAGAGAACAACCCAATCAATAGGGACAGAATTCGAGACCACATCTCAAGGGGAAGTTTGAAAGTTACATTTCCCTTAACACGTCCCAGGCTTAGATTTACTAGGAAGTCATGAACACTGAGCTCTGAGATGCCCAGAGACCTCCCCTTATATAGTGGCCAAAGGACATATCCAAGTTATGTGCTTGGAATGACAGCCATGATCACAAAACAGAGGATTCTACTAACCTCCATGATGCCATCGAGTCTCTCATTTGGGATGGATGTCTGGGCCGATATGTACGCTAAAATCGCAACAACAACTGGAGAGAAAGTCACTAAAGGAAATGAAGCTACAACCCCTGGAGTCCCTTTCATCCTTACCAAAGAAGACATTCCCCAGCCAAGAATGAGAATCCTAACCAGCGATCACCTCGGGTTAATGCCCTAAATCAAGGCAGGGCACAACCTCGTCATGATAGCTAGGAGGATAGCTGCCACTACGCTGAAGTAACTCGGACGATCACATAATATCCTATAATTATTACTTCAGCGGTGTAAACATCTACGGATATTAATAAATCAACTCTTTCTAACTACTGTCTCATTTGAAGTTGGTACTTCGATCGTAATCTCAAGTCCACGAGTACCCCAGTAGGCCATATCCCCCAAGGTCACCAGGCCTTGGTAAAGTCCAAGGAATACAATGTCCAAAAAGGATAAGCTATTCTAGCACTTACGTAAGACAACCAAATTGGGGAGAGCCACTTGAACACCTTCTGGGGTCAAGCAGTGCGATCAAGGGTCTTAATTTGTGTCCATTTGAGCCACACCTTAGCAACTGGCCAATGTTGTTTGCAGTGGTTAAGGATAATCGACTGTATCCCAGGACAGTGGACTCCACGCCACAAGGTTGCTACGTCCAATCAAACGAACCCTACCACTGATGTAGAGTTTTGTATTCATCTTAGTTGGTGAAGTGAATGTTCATCCAATCAAATGAACCCTACCACCGAGGTCGATTTTCGTATTCGTCTCGGTTGGTGAAGTGAACGTTCGTCTAATCAAATGAACCATTCCACCGAGGTTGAGTTTTGTATTCATCTCAGATTGGTGAAGTGAATGTTCGTCCAATCAAATGAACCCTACCATCGAGGTCGAGTTTTGCATTCATCTTGGTTAGTGAAGTGAATGTTTGTCCAATTAAACGTACCATACCACCAAGATCAAGTTCTGCACTTATCTTTGCTTGGTGAAGTGAATGTTCGTCGAAATAGACAAACCTAACTCCCGAGGTTGAGTCTTGCGCTCATCTCAGTAGGGTAAATAAGTGTTCGTCCAATCAAACGAACTTTACCCCGTGGTCAAGTTTTGCACTCACCTCAATCAAGTGAAGCAAGTGTTCATCATACAAGCACACATCGAGACTTAGCATTGGACTAATATCAAAACTATGAAAACAACTATGCAATTCAACTGAACAGTATAATAGGAAGTAGAATGTTCAGAAAGATAAGTTTTATTCTAATTCCAGATATTGTCAACTTTAGTCTACTTTGCAATGAAGAAGTTATTCTCTTTCAAGAAGGGCTAGTAAGTCCCCATCTTGCAAAGAATGTCCTCTTGAAAGAAACCAAGAAGGTAGCTTGATGAAATTATGGTGACCATCAAGCACTGACCTGCATGGGCCACTGTAGTTGTTGCCCAAGATGAGAGCAACCACTTTTTCTTTGATAAGAGTGAAGATAGGTCCCATAGCCCTACACTTCCTAACCACCTCGGCATGCCCACGATAAGGCAATGATCAGGGGAGCAAAGGAAGAGGGTGATGGAACCCATCCACACCCTACAAGAATTGTAAACAAAAGCCCCAAGTCTTTCCAGCGGAAGTAGAACCATACCCTACCGCTACACATACCTAAAAGAAAAGGTCTTATGCTGCTGAGAGGTGGCTAGACCAAGTTGCACAAGGCAGTTACTTAGTCTTCACTAAGCCACTACGTATGGAAAGAAATGCCTCCACCAGAGGAATATGCAGCTAAAAAAGGAAACACCTTCAAGAACTTGGGGAAGAATTGGAAGATGGCCTCAGAAGGGGGGCACGAGCCTCCATACCCTCATAAAAAGCAAGAAAATGACCATTCTCTGAGGAAAACCTATGTTCGGATACAGCCAAAAAAGAAAGGAAATAGGTGACAACCCCACTACAAACATTCTTTATTTATAAAGGGAGTAATGCATCCTGATTGTTCCATAAAGGAGGTGAATCGGCTACATGATCGAACCCATGATTATTGCTCCTCCCCTGTGATTGGTTGCAAGCGCAATGAGCAATTAAGGAATAGAGCAAAAAACTATTATGGCCATTAAAGCAATCTTAACTTCCAATAAATCCAAAGTAGCAGTTCCTGAGCAAGCATAGACTGCTACAAACTATAGAGCAAAAATTATCAAAAAGATGTTAGATCTAAAGCCTCACCACCGAGATCAAGTGTTGGACCCATATCGGTGAGCTACGCAAGCAAATTACTTAAGTATAATGTCAACACCAAGATTGAGTGTCTAACCTATCTCGGTCTAATAATGGCAAAAGTTCAATAAGCATGAAGGCAGTGTTGGGATGGAACGTTGGACTCGTCTCAACAATAGAAAGAAAACAACAGGTAGAAATTATCGACTATTCAATTAAAGGGTGCCCGAGGTCAGAACTTGTCCAAATACAAGAGTAAAATATCATACAAGGGGCAACAAAATAAAAAGAGGTATTAAAAAGTGATGCTTTGATCTTCTGAAGTCTCCACCGCTGCCTCAGTCTACTCAACCTCAATCTGCATCACCTCAGCCGCAATCATCCCGCCCGCATTTTGGCCAACATCCGACACTATCTTTGTGCCTTCACTACCCTCTACCTCGTGATCTGCTTAATTACTAGGGATGACCTCTAAAGTGACCATGTCCACAATCTAGCCATCCCAGACTTCTTTCAACACGTCGATCCCCTCCTCCTTAAGTCAGTGATTAAGAAGGCAAAATTGGTGTTGCGAATTTTTTGTAAGCGCACAGATCGTACAAGTAGTAAAATAAAGATTGTTCCCTCGAGGATTGATTAATTACTAACTCTTATCGCGACTTTAATTATTTAAGCGGTTAAAAATAATAGTGAAAGCTCAATTAAAATCAAGTAAAAAATCAAAGCAATAAATTAAGCAAATAAATCTAGAAAAGTTAAGATTCAACCAAGATTTAAAGCCCAAGGACTAGGAATAAGTTGTAATCCTATCTTTGCTAATGTTCAATTATGTTCTTAAAGGCAATTTGTCCTAAATTGTTTAAAGCCCAAATTCTTAGCACTCAAAACGTGCTAAAACTCCATCAATCTCATTCTCCTAACAATTAATCAAAGTTTCAACCTATTAGGTTTTATGACAATTGTTTGCTCCTCGAAGGATTTAAGCCTGTCTAGATCTCAATTCCTAAGTTCAATTCTTAGATTATCTAGTAATTAGTTTCATCTTTCGATCCTTCACCTAAAACTTAAGATCATGTAAATATGGCTGGCAATATACCACAAGCATTAAGTATACTAAGAATGAATCAAGAACAATAATTTTTCATTAACAAAGAATCAAATTAACAATTCAATATAAAAAAAGTAAAGAGTTGCATCCTAATCCTAGAAAAAGGATTTTAGCCACTCATGGCTAATGTAGCACAAACAAGAACAAAAGTTGAAGAGAAAACCATGATTCTATCTTAAGAGAAAATGGAGAAGATGAAGAAGGAGAAGTTGTCTTCAATGGTTGAACTTCAATTACTCTTGCACTTGTCTTTCACACCCTAGCCTCCAAAATCTGTTGTCGCAAAAGTTCTAAAATATGTCTCCTTAGGTTTAAGGATTTGCTCTATTTATAATAGTTTGGAGGTAAAACCACCTATTTTTCATGCCAGGAAGCCTCACACGGTCGTGTGAGTAAACGACACAATTGTGTGCCATAAAAACAACATAACTGCACCGTAAGTGAGATACGGTCGTGTGACCAAGAAAGATGGTTGTGTCTCCCACACAAAAGTGTTTTCCAAGTTAAACAAGCCTGTGTCTAACTCCTAAATTGCTCACAAGGTCCTGTCTAACTCCTCAATCACTCACAGGGCCCAAATGATCCTCTTTTGCTCTGAAATTGCGATGTCTTCATCTATTTTCACTCCAAATGTGATAAACCTCTTTCAATCTGTAAAAACAAAGAAAATGATAAGGATCCATCTAAAGTTCATCAATAAACATAGCAAATCACAATAATTTACCTGATTCAAGACTATAAAATATGAGTTTATCAACCCCCCCACACTTGAGTTTTACTTGTCCTCAAGCAAAGAATATGAATTAAAAACAAAATTAAACTCAACATCAAGAAACATGAATCAAGGGAAATTCCACAATTTAAAAATTCAATTAAGCTTGACAATCAAATCCAATCAAGCAAGATAGTTTAGCACTTAATACAATTAGAGGCTTGAGTCTTGCTTGCACCTTTTTTCTTTACCAATCAATTGAGGTCACTCATCTCTCCATAGCTTAAGTGTTTAAGGACAAAGAGATCACTCAAATTTCTCTTAATAAATGTAATACCATAGGCTTAGTTATCAATCTTATCTCCACTTCTAAGTTCACATACATAACAAAAATCAAAAGAACTTTCCTTTGGTTGTAATAAGGCCAAGGGTATAATAAAATGTAGGAAAAAGATAAATAAGGGTAAAGAATGCTCATAGATATATCGATACACAACAAAATTAGGTTGAAAATATGATAAATAAAACATAAGCATAATGGTATAACAGATTTTCACTTTCAACCCAACATTCTCATTATTCTTCACCAACTATTCTTTTCTTTCTCCTTCTTTTTCCATTCCTATTTTTATTTTTATTTTTCAGTAATAAACCCTTGAAGACAAAAGCAACCCTTAATGACTTTTCAATCAACACATCAGATGCTCCAAAGAATCTAACTTGATTATTCAATTTGTTATTCAAAGAAATCAATTTCAAGCTCAAATGGGGCAACTAAAGGATTACTTTATCAATGCAACTTTGGAAGTCAAGAAAGAATTAAGCCAAATTGCCTTAATCATGTTCAAGTATGTATGTGAATAATTAAAGTCTTAACAAGATATCAAAGCAAGTTCTAGCACACATTAATCAAGAGGAAACTCACTCCAGAAGAAAAATATGATTTTGTTATGAAAGATCCATACATTAAAGCTCAAAAATCATTTTCTGTCTAATGTTAATAAAGAGAATAAATGGAAGCAAACATGACTAATTTCCAAATAAGATGCTAAATGTTTCAATACTCAATTGAAAAAGATTGCCTTGCACAAAATCAGCTTATGAGTAGTGGACTCCCCTTTAAAACATATTTCTATCAGCTCAGTATTAATTCAAGCAATTAATACATAATTCCCGCTTGATTACCAACAATACTCAAGTGTTCATTGATTGCTCCCCCACACTTAAGATAAACATTGTCCTCAATGTTTAACAAGAAAAATAATAGAATAAAGGACAATGAAACTTTCCTAAAAATGGAAATGCAAGATCACGAAGGTGGTGGGAGAGGTGGAGTCAAAGGGAGGCGTGTAGCCATGAACTTAAACATCTAGTCTAACTGAGTGGCGACATGTTGTTTAAAACTACACAAGAGAAACAAAAAAGGGTCAAGATAATTTTTTTTTAGGAAAAACAAAGCAAAAATTGAAAAAAAAAACTAAATGCAAGGATAGAAACATAGGTTGCCTTTTGTGAAGCGCTAAGTTATAGTCATTAGCTTAGCTATGGGTCAGTTCCATGCATAGGTGATGTCAATGGAGTGGTACTCAATCCCCACTCCTTCTTCATAATGATTCACTCTCTGGCCATTTATCAAGAATGTCTTATGGCATTCTTTCTTCACCTCAAGCACATCCTACGATAAGACACGAACATTCTCATATGGTTCATATCCTTTTGACCAAAACTTATTAGGACGAAGACGAAGACGTGAGTTACAGACAAGAATTTTATCCCCGATCTTAAACTCACGCTGCTTTATACACTTGTCATGCTGCTTCTTTGGTCTCTTCTTGCAGAGCTTAGCATTCTCAAAGTTGGTGGCTGCCTTAGGCAAAATCTTTTCTAGAATATCATCAGTTACAAATTCTTGTAAATATGAAAACACACCATTATCCGCAACATTAATAGCATCTATGCAATTACATAAATCAAAGGAACTAGGATTTTTGACAGAATTAAAAACATTAAAAATTACTTCCTTATCATTTAATCGCAAGGTTAACTTCCCTTGATGGACATTAATCATGGTATTTCCAGTGGCAAATAATGGCCTGCCCAAAAAGATGGGGGATTCAACATCTACTTCCATCTCAAGCACAGCAAAATCGACCGGTATGTAAAACTTTCCCACATTCAATGGTACACTCTCTAATATGCGAATAGGATGTTTGATTGACATATTTGTCAATTGAAGAAAGATGATGGTTGGTTTGAGCTCCCCAATATCAAGTTTCTCATAAATAGAAAGGGGCATCACACTGGCCCAAGATCACACAAAACCTTGTTAATATTCATGTTCCCAATTGAGTACAGAATTAAAAAGCTACCTGAATCCTTAAGCTTAGGTGGAAGCTTGTTTTGAATGATTGCACTACATTCTTCCATCAAAACAATGGTTTCATAGTCCTCAAGTTTCCTCTTATTAGAAAGAATCTCTTTCAAGAACTTAGCATCAGAGAGCATTTAAGAGAAAGATTCTGTAAAAGGAATGTTAATATAAAACTTCTTAAGGACCTCCAAAAATCTTTCAAATTAATGATAAAGCTTTGCCTTTTGATACCTTTGAGGGAAGGGAAAAGGTGGAACATATGCTTTTGGAAAAACATACTTTTTAGTACTTTCTTTATCTCCTGCTTTATCCTCACTCTTCTCTTGCTTCTCCTCCTTTTATGGGTTTCCTTATCTTCAAGTTTTCCTTCCCTTGTGGGGCCTTCAAGTTGCTTACCACTTCTCAACGAAATTGCTTGAACTTGCTCCCTTGGGTTAGTTTCTGGCTGACTTGGTATTCACCCTTGAATGATGTTGAACAAGCGTGCTTGTTGGGCTATTTGAGTTTCAAGCATTTTGGAGTGAGTGACCATTTGATCTAGATGAGTATTGATTTGCTTGATGGACTCCCCTTGTTGTTGAACTTATACTTGAATGACTTGATTTTATTCCTTTTGAGTAACTATGAAATTTTCTATGAGGGCTTCTAAATTAGACTTCGTACCTTGAGAAGATTGTTGAGGTTGTTGGAATTCAGCTGGAAGTCTGTTATTGGATGGGGGGCCATTTATTTTGTTAGTTACCATATGAGAAATTGGGGTGATTTTTCTATCCGGGGTTATATAAGTTGGAGAAGGGATTTCATTGAGCCTTGAAATTGCTATTTTGCATATAATTCATTTGCTCTAAAGATAGGTCTTGAGAATACGTTTCTACTGCATTGTATTCTGAAGTCAAATGCCCTCCTCCACATGTTTCACAAGTTATGTTAGGAGTAGCGATAACATTGACATTCAGCTTCTCAAGTGACTTAGTCAAGGCATCAAACTTGGCATTCAACATAGTTATAGCATCAACCTTTATCATTTCGGCTTGTTTCTTTAAAGATAATCTCTCACTTGGTCATAAATAAATGTTCAAAGCGACCTCTTGAATCAAAGCCCTTGCTTTTGTTGGAGTCTTTGCCATTAAAGCACTGTCAGTTATGGTATCAAGAGTTGTCTTTGTAGAAAGAGTTAACCCAGTATAGAATGTTGGCATAACAACAAAATCTTGTAAGCCATGATGTGGACACTGACGAATGGGATCATTATACCTCTCCCATGCATCATAAAGCAATTCATCTTCCTTTGGGAGAAGGTAGTGATGTCTTGACAAAGCTTAATTATTTTTCTAATCGGATAGTACTTGTACAAGAAAGCTTGCTCCATCAAGTCCTATGTGGTAAGTGAATTTGGGGCTTCCGAGTAAATCCACTTTTTTGCCTTCACCCTAAGAGAAAAAGGGAAAAGTCTTACCCATATAGCATTAGTTGAAACCCCATTTATCTTTATCATGTCACATAGCTCCAAGAATTCATCCAAATGCTGATTTGGGTCCTCAGTTGTTGACCCGCTAAATTGCAATTGTTGGACCATATGGATTAATGACGTCTTGATCTAAAAATTATTGGCCTCTACCCGTGGTCTTGCAATGGAAGATTGATAAGCGTTATTGTTGTTCACTATGTAGTCTTCCTCAACTCTCAGTATTCTTCTTTCCCTTCTAATATTACAAAATATCCTCTTGATCTCAAGATCAACGAGGATAATAAGATCTTCTTGACTCCTCATTCTACGCATAAGAAAGAAATAACACCCAAAAACTCAAAGAATAAATTAGATAAAATAAGATGAAGATAAAATAAAATTGCTTAAATCAACCAAATTGCCGCTTGTGTTAATATCAACACGATCCCCAACAACGGAACCAAAAACTTGTTATGAATTTTTTGCAAGTGCACGGATCGTACAAGTAGTAAAATAAAGATCATTCCCTCAAGAATCGATTGATTACTAAATCTTACGACAACTTTGATTATTTAAGCGGTTAAAAATAATAATGAAAGCACAATTAAAATCAAGACAAAAATTAAACCAATAAAGTAAGCAAATAAATCTAGAAAAGTTAAGATTCAACCAAGATTTAAAGTCCTAGGACTAGGAATTTACTACACTACCCCCTATGATAAATTGTAATCCTATCTATCCTAATGTTCAATTATATTCTTGAAGGCGATTTGTCCTAAATTGTTTAAAGCCCAATTTCTTAGCACTAAAATGTGATAAAACTCCATCAATCTCATTCTCATGATAATTAATCCAAGTTCTAGCTCATTAGGTTTTATGACAATCGTTTGCTCCTTGAAGGATTTAAGCCTATGTCTAGGTCTCAATTCCTAAGTTCAATTCTTAGATTATCTAACAATTAGGTTTCATCTTTCAATCCTTCACCTAAAGCCTGGGATCATGTAAATATAGCCGGTAACATACCATAAGCATTAAGCATACTAAGAATGAATCAAGAATAATAATTTTTATTAACAAATAATCAAATTAATAATCCAACATAGAAAAGTAAATGGTTGCTTCTTAATCCTAGAAAAAGGATTTTAGCCACTCGTGGCTAATGTAGCACAAACAACAACAAAAGTTAAAGAGACAACCATGATTCTATCTTAAGAGAAAATGGAGAAGATGAAGAAGGAGAAGATGTCTTCAATGGTTGAACGTCAATTACTCTTGCACTTGTCTTCCAAACCATAGCCTCCAAAATCTGCTATCGTAAAAGTTCTAAAAGGTGTCTCCTTAGGTTTAGGGATTTGCTCTATTTATAATAGTTTGGGGGGGGGGACTACTTATTTTTCATGCCAGGAAGCCTCACATAGCCATGCGAGTACATGACACGGTCATGTGCCATAAAAATAATTTAATTGCACCATAAGTGAGACACAGTCATGTGACCAAGAGACACGATGGTCTCATACCTACAACATGACACGTGTCTAACTCCTCAATCACTAACAATGTTGGTGTATGCCATAGTGGCCAATACATTTTGACATTATATTATGTTAGATATGAGGCAATTTATTGTGTTCTTTTTGGTAGACATAATAAAGTCCTTAGAATACATAGGACCAAGTTGTGTGAGATCTAAGATACACTATTCTTACCGTATTATCTCAGTACACGTAAACATTTTCCAAGTCTATACATTAGAGTAATGATGTATTGGACAGACCCATTCAGAACGCTATGTGTCGTGTCTAACTCTCAATCGCCACAAGGTCCATCAAATTCTTTCTAAGTCCTTAATAACTCACAAGGCCTAAATGATCCTCTTTTGCTATGAAATCGCGATGTCTATTGATCTCATTTGTTATTACTATGTCTTTCAAACTCCAAATATAATAAAACTCTTTCAATATGTAAAAATGAAAATAATGATAAAGGATCCATCTCTTGGATTTTAAATTCATCACTTAAGGCATAAACATAATCAAATCACCATAATTTACCCGATTTAAGACTTTAAAATTTGAGTTGGGTAAAATCGCTTAAGTGTTGGGTTCATTAATAAAAATGTAATATTCAATCTATTATTATTCTTGCTCGACAGTTCCTTAATAACTCACAGGGCCTAAATGATCCTCTTTTGCTATGAAATCGCGATGTCTTCGCCTACTTTCACTCCAAATATAATAAACCTCTTTCAATATGTAAAAATGAAAATAATGATAAGGATCCATCTAAAATTCATCAATAAACATAATCAAATCACCATAATTTACCCGATTTAAGACTATAAAATATGAGTTTATCAGTTGGTTGAAGGCATTTTCAAATGTCTCTTCCACAGATGCCGACTAATCATCCATGGTCTGATTGAACTCCCTCTTTAGAAGCTCATATTGAACCCGGGCATCAGCAACGGCAAACTCGGACAAGGTCAAGTTCTTCTTCAATTCATCCTCTCGAGTTTTCACTTTACCGAGTTGAGTCGAAGCTTGTCAGCCTCAGTAGCCTTGACATGGAGAGACTCCATCTTAGCAACTCGAGCACACAGAGAGGGGATAACAGAAGCATTTGCGATCAAGGGATCAACCTCAGCCTGTAGTTTATCAACCTCAGAGCTAAGCAACTTGTGTTGCCTAAAAACCATTGTGCTATTTGGTTTCTTTGAAAAACATCTTTTAAAGCTTTAGTGTAAATCACATTACTTGAAAGTTGACAAAACATTTTTTATATGGCTTATTCGAATAAAGTTCCTCTCATTCAAATAACACAAGTCAGAGAAGCCAATAATTCCACCTAATTAGGCTTTATTCAAATAAAGCCCTGTTTTATTCAAATAAAGGATCAAAATTAATCTTGGCGTGTATGGTTTATTTGAATAACCAAAGTATTATTCGAATAACACGTTTTCCAGAAACCTGATCTTAAATGGTTTATTCGAATAACCATGTGGTTATTCGAATAACAAGTTTTTCATAAAATTGTTTTTAAAAGGGTTATTCAAATAATATAAATGTTATTCAAATAACGTGTTTTAGAGGCAAAATAGCCTTTGTGAAATTTAAAGGCTTATTCGAATAACACACCTGTTATTCGAATAAAGGCTTATTCCGGAAATAGAAATAACGGCTAGTTGTTGCCATTAATGTTTCTAACTACCCCCGAATGACTCTAATCTTTAATGGGCTATAAGTATAAGTTGTTGGGCATTTATGGAGGTTAGAGAATCAATCTGAAAACCTTGGTTGAGCATTAATACGAGTTTTACTATCATTTTCATTAATCCTTTATTGTTTAGCTTATAAAGTGTGAACCCTTAGTACCCATTGTTCTTCAACTCGTATTATCCACTCTTGAGAGAGTTTCACTGTCTATACACTTTGATTCTTTGTAAAGAGGGTGAGGTATCCCTCAAACATTTGTAAGGGTGAGGTATTCTTTTGGAATTGAGGCTCAAGCACAAGGGTGAGGTATCCCAAGGTGTGTTGAGTGCTCCAGCTTGTAAAGGTTTTCAAGCACCTATTGAAGCTTGAAGATATAGTGAAAAATCTTGGGTGATTACTTGAGGACTGGACGTAAGCCACAAGTGGATTAGTGGTTGAACTAGGATAAAACTTTACGTTTGTTTTTCTAAAATCAACTCCTTTACTTTTGTGCACTGTTTTATTAGCTTTCTTGAATACTATCATCCTTCGTTTATTTATTTGTCAGTGAAAGCATTTTATCTTCTCTATACATTCATCTCTAACAAACAATAACTTCAACGAAAATTGATAATCAAGTGTTTTACGAAAGATTTGAGAAAGATTTTTATAAACTCAATTCACCCCCTCTTGAGTATTGAGGTCACTTGATAACAAGTGGTATCAAAGCTAGACTTTTGTATAAAGAGCTTAACAGCTTCAAGAGAAGTGATGACTTTAAATGATTTTCCTTCCAAAAGTTCTTCTATAAATAGGTCTCCCATTTTTAATGGGGATAGTTATGCCTATTGGAAAGAAAGGATGAAGATTTTTATTGAAGCTATTGATCTTGATGTGTGGGATGCTGTTGAAAATAGCCTATTTGTTCCCACACGTGTTGTTGATGGTGTAAGAACCATTACACCAAGAAATGATTGGACTGATGATGACAAAAAGAAGGTTCAATACAATTTGAGAGCTAAGAACATCATTACCATATCCTTGGGGTATGATGAATTCTTTAGGGTGTCAAATTGTAAGACTGTCAAAGAAATATGAGATACTTTACAAGTGACTCATAAGGGTACAAGTGAAGTAAAATGATTAAGAATAAATACTCTCACTCATGAGTACGAATTGCTTAGAATGAATCAAGTAGAAAGCATTAAGAAATACAAAAAAGATTTACACACATTGTAAATCATCTTACTTCATTAGGAAAGACTTTTCCTAATGAAGATCTTATTAACAAAGTTTTAAGATGTTTGAGCAGGAATTGGAAACCCAAAGTAATGGCTATTACAGAATCAAGAGATTTATCAATAATATCTCTAGCCACTCTCTTTAGAAAGCTCCAAGAATACGAATTGGAGCTCAAAAGGCTCAATCAAAGTGAGAAGCATGACAAAAAAAAAAGATTGCTCTCAAAGCCACTTCCTCCACAAATGATGATGAAGATGGTTTAGAGAACCTTGAACTAAATGACGAGAATCTTAGTTTCCTTGTAAGGAGATTTAGAAAATTCCTTAAGAAAAAGAGAATTCAAAGAAGGCCATATTTCCCTCCTAAGAAGGTTTATCATAAAGGGGAAGGAACCTTATCTACTCCAACATGCTATGAATGTAGAAAAACAAGGCACATGAAGATGGAATGTCCAGTCTATCAAAAGAAAATGGAGAAATTTGAAAGGAGACCCTCAAAAGAAAAGAAAGGAATAAGAGCCTACATTGCTTGGGATGACAATGATATGGACTCCACCGATAACTCAGACAATAAGGAAGCTCATCTATGTCTTATGACTAAAGGAGAGGAAGGAAAAGAAGAATGTGATGCCGAGGTTATTTCCTCTAACCTAGACTCTTCACATTCCTATGATGAATTGCAAGATGCTTTGAATAATTGCATAATGAATCCATAAGGCTCACAAAAATGGTTTTACCTTCATATAAAATAATCTCCTTATTGGTAAACAAAGTTTCTATTTTAAATAAGAAGATTAATGAGCTTAAAATTGAGAATGAAATCTTAAGACTTATTGATGCTAACTCATCATACATGACTTGTTCTTCACATGATAATGATTCCATACCCTTACCTTGCTCATCAAGCAAAGTTTTTGAAAAAGAAATTGAGGACTTAAACAACATTCTTTCAAAATTTACCTTTTGAAGAGATAACTTGAATATGTTACTAGGGAAACAAATATATGCTTTACAAAAAGTCGGTTTAGGATATAATCCTAATAATCAACAAAAGTCTTATACTAATTTCTTTGTTTCCTCAGTTACATCAAGTATTTCATTTGTTAAATGCTTTCATTGTGGGAAGAAATGGCATAGTGCATCTACATGCAATATTAGGAAGAACATAAACACAAAGGTTGGAACTAAAATGGTTTGGGTCCCTAAGGGCACCTTGCCTAAATCTAACACACAAGGACCCAAGAAAATTTGGGTACCAAAGGTTAAAATCTGAATGTGTGTTATAAGTGTGCTTGAAGACCAAAAGCTCAAGTTAGTATCTTGATAGTGGATGCTCCAAGCACATGACGGATGATGGCTCCAAGTTCTCATTTTTTACACGTAAGAAGCATGGTCATGTCACATATGGGGACAATAACAATGGAATGATCCTTGGAATTAGAAAAGTTAATAAGAATGCCTCTACTTGAATTGATAATGTCTTGTATATGGAAGAACTTAAACATAACTTGCTAAGCATAAGTCAATTGTGTGACAAGGGAAATAGAATTATCTTTGACTCCAATTGTTGCATAATTGAAGGTAAGGATGATAAGCAAGTTAAGTTTGTTAGTCATAGAATCAATAACATATATATGATTAATCTTAATGATATTACCTCTCAAAATGCAAGATGTCTTATGAGTAAAGAAAATGATTCATGGCTATGGCATAGGAGAATTGTCCACATTTATATGGATCACCTAAACAAACTAATTTCTAAAGATTTAGTAATTGATCTTCCAAAGCTCAAATTTGAGAAAAATAAACTTTGTAATGCATGTCAAAAGGGTAAACAAGTAAAGGTTTCTTTCAAAGCTAAAAATGTTGTTTCTTCTACTAGACCTTTACAACTTTTGCACATGTTGGACAATCAAGAACTATGAGCTTTGGGGTTAACTATTATGCTTTTGTGATTGTGAATGATTACTCTAGATATATATGGACTCTATTCCTCACTTATAAGAATGATGCCTTTCATGCATTTAGAAACTTGCAAATGTTATTCAAAATAAGAAAAATTGTAGCATTTCATCCATAAGAAGTATTCATAGTGGGGAATTTGAAAATCATGAATTTGAATTGTTTTGCAATGAAAATAACATTGAGCATAATTTTTCTGCTTCTAGAACCCCACAACAAAATGGAGTGGTTGAAAGGAAAAATTGATCTTTAGAAGAGTTAGCAAGAACTATGCTCAATGAAACAAACTTTCCTAAATATTTTTTGGCAGATGCAATAAGTACCGCTTGTTACATTATGAATAGGGCGCTAATAAGGCCAATTTTTTTAAAAAAAAAACCTATGAACTATACAAAGGAAGGAAGACAAACATTTCTCACTTTCATGTCTTTGGTTGCAAATGCTTTGTTTTGAATAATAGAAAAGATAACCTAGGTAAGTTTGATGCTAAATCCGATGAGAGAATATTTCTTGGTTACTCACTTAGTAGTAAATCCTTTCAAATTTATAATAAGAGAACTATTACTATTGAAGAATCAATACATGTTACTTTTGATGAAACTAACTCAAATGGGCCGAGAAAGGAGTTTGTTGATGATGTTGTGTTAGACTTTTTGTGTACCGCAAGTGCATGGGTCGCGAAAGTAATACAATGATGAGAAAGATCATTTCCACAGGAATAATGAATAATATCTAATGCCAAATATTAACCAATAGCTTAATGAATTCTATTCAAGCACATATAAATTGGAAAAAAGTGTGTGTAGTCAAAATTAGGGCTAAAATGCCATAAACTAGGAGTAAAATACAATAACGAGAGCATAAACACTATTTCTTCACCAACTACTTTACTTGGCAACTTACAACCATTTTAAGCAACAATGATGACTAGTTTTGTTAGCCTAAGAAACTACATTAGCTAAAAGCCTATGTCTAGGTCATTTAACCCTATGTCATTTACCTAGCTCACTATGTGTCCATGAGAACTAGAGCAAACTTCATGCATTACAGTTGATTCTTAACAATGGCTATACATGGCTAATAAGTATATGCCTATCCTATTAACAAATTAATTCACCCCACCATTAGAATGAGATTAAACATGCATCACCCATATCCATGATCTAAAACCTAGATTCTTATGTCTAGTTCAAGAGATTTTATCAAATCACAATAAATGAAGGCCAAACATCTATGAGCATTAAGAGAAACATGAGTGAACAAAACCAAACATCATTATAAACTTAAAAGGTTACAAAGTCACCAATGTACATAGAAGGATCCAAAGGAATCCCTATAAACAACTTAGCGATCCTTGGAATACGAAAATCTCAAGAGAGATTTCTAACCCACGGCCTAGAAAAAGAGAGGATAAAGAGGAAGGATGGAAAACTCTATAATGAAATCTTGGGAGGCTTGATCCTTCTTGGATGATGATGGTTTCCCTTCTAAATCTCTTCAAAGCTCACAAAAATGACAAAAAATTAGTGCTTGCTGCGTTTTTTTCTCTTTTCCCACCTAACTCTCCAAAATATCTGATGAAACAATATTAATAAACAAAGCTCGCGAACTTGTGCTGTGGTGTGACCATTGTTGCGCCACAGTGTGAATGCCTACGTGGTTAAGTGGGATCAGTGCATACAAACGTGCCTCGCGGCATGACATCCTTTGCGCTGCGGTGCTCTAGCTTCTGTCTTCAGTATACATAGCAAGCAGAGAGCGAGACACTGCGATGTGCTACACCTTGCGTCGCGGCGTGATAAGCTGGAATGCATGCTAAGCTCCCTCTTCCAATGCAAAGCCTTGACTTGCTTCATTTTATCAGTTTAAAGCCTATCCTGCAATAGAGAAGTCGTCTAATTAATCACAAGTGTAAATCAACTTAATCTAACAAAAGATAGAAGAGATTTTAGCAAGATTGGAGAGAATGACATAAACATGATTTTGAATGAAAAGTGAGGAAAAAGTCTTCGACTCATGCTTAAGCACAAGGACTAAGGAATCAATATACCACCAATATAGGGTGTAAATAACTACATTTTATGAGTTATCACACCCCCAAACTTGGATTTTTGCTAGTCCTCGAGCAAAACAAAGTATGATTACACTTGCATTAGCACAACATACTTCAACATGAAATCAACAACAGAAAAATGGATTCTAACATCAATCATTTCACAATTAGCATGTGATGATTGCATATAGGCTCAAAGAATGCTTATGCCTCACACTTTTATTCACACATACACAATCCTTTTCATGCTGACAATGAAAGCTTCCTAATATGCATTGAAGATTTCTCATAATCAAGCAATCAAGACTTTATCAATTCAAATTACACTCATTTGGATAAGCTTATGAGCATACACCTAGATACGAATCAAAGAATCCAAAAGATTGTAATTCAACTCTCTTTTTACTAATGTAAATCATGCACCACTGAGGATCAAAAGGGACTTAAACAACTTGTAATGTAAGGCCATGGTTAGGGGCTAAGGAACAAAGGGGAAAGGATTACAAACATGCATTGAGAAAATATAAACATGAGATTTCAAGACTTGAGTCACTAATTGATATAAGAAGGGCGTGCAGAATGAAATAACTAGACTTTCCAGAACCATTCTTTCATTTGTTTTGCCTTTTGGGTTTTTGATTCTGGATTTTTCTTTTCTTTTCTTTCCTTTTCTTTTCTTTTCTTTTTTTTTTGAACAAATTCTTTTACAACACATGGTTCCTTTAAATCACTTCTATGTTAACACAAGCACTCATACTCTTCAACCACATGACTCAAGTCAAGAAATATCATATCATGCACTCAACAAACAATGGTGGTAAGTGAAAGAATGCAATGTTTTCACATGCATTAGAATGGTTAAATGGGGTTAGGAAAATGAAGGTGATGAAAAACATATAAAGTCAAACAATTTTAAAGCTTCAAAGGGGACCTATGGATATTATCATGTAAGGGTAAGCTTGAAAGGTTCAATCAGTCTGAAGAATGTCCAAATCATTTCCTCAATCCTGCACAATCTAGGATTTCGATTCAAGAGAATTGCAAAACAATTTCAAATATAAAAGAAGTTATTCATATGTACAGCCCATAAACATTCTCTAAACAAGCACTCAAATCATTTTCAAAGCTAAACAAGCATGCAAGTGGAAAATTCATCATGTATAAAAAGAATCAAGATTGTTTCAGCAGGCATCTAGGATTATATATGGATTCAGAGAAAACATGAGGCAGATGAATCCATATTCATCGTTGGGCAACCACCACAACCATATGTACCAAAAACAAAACATTAGCATAATAGTCAGCTATCTAAAGATCAGTACTAGATACATAACATAAGTCATTAGATAAAAACAGTTAGATACCCCTCAAACCTAAGGTAAACAGTGTCCTCAGTGTACAAAATACGGAAAAAGCAATCAAAATAATAGAAAGATGCCTTGGATGCATCATAACTACACAACATCCTCATCTAAGGCAGTCTTCTCCTCATCATCATCGCCCTCCTTAACGGAAGTCATCGACACATCATCTCTATCATCAAGTGGATCCTAGTACTGCCATGAAGGTCCAACATAATTGTGAGGATGGAGGTGTGGGATGGGGAAGTCATCAGTGGAAACCTGTAGGCGCTCTGCCAGCCACTTGATGGTCTCTACAGTGTATGCCTCATGGCAGCCAGGCGCGCAATCTCAGAGCGCAAGTCATCATCTGGGGGAATATGGGCAACTCTAGGCTCACTCGCAGTCTGTCGCTGCCTAGCCTGTGCTGCGGTGAAGCTTCTTTTAGCCGCTGAAGAATTTTGTTATTAAGAGGCTATTTAACATCAACTAGCTCCTCATGAGAGCCCCACTGTACCTGATCCCGGCTATAAGGAATGTGGATAAGAAAAGAAAAGAAGAGATTCTTGGGCTCCCTTATTGACTTCTTAATCTACCGATAGATGATCTGGGCAACATCAATGGATTGGTGCTCAAGAATGCAATAAATCATGATGGCCTAATCTCTAGTCACCTCGGACATATTGGTAGAAAGGATGATCCAGGTGCTAATAAAGTGATACCACATGCGGGCCTCTGAAGTCAAGCATGAATGGGGGAAGTACCTTGGCCGCTGATCCTGAGCACCGAGGGTCCACATCACAGGTTGTGCCTCCAGGGTGCAGATTCGAGTGGTGACAACATTAAGGTCAATTCCCTCCTCTGGCCCCACTTAGAAGAAATTAATGTATTCGCATATTTCTACTGGGGCAGATAAGCCTAAGGTTGCTCGTATGTTCTCAATAGAGAAAGAGACCTGGCGGCCGCGCACGATGACCTTCGAAGACTAGGGGTCAGCAAATGTAGCATTTGCATAGAACTCGCGAACAATAGGCAGAATGGCAGACACTAGTTGTTTAACAAATGTCTTCCATTTGTAGTGTTGGATGGTCCGCTCGAGCTATTGGTAAATAGCTTTCTTGAAGCTGAACCCCTTCTCAGAAATTACTGGCTTGGAAACCAGTTTGAAATATCTTTCTTGGGTAGCTGCTGAAATGAATTTCCTTCTATCAAACTCAGCGGGGGGAAAAAGTTTCCTATGACGTTGGCTACTCTCACCCTTTTGTCATTTTGGAGGCATAGTGGCAGCAGGATTGAAGTACCTAGTTCTGTCAAAAAGAGACCCACAGTGAGACAAACAAATATACGAACAAAAATACAAAGTATTTAAATTAAATACAAAGCATGGTAAAAAAAGAGCAAAAAGCATAACCACCAAGGCAAAAAGAGAATATGGTAAAAAGCATTCAAAAACAGGCGAAGAAGAACAGGGACGCCACGACATGCACCTAGGGCGCTGCAGCATCCAAACTAACCTAGAAACGTAGCGGCGCAAGTAACTCAAGCTGCGGCGCGCATGAACTCTTTGAACAGAAATTCACGATCTCAACAATGTTGACCCCCATAGCATGTAAAGTCCATAAAATATAGCAAAAAAAACCCAAAATGTACATAATCGCACAAAAATCAACTTAAGCAAGCTTCAAAATGAAAGAAAATCATATCTAACGAAAAAAAAGATGCAAAATAAAAGAAAGAAGTGAGAGAATGGGTTACCTGGAGAGAAAAAAGGAGTGGGAAATGAAGGATATGCAAGAAACCAAAAGGAAAAGCAAGAGAACATGCATGAGAAAAAGAAGAACCACCAGAAAGGCAACACAAACGCTAGCCCTTTTTTATGTAGGCACCCAACAAAACGGCGTGGCATACGATTAGTACGCCGCGATGTAAACTCCAATTAAATGCACGTTTCACTACATTCATTTTTTTTAACAAACACATTGCGGTATAATCTTGGTGCACTACGGTGTCATGCGTGCAAACTTCTTACCTTGCTAATCCTGAGAGTATAACACCACAACATGACATTGGGGCGCTGCGGCGTTAAGCTTTCAGGAATGGAACCCTGATAAGACAAAGCCGAGAACACCGCAGCATAATATTGGGGTGCCGCAGTGTGAGAAGCCAACCTATAGAATTCTATAGCAAAAAGCATTTGGCAACTACCTCAACTGCCCAAAAGTCTCCACCACCTGTAAAAACAGTCCAACTGGT